>OX439485.1:40115614-41315614 GCA_949320155.1 Melangyna quadrimaculata | reverse complement strand
ATTAACATTTTACACTATAGTTACTGAGCTTTTAATAAATTTTCATTCCATCGAGAGAAAAAGATTAAATGAATTATTTTTCAACGCAACGCGATGCTGTTATTTCTTATTTGAGGAGAAACACGGACGAAAAATAAGGTGTATATAAAAGTTTTTGATTTTTTTAACGAATCTACAATCCACTAACACCAATGGTGAATTTATCAAAAAAAGTCGAGACACAAATTCCAACGAACGGTAGAAATCTTCTACGTACAAATTTTGAACATGCGAGAGCGAGTCGCGTCGCGAGAAAATATATTTTGTATCTCCTTCAGTCTCCTATCTTTTCAACAAGAAACAAAAAAAAAAACAATACAACTTCACTTCTTCACCACAGCACGAAAAAGAGAATTATTAGCAACAATTTATCTGTACGAAAGAGTTAGCACTACGTCGGCGATGCATACGCTGCGGTGTTACCAAGTAAACAAGTGCATGCTAAAAGGAGACAGATTGCATTTTTAGGTCATCAAATAAACTTGGTATCATATCTTTTCTTTTTTTTTTTTTCAGTAAACACCTCGCACAAAACGAAAAAAAAATCAAATGAAAAGGAAAAAGTGCAAAAAGTTTCACTTATTGCTGGAGTGGAAAATTATGATTAACAATATTTCAGCGAATTCAATGTTTGAGTGTTATGATTTCGATTTTTGATAGAATTTTAGATATATTTTGGATTAATTTTCCGCGAAAAATTGATTGCGCTTGTTTTTTCCAATTTCCGACGTATTCACAACTACTCGACGATACAGAGAACTTTTTTAATATGCCTGTTTTTTTTTTTGTTGTGTAGTTTTTTTTCGCTGCGCTGCGCTGATTGAAAATTTTTCTGCGATGTGGGAGATGTGTGGTGAAAATAACAAAGGTGAGCAATTTTGTGGATGCACCCTTTTTGACGAAAGATTTTCGTCGGGATATGTTCAGTAGGTATGTGATGGACGTGTCTTGTTTACACACACAGGCTATTTAATGGTTTAGTTAGTGTACCTACAACGCCGAAATGGTTTAAAGGGCCCTACAAACGATCAATGTTTATTGTCAATATTCGCTGAAAAAGTCATTTTTCACTGGGTATTGATCGTTCGTATAGGGTCCTACACACGATCAATTTTTATTGACAATAATTATTGAAGATATTTTCTGCCAAAAATAATTGATGAAGAGTTGCAACCACACGTATGAATGTATATATTGAAAATAATTCAACAAAATGTCTTAAATTCGAGAGAATTAAGTGGAAAATTATAAATTTCATTTTTATTTGTTTTTGTTTGCCTCCAACTACACAATACAACCTAAACATTGATAAATACCTTGATGCTGCTCAGAACACATCCTGACATTGACACTTACATTGATGAAAACCAAATCATTTTTGTTTCTCATCAATGTGGTCAAAGTTTAATGACAATGACGTTGAAAAGCATACAAACGATCAATACCCAGCTAAAAATGACATTTTCAGCGAATATTGACAATTAACATTGATCGTCTGTAGGGCCCTTATGGTCTTCAATGTTATTTGCAATGAACATTTACCGCATTGATAAGAAACAAAATCGATTTGGTTCTCATCAATGTGAGGATGGTGTTTTAGCAGCGTCAAGTTAATTTGTCGACGTTGAGATGTGTAGTTGGAGGCATATAAAACCAAATAAAAATGAAATTTATGATTGACGAATTAATTTTCGCGACAATTTGTTAAATTTTTTTTGAATAAGGGTATTCATGAAACTAGATAAATTTCCACTTTGCAGAAAAATAACAATTTAATTTTAAATTAATTTATGAGTACTTATATTATATACTTTTGAAAAAACTTAATTCTTTGTTTATAATTTTCGAAAAAAATTAATTTTTTATCTATCCAGTTTAACGATTTATAAGTGATGATTCAACCATAGCTTTGCATCAACTGTGTTCTTTCCATAAGTTCTGCCAAATTTGAAAATTTCTCCTGGCACATGACCAGCATAGCTTGGCATCATTCCAGTGTTTCGATGGTAAATTTTAAATGTTCTAGCTGATGACTGGGTTGCATCGTTTCCAACGTTTTCATTTGGCAGCCATTCTATATTTTTCCGATCTCGGTAATCTTTTGAAAATGCACAAAGTGCATTTGCTGTTAGTTCCTTATTATTTTCACCGATTCGATTTAATGCCATCGGAATGTGACCAGCGTATCCTATACGAAGGAAAAGCAGTTAAAATTATTTACAAATGCAACCTAGTCCCGATCTACATTGCCCGATTTTACCACGAAATTTTTTCCAGAAATCGTGTGAAATATACACACAGAACGATTTTTTCAATGAGATCTTTTCCTTGTCTTCTTCATTTTTGTCTTTGAGTATATATAATATGGAGTGCTCGTTTACATTCCAAAAACGTAACCATCATAGGGGGCGCGGTAATATATGCAGTAATCCAATTTTCAATATAGAGAGGGTTTTTACAACAACACCGTCATAGCTGCAGCTGTCAAAAAACCCTCTCTATATTGAAATCACGCCCCCTACCACAGGCTCAAGAACTACAATGTATTAGGGATAGGAACGAGCACTCCATATTATATATACTTAAAGATTTTTGTATTGCTGTGCTCTTCATTTTTCATTCATATTCACTCACACCATCAACCGACGGCACACTGACACCGAAAACACACACAAAACTGGAAAGAAGGTGAAAGCGAACATAAACAGACTGGAAAAATCGTTCGAGTATTGTGGTACAAACGATTTGATCTCTACCCCTCACTTTTCACTCCCTTCACCAACGAACAAAAAACCGTTCAATGAAGACTGGGACGTACAAAAGATTTGATCCCTGCCCCTCACTTTTCACTCCCTTCACCAACGAACAAAAGATCGGCAGTGGAAAAATCTTTCGTGTGTATCGGTACTGTATTTCATATCCGTAGAACCATTTTTGTCTCGTGTGTTGTGTTGCAGTGTGGCGCATAAATTATATGGAATGACAGCGACACATGACTCCACAGCACAACACAACACACGAGATAGGTGGATCCGGCTTTAAGAAATAGCTTGATTATGAAATAAGTAAACAAAAATGGAAACGGAAGTGGGTGTCAATTGCCGCCCGTTTAGACGAGACGTGAATGTAACATAAGACATATAACGGTTTTAACGGCCTTTATTATAAATATCCCGGAAATTTCTCTTATACTGCCTGGCTATATGGTCTTATTACTGAACATCATGATACATTTTATCTGCCCAAAAAAACAGAAGTGTGATTGAAGGCGGTCAATAACTTAAACTGAGACAATAAGTAATTCATCGTTGACTTTGCTAAAGGTAATGATTAAAGAAGTTCAGTAAAACGACCATTCAGCCAGAGGGGCACTTAGGATTGAAAAGAGATTTGAAATTTATTTTTCGGACTTTCGCACTATTTGTACGGAGAATAATCTATAGACAAGAAACTTTAAATAGAACATTACCTTTCATTATATATTTTTCGGGATCCTTATCAACCATAAAATGTGGAGGTGTATGTTTCGAATATGCATTACTTTTATCGTCAGCAGAAGTCTTCATTGTTCTTATTATACCTTCAGCTTCTTTTCGCACTGGTATAAGAGGTAGTTGATAGGTTGTTTCTTGCATCTAGCAAAAGCTTAACCCTTAACCAAAATCTCACAAGTTAGTCCCTTTTACTTACAGATATTTCTCCTAGATTTTTACTATGATAACCCAGTCCGCTTTGTATTAAAACTTTATGCTTCAGTTTTCTACGTTCGCACTTCAATTGCTGCATATATTTTTCGTGTTCCGCAACACCAGCTGTAGCAGCGGCCAAGAATCGATCGCCAATTTTCGAATGAATATTCGGAATGAAGCCATCGTATCCAGGAATTATGGGATATTTAAGAACCGCTTCGCTTTCTCGCTCATGAGTCTTGATAAGATCAATTTCTTTCAATGTTGGTCTATCTTCGGCATTTTTGATGCCATTTGGAGCAGTAACCAAAATTTTTGGCGAATGATGAACACAAGGATCGATAAGAAGTTCATGTGTCAGTTTTCCGTAAGTTTTTCCCACACGGTAGAGATACTGGGGACAATGACCAGTGTATCTAAATATGTCCATATATTTACAATGCATAATATTTTGAAATATTATTTGAATCCATATCTGTAACGGATAGTTTAAGGCTTACCCAGGAATAAAATGTGGTTCTGGTGTTGAAACTAATTCCATAATAGTTGATTACTTAAAATTTTGATGAAAAATTATTTTTAATGTTTTTTTTTTATAAGCGCATTTGATAATAAGGAAATTGATTGATCAATTAAAAATAAATAAAAATAAGTTTTTAAGTTATACATGTTATGTAGTTACATTTTTCATTCATTTTTTTTTCTTCTAGTATATAGTAGTGATTCAGGTTCGGTATTATTGCTATTGGGTACGAAATTTTGTTTGTCATAGTACAACATACGACTAAGGTCTGAGTTTTCAATCCACCTTGCCTTGCAATGTTTCCGCCATCTCAAATTAAAGAGTTAATTCGTTCTACACTAATATTAGCAACATTAAAAATGGAGATATGTAGAGTTGTTTTTTTTTCAAGAAATTCGTTAAAATCTTAGAATAAAAAAACAAGATATTCCCTAACGGTCATACGGTAGCAATATAAAAGATAAGCTAGGCTTATATTTATTGACAACAACTTTTAAAATATTTGTATCCAATCTAGCAAAAACTATTATTAACGATATATAAGCCTTTTATGTTGTTTTCAGAAATGTTTATAGTCCAGTCAAATTAGGTTTTGACACGGACCAAATTATTAACAGGCCGAAATTTGGTGAAAATGTTAAGAATTGTGTCATAAACTATATATATGGACTTCCCCTATTTTGGAAGACTTAACCAGTTGCCCAGGGTTCACAAGGACAATTAGTTTCCCAGATATAGTAATTCCAAAGATGGGCGGAGTTTTTTCAAGTTGGTAGTCTAACCCCATCGCGGTTTTCTTGGGAACTTGCGCATATAGTTTATTGGATTAAGTCTTTTCCAAATGCGCTTTTTAATTTTGTTTGTTAATCTTAAGAACCTTCAAACAAAATTCATTAGTCAAATTATGTACATACATATTTTTATTTAATATTTCTAGTCATGGTTTACATTATATCTTCTTAATTTTTTCTAAACCATTTTTTCCTGTCAATAAACTGTTTAATGTCTGTTCTATTGTAAAAAAAACACCTTTTTTATTGTGCATACAAAAATAAATATTAAAAAAAAAGATTTATCATACACCAGCAGTTTTTAACATTTTTTCAATATCTATAATCTTTTCTCTTGGTTTTCCTTTAGTTTTGCCAATCTCGACTTCGAATTTATCGATTTCCGTCCAGCCTTTCCAGGTAACAATGCGTTTATCACTTGAATCCAATCCTGATTTCGATGTTTCTGTATCAATTATATTTTGTTGAACATCATCACATATTGCTTTCGCAACACCGAAAGCTCCATTCATAGTCGTCAGAATAACTCCAGTTGGTCCTGTTCCAAGCCAACCGGCTACATATAACCCTTTATCTGTGACCGCTTTATGAGAGTTCTTTTGGAGAACCCGACCTTTATACAGATTAAATAAATTTGAAAAATTACAAACAAAATTATAGAATATCATAAGAATTGGGTAGCTGAAAGAGAAAATGACATTCATTTATTTATCCAAAGGAGCGTTTTTAAGATGTTCTTATCTAAAAGTGCAAACAAATACAGGGTGTCCGCCGGGAAGGTATACTACTTTTATTTGCCGCCATTCTGGTAAACATAAGTCTTGACAGTTCATATTTGGGTGTCGTGAAGTAGACACGTGGCAAATTTATTATGGCAAAATGTTCGATAAACCATCGTGTTTTAATCGTTAAAACATTTTATCAAAATCAATCATCGATTACTATAACGATGAGAAAGTTACGTGACATTTTTGGGAGTTTTTGAATTTTTGAATGGATATGTGAATAAACAGAATAGTCGGTTCTGGGCAAAGGAAAACCCTCAAATTATTCATCAGTCACCTTTGCATCCATTAAAAGTTACAGTCTGGTGTGCAATTTGGTAAGGAGGAATCATTGGACCTTATTTCTTTGAAAATGAAAACGGCGTAACGGTTACTGTGAATGGGGAGCGATATCGTGATCATTAAAAACTTTTTAACGCCACAACTGCATGCTTTGGGCTTGATTAACATGTGGTATCAACAAGATGGTGCCACATCGCATACAGCCAGGATTACAGTGGAATTACTGCGAGACCTCTCAAGAAATGGTGATGTTGATTGGCCTCCATGGTCGCCTGATTTGACGGCTCCGGACTTCTTTTTGCGGGGATATCTGAAAAGCAAGGTTTAGGCAAACAAACCAGAAACGCTTGAGCAACTCAAAAACAAAATATGCGTGATAAAATTAATGAAATACCGCGTGAAATGTGTGAGAATGCTATGAAAAATGTGCCCAAAAAGGGCTCGCATTTGTGAGACTGACAGAGGCAGACATTTACCTGATATTGTATTCCATACATACATAATTGCCGACATTAAATAAAACATTTATCAATATAGGATCCATTCTCTTTCATTTAATCAAAAATTATAAACAAAGTATTAGCGGACACCCGGTATTTTTGGTTATGTTAAATAATTTGTCTTCAATAACCTCGATGAAGAATCTAAATGTAATAATATTCTTCTTTAAAATTCTTTTAACAGCTTTAGAATAGTTGTATTCGAGAAATCTTTAATTTGTAAGTTTTAAAATATTTATAAAAGATTTTTTTATTTCTCAAAGAATACTAGTTTTAGATGCCACTACCAGTTACTTAAAAAAAGCATTTCAGATTAAAATACCTCAAAAACGCTTCTTTGGAATATTAAATTTGTGTCTTTTTTCAATGACCCAAAATAAGTCTAGAAAACAAAATTTTGGGTACATTTTTCGTGTTCATAATAGCGCTATATGCATTTTAACAGAATTCTGGTTTACCTTCTTTATTAACAACATATCCTCTATTTTCGTCAAAGTTTATCCCTTTATCCACTGATATTGACTTGTAACCAATGGATCTTAATATTAAATTGGTCTGGAATTTTTCATACACATCTGTTGGAATGGCTGTGTTTCCTTTGAGCTCGGTCACATTGAACTCAATGAAATCATCATGAATTTCATTTGGAGCTCTTTGGAATACTGGTAAAAATTTCTTTTGGCTTGCATGAGAAGATTGCTGTTCGCTTAGGCTTTTAAGCATTAGTTCTGTTAGGCGCTTGCGTGGTCTTGCTAGGGTATTGACGATCTCTGGTATATCTGAAAAATACGTGCTTTATTTATTGTTAAAAAGAAAATTCTAAAAAAGGTATAAGTTATTTGGCTCTTTGAAATTGGGCCTGTTATACCTTTGTGTAAAGCTAGAAATCCCTTCTTTAATTTTCTTTTTAAATAAAGTTCTTTTAACTAACAACTTTTTAAAAATTAATTTTCAATAAATAAACAGAATGATCTTTTCAGAACACCGGTTTATTACCATCAACTTTGTTTTTTTTTTTCATATTTTATTAAGAAGTTGTTTTCTTTTTTTTTTAAATGTTTTGAAAAGCAAAAATCCTAGAATCATCCGGTTTTCAGTGTTTCACTAAAAATTGAAGAATTTAGGAAAAAAAGGTTTGGAATTGATTTTTTTTTTTATTTTTTAAAAATTTTGAGTTCAAAATTAATTTTTCAAAAACTATTTAAAAGGAAATTAAATAAGGAATTTCTGACTTTAAGGTTCAAACGAATAGACTTTTGGATTTGAAAGTTAAGTGAAGCAACGCAAGAATGGGTTTACTAGTTAAATACATGTTAATTATGTTCTGTACATTTCACAAATGGCTTAATAAATATTTTTACTTGCGATAAACGTAGGGCATGTTTAGGATTCGTGTAAAAACCAAATCGAGATAATAATTTTCCCTAACATTACGATGAAAAAAGTGGGTCTCGCAATTCTGTCTGTCTGTCTGTACCTCGACATGCAGCCTGAACGGCTGAATTGGTTTCTTCAAGCTTCGGACTTAAGGTTCTTATGATATTCCCTAGAGGGGAAATTGATTTTTTTTAGCTCAAAAAACAACGGTACCTGTCATACAACCAATATATAAAAATCGATTTATTTTAAAAACGGCTCTAACGATTTTGATAAAAAAAAATTACAGGCTACTATAATTACTACTATAAATATTTTGGTAGACATTTTTTTTTTTATAACGGAACCGTTAACGGTTCTCGTTAACAGCTGCACCGATTTAAACCAAATCTTGTATGTAAGAAGTCCTTTGCAATATTAACAAATTTGCAGGTGCAATTTTTCAAAAAATAATTTTTGGATTTTTAAAAAAATATTGAATTTTTTTTTTTGAAAATTCAATATCTTGAAAACGGGTTAATTATTTTTTTTTAATTGTTATTTTTGTACTATGCGTACTAGAATGTCAGCTTATTAGGCTTGACCATTCTTTATCCCGTCAATTTCATTGAATTTTTGAACAACAACAACTTTAATTTCGTGAAAAATTGTATTTTATTAAATACTAAAAGTTGGCATACCAAATTTTTTTTTTTTAATTGTCAAGAGTTTTTATATATAAAAAATTATTTAAAAAAAAAATTTTTGATTTTTTTGAAATTTTTTTTTCATAAATAAATATTTAAAAAACAAGATGGCATACGATTTTTTGAGCTCTATCTGTTTTTGCTATTAAAAAAAACAAATTATAGTAATTTATAGTAATTAAATTATATTGTTTTTAAAACTTTTTTTTAATGATATTTATCATAATGTTATAGAACCACTACATATCGCTCATTAAAAAAAAATTTTGACATAATGACACAGTTCAAACTCATTTTTTGGAATTTAATTTTTTAGCAAAATGTCATTTTTAAAACTGAAAAAATAAAGGCTATAGAGCATCATTTGTCGTTATATACACTGTCACTTTTAAATATTTTTGTATGGAAATACTGTTTTTTTTCATTTACGCAGGGACCTTTGAAGTGAAAACAGTAAATTGCGATTTCTGAAGTTTGAGGTTTTTTGAGTTATGACGTTGTTCTTTTTAATGAGCGATATGCACATTGCCAATTTTAAGCTACGTTCAAGTTGTAAGCTACGAGTTTGTGCGATCCAGTCGTGCCCATTTTTTTTTTTTGTAAATCAGTTTTGAACTGTATTCTGGTTGCACGAATTTAAACAAATTCCCCTAGAATAATAAAATTCACAGTTCCTCCTTGCTGTGATTTTTATAAGAGTCGGTAAACATCGACCAAAATTTGTGTCTTAGTAGGGTGACTGACTGAAGAGCCCACTGTTATACCTTGGGCGAAACACAATAATTTCTGGAGTTGAGGTCACTTGTACTTTTTTGAATAGGAACGCACTTATTATTAAGGGCCCTACTCTGTTTTTTTTTTTTTAATTTTTGGTTGGGGGTTTAAAACAATTTAACAATTGAAAGACCGAATTTCAATCATTTTTCTCTAAGTACATTCGCTTTTAAATACAAAAAACCTTTAACATTCTAAGCCTTTTTTTTTAATAAACGCATAATTATACATGAAAACTTAATGCGATATGATCATTCAAAAGAGGCCAAGGCATGGTTTGAATATTTAGTAAGTATGTTTTTATAATAATAAGTTCAAATGTCTTCAAGAGTCTTTATCTACATTTTCCTATAGAGAGTTGCAACAATCGAATTTCATTGTAGTAAAAATAATAGGTTGTTGTTAAATAAAAATACAAAAAGTATAAAAATAGTAAATAATTTACCTTTAAAATCGGATTTCCTCCAAACGGTTGAAACATTTGGCAGCTTTAACATCTCCCTTAGTTCTTTAATAGTAAAAGCAGCCTGAAGGGGTCCCCTTCGACCGACCAAGTATACGTTTTTCACTTTGCTATTGGATAAAGCTTCAAGGGCATATTCGGTTATATCTGTTGACTTAAATTTTTCATTAGCAACATAAACAAAAATCAACAGATATCAAAAAATAACTCACTTTAAGAGCATCAACTTGTGATAGCAGTATTCTTGCAATATCAATAGCAACATTACCCTGTCCCACCAAAGTCACTGTATCCCCGCTCAAATCGGGATTAAGATTTTCTGATCCCGGCAATCCATTATACCAGGCTACAAATTTCCTCGCTGATATTACATTTTTACAATTTTCATTGGGAATATTCATGCGATGGTCTTCATCTGCGCCATAAGTTAAAAGGACTGCATGATAGTTGTCTCGCAACTCTTGTATACTAAAATCCTTTCCCAGACTTAGATTTCCTAAGAATCTAAAGCGTGGATTCTCAGCTGTTTTTGTAAATGTGTTGATTACATTTTTGACCTCGGGATGATCTGGTGCTACACCGAAACTGTAATTAGTTAACAAAACAAAAACAAGATAAGATAACTACCATTAGAATTAATTAGAGTTAAGCTGTTGGGGTATTATTACTCAAGTAAGGTTATAAGTCTAAAAGGTATATAAGCTGGCTTTTCTGGATAGGTTTTTAGTTTAGTGTTTAATATGAAATCAACGATTTGCAAATTTATTTACCTCCTTGCAATCCTTGAGTGGACTGGAGCTAGCTCAAACACATTTTTGGGTACAAAATAAATTTGAAAGGATTACGTTTGGAAGATTTATAAATTTTTTTTCGCAGATGGATTGAAAACTTTCGTTGAAAATAACCAAAATAATAACCTCCTCAACATGAGTAATTTTTAAGGAAATGAAAAAAAAATTCAATAATTATTTTTTTGTTTGTTTTAGAGCCTTGCAGCTTTCTTTTTAACAGTCTCGGTTTATCAGACACATCATGTACCGTTTCTTGTTTCTTGCTAGGAAAAGATACTGGTGGAAAATGCCGAGGTAGTGCTTGTTCATGTAATTAAAATTCGACAATAATTCTAAAGTATTTTGAATATACATAAGTACAAAGTTTTAAGTTTTTCTTAATTTATTCATATTATATAATGAATTTAATTATGTAAATAAAACAGACGAAATAAGTTAAATGTACAGTAGTTGCCATAATTATTTTGATACCTGTGTACATATTTCTTTCTCTTGATAGAACGAAATTGCAAAAAAAAAAAAAAAACATAATAGTGGTATAGTAAATTGATTAAAGGTGCTGTCACATTATGAAAGGAAAGTGCATTCAAAAAGCGTTTAGAAAAATCCGATTTTGAAATGTTCGTGATTGTTTTCAGAGATCAGTCAGACTATGAAAAGAAAGTGATTTCTGAAAGCTACTTTTTGTTTTCTCTCTTAAGTCGCACAAATAGAATGTTTTTTACCTGGCCTTATGTGCATTGGTATATCTCCTTAAAAATTCTTCCTTATTTTCCTAACGCTCGCACTTTGCTTGTTCATTTTGCTACTTTCAGCTTAGTTTCGATTATTGTTTTATCCAGGTATAGAGGAAGGTTTTTGCTATGGAGATTTATTGAAATTGATGCAGTTATGAATTTGCAGAATGTTACTGACCAAAATATGACTAATCGTAGTTCAATTTGGGTTGACCGTTTTGGGAACTTGGTGCTGAAAATCAGTACCACGCAACACTCATGAGAGATTTGCGCGTAGAGGGAGACGAATTCTTTTCCATAATTTCGCTCACAATTTTTGTGTCACAATGTTAAAAAGTTAATTACATTGCCAATCTTCATTTTTACTTCCGATATACATAGGTACTATAGGGAAAATTTTGAATTCGAGCAAAAAATCGAAGTGAATATAATAATTTTCCCTAACATTACGATGATAGAGAATGCGACAAAAGTTGGTCCCGGAATTCTACCCGACCGTCTGTCTGTCAGTCTATCTATACCTCGACCTGCAGCCTTAACCACTAAAGCGATTTTCTTTAAACTATGGACTTAAGGTTCTTAGGTGATTCCCTAGAAGGAAAATAAAATTTTTTCGTAGGTCATAAAATAACGGTACCCTCTTACAACTATTATAAAAAAAGTATTTTATCTCAAAAACGGCTCTAACGATTTCGATAAAAAAAATTATGAATTACTATTAAAATTATAATCAATGTTTTGATACAAACAATTTGCCAATAACGGTTATTTACGGTACCTGTTATAGAACCGACTTTTTGGTTTTCAAATTTCTCGTTAACGGCTGCAGCGATTTCAGCTCACATTTTTATACAACAGGTCCTTTTTAATTTTGAAAATTTTGCATATACCAATTTACGAAAAAATTATTTTTAGATTTTTAAAAAAATATTGAAATTTTTTTTTGAACATTCAATAACTTGAGAACGGTTTGATGATTTTTTTTTATAATTTTGTGCAAAATTTTATTTTATTAAACACTAAAAATTGACATACTAAATTTTATTTTTAAAATTGTTCAAAAAATTTTATACTGAGTTTCCCGTAAAAGATGGTTCAAACTGAATATGGTGATAGGCCAGGTCATGACCTTTCAGAATTTGGTAACCTGTTTATCCCCAACCATAACAGTTTTCGAGTAACGGCTGTTTTTTTTTTTTAAATGGCAGAACCCCTACTTTGGACCACTGTTTTGCTCACACCGTCCATAATTGATTTTTATTTTTTTTTATTTTTAAACTTAAAAATTAACCAATAATAAGACTTTTTTTGTGCATTCAAATAATTTAAATTTTATACACCATTTTTTTAAAATGACTCTATAAAGTCATAGTTTGATCAAAATTATTTTTTTACTTCAATCTTTGAAAGAGCGTCCTGAAAAAAAATCGTATGACTCAATACTGATTCTTACTTTTATAAAATTGCCTTGTCTTTGGCCTTTCTTAAAAGGTATAAATCTTACTAATGCAGACTCTAAATCAAAAGTAACAACCGTTTAACTCAATCAGTTGTGGTTTAAAGATAAATTAAAATTAATTCCTTTTTTTTTGTTTTTTATTGTTTTGTTGTTTTTTATGATTTTAACTTTACGACGCCACGCTTTGCCAATCCTTGTACTAATGTTTTATTTATTTTTACCGGAAATGGTATGGCTGGTAATAATTCAAAACGTTCAAAAGTAATGGCGCTTATTCAAAGTGAGATAATTGTCTTTTTTTTCTGGTTTTTCTAAAACGTTTTTGATTGAAAGAAAAAATAATTTAAAATGTCTTGAACGCCACGGGAATATGCACATTAATGGAGAATGTAGAGGAAACACCAGAGCAGCCAGCCAGAACATATGCTTAGAGGTACCCAAATGCTTCCCATCCTGATCATCGCCTTTTCATACGGTTTTACTTGGCTTATTTGGAAGGCAGAACACTAGGTAGAAGTCCAGGACAAAGAAGTCAACGCCATCATGATGAGGCAGTTTTGCGTGCTGTCGAGAATGACCCTTCTACATCTGTTAGATCCATCGAAAGGGCAACAGGGGTCTCAAAAACAACTATCCAAAGAGTGCTGAAAAGGAACAAACTTCATCTCTTTCATTTGTAACGTGTTTAAACTCTACTTCCAAGGGACTATACACAAAGAGTTGAGTTTTGTCGGACGATGTTCCGAAAAAACCAAGAGGATCCGGATTTTTTCGATAAGATATTGTGGACCGACGAGTTATCTTGCAATAAAGACGGATTTGTCAACTGCATAACCTCCATAGTTGGCAATTGGAAAATCTGCATTTGGTGCGAGAAGGAGAGAAGGAAATTCCCAATACCAATTCAAAATAAATTTGTGGACTGGGATTTTGAATGGCCACATAATAGGACCCATTGAACTGCCGGATACACTAAATAGTGAAATTTATTTAGATTTTCTGCAAAAAAGGCTATTTTTTTTGTTGGAAGACGTGCCACTTGCCATAATACAGTCAATGTGGTTGCCCAGCTCATTACAGTATTAATGCCAGTATTAAAATCACCAGACCTTAATACGTTTTTTATTGGGACTGTCTCAAGGAAAAAGTCTATGCTAAGCTCATTTCAAACATACGTGAACTCCAGCTACGTATTCAGGTTTCTGCTGCAGAAATAATCAATTCGCCAAGCACAAAAAAATTAGAAAGACAGTTTTTTAAACGCTGTCGAGCTTGCATACGTGCAGGAGCTTGCATACCAAAACCAAAAACAAAAAATCATAAAATAAACAACAAAACATTAAAAAAAAATACAAAAAAAGGAATTTATTTTAATTTTTCTTAAAACCACGACTGAGTTTAAATGGTTGTAACTTCTGATTTATAGTCTGCACAAAAAAGATTTATACCTTTTTCCAAAGGCAAGGCAAGTAACAACCAGTATTGAGTCATACGATTTTTTTTTCAGGACTCTTTTTCAAAGATTGAAGTAAAAAACTAATTTTGATCAAACTATGACTTTTAACTAGTAACTTTTATAAAAATGGTTTATAAAATCAAAATTATTTGAATGAACAAAAAAAGTCTTATTATTGGTCAATGTTTAAGTTTAAAAATAAAAAAAAATAAAAATCAATTATGGACGGGGTGAGAAAAACAGTGGTCCAGAGTAGGGGTTCGGGCAAATGTCAAAAAGAAAAACAACCGTTAATCGAAAACCGTTATGGTTCGGGATAAACAAGTTACCAAATTCTGAAAGGTCATGACCTGGCCTATCACCATTATTCATTTTGGACCATCCTTTACGGGACACCCTGTATATAAAAAAATATTTTTTAAGAAAACGGCTCTAAAGATTTTTGAAGTATATTCATAAATTCATATTTATCAAACAAATCAGATGGCATACTTTTGTTCTAGCTCTAGCTGTTTTAGCTATTAAAATAACAAATTTATAGAAATGTATAGTAATAATTTATATTTAAACTTGTTTTTTAAAACATTTTTTAATGACATCATAATGTTATGGAACTAATACATATGTATGTATATTGTCAGTTTTTAGCTACGTTAAAGTTGTTAGCTATGAGCAAGTTTTTGCGATACAGTCGTGTCCATTTTTATTATTTATGTTTCGATTTTGTTAATTTATATAAATAATTGATTTCCTCCATCATAGTTTTCGAAGTCGAACTTTTTATCCGAACAAATACAAGCATGTCTGTTAAAATTACATCCACTGTGTATAAAACGTCTTATTACGCAAAATCTGTTACAATTTGCCAGATCATTTGATGTTCCACTGCACTGATTGTCTTCTTGAAACACTTGTAAAGAAGCTAAAATTCATAAATAACTCAAGTTATTGTTTATTACAAAAAAAAAGTAAGATTAGATTTCCACCTACGCGCAACTCTTCGTATAATTCTTTTGTGTTCATGCAAAGTTTGATTCGCTAATTTTGTAGGCGTTCCAATGGCAACATTCAATAAAGAGAAACAAATTAGAATTGCAAATATTACAGGAAATTCCATTTTAGACAATTGCTGCAGCTACGTTTAAAATTGAACTGAATCACTTGATAAAGTGATGAACTCTTAATGCGCTATATTGATGAATTCAATATTTTTTTTATAAAAAATCCCCTCTTGGGGGTTTTGCTATAGATAACAAAGAATATTAAATCAAAAATGAGCGGAGCTAAGACATAATTTAGAGAGTATCTGTTTCGATTTTACGTCTGTTTTGAAGAACTTTTTATGGAATCCCCATATCACTTGAATTAATAATTATTGAATTATTAGTGCGTTTAAAATTTTTGTTTAGACTTTAGATTATTTTGTCGAAACAGAAAAATGTAGATAATTATAAGAAAAAAATTGGGTATGTTGGAGAGCTTCTAGCTAAAAAAAAGGATGAATCCTTAAAGTTCTTTTATTTTTCGCTTACATTTGGAAAACAGTCAACTTGGTCAGAAACAGGGGCGGACTGGGCCACCAGGCAACCGGGATTTCGCCCGGTGGGCCCCTGGTTGAGCAAAAAGTGCGTAAGACCCAAAGGAATCTTGGGAGGCCTCTCAAGCTCTGTTGGAGGTCCTAGACTACTACCCAGAGTTCTGTTGGAGACCTCTTATTATTTCTCTAAGTATTACGTTAACCATTTTCGTGTGAAGTGTAACTCTGCGTAATGATATTACTTCTATTAAAATCCAGTAGATATCTTACACATCAACTCCAAACCAATCCAAATAAATCTCCCAACAAAACTTTTTCCGGTGCCCAATTTAATTGGTTTGCCTTTTTTTTAATTTCATACACATCAACCATTTGGAGAAGACAAAAATTTTCTTTTATTGATTGCAAAATTTTGTAAAACCAGATTTGTGTAAGCCAGAGAGTTTTAAAACGGAGAATTTAAAAGTTGAATTTCGACCCCATCAAGTTTTTCAATTGTTTAATTTACACACCATATACCAACTTAAAGTTCAGAAATGTATTTAATTATGTTAAAAATTAATTTAATAAAAAAAGTGCGTATACGCCTGAGTGTACCACGTTTATTTGTTTTTAGAGAAAATACGGCATTTTACGGTATAGTTTTATTTGTTCCGATCATTGGATTGTTTGGTGGTAGTGCAGTCTTTGGAAAAAATCCAACGAGGTTTTGATAAGTAAAAAGAATATTATTGAGTGGGAGGAAAAATTCTGATTTGATTAAAATTCGTTTATTTTTCAAAATTCTGTTTTCAAAGTTCAACTTCTCATAATTCTGCTTTCAAAATTCAGCAAAAAATAATAAAAGAGGTTAAAAATGTAAAAATACTCGCGCTTTTTTATCTACAAAATTAGTTAGATCCTATAAAAAAATGAGAACATTTATGACCAGTAGGAAAGTCGTTTTCAAGAAGCTGAAATTCGTTTACTTGTTTTAGTGGCTGAAGCGCACCGTTTCAGGCACCACCATTTTGTGGGGATACTGGGGAACAGCCCATAATATGCAGTCATAAAATTATATAAATATATTTTTGCATTTTGAAATTTGTCTGCCTTTACCGACTGGCAGTACATGTTGCGGACTACAATATATCAAAAACACCCTATAACTCATATCCGTGAAGTATCCCTTTTTTAAAACATTCCCAATGAAGATATTATTGACTGCGAGCAGAGTTTTTATTTAAAAAATAACTCGAAACATTAGTCGGGATAAGATTGTTTGAAATAACTCATTTATCTAGTATGTATGATAAAATATATCCGTGAATGTTAACTTATTTTTTATGTTCTAAGAAATTGTTTATCTACGATCTACCTATAAATAAATGTTAGCTTGTAGTTTTCTTCACCTAAACTATCATTTTGTAAGTACGTGGCCCTTCTCATAAAAGCCCCGGGTGGCCCTTTTGCACCTTCTCCGACCCTGGTCAGAAATGTTGATTGAAGGCATCATAAAACTTTAAAACATTTAAACAATACAGGAGTTTTCATATTAAATTCACCCTTTTGGAAACTAAATATATATTATAAATACTTGTATGTACATAATATGTACCTACATTATGTATGTTGTTATAATAGTAGAAAGGAAGCAACAAGATCCCATTGAGTTTCGCAGGTTTCAATAACTTGTGTTATTCGGTTGTGATCTATATTTAGCGATATGCTGTAACCAAAACTATTTTGTACAAGACATTTACATCCCTATTCTGCCGTTGTGAGGCTAACAGGTCACAATTTTTTGTGAGTTTGTGGAGCAGATCATAATTTTTAAGTTTTTATGATGTGAGTTATTGTGACTTGTGATTGTGAGGCATCAGTGAGGTTGCCAGAATAAGGCTGTTTACTAAGTACTGAAGTTTATATTATTATTAAGTACCCAGGAAGATAATTAACATGAACTACAGTAGTTGGGGAGGAAATATAATACAATTTTGAACTAAGGTAGGCATTGAAAAATAGTTCTTATCAATCGTGTGCATGTACATCACACTGTTGTGCTTGAAAGCAATATTAATTTCATCATTTTTATGACTGATTTTTATGGGGAATGGCCATCTCAATCACAGATAGTTAAAAATTAAAACTTTTCTTTAAAATGTTATCTTACTTTTATCTTCTACAAAAGGAAGCTAATTGCAAAAACAATTAGGCCTTTTGCAATTGCAACTTGAATAATTATAAAAGATGAACCTACCTAACAATTTTAGAAAATAGGTACATCATTTAAACAACCAAACTATTTAATCTACTTCTGCTAACCGTGTTAATATATCCCACAATGGATCACTATTGTAGTTTTGTATTGATTTTAATTCTTGTGGCGATCCTCCTTCAGCCCACCTATTCTAGACCTACGTTTAGCATCGATTCTTTCGGAAGTAACTCATTTTTAAACACCATCAAACCAACATTCGTTTACATACCATATATTTATTTCTTTATTTCAGGTTATTTGGTAAATATATTGCGAACGATAATCTTTGGGCAAACTTAAAATTCAATTCAACTCACCGAACTAGACCAAATGGAACTGGCAATTTCTCTAGAACATCGACATCACAATCGGGCAGATGCTTTAAAATATATTGAGCTGCATAGAACCCTGCTGGACCAGCTCCAACTATACACACTTTTTTCCTAGCTTCACTTATAGCACTTAAACTAAATTTACATGTTTTTTGAATAATTGTATTAAATTTATTTTGTTTCAATAAATTATTTGCAACAAACATTACTCTGAATTTATTGATGAATTTCACACTTTCTAAAAAAAATATCACAGTGGTTACTGTCAATTTTTGACAGGTTCTTATCAGTTTTGTGCAGATTTAGCAGCGTATCAGCTGTTTGTTTGGCTGCAAAAGAACTTTTATACGGAAGCGGATGTAGAATAATTGCAAGTGCGGAAGACATCTTGTTAAACGTAACTTTTAAATTTTTAATTTAAAAATATTTTTGACTAGTTTGTAGGCGAGAAGGGTGTGAGGGGAAATTGTTTGTCTTCCTTTTACGCCCTTTTCGCCTAGAAACTAAAAATCGCCGGCAACTCAGTTTCCTTGCGTGAAAGGGGGTTTGAATTGAATAATTGATGCTGGAATTACACGTGAGAAGAAAATCATTTTTTCAGCTTATTTCAGCCATTAGTTAACTTAATCATTTTTCATGGGACATAAAGCGAACAAAATGACACCCCTATTGCTATTGTCAATCATGGATTGATAGTTGACATACTGAAATTCGATATTAAACAAGCTAATCGGTAAAAGTTTTGGTCATTGAGAAGGATGCAGGTCGTCGTTAATTACAAGAAAATGGGCGAACATCTATGAATTGTTGATTAGATTTTAGATAAATTGCTTTCTAAAACGCAAAATTTCAATATTTATCAACTATCAATCAGTTATTATTGACAATCACAATAGGGGTGAATGGCCGGATTCAACGCATCAAAATTTTCAGTACTTTATTTTCAGATGGAGCTTCTGATTGGCCAGCTGTCATAAAAAGTAAGCTGACATTCAGTTGCGTTTAGTGAAGTTTAGTTACGTTTCATCTGAATTTTCAGCAAGAAATTCCCAACTGTATATTCAGCTGACAGCTTTTCTATACAAAAAAAGGCTCCCCATACAAAACTGACATTTCATATAATTTTACGTTCAACGACAAAAAATTAATGTCGAATTCCTTACAACCAAAAAAATTCGAATTTTTCTGAACAAATCGAATTTTTTCTAAACAAAATCGATTTTAATGCTGTCAAACAAATCTTGCGTTTTTAGCTAGATTTCACATCAAATCGCACACACACTATCAAGATTTGACATTTCTCATGCATCAGGATGGAATTAAATGTTCTCATTACAATTTTGTGACGAAGTTAAAAAAGAAAACAAATGTTTAAGTGTTCTTAATTGTTTAATATTTCAGTGAATGATGAAAAACAGTAAAGATAATTGTGCGTATCTTCAAGAAACAAAAAATCCCATTAAAATAACATACAATTCGCGAGGAAAATACGTTGCAAAATAATTTTTCTTCGTCCCCTAGTGAAATATTCAGAATAGATCCTCGCTGCTGTGTGTGGATTAATTTTGGATTGTAATTTTTTTACTTGATTACGCGCACAATTGTTTTTGATGTTTTTCAATTATCAGACGAAATATATTTGCTTTTAAATTATCAAAACAACGCGAAAATAAAATACACTTTAATATTTGCTTAGCGCGCACTACTTCTTAGTTTTTGTGCGACAAACAAAATTCCTGTCAAATTGCACTCACACACTCACAAAAAAAAATTTTTTTTAATGAAATCGACTTCAAATTGTTGTAAGGAATCCGACATAAGTACTTTATATTCAGCAGTTGTTGTCAAATTTTGTATTGAATGCGCCCAATATCATTTTGTCACAAGTGTAAATAGAAAAATTAGTGCTAGTAGACGAATCTAGCTTCTTTCCGCCTGTGAACATACATAGCTCAATTATAAATAAATCTAATTGCACGTACTGACAAGTTATCACTAGGCTTGTTTAGGAAAGGGAGATATCGGAGGGCGTCAGCAATCTCAGTTGACTGAACAGGATTCCTCAGCAAAAAATCTCAGTTTGGCTGTCAAAATACTGAGGAAAAAAATTGTTGGATTCGCTTGCTTAGCTTTTGACAGAGCAAAATCTCCGATATCTCTGTTTCTTGCACGCGCCTATTATGTATAGTTTTGACAATCTATCAGAAACTAAGCTGTTTATTCCCAGAAATTCTAGGTTTGTTCTTGAGCTCTGGAGTCGCCAAAATGCGTTTTTTCAAATACCTCTGAACTCATCCTGTCGACCAAATTCTCTGTTTTATGAAACTCAGGGTATCCCTGAACTCATCCCAAAGTAGATCTAGAGGTATTTCGCTGGGGTAAGTTGAGGTAACATAATTGTCAAACTGACAGGATTTGTGAAATGAAATTTTTTACTACAAGATGCCTTGGGTATTTTTTGAGAACCAACAAAACGTTTTATTTTACAGCTCTTGAGGTTGTCAAGAAAACCTGCGGGGCACTACACGATTAAAATACTAACTTGCTGGGGTGAATCGGCTAAGCTGACAAATAATAATTATTGATTATCAATTTTTTGTTTGTCATTTTGACGATTGATCTTTTTATCCTTTTCTATGACGGTTTTCACATTTGACTGACTGAAAAAATCCACAATTTTTTTTTTAAATGTACTACTTTTCTCTCTTTCTAACCATGAAGTAGCAGTGAAGTCAAAAATAGTCGGAAGAGCCAATCCATTGTGAGGTACCCAAGTGAAGATATTGCTTGTCATTTTTACTTTAGATACATAGGTACTATATGGCAAGTTATGGATTTATAACAAAAATAGAACTCGAGATAATAATTTTCGCTACCATTATGATGATAGAGAACGTTAAAAAAGTGGGTCCCACAATTCTGCCTTTCTGTCTGTCCTCGCCCCTACACCCTAAACGGCTGGAGCGATTTTCTTTAAATTTGGTACATCATAGTTTTTTTTGACTAATATGCCTACACGTTTTTTAAATTTTTTTAGGACCAAAAATAACGGTACTTACCACACAAAAAGGAAAATAATCAGCCCTATTGTGAGTTTCGCCCGGAAAACATTTCGCACGAAAATGTTTTTTTTCGCCCGGATTTTTAAAAGCTATTGTGAGTTTCACTCTTCATTTTACTAATGGCGTTTTTCATTGGTTTCACTCATTCTAAAATCCAATGGAACGCTTCATGTTGCTTCTACTCAATTCTAAGTTTTGGTATATGTATAGGTGAATCACCAAATAGAAATTATTTGCTGCCACACAAAACGTTAAATGTAAAACACGACTGTATCAACTCCAAACTTTCAAATAATATTTTTTTATTAATTTTTTCTTGATTTTTTAATTAATCTTTATCAAATAATTTGATTTAAGATGCGAAATAAATTAAAATGGAAAGTTAAAAAAAACATGAAGTGCATTTCAGTTCGTTGTGACGTTTGAGTTTGAATGTATTAGTGCTTCTTGAGTCGATTCTGATTTCAAATCCAGAATCGAATTTCTCTTCTCAGAATCGTCAGAAGCGTATTTTTTGTGCCAATGGAATGGTTTCAGAAGACTTCCGGACGCTTCCGGACGTCCAAAGGAAAACGGCATAAGTGTGTCTTAGTTCGCCACCAAAAATTAAATGGAAATCTTTTCGCCCGAAACTCACAATAAGGGAACAGTGAAATGTAATTTTTCCGGGCGGATTTTCTTTCACGCAGAACTCACAATAGGGCTGAATATTTTCTCAAAAACGTCTCCAAGGGATTTTAAAAAAAAATTCAAATTAAGAAAATGCTACTTTTAATAATTTTTTTATTTTCAAAAATTGATTATTTTTAGGATCTCCAGTAAATACATTTTTTTGATTTTCTCGAAAACAGTTTAGTTGAAATTTTTCATTTTTCTTATGGTAAATCTTCTAAAATGTATAAACATTATTGTGAATAAAATGAATACAATTTTTTTTTTTTGAAAATTTAAACAAAAAATGATTTTTTTTTTTGAAAACTAAATACATTGAAAACGACTTGGTCAACATTTTTAAAACTGTGTCTAAAATAATTTTTAACTATTTTGTAGTGCTTGAAAAAATCTTGTTTCTAAATTAAAAAATAACGGTACCTTCCATACAAATGTTGAAAAACCGTTAAGAAAAAACTTATTTTTCTCGAAAACGGCTCCAAGAATTTAGATTAAAAGATGTGCGTTTACTATTATGGTCAATATTTTTATAAACAAATTGTTAACCAATAACAGTAGTTATTAACGGTACCTGTCATAGATCCGAATGTTTGGTTTTCAAATTTCTCGTTAACACCGATTTCAACTAAAATTTTTATACAAGAGCTCCTTCACAGTGCAAACAATTTTGCATATACAAATTTTCAAAAAAGGAATTTTTAAAAAACTTTTGAAATTTTTGTTTGAAAAATCAATATCTTGAAAACGGGCTCATGAATAAATACTAAAGGCATATCAGATTTTATTTTGAAAATGGGCAAAACATTTTATATATACAAATTTTTTCTTATAAAAAACAGCTCCAACGATTTTTGATTTTTTTTTTTCCATAAATTCATATTTATCAAACAAATCAGATGGCGTACTTTATTTTAGCTCTTGCTTTTTTAGCCATTAAAATAACAAATCTATAGTAATAATATATTTTTAATTGTTTTTAAAACTTTTTTTTTTATGATATCATAGTATGGAACCGATACATACATATATGTACCTCATCAAATTCTATAGCTACGTTAAAGTTGTAAGCTACGAGAGTAAATTTGTGCGATCCAGTCGTGCCCATTTTTTAACTTTATTGTCATTGAATTCGATTAAGGGCTAAAATATGACCAATACAATAAAATTTTCCTTCTCGTGTAAATTGACTGTAATTAAAAAAAAAAACAACAACAAATGTCTCCTTTTTTGTTCAAAAAGACTGAATTCAGTTTGAATGTTTTATTGCACTAATATTTACATACCTTCGTTCTGACTAAAAATATATTTATATACCGTATATGATAGTTTTATAGATAGATATATTATTTAATCGTTATACATACTTCTTTTTTGTATTGAATGCTAACATACTTCCTTTTATTTAAGAGTTATTTTTTTATAGATTTTTTTTTAATATTTGTAATTGCGTATGAATTATAACAAAAAACTGTAGCTTAATGCAAAAGTGTCTTCAATATAACTATTTTTTTAACGTGTTGTATGCAAATCCTTATATAAATTACTTTATAACAAAGTATAATTTAGCTTTTATCAAAATACATTATATGTATACTCAAAATTGTAGGGATTAAACAATGAGTTTTGTTTGGTTTAAATTGTTCCATATATTGGAATCCAACGAATTTGCTGCACCCCTTAAAACTAGATTTCAATTTCAAGGATATCAAAAATGAAACGCAGATATTCAGTGACTAAAGAATCCGATCGGAGTTCGTAATAGGTGGCGTTATTTTCTCACTCACAATTTTTAATTCTATTTTAATTTAGTTACAGCGAAAAATGTATAACTCAAATTAATATTTCATACTTGGCAGTTGCTAATATAAAGTTATACAGATAAGCAAAGAGGTGATTCAAATTTTAATAGTTAAATTTTGGAGGACCAAATGATCATTTCTTATAACACAAGAAACAAAAATATTTTCTCAGCGCAGTTCAACAAAATATTAAAGAAGCATTCCGAACTGGCAAAGTATTTATGTAAAGAAACCTATGATTTTTTATACTTCTTAAGAAAATTAATGCAGATAAAAAAATAATAGCTGAATGAAGTATGATACAAAATTAAAGAAAATGACCCTAAATAATAAACGAATTGAGAGCCCAATCTAGATCGTATCTAATCTTTTTTATGGGTTAAACTCGACTTTATGACCAATTCGACTCTAAATTCTTTTATTATTTAGGGTAAATCTTTATTAATACAAATTACTAAATTTTTTTTTATTATTGTTACTTTGACAGTTTAATATGGCCCAATAAGATAATCCAAAGTACATTAAATTCTTCAACATGTAATTCACAGAAGTCAATTAAAATACTTAAAAAAGATGACATTTTAACAAAACTTTCAGTACCATTACTTTATAAAAAAAAAAGCTATAACGAAATATTTACAAACAAAAAATTATCATTAATTTTAAATTTATAAGAACTTCAACACGATAATTTTTGGTTGGTAGGTAAGAGATAGTTTAAAGTAAATACAAAATATAATAAATTTAGTATATGACTTGTATGAATATATAATATTGCTTATAAGATTTAAGTAAGAATATTTTGTTGGATAGAATTTACTTAATTAAATAGCAAAACTATATTATGAAGATATTGCAGTTTATATCTTTTTTTTAAACAAATTTTGGTTTCGATTGTTTTTTTGTTAATTTTATATATAATATTAATAAGGGATATATGAAGAGATAAGATAGGTATGGGTTTATGTTTTGGTTTTGTTTATTTTGTTTTGTTCATTGGTTTTAAATATAAAAATATGTTTTTGTTGTATTTTGTGTTTTTTATTTTGTTGAGTGATTAAAATTAAGTTTTATTAAATAATAATTTTATTTTGAATGTGGTCCTGAACCATGGAAGGCTTTCATCATAAAGAATCCAAGAAGTGTAGCTGCTGCAATTCCGAATCCTGCTTTCCACCATACTGTTGGATCTTCTGTTGCTAAGCCGAACTGCCGTAGATGTCTAAATTAATAAAAGAAAAACAATAATTAAATAAAAATTTTCAAATAAGAATTTTTTTTCTTATTTGCATGCGGGAGTTTGGACAGATTTTTTTTAAACAAGACTGGCAAAACTGGTACATTCATTAAGGAAAAGACACCAAACTATAGGGGGAAAAGCTACTAATATTAGAAAAAAGCATATTTATGTCTCATGGGTTTTTTAAGCACTGTAAAAGGCAATGTTAGTTCAATGTTAATTAATTAATTATGAAGTAAAATTTAAATTAATTAAAAAAAAAGAAGAAAAGATAGGCATAAATAATTTCAATTGAAATAAAAAATTAAAATTAGAAAAGAGAAGTTATTTTAAAAATCTTGCACCAATCTTACGACGGAAATAGAAGAGCACCATATTTTAACGGATGTATGTATATTAATTTAAACGAAAACAACCAACGATTTAATTTTAAACTCGTTAAATGTAGCAACATTTTAGTTAACGATTTTAAATCATATTATTGAAAACATTATTTATAAAAACCCTGTTATTTTAAGATATGTCCATACTATTTGCAACATCGACATGCAAAACTTTCATATTTGCATATATGTAAATAGTATGGACCTATCTCACACCCAAACATAGCTGTCGGCTCTCGGTCTATTACGAACTACTTAAAAACATTAATATAAAAAATATAGAAACTGTTATTAATTTTAAAACATAGCTTAAAATTATTAATCATTAAATCAGCGAGCCTGTGCTCTTTAAAAATTTGTACTAACCTAGCAATTTAAGATTACTCATTAGTTTTTATAAATAAATAAATAAACACATCATTTTTAGTGTAATACTAAGTTCACAACTGTATTTTGCTAATTTTAATCGAGTTTAGCATCGTAACATCTTGTAACATTTTACTAAAGTTAATATCACCAAATGGCAATTTTTTTCTTTTTAACATCGTACAATATACATATGGAAAAACCCGAAGGATAAATTAAGATTTTTATCTTATCCACACTTTAAGCATATAGCCTTGGGTGTTTATAAATTTCAAAATGAGGCATGTTTGTGAATTGTTTGCACGAGCTGTCATTTTTGTTTACTTGTCAGCCTAATGCACAAGAATAATGTTGAATTCTTTTCAACCTTTTGACAGCCAAAAAACCGATTATTTTCCAAACATATCGATTTGTTTAGAATAAATAATCAATTTTTCTTAACAAAATCAAATAGTGCCTTTTTAGCAAAATCTACACACACTCCGAAGATTTGACATTTCTCATTCTTTTGATTAATTTTTTTCTTTGTCGTGCCGCAGAAAAAAGTGAATAATTTATAAATTCAAGAAAAGAATTGCATATAAATACAAAACATTGTGTTGATTGGATTACAAAAATATAATATAAGTGCTTAAAACTTATCAAAGTTGGAATATTTAGTAATTTCTGGGCGCAATAATTTGTGTGTAAAAAATCCTGTCAAATGTTACCCACACAATCACATAAAATAATCGATTTTAATTAACAAAATTCTTTTCATCAAAAAAATATTCGGTTTTAAATGGTTGAATGGAATTCCACATAAATTAATGATTAATATCCATTTTTTTTTGGTTGTCTTAAATAATGTGAAAATAAAGAACTAACTTGATACGATCAAAGATTGTTGATTGTCTTTCAACCCAACAAAAAAAAAAATAAATTCCCTGTAGCACATAACTTAAAATGAGATTCTATTATGTATATATGTAGAAGAAAAGTTGGTAATTTTATTTAAAATTTTTTTACCAGACTCTACTTTAATATTAGCAGTTTTTGCGTGGTTTTGATATTTTGAAAGATTAAAAGCAATTTAAATCTTTGTGCCGTTTTAAGACTCCTAGCTAATGATAAGACATAGATTCTTCAAGGTGCATTTAGACTTGCGTTCTTCATTCGGTGTTCGTTCTTTTCTCAACAACGAAGAAGAATTTACACTATTCAAACCCGAATGAATAACAACTAACTTGTGTGTGACTTGTGCCTAGTACGCTGCTGATGCGAATCGAAATTTTCCTGTGGTCTCCAAAAAGACAACGAAATGCTTACAATTACACAGCGGAAAAATTTTCATGGAGAGTTTCACAAATTGCAAATAAATAAAATACATTTTAACGAACAAATCAAACAAGTCATGCTGTAATGTAATGACGTTTTTCATTGGAGGTCCGGAAGTGTCCGGAAGTATTCTGAAACCATTCCATTGGTACAAAAAATACGCTTCTAATGATTCTGAGAAGAGAAATTCGATTCTTGATTTGAAATCAGAAAGCACTAATGCATTCAAACTCAAATGTCACAACAAACTGCAATGTACTTCATGTTTTTTTTTTTAACTTTTCGTTTTAATTTAATTTGCATCCAAAATCAAAGTTTTTGTTAAATTTTAATAAGCAAATTAAGAAAAAATCAAACAAAAAATATTATTTGGAAGTTCGGATTTGATAGACTCTAGTTTTACATTTCACTTTTTGTGTAGTAGCAAATAATTTTTTATTTGACGATTCACTTATACAGATATCAAACCCCAGAATTAAGTAGAAGCATCGTGGACTGTTCCATTGGATTTCAGAATAAGTGAAATCCTTGAAAACAGCATAACTAACAACAAATAAAAACACGAACAAACCCAAAAGTCATTTTTCCGCACATAATTAACTGTCCGGGAAATTAATTCTGTGCAAAAAGAGAGTGGAGACTTGTCAAAACAATCTCGTATAATCATCAATTTCGCTGGTCGAATCACAGAACGAAAAGCAGAACGAAATTTTTCGTTTATGATTTCGTTATGTCATTTTTGTATGGGATTTTTCGTTTCACATCAGCAGCGCACTAGGCTTAACAACGAACAACATACACCGAAATTTCCGAGTCCCCTTGAATTTGCTCGTTCTTACCCCGAGGCTACAAGTACTGGCAAGCAAGTTGGCTACATAGATTGACAAATAAATTATTTAATATTTGTAACCTTTTTATCGAACATAGATTGATTGTCTAATTCCTATATGTCAATATGCTGTGACGTAGGCGGCAAGCAACTTGCCAGGCAAGTTGCCGGGCTTAAGTTTGTATAGCAACTTGCTTGCCAGTACTTGCCCGTGTAGCCTCAGGGTTAAGCGGGGTACACATTATCAAACCTGTTTGACGAATCTGTTCACGTTTGATAGTGTGTACTCTCTATTTGACAAACAGGATGATATCAAATTGATTCTTGTTGAAAAGAAATATTTGATTTAAGATTAAAAAATTGCACTTTAAAGCTATCATCAGATTTAAATATTTTTGTAAAAAAGAGGCTTAATTTTTTGAATTCATATAAGACATTGTATTGATTGTGTTCAAAAGAAAAAATTGTATATGATTCAAACATGCTGTTGTGATTATAAATAAAAGCAATGATTTATAAATAAAATAGAATACATAACAAAAATTATTTTGCTACTCGTAGGTCGTATCATACTAATCAAAACTGTGTATGTATAGGGGGTTGACACTCATCGACAAGTTCATCAACTCGTGTCAAAACCTCACAAAATTTGTAATGTGAACACAAGTTGAACGACTGTCGGAAGTTTTTCAATTTTTTTTTTATATTTTGCTCGGTCGAACAACCGCTGTAGCTAATTTGAACACTAGTTGAACAACTGATGTCTGAAAATTTGGATAAGTGTTTTTTTTTTTTAATTTTTATGTGAGATTCATAGAGAACGGTTTGAGATAGAAGTAACACCAGAAAAGTAAGGAAGAAAATATGAATTTCCTTCGATGAAACTGGTGCAAAAAGTTAAATATACGCCGTGTTTGCTTTTTGAAAATTTATTTACAAATGAATTTGATGAGGCGGTCGTCGAATGTGAACGCAAGCAACACGACTCAGGTCGATTGACTTGTCGATGAGTGTGTACCCCCCTTATAGGAGGGTTCAGCGAAGGAAATTCATTTCTGTCCCCTTCCTTCTATTTCAACCCAATCTCCATAAATCTCTCATAAAAATTAAGAAAAAACACTAAAATCCAAATTTTCAGACATATCAGTCGTTCAACTAGTGTTCACATTAGCTACAGCGGTCATTCGACCCAGCAAAATATCAAAACATTTGAAAAACTTCCGACAGTCGTTCAACTTGTGTTCACATTACAAATTATGTGACGTTTCGCCACGAGTTGATGAACTTGTCGTTGAGTGTGAACCCCCCAGAGTAAAGAGTAATGAACTATTAATCTAAATAACTAAGCCAATACGAAAATATTAATAAAATAAAAAAATTAGAAGAGCAAAGAACAACACTAGACAAAAGCAAAGGTCTAAAATCATTCAATTAAAATATTATTAAAATATCTAAAGACAAAAAATTATGTAGGTATATGAGATGAAAAATAAAAGTTGGAAAGTCTCTTTCTATATGACTCTTTGTGGTCTCTTATATTTGTCTCTAAGAGTGTTAAAGAAGACGAATAAAAAAAAAGGAAACAACATATTTTAGTTTTATTAATTCAGCAATAAAAATCACACTTACGCTGATTCCCACAGCTGTACCAACCTGTGCTTGTAAAATAATATCCAAGCGGCTTGAAAACGACTACAATACAAATACAATTTCCCAACCGCATGTCACCACCACATAAAATAGAGAGAAAAAGAGGGACAAAATTGTTATGGAAAAATGTGTGTAAAAATTAATTATGGCAGCGTTTTTTTTTTAACGAATAACTTAATATTTTTTCAAATATCTATTTATTTATACAGAAATAGCTAATGCAGAAATTGTGATGCAATGCGTGTTTTAAAAGCAGAATGCAAGTTTTTTATTTGTCAAGTAGCCCCCGAATGTATGTTAACTTTGACTCTAAATTCGTTTATGACTCAGAGCCATAGTTTATAAATTTTGTGGCATCAACCATCACGAAATTTTGCATCAGAAGAAAATTAAATTGTCACACCAATTTAATTTAAAACACCATGAGGCTTTCCAATAGAGCTAAACATATCAACAACCCTCTTGTCAGGATTATTTCCAAAATCAACAAAAATAAATATAAAAACAAAACTACCTACACAAGAGCAGCCTGGAGGAAATTTTATATTGTGAGTCGACAAATGATGCTGCAAGGCTCAGGAAGGTAATGTTGTTACGGTAAGATTTCCCGCAACAAAAACCATTCCTTATCAGTTCTTAAAACATTCGTCGGACTATGTTGTTTGGTCATAGTCAAAATCTCGATATCTGTTTTACCCTCCATCCCAACCCTTCCCATTTTTCGACCCATACTTTTAGTCCGTTGTCCTCATGGAGCTTTTGAGAGTGGCTCAGAGAGGATGACAATTTAGGTACCCGATTCTTTATTATGGATTATTTCGTTTTGAGCCAGTGGATGGGCTGGAGACTCACACGTCACCTACTCTTTCGTGTTGAGCCAGCGGATGGGCTCGAGACTCACACGCCACCTATACATACGTAATAAGGGCCGATGGAAAATATACACTGTCACTTAAGTGGATTGACAACAACGCAACACAACAACCTAAATTTAACTTTCCTTTTTTATGGCTACTAGCCCATCCTAAAATAAATAATCTTAAATTTAACTTAATTAACATTGACCGACATTCAAGAATGGAACGCTTAACGCTTATCCCCAATTCCCCAAATCTGCACAAAGGTCCACCGAATAGTAGATTGCGCGTTAGGTAGTTTAATTTCAGTATTTGCCTTCCTACTTCGTTTCCTCAAAAATATTTATAAAGTAGTTCAGAAATTGTATAGTTCTTTTTCGAAACATTTTCAAAAAGTTAGAATTAATAATGTAGAGTAGTTGAGAGAATGCTCAGAATTGTACTTTAAACTTTTTATCGTTTCTTTATTTTTCTCAAAAGTTATTGTGAATATGTCTATATACGGCCTTGGATTCGTCAAGTTTGTGGACAACGCTAACAACTTGGGGAACTCAGTGAATGTGTGGGTAAGAGTGTTTCGATGGAACTCAACTTCGGAGTGATACCGCAACCGAGTTCCACGATAGCTTGCATGAGAGTGTGAATGTGTGAGTGAAAGAGGGCGGCCAAAAGAGGACAAAGGCTAAGCAAGATCAACCACTTTTTGGTTGTCTGTCATAGCCGTGAGGTTTAATTTGATTTTGGAATTGAGAAAGAAAAAGAAAATATTGAAAAGCGGAAAATAATTATTTTTGTTTGAATCTGAGATAAATTTTAAAGTAGACTTTTATAAAGTGTGGATTAGTTTTTGAAAGTGTTTCAAAAGAGTTTGATAAAGGAAAAGGAACTAGCGTTGAAGAAAGGAGTTTAAAATCGCCAAAACGGGGCGAAGTTTATTTATAGACGAAAGGAGCAGGAAGGAAAAAGGAGTTACCAAAAAGAAAAGGTAAGTAGAGTTTATTTTACTGTTCGTTTTGAAAAAAAAGTGTTTCAAAAGATTCGGTTGACTTTTGTCTTAATACGTTTTTATATCCCTAAATTCTCGTGACCCATTTCGTAAAGAAATTTTTTTTTCTTTGTCTTTTATTGGGACCAAGTATAAGCGGTCCATACTTGCGGTCTTTGTTTCAATTCAATTTGAATTTCAATTTCCTTCGTTAAGTTTGTCTTGTAATTAACTTTATTTTCTTTTGAAATTGTACTTCGACAATTTTCTTTTACCTAAACATTTATATTGTAATTAAATTTATAACGAAAAGATTCTGGGTTTTAATCCCGGCGCAAGCCATGGTTTCCCAGACATTTATCAATAAAAATAATTTTAACTTCCCATTGGCAATATAAACATTGCGTTTCCTTCATTTATTAAAGAAGAAATTTCAGTATCCGGTCGAGGGAAATGACCCTATAAAAAGTTACCTGGCGCCCACCCTACAGCGTTGGTACCTACGTCACTGTACTTACAACATAATTATTTTTATCATTCTTCCGTATTGCTTATACCTACATATATACTTACTTTTCTTTTTTTAACACACAATTCTTTGTTTTTTATTCGATTCGATATTCCTCCAGGCTTTTAAAAATATTGGATAAAACCTGAAGTGACTCATGCTCTGAGCCTTTAGAGTTTCTAATGAGTACTCACTTTCCGGGATGTGTCACCAATACAACTTCTGTGGACAAAGGAGCTAACATAAGTGAAAATTCTAATAATGGTAGCGAAATTGTAGATAGCAGGAAGATAGCTTGGGCCATTGACTCCTTCTCAATATACAGTTCTACAGGGCCTGCATTTATGATACAAAGCCCTAAATAAATAATTGTTCCAGATATAGGAAAAATTTAAAGGGATGTTTAAATATCACCTACATTCCCTCTAGTTGGAGAGAAGTCAATATCATTTTCGCACCGAGGACAGACAGCACTTCATGAGTTGGTCGGGACGATTGAGAAATCAATCCATAAGAATTTACTGTAGAAGCTTTTCTTGACATAGAAAGGGCTTTTGATAATGTCGAAAATAATGTTAATAATGGCTCTATAGTCAACTATCCGATGCTTTCACACTGTATTGAATCGATGCTTCAAACGAGACTTGCAAATGCGATAATGGGCAAGCTAAAAGTTAAGACGTGTAGTGGTACTTGGCAAGGGGTGTATTGTCACCCCTGCTTTGTCTTCTGGTCGTTAACCAGATTTGGGTTAAACTAACTAATAGGCTTAAGGAAAATGACAGACCATCACGACTTATATTTTTTAAGTTTATTGAAGTGATAATACCTCTGACAAAAAAATTGGAAAATCGCTATTTTCAAACACCACCCCCGCCAAAGGCTGAAAAAGAAACCTGTTTGACTTTTGATTTCGGTACCATGATATGAATATGCACCTACAAACCCTCATACTCATATTTTGGTTATCAATCCACTCCCAAAATTTGCTGTCGGCTCTTACACTACCATGGTGTAGCTGTGGTTGCGGCGTGTAGCACTGTCAAAGTAGAAAGATACGAAAAAAGTATACAGCGCCACAATGTGAAGGTCCGAATGTAGCAAAAAGTGTATGGTGTAGCAGAAATTTGAATTCATTGTCTCCAGGGGGTAAGTCAAAGTCGTTGTGAAAATTGGTGACATCGTGATTATGGCCTCAGGCAAATTTTTCCCCACATTACACATGCTACAAAACATCTCTTGATGGGCTCAACAATTCGGTCATAAGCTGCGGAGTTAATGTTAACCCACTCAAGACAAAACTGTGTTTATTTACGAGAAAACGAAAAATTCCAAATATAAACAGGAATTTTTCTGGTATTTAATCGTAAACTAAATTGGAAATAACACATACAAGAAAGATAGAAGAAAGCTTGTAGTAAAATTTTTGGAAAAAGATGGGGTCCAAGCCCCTAAACCACTCATTTAATGTACACAGTCCTTATAAGGCTAATTTTGACATACACATGTTTGGTTTGGTGGCCAGCTTAAGACAAAGCAACCCATTTCAAAAACTTGACTAAAATTCAAAGACTACCCTGTATTGGCACAACTTGTGCCATGAGAACTACACCGAACGCAGCCCTTTTCTTTCACTAGCCCCAATTTAGTTGGAATATCCATTTGGAATATCCATCTTCTTCCATGTATTTAAAAAAATTTATAATTGAATATATGTAAGCTGTAAGACAATTCACAGACGTTTGTATGAAAGGAGTCTACATGGGAAAATTACAAAAATTTGGCGAAATGTTTTATACAGCGACTAAATAAAGATTATTTTAATTGGATCTGATGGGATATTGAAGAAACACAAATAAATTAACTTTGATCTCAACTTTGTATTAAATATTTTGCCAATGGTCTGGGGTTGCTGACTTAAAGAAAATAACAGAGCATCACGGCATATATTTTTTAAATTTATTGAGGTGGTAATACCTCTGACAAAATAAATTGGAAAATCGCAGTTTTCAAACCCCCACCCCCGCCAAATGCTGAAAAAGAAACCTGCCAGACGATTGTTTCCGATACCAGCTATATGCACATACAAATCCTCTTACTAATATTTTGGTTATCAATACACTCCCAAAATTTGCTGTGGGCTCTTGGTCTATTATTTTAAACTAGCAAACTGAATATGATGCTTTATGTTCTTAGCGCTTATCAATGGAATTGTTTTTGTAATTTTTCTGTGTAGACTGCTTTCGTACATATGTCTGTATAGGTATGATTATTCATTGAAGGATATGAAATGTTCATAACAAAGAAAATACATCCATGAAATGCTATTTAACCAAGAAGATCTTTCAACTACTAATGAGCGAATAATTATGCCAGGATAATCTACCAACTGATTTTTGTCTGTCAAAATTAATATTTGGTTATTTTTTGCTAATTGATATTTACGATTGGACGTCTGTATCCTTTAAAGGATGCTTATCTAGATTTCTCAGAACATTAGTTGTCAGTAGTCATTCCATTGATTTATTTTTTTTACAGAGACGGTGGGTAATTAACATGCATTAATCATATTGAGTGAGTTTATTTATTAGTTTGAATTTTAAATTATTAAAATGGTGCCATTTTGTATGTTTTAAAAAAAAAATAATGTATATATGTGCGACAAAGGAAGAATATTCAAACTCTATGATAGTTTAGCAAGTTTTCTCAAATAGCAAGGGGTATAGGTTAAAGTGGCTGCCAGCAGAAAAGCTGACACACTTAGACCATATGTTCCATTCTGATAAAAAAGAATGGATATAACACTACACAAAAATTAAATATTCCGATGGCATTCAGGATAACCAAACATTACTGCACAAGTTAATTTTTGTTGTTTTTTTTTTTTCAGCAGGAGGTCTATGCAACGATACCGATTAACTTTAATTAGCTAAAGCAATAGCTGATAATTTATCGCAGTTTTCACCGCCGCTAAGATCAATATTTTGCTAATATTCCTCAATTGCGCTTTAAATAAATATATACCTAACATAATAAACAATTAAATATATTTTGAATTACAAGTACAGAAATATCAAGGCTATGAAGTTGAAAAAAGCAAAACAAAACCGCCCCAAACTCAAATTAAAAATTAATCTTGAATATTTGTGAGCATATTTTCAAAATACCCAAAACCAATTTCTTAAATACCCCAAAATTCAATTTGTTTTTTCTGTTGCTCCTCTTTTACACAAAACATTTTGTTAATCAAGATTCAATTCGCACACGTACTCTCTCAATTTTAATATATTAATTATATGTTATTAGGCATTCCTCGCAAAGGAAAACTAATTTGGATTATATTATTATTTATAAATAACGCGCATTGCATCATCATTCCACTATGAAATTTAGAAAATTTTGAAAATTCAATACTCACGGGAAGGCTGCCATAGTTGATAACTTTATATAAAGTTCTTTTTTGTTATTTTTTAATGTAAATATATGTGGTTGCAGAATTTTGTATTTTTCACAAAATTCAGCTGGTTGCAACAAATAATCCTGCCGATTCTCACTCAGATCACCTTTTGTGCCAACAATCATCACTGGGATCTTACTTTCGGCATAGTATTTGATATAGATTCGAGCTACATATTCAAAGGAACGTGGATTTGAGGTATCATAAACTAGACATGCCACATCACAATTGACTTCTTGTGGTTGCAATGGATCTAGGACTTGTTTTACTTCAATGTCCCTCAAGATTAAATGTTTTTCCTGTCCATACACTTGAACCGTATTCACACAATAAACGATGTTTGTTTTGAAATCCTTTCCAATTAAATTTTTCATGTCTTCCACCAGCAGACCGCGACACAAACCAGTCTTGCCAGCACCTTTAGGGCCGATTACATGACACATGTAAACCGACCTGCTACTCTGTCTCTTAGCCAAATCGATTCTACGCTCTCGCGTCACATGAATTGCTGCGAGCTGTGATTCGTTTTCATGTACATTAAATCCCAAATAGCCTAAGTACTCCAGTGTTTTTGGCAGATCAATTAGAGTCATGAGCGTCCAGCGACATAGCCAGCCATGCAGTGTTACCCAACCTCTGTCGTTTACTGGACAAGATTTGCGAATATCCGTAGAATACGACCATGGAGCCGAAGGACACGTACTGAACACCATCTTGTGTTCATCTGGCGATAACGCACCATCTCCATCTTTGTCATATCTCTCGAATAGAGCAATTAAAAATTGTTGACCGCGATGTGATAGTTCCGTACTACTGCCAGGAGGTATTTTAATTGGTGGATGTAGATATTCTTTGCACATTTCTAAATTTTCACTGTAGCCAAATCGACGCAATACCGCCCATGTGGTTTCATTGCGTCCTCGCTGTACAAACAGGCAGTGTAGGAATAGGAAACCTTTTAGGGTAACTGCATCATTAAAAATACCATCGGGTATATTTTTTAAAATGACGGCTTTAACTTCGTCAAGGATTTGTGGCTGGAGGGGGGTGTTGAAGCATCGTCTTTGGAATAAATTAAGTTCGTAGTCGTTTAGCAAATTGTCACCGTCAATATCGCATATTTTAAAAATACGAACTAATGATTTCTTGCACGCTGGTGTTAACTGTAGAAAGAGAATATAATTTTGTAAATTAATAATTATTTATTCAAACAAATATATACAAAATTATCAATGCTCTAGGCCTTAATTTTTCAGTGACGAGAATAAAGTTAAACTCGAGTTAAGTCCTCTAATTCAAGCGGTTAACTCGAGTTCAACTCGCCCGCTCAAAAACTTGGGCTTAGGGGTACACAAACGGTAACACTTCGTATCATTTTTAAAGTTAATGTCAAGTGGAGAAAAGCATAAAATATATCGTTGAAAATAAAAAAGGTCTGTCCGACACATTTGCATAAAATAAATTATAAGGGACAATGGTAAAGGTCATTTTTATATGGTCGAATATCAACCACTGATCAACTCTAGTACAAATAAACATGGATATGCTACAAGCGTTGTATTTGAAGAAGAACAATATTTGCCTAATGTTATTTGATGAATATTGTGTACTAGTCGACCCGTACTCGCGTTGCTTTACAAACTTTTAGAAATTATATTTTTTTTTTTGCTAAAGTCAGAACGACAGAACCAAAATTGTCTATGGTCTCCAAATCAACAGCGAAAAAGCGGACAAATATTAAAGGATAGCTTTATCAGATGTACAAAAATCAAATTCGAAAGATGTGATCGAAAATACGTCGCGTTCGGCCGTCAAAAAAAAATATGAGTATGAGGGTTTGTAGGTGCATATATCGCGGTAACAAAAACAACCATTTGGCAGGGTTCTTTTTCAATTTTTCATTTTATTTTGTCAGAGGTTTTACCACTTCAATAAATTTAAAATATATTACGTGGTGCTCTGTCATTTTCTTTGAGTCCAAACGTCATTATCTTGGCAATCCGACCAATACAACTCAAAACATATCGTCTTGGAGAATTATAAAACACAAAAAATCAAAAGAAACAAAGTCTCCAAACAAAATCGATTAAGGTTCGCTTCAAAGAAAATGACAGAACACCACATAATATATATTTTTTAATTTTTATATAAGCGGTAAAACCTCTGACAAAATTAACTAGAAATCGCTATTTTCAAAGCCCCACCCCCGCCAAAGGCTGAAAAAGAAACCTGCCAGCCGGTTGTTTTAAATACCGCGATATATGCACCTACAAACTCTCATACTCATATTTTGGTTATCAATCCATTCCCAAAATTTGCTGCCGGCTCTTAGGCTATCAAGAAAAGTTTAATAAATAAGTTGCAAATAGAAAAGTTAAAAAAAAATTATAATCGTTTTGTTATAAAAAAAAGGAAAGTGCTGTACTTAATCACGTGATAAATTTAAAGAGAGATAATCTGTGCAAAAAAAAAGAATAACTTTGTGCTGCACTGAATAAAATCTTCTATAAAGTACTAAAAGCATCTAATGGGTATTTTAATCAATTGTCTCGTATCGATACAATATAAAAATCGACAGTATGGGTTGGATACGCACACACATAATCGAACTTAAAATTAAATGTAGCACTTCTGAATCTGAATCAGAAAAATCTGTTCTTGCTGTTGTTGTCATAGTCCAAAAAGTACATCCGTTCCTGCATTTGAAGTTAGGGTAAAAAATTGTCGCAGGAGCACAAAATTTAATAAACAAATATTTAAATAAAAATCAGTTCTGATTGGGAATTCAAAAGAATAGGATCTTGGACTTTTTCTTATTTCCCTTTCTGGATTCCTACAGAACCATGAGTGGGAAACCAGTGCAAAATATTTAACAGTTCAAGGACATTAAGAAACCCTTAACGAAGTTCGATGGCGAGCCAAAAGAGGTTCACCACATATGGTTAACCGATTTTGAAAATTTTGCAGCCGTATGTTGTTGGAATGAGGTGAGAAAATATTTATATACGCGTCGGTTATTATTTGGAGGCAGTAAGTTGGCTGTTGAAGCAGAGACAGGTATATGAAATTAGAAGACACTTTCCGATTTGCTTAAGAAGGAGTTCGGTCGTAAAAATACTGAAAATGTACACAGTCTACTAGCAGAAGCCAAAAAAACAAGCAAAAGAATCATATCTAGAATATATATAAATAATCTAGACTAAAAAAGATTGCGACTAGGATAAAATTAGAGTCATCTCATCTAATTGGCTACATAATTGGGGGATTCCAGATGGTGCAGTTAGTAAAGGTGTCTTGTAACAGTCGCAAACTCTAGATGAACTGAAAATCAATATGAAATCTTATGAAAAAATGAAATCTCAGCAAAGTACAAGTACATAGTGGGAAGAAACCTGAAATTTCTTCAGATCAGAAACCCAAGTGTTGTTCTAATTGTGGTAGCATCTCTCAAACTACAATTGTCCAGATGGGCAGGGCCAAGGAGACCAATAGCCGCATTTGACACAAATTTTGCTCTTAACTTGAAAAAAAAACTACTAGCCAAAGCACAAAATTTTGTCTGTGCATAGGGCTGGGTCATTTTCACATTTTCTTCCAAACAATTTTTTCATATCTGCTACAGTCTTCGAACTACGTGTCTTATAACGTTACATTTACTTCCAAATTTTGTTACGTTATAAGACACATTTGAAAGGCTGTAGTTTCAAAACTGTAGCATATATACAAAAAATTGTTTAAAAGAAAATTGCGCAGCACTATCATACGCACAGAAAAAATGTTGTGTGTACGAATGCTGCTATTGGTATCCTTGGCCCTGACCAGATAAGTGAAAAGGTATGAGATGTTTTCATTGTAACGAATTTGGACACATTGCTCCTAAATATCCCACGAAAAATGGAAATAAGGTCAACAGAATGAATGTCCCAGATTTTGTGGTTGAAGTCAATATAGGCGGAAAATCTTACAGTGGGTTATTAGATACAGGTAATGACTTAAAAATAATCAAAAAGTCTTTGAAAGAGAAGTTAGACATTAAACAGTTTGAACAGCCAGGAATTCCAGTGGAAGAATTCGTACAAAAATTGTTTGTTAAATTTTATTTAGCAACTAGTGCCATTAAAGTTATTTTACAATATAACATACATTTCTTTAGTTTTTGCTCAGTTTAATGTTTTTTTTTAAATATTAATATTAATTAATTTATGTTTATTCTTATATAATTTAGAGTTTTTCTTTTAAAATCGACAATTGTTCCTAAATGTTTGGTGTTATCTGGAAGGCTATTATACGTTTGAAACCCTATGTACTGTATAGTTGTCCTCTTGTTGTTCGTACTCGTTGAATTCTTAAATCTTAGCTGTTTCTTAAGTTATACTCCGAGATATCGTTGTTGGTTACATTTTCACGTAGGTAACTTGGACATATTCCATTTTTTATTTTAAAAACAAATATCATAGCACACATGAACAGTCTTTGACTAACGTTAAGCCAATTTAACGACTCAACCATGAATGATATTGATGTGTATCTGTCACATTTTAACATAATTCGCATTGACATGTTTTGTAGCACTTGAAATCTGTTCTTTTGATATTGATGACATAAGAAAAGTACACTGCCACAATATTCAAAATGTAGTTTCAGTATGACATTGTATACTTTGACTGCACAGTTCATCGATATATTTTGTCTAATTTTTCTTAAAACAGCTATTTTCTTCGATATTTTCTTGCACATATAATCTGTATGATCTTTGTTAGTTTATTGTCTATTGCTACACCCAGATATTTAATTTCATTAAGTATTTCAAGTTGTACACTATCCACTGAAATAACGATTTCACTTTGAGGTAACCTATTGTTTAAAACCATAACTTTCGTTTTTTCGGTAATTATAATTAGAGTATTAATTTTAAGCCAAATAATAAGAACACTAAGATCTTCGTTCATAATGCGGCTACAGGTTTTTAAGATCGGGCCCCGAAATGTATATTAAACCGTCAACAGCAAAGTTTTATTTTACAATTTTTAATAACATTAACTTTATCGTTAATGTATATTTGAAAAAGAGGTACGCTAAGTATTGCTTTTTGTGGTAGACCGATGTCTATAGAGAATGATTGGGACAATTGTTATCAGCAGGTAGGTATACTTTTAATCTCAACAATAAAATGTGTGCAGTTTCCATTGATGCAGTTATAGATTCTGAATTATATCGTATCTTATGTCAAGTTGTCTTTAATTATTGGTTAAATATCGATATATGCTTCACTAGCTATTGAAAATGGAAAACCAATTATTTTGAAAACAAATATAGATACAAATTTTTTGGCACAAGTCAATGTAATAAATTACGGCGATGAATTATACTTAGAGGGTTCTACCAATAATCAAATTTAGTAACCATAATTGTATGGGCTCTAAATAATAAACCAACTGACTTAAATATTTAGGTTGACCCTAAATAATGAATATAACATGGAACGGACATGCATGGTTCATTTTTTATAGTCCATACCCTTATGGTATATTTTCCACAAATATTTAAGTTGTTACTAAATTTGATTATTGGTAGGGCCCAGAAAGTTTAGAACAGATATCAAAGCCAGAGTTAAGAACGACAATGGAAAATGAAGTTCCAGTTCATCGATACCCTAGGGGACTAGGTGTTCCGGAAAGAAAAATTGTTGAAAATTTGATAGAAAAGTCGTTAAAGGAGGGTATCACTCGAAAGAGTACCTCTTCTTATGCTAACCAGGTTGTTTTAGTTAAGAAGAAGGCTGGAAGTCTAAGACTATGTATCGACTATAGGGGATTAAATCGAAGTCATAAGACATAATTTCCTAATGTCAAATTCAGAATTTAACAAAGCTCCATGTGAACTATGTTACTCACCTTCAGCTTGCCTACGATTCATTCTCTTAATTTGTCCACACTTAATCCAAAAAGGAAAAATTCAAATTTACATGGATGATATCATTATCATGGAAAAATACAAGTTAGGTTGCATTGAGTTGTTCAAAACTGTTTTGGAGCTTTGTAGCAGACACGGTTTACTAAATGAATAAATGGATCAAATTCCACTTTATAACGAAAAAGCTGTCATTATTCTTAGGGCACATTATTCATGAAGGTACTTTCACCCATTTAGCGAAAAGGTTTTGCCAGTGAGGATGTTTCCGACCCCAAAGAACATTAGGGACGTGATGAGTATCCTAGGACTTACAACATGAGCTTTTGAACTACATGTATAGTTAAAAAAAAGATATAGATCTTTAAATTTTCGTAAGAATATTGGCTTTATCTAAAAATTCTTATTTTTTGTTTGTTAAATATTGAACCGGTTTGAGAGTATAATAGAGTATTTGACATCGAAATTAAAAAAATTAATATTCTAAAGAATTAAATAAATTAGAAATACAAAATAGCCTAAATTAATTTTATTAACATAGAAAATTATAAAATTTGTTTCACGTAAATCAGTTAAATACTGTCTGAGATTACCCTGGACAAACAAAATGATTTTTTTTTTAATGGTTTAGATCTATATGTTTGAGATCATTAAATATAAATTCAAAAAATACAGTCTGAGAAAATGTTCGCTTAATTTAATTTTACTTACATCTTGCTCTTCCATAATATAAAGTGGTGATGTTGGATGTAAAACAGCTTTTTGTGCGTAATAAAACATTTCTGAAATATTGTGTAAGGTCTTTGCAGAGCATTCCACGCAACTTTCTACTTCTGGAAAATCTTCCATTATTGTAAGAACACTCTTTAAAAATAATAAATAAAAATTATTTTTAATTTTATTTCATTCAAATTCAAAATTTAGCTACCAAAGCACTTACATCAATTGTCGAGTATTCCACTAAATCAACTTTATTTCCAACCAAAACAACTGGTTTTCTTAATGACTGTTGTTCCTTTTCATTAACATTGCATGAATTGCGAATAAACGGAAGCCAATGCGATGTGATACGATCCAGCGTCTCATCGTCATCGACAGCATACACAATACACACAACATGAGCCTTTAGAATTTCTTCTCCGAGAACCTCGTCTGCCTGTTCGATATCTGAAAGAAAATCCATTAATAATCTATCAAGCAAGACATCTTATTTCTTTTGAGGATACTTTAATAATAAACAATAAAACCCTTAACATGATACCTAGCTATTCTCTTTAACTCACTTGAATAATCCACAATATTAGTGGGAACCTGCTCTGGTGTTACATTAGCAGGAATTGTGATCTCTTCAGCTTTGGCGGGCACATCTTCAGGGAATTCCTCACTGACCAACGATAGAATCAGTGAGGTCTTGCCAACGCCCGGATCCCCCACAAGAAGGATTCGAACATTCCGACGAGTCGCGTTCCAAACGACCATTTCTTAGCCGTTGCTTTCAGATTTGGTTTATCTCTTTCTTGTGTCTGGCTCTATCAGAGAGACACACACACTAGGCGCGTTGTAATTTATTAAACCTTCACTATCGGTTTGTTTGCACTTGATTCACTAGACGAGATACTGTACGAAGAGAAAAAATAAAACTAAATATTATGTATCACACCCTCGAGTCAATAACAAAACTGGCTAAAAGATAATTAGAACTATAATATTGAAGTGTTATGTTATGGAAGTGGTATTGCTACCTTCTCGCGTAATAGAAATGCAATGAATTTGTTTTTTATTGCAATTTCAACAAAACAATACCGCAAAATTGAATTTTCCAAAACGACACCCGAATTAATGACGTTGCTTGGGATGATGAACGATTTATAAAGAAACAAACAACATTATTTTATCTTTGCAGGGGTTAATTTGAGACTCGGGTGTTGTTTTGGAAAATAAAATCTTCGCAGGAGAGTAGTAAGATTTTTTTCTTTCGATTTTTTGAATGAAAATTTTTTGACATTTCCCCAAGGCAAGAAGACGACTCACGGCACACGGCTACGATATGCGAACAAGAACAACCACTTCACACATTTGAATTGAACCTTGTTGTTTTAAATACCGTTTACTTTATATGAATTGATTTTGAACTATTAACAGGATGCAATCATATCGGAATTGTATTAGTTTGTATATTTTGTTTGGTTTTATCGATAATATTGGTTAAAAACAAAAAAATTACATAAACCCCAGACAAACCTTTTTCTTCGTAGGCGATGAGCGATGACAGACAAACGCTGATGACATTTGTCGAAAATTTGCGGTTTTGACGTTTTGTTATTAGGGGGTGTTTGTAAATTGGAGAATGAGGGCGCTGGCGGCGGTACGAAGGATAATTTTAAATTATGGTGAACTTACACTTTATTATTATGGGCAAACTGACGATGTCCAATATCAAAACTACAGTCCTATACACAGTCCATTGCTGGTATCGACGGAGAACTTTATCCTCAACAACATATCCAAAGTCCGCTAAAATCCCCGCATTGGCTTCTGGTATAGACACATTAAGGCTCTCCCAAACCAATGCGGAACATTCGTTGCGGCGAATAAACATTCGCATGCCAAAATTTAATTACATGGTGATATATTATGAGAGCGCCCACACCAACGCGGTGGAGAAACATATGAATTAATTTTGACTGACGAATGTTTCTTCGCCGCAACGAATGATTCGAAATGATTAAGAGTGGCGGAGAGGGGGAGGAGGCGAGAGTTTATCAAGTTGAAATTTTTTTATAATACAATTAATCATATGACACATGTTTTAAGAGCACTCTTAAACGCTGATTCTAAAGAGACCAAAACTGAAAATATACATGTATCTTGTAGAAAGTTATACTACGTTTTCATTGAATGACCGAAATGATCTCATTTCGGCTCCAATCAAAACGTACTATTAAAGTCATTTTTAAGGCTCTCCTAAACCAATGGGAAACATTCGTTGCGGCAAAGAAACATTCGTCAGTCAAAATAAATTCATATGTTTCTCCGCCGCGTTGGTGTGGGCACTCTCATATATCACACGGTAAATAAATTTTGACATGCGAATGTTTCTTCGCCGCAAGGAATGTTCCGCATTGGTTTGGGAAAGCCTTTATGGAATGATGAATTTGTTTTTAAGTACAACAAGTAAAATGTTATCCAGAACCATTTTTAAATAATAGGATATTAATAAAATTTGGTATAAATGTTTCACTTTGGCATGTCTACCAAGAATCAAAAGAGTCCCCAAAAATATCTGTGGTTAAAGGGTGTTTTTTGGGTGCAGTGCATTAACGCCCACGGAATTATCCCCCGCGGGTGTTAATTCTTTTTTACACCCGGAAAAAACACCCGAGGGTCATAGTTCCTTTTTGTGGTGGGCCTTATTACCACTTTAAAAAGGAATAAACACCCGCGGGGGTTAATTCCTTTTTTTTTTGGGAACTAACACCCGCGGAGGATAATTCCGCGGGCGTTACACCCCAACTTCACAGGTCATTGACGATGTACATAATCCAATCTACAATCCAATCCACAATCTGATTTGTATGGGTATGTCACTGTCACGGTCCAAGGGTGTTTTTTGGGTGTGACCTTTGACCTGCTTAGCGGAAAAAACAGTAATTTTAGCTTCAAAATTAATCAAACTTTTTTTAGGGTGCTTGTTATCATATTGGTTTTTCTTCAATTAGATTCGGCGTTAAAAAATACATTTAAATCATATATTATGTATATGTCATACCTGTATGTACTAGGTATCTCGATTACATGAAAATACAATTTTTCGTAAGACCTAACATTTTGCTCGGTAGGGCAGGTATATAAATAAATTCTCTAAAAAAAACTCTTTTCTCTTTTGGATCAAGTTATTTTAATGGACTCTTTTGATACTTGGAAACCATGACATATTTAATATTTTTAGGAAATTTCATCAGTGTCAAAACTTGTTCATAGATGTTATGGTAATAATGACGTACTAACTCTTTTGATTTTCGGTCCGGTGTGTATCGAAGGAGTATGGAGGAGAAAATTCAACGACGAGCTATACGGGCTATACAGCGACGTTGACCTGGTCAAAAAGCTGAAAATACAGCGGCTGAGATGGCTGGGGCACGCGGAGCGTATGAACAGCAACACACCTGCCCGACGAGTCTTCGAATCGAACCCCGATGGGATACGCAGCAGAGGAAGAACCCGTAACAGGTGGTGCAATCAAGTGTATGACGACATCAAAGCACTCGGTGTGCGCAACTGGAAGCGGCTAGCTAGGGACAGAGCTGGCTGGAGGGGCTTGTTAGTTGAGGCCGAAGCCCATCCTGGGCTGTGAGCGCCATCAAAAGTAAGTAAGTTAGTTTGATTCTTGGTAAACATGTCAAAATGGAACATGTATACCAAATTTCATTAATATTCCATTATTTTAAAACGGTTTTGGCAATATTTTTACTTGTTGTACTTAAAAAAAGTCGTCATTCCATAAAAAGGCACGGTTGGTTCCCGGGCTAATCTCCCGAGACACTTCATCCCGGAAGTCAAATCATCCTAGGGTAAGTTTTTTTTTTGTTTAAACAAATACATAAAACGCTACGATATATGCAGGTATGTATGTGCGTTTTTTGTTGCTTGGATAACATTTCTTCTCTTTTATTACAAAAAAGAGAATTGGACCAACAAAAACGACTCTGATCTAAGCAAATAACACGTATACACTAATACAAAAAACAACAGAGGTAGAGCTCTTTGTGGATCTGTCAAACTCAAAAGTGACAGCTAGCACTTTGTCGGGAATGTCCAATAAAAGGAAATGGAAAAAAAAAACAAAAGCTTGACATTAAGTTTTAATGAAGTTCTGTGTTGATAAAAGAAAAGTGATAATGTGGATAAATATAAAATAAATAAATTCAAAGAAATATCTAAAGACCAAAATATTTCACAAGATTTAAAAGTTTTTTGATTTAATTAAAATAATTGTACATAATTTTTTTTCTCTGTCTTCTTTGCTACGACATTCCCCACACAGTGAAAATGAATGAGACAGTGATATATTGCCATTTGGTAAAGAGCTCTATAAGTCTATATGAACGTAGCTAGGTTCAGATAATTTCGGTTCTTAAGCTGGCCATACACGACCGAACCAACGAGCCGAACAGCCCGGAGCCGAACCAAAATTGCCCATGAATGGGAAAACTCAGATGGCTTCGCGTTTGGTTCGGCGGAACAATTTGGACTTTCAGCCAGTCCAAAATCCACGAAATCGTGTTCTGTTTACTTCCAACTTTGCAATCGCTCCACCGTCACTAAATAGTAAAATCCCACTTTCTCACTTTTTTTTATTGATTATCATTAAGTAATAAGTTTTTTTTTTTTTAAAAACTGCATTAAAGAAATGTATGAAAACAAATAAATTAATTCAATTTTTCGAAATATTAAATATTTTTATTTTTTTACTATTTATTTTTTTTTTCTTATCAAATTAAGTTTTTTTCTGATATTTTTGAATGATTTGTTTTAACAGTATCTTGTTTAAAAACTACATTATTTAATTATTTCTTATTTGTTTTTAATAATTTTTTGAATGCAGTTTTTAAAAAAAAGTTATCACCTACTTAACTATAATAAATAAAAAAACAACAAAAACTGCTGAAGATCAAAAGAGTAAAATATTAAAGTATATCATAACTTTAAAAATCCAAATAAAATATAATTTAGACTTGTTTAATGTTTTCGAATAACAATTATAGTTCGAGAGAAAAAAAAAATAAAATGTGAATAGTGTTAAATTCCCATAGAAATTTGTATGGGAAAAGTATGACTTTAAAGGCACGAGTTAATGACCTCGGAAAAGAATTTTGATGGTCAATCATTTTTTCTTTCGTCATAAACTTTCGAATGACGGGTGTGCATCCAAAAAAATAAGTTTGGAAAATAACGGATACCCTCTATTGTGTATCATGCATCCGCAAATTTAAAGAATAGTATAGTTGAACTGGATAGATGCATTATAAATAAAAAAACAGAAAAGTATACCAGCAAGAAGATGATCAAGTTTTTTGTTTTATACTCGTTTTCTACATTTCTCTTTTTTTTTGCAGAAATCAAATGCAGATACATGAACCTGAATCCACCATAATCCTTTCTGAAAATACCCCAAAGGCCAAATACTAACATTTTCTCTTGTAGGTACAAATATTATTATTTATTTATTTACTTTGAAATCGAGTTGTAAAAAGATAAACCTAAACCATCTCATTCGATTGAGCCACAATTTTAAATAGATCTCTTGATTTCAGTGTAATTTACTTTTAAAAGAATCGTATATTTGTAGATATACTTACAGCTTTGCGCACTTCTAAACTTTTATGACGTTATAAAATTGCTCGATAAATGAAAAAAAAGCTTCCCCATTTTCCACTGAAAAAATCATCATGTAAAGATGTTTTCAGTTCCTATGTACCATTTTTTTTACTTACCTCCATTTAAAAACATTTGCATCTGTTACAATTCTATAACAAAAAAAAAAAAAAAAAAAAACAGCAGTGCACGCGAGTGACCTCTTGGTCTTATCTATCACATTGTCGGTAATTTATAACTATAATCGAAATCTAGCCTCTATCTCTAAAGATGCACATTGTATATTTTTTTAAATATTGTTTCAATCTATTTTCTAAAAAAAATTGTTTTTCAAATAAAAACAAAACCCTCTTCAAAAAAAAAACAAAAATGAGGTTTGCAATCAACGCTTTTGTAAAGCTGATAAGAACCTATAAAACTGATAAGAGACACCGCATAAGTAGACATTTCAGTCACCCGAACTCCACTTCATTTAGTTGAAGGGAACCAATCCTGGAGTGTACATATTTAAATAGAATTCACAAGATAGACGTTAAGGAAATAACTAATACTCATATGTATAAAGACTGTGATATGAGTTTAACTTAGAACCGCTAAAGAAAACCGCGATATAGTACAGCTATCTCTCTACCACGAACCAGGGTTCTTATGCGGTATTGCATATAAAAAGAACGTGAAAGATTCAAGTTTGACTTAGTACTTAAAAGCCCATCGGCATTGCTAAGTGATATATTATTTTCTTTTTAAGAAAGTTTAAAATGGAAATTCCACCACCATTAAGTCTAAAGCGCCAGCTTTTTGTGCCAAATAAGACCTTGATGGGTCCAGGTCCATCAAACTGTTCGCAGAGGGTTCTTGATGCCATGAGTAATCCAGTTCTTGGTCATTTGCATCCTGAGTGTCTACAGGTTAGTAAACACCAAAGTTAAATCGGTCCAGCTTGATTTATGTACACTATGTAGGTAAATATAAATCAAAAACAACACTTAAGTCGTGTATTACTTTTATAATTTTGTGTGTTTTACAAATGCGCTATTTGTTTCAATATTGACTTAAATATTGAAGATAGATACGGAAAAAAATATGTCTGTTTAAGTTGGTGATGTTAATTTTGCAAAATCCTTATGAGTTTAGTTTTATTGTTTTGTTTATGAGATAACCTCTTGGTAAACACTCATCGGAATTTGTTTTATTTCTGATGCGAAGTTTGTTTTTTTAACGACTTTTTTTTTAATCACCAAATAAGAACATATTCATCTTAAGGTAAAAATAGAGTACTTGAGATAGAAAAATACAACATATTTTTAAAATGCGCTTTATAATTGCGGACTATTTCATTTCGTTCATTTTGTGTTCACTTTTATTGTTTCGTAGGAGTGTCGGGTAGCAATGACAACTTTAAGCTGTCACTTTAACTAACAGGCAAATATTTTTGATTTTTATATGTAAAAAATGGGTTCTATGACAGGTACCGTTAATAACCGTTATTGGGAACTATTTCTTTTGCCAAAAACAAATCGTACTCTCAATAAAAATTTATAATTTTTTTATCAAAATCGTTAGAGCCATTTTTGAAATAAATACATTTTTGTATGTTGGTTGTAGGCCAGGTACCGTTATTTCTTGAGCGAAATATATTCAATTTCCCCTCTAGGGAATCTCCAAATAACCTTAAGTCCAAAGTTTGAAGAAAATCGCTTCAGTGGTAAGCTGCAGGTCGAGACAGACTGACAGACAGACAGACCCATATTTTTCGCATTCTCTATCATCGTAATGTTAGGGAAAATAAGTATCTCGAGTTTGATTTTCTTACGAGTCCAAAACTTGCCCTATAGTACAGGCAAACTAAGATAAATATAACATTACATTTATGGTTAGATTGCAACAAAAATATATCTGATAACATAGTTAAAAGGAAAAATACCATCGTAATAAAAATAACAACCAAGAACATCATACCAATAAATTCGCCAGTTTCAGAGTAAACAGATTGTATTTATAATATTTGTTTTAAACAAATTTGCTCTTCCTTGTTGCCAAAATAAATGCATTTAATTTTATGAAGTTTTTCACGGCTGGGAAATATGTCATTATGTATATGTCCTGTCAAATTCCATATAACAAAAATTAATTGACAGAACTTCAGACTAAAATGCACAGAAAACAATACACAGCCATAATGGGGCGTATTCATAGACATTTTAGAGCTGGGATTAAGTTAAACATTCGTTTAGTTGAATTTTCGGATGTTGATTCTATTTGTTTAAGTTTATCATTTCAAAATATTTGAAGCTATTAGTGTAGTATATCAAGTGAATTATTTTATAAAAATATAAAACCAACAATTTGTTATTAAAATCGGTCTAAATTCATTGAGCCAAAATTGTCTTAAACTGTAGTTTAGTTAAACCTGGTCTATCTGCGACTATGTATATGCCCACAGTTATTATTGTAAGTCCACTTTTAGCAATCTGGTGTGCATATGAGACTAGGCGTTTTTTATTGAACAAGTTAAATTTCGTAATTTTCCATAAGAGCAGTAGAAAGTAATATGTGTGCATATATGTATTCATTTTAAAATTCTGCACTAATCATAACTTTTTCAATAAAAAAAATGCCTAATAACATTGTATGACAAAGTTCCAATGTAGATTTATTGACTATTGTCACGGCTCTGTTATTGATTTTGCACGCTTTATGATTAATCAAAAACAGATGTGCAAATCATATCATGCACTTATTTCAGACATCGTCTAGACGACAAAGCGCAATAAATTTGCATTTTTTATCAGCTCAGTTCATAGAGTCAAACAGAAATGTGGTTTATAATCTTAAAAAAAATCAAAACAAAGAAGACTTTTAAACCTCTTACGACTAGGATTTGTTTTCATCGAAAGATGAAACATAATTGCTTTTTAAATTTTTATTTTTATTATACATTATTCGTACTATCTGAGGCGTGTTTCTAAAGGTCATTATTTTGATAAGTTTATCATCCTGAAAACAGATGTCTTAGTAAAACTACATAAGTCTAGAGAAAAACAGTTTTTATTTAAAAAAAGAACAACCTACATTCTTATCACTTAGTTCTTTTGCCTTAAATGGCGCCCAATTAATTTTGTGTACTTATTGGTCCTTAATGAAATGATTCATTTTTATTGGTAACAATACAAAAAATACTCATTGCAGATTATGGACGAAATAAAAGAGGGCATCAAATATGTGTTTCAAACAAAGAACGAAGCTACAATGTGTGTGAGTGCTTCAGGTCATGGTGCCATGGAAGCAGCTCTATGTAATCTCCTTGAAGATGGTGATATTGCTTTGTTTGGTGTGATTGGATTGTGGGGACATCGTGCTGCTGAAATGGCCAAACGATGCGGTGCTGATGTGCGATATTTGGAAGCACGCTTCGGACATGCTCTTACTATGGACGAAATTGAGTTTGCCATGGAAGGACATAAGCCGCAGGTTTTGTTCATATGCCAAGGCGACTCTTCAACTGGTATTGTTCAATCGAATATTGGTGAGATTGGAAAACTTTGTGAGCAATATAATTGCTTGCTGGTGGTGGATACCGTTGCGTCTTTGGGTGGTACTGAATTCTTTATGGATGAGTGGAAAGTTGATGTTGCATACACAGGTTCTCAGAAAGTCCTCTGTGCACCTCCCGGGATCTCACCCATTTCGTTTAGCAAAAAAGCCATAGCTCGCATTACATCAAGATCAACAAAAGTCAAATCTTACTTCTGGGATGTGACGTTGGTGGGTCAGTATTGGAATTGTTTCGGTGGGTCAAGAATTTATCATCACACAATTTCATCGACATTGCTCTATGGTTTAAGAGAAGCTTTAGCTTTGTTTACATGCATGGGCTTGAAGTCAGTGATAAGAAGGCACAAAGAATGCTCATTTAGATTGCAAAAGGGAATTGAAGATATGGGACTTGAACTTCTTGTCCCTGTTCAAGATGATCGTCTTGCAACTGTAAATGCAGTAAAGGTTCCCAAGGGTGTTGATTGGAGAAAAGTTTCCGAATATGCCATGAAAAAGTAAGTTAACGATGAAACTTAAAAATAATGCACACGGAAACGAACCATCAATTTAATTACAGGTACTTTTTTGAAATAAGTGGAGGATTGGGCCCAACAGCTGATCACATTTTCCGAATTGGTTTGATGGGTGAAAACGCAACTGCCGAGAAAGTGGATTTAATGCTAACTATTCTCCGAGAAGCTATTCAAAATACATCCAATATAACACTGAATGAGAAGTCGAAGATATAATTTGTTAAGGATATGAGTCATAGCCATTAATTTAAAGTTTTTAGTTATATGTACATTGTTTTTAATACTGCATTTAATAAATATATAAGGTTTCGTTGCAATATTGTAAAAATGTTATTTATAAACGGCTCGCTAAATTGCCCCACTTAGTTCATATTAATTAAAAATTAATGTAAAGTGATATAGCAGTGTTTTTTTAAAGTTCAGATAGAATTGTCAAAAACGACATCCGTACTTAGCAGTCATCGAAGCAAAAAAGACATACATATATATATATGGACAAAGCGCCCCCTAACCATTCAGATTTGTGACAAGAACGGAAATAAAAACTAAATAGCTACCCTATATGGCTTCAGTAAAATAAAGTTTTGATAAACCACAAGTTTTAAATAAAACCTGCCAAAAGCCAATTCTAACTGGATAGTAATAATTTAACAAAATTGACCTGAAATTTAAATTTTAAATACTTCTGGTTTGAGTCTCGTAGTGCTGCTTAAGTTAATTTTAATACATGACGTGGTCATAGGATAGTTCAAGGTTGCGTTTCCTTACTTTTTTGTTTTCAAATTAAGATTTAGAAATTCGATGGATGTATGACCAAAAAAAAAATTTAATTAGCATGTTAAGAGTTTTCTTCGTAGGAGATTTTTTAAAAATATGCTCAATTCTTGGATTATCAACTTATGTAAAGTGCTATTTACATGAAAGCGATCAACGTAAAATATCCGTCCAATTTGACATTTCGTTCATAATAGACTAAGATCTGACAACATATTTTTCGACCTCATCGGTACATGGATGTAACTATGGTCACAGAAACGTTGATGGCCGTGAAGCGTAAACTTTTCACTTTTACATTTCGGCTCAGTGAAAATGAGGGCCTAATTGATCGAACCGGCAGACTGTTGTTTTTGTATTAAGGGGCTATTAATCTCTCAGTACCCAATTTTTTATAACTGTGGCGCAAGCACATCCGTTGATAATTCTTGGTTTATTCAGAAAACTAGCGACCGAAGATTTATGTCCATCAAATACAAAAACAATTATAATCTACCACTCCGGTTCGATCGATTAGGTCCTTATTTTTAATGTTTTAAAAATATAAGACCTAAGTCTCTGTCCCGGAGTGTAAGAGTGATATTTTTGTGTTTGACGGCCCTAAATCTTTATGTGACCAAACTTTCATCCATGTACAGATGATGTCGAAAAATATGTTGCCAGCTCTCCGGCTATAATGGCAGCAGAAAAAAAGAGCGCGAACAATTAATAATTAATTAATTGCAGTGACAATTCGTAACAATTAATTGTATTTCGTGAGCAATTTATTTTCTGAATTTTTTTCTTATTTTAGCCATTTATAATCAAATTTACTATTATCGCGAATAGTGTCATTAAACCGAATTAGGTTTAAGCCTGATCCACATCTGTGTCATGTGTTGTGTTGTGGAGTCGTGTGTCGCTATCGCTACAATGTATTTCATATGCGTAGAATCATATCTCGTGTGTTGTGTTGCAGTGTGGCGCATAAAATATATGGAATGACAGCGACACACGACTCCACAACACAACAGACGACACAGATGTGGATCAGGTTTTATAGATGTTTTAAATCCCAGTTGTTCGTTCCATTCGTCGATCGTTTGTCGCGCGTGAAAAGTCCTAAAGTTTACGTAAGCATTTTTCTTATGGAGCCATCAAATGAGTTTATAACGCAGAACTCAGATCCATGTGTTTTATTTTCCGAAATACACCGAAATTAAAAAAATTGGAATTAAATTAGCAGGTGATAATAGGCGTCAATCAGATATAATAAAAGCGCGTATGTTTTTGTAAGCCTGAATGAATTGGACGAAGAAACCACCGGGACTAGGTAAGGACCTACCCATAAAATTAAGCCCCGAGTCTCTTTTCACATATAAATAATTTACCCAACCAGGACCATTTAAGGCTCTCCCAAAACAATGCGAAAGATTCGTTGCGGCGAAGGAACATTCGCATGTCAAAATTTATTTACATGGTGATATATGAGGTGTGAGTGAGTGCCCACACCAACGCGGCGGAGAAACATAACAAATAATTTTGACTGACGAATGTTTTTTTCGCCGCAACGAATGTTTTGCATTGGTTTGGGAGAGCCTTAACTTTGAGCCTGAATATACGGTTATTTTTTCGTGCGTTTCATCTTTTTGACAGGCACGCACGTTCATGATTACACGGTTCGCGAAAATACGTAAGTCATTCTTTCGTTATTTTTCTGCACTATGAATTTTGAGTTGTTTTGTGTAATAATAATCAGTACAAATGATTAAAAATGTGTTCAAAGGCTCTCCCAAACCAATACGAAAGCGGCGTGTAACATTCACCGACGGCCAGTTTTGTTGTTGTTTAGCATTGTTTATTTATCATTTTTGTTATCATTGTGAATGATTCGCTCTGCATAGCGAATGTTCCGCGTTGGTTTGGGAGGTACTTTACAGGCCGCCTCCAGAGGCTATGAACGACGGCAGGATTGTAAACATATGTCTAGAACAAATCCAATGGAGTCAAAAAATCCATGTCCATGCAGCGACATGTAATAACTTTTTGAACAAGACATGAGCACTGCTCAAAGTTTGGCCATGATTTGACGTTTCAAGTGCGTGTGTTTTTTTTTCTGATTGTTGTTGAATTCGTATGTGAATTTTGTTGGAAAAGAGAAATAGTTGTGAAATGCTAATGAACGAAATGACATAATTTGATTGGATTGGCCTGTGGAGTCGGCGTGTTAAGGCTCGAAAAACCAAAAATGTTGACTGAGGAATGTTTCTCCACCACACCGAATGCTTCGCGTCGCTTTGGGAGAGCCTTTAAGCTTCTCCCAAACCAACGCTAAGCATTTGGTGTGGCGGAACAAAATTCTCCAATTAAAATTTATGTAGATGGGTGTTGTAAATGAGAGTGCTACACCAACGCGGGGATAAATGAGAGTGCCCACACCAACGGTGAATGTTTCTCCGCGCCTGCAACGAATGTTTCGCGTTGGTTTGGGAGAGCCTTTAGCCATGTTTTTGTTTGAAGGTTCAGATAAAATTGTCGAAAAAAACGACATCCGAACTTAGCAAAGTCATCGAAGATAAATGACCAGCACTATCACGAAACTCAGAAATCGCCATCACTAACCTTTCAGCTTGCAAAATAAAAACAAAACATTCAAATAAAAAGAAATCTCGTATAGAAAATTATTCCGATAGTTATGAAACAAAAAAAAAAAATGTGAAAAAACCTTTGAGTATTTATAATATGGAGTGCTCGTTCCTATCCCCAATGCATTGTAGTACTTGAGACTATGATAGAGGGCGTAATTTCAATATAGAGAGGGTATTTTGACAGCTGCAGCTATGATGGTGTTGTTGTAAGAACGCTCTCTATATTGCGAATTGACTTACCGCATAGATTACCGCGCCCCCTATGATGGTTAAGTTTTTTGAATGTAAACGAGCACTCCATATTATATATACTCAAAGGAAAAACTTCAATTTTAAATCACATATCAGAAAAAAAAAATTAATTTACAAAACAAATGGTCATCCATATTTTTTTGTTTATACAAAAATATTTTCATTCGTGGGCTCAGATATGTTGACGTTTTCATACAAATTATCGATAACAAAACAGTAATTTGAGCTGGCAGTACTTTTTCTATCTGAACTTAATGGTGTTTTCGATTGGTAAAATAAAACAATTTATTTTGGATTTAAATCTGTCAAAACGCAGATTTTACATTCCAATGGGCAAATAAATTAATTTATTTTTTGATTTAAAATCAAATTTGCAGATTTCTAGATTTTTCGGCAGATTTACTCCTCCTACACTAATACCAATACAGTTTTAAGTTGTCACTTTACAATTTTTTTTGTATTGTTTGAATTTATTTCGGTTAATGAAAATTGTGTTCTAAAGCCTCAACTACCATAGACCTACTTTTGTACAAAAGTGAGAAATTAAAATGCTCGCTAAAGAAACATGCTTGCAAAAAAACATACGGAAATTGTTCTGACATATAAATTAAACCACCATGCACAGTTCTCCATTGTTTTTTTGCAAGCAGGTGTCTTCAGAATAGATATTTATTTCTCACTTTTGTACTTATGTACAAAAGTAGGCCTATGTAGTTAATGCTGAATTTACATATATCTTTGTCTGCATAATGCAGAAAAGTAGAGCAGGACAGATGTATACAAAAAATCCGAGTGAGTGAAAGAGAACCACCAATAAAATGAACACGTTCGTCTTCATTTCTGCATTATGGCACTTTCCTATAATGCGATATAATGTTCTTCTTTTCTCTCTATCTAACAAATATAGATTTTGTATTTGCCATCTCTTTTTTTGTGCAGAAACCAAATGCAGAAACATGTAAATCCACCATAAGCCTTAAATATAAAGGGAAGCGTTTCTGCTGATATAAAATTGAAGCTGTTAAAAATTAATTGGTAAATTCATGAAGCTCATTGTTTTCTTCTGAAAGTGCATCAAGTGATGACGAGTTTTGTGATGTTATGAAACATACATCAAATTACACGAATACCACTAAATAAATCAATTTTTAGATTGAAATCTAAATTTACCAATCGAAAACACCATAAAAGTTAAGAATCGATAATTATCAGTTTAGCTAAGTTCATATGGACTTCAATTATTTTTGTATTTTATATGTAAATTTCTTAGTTCAGATGTTGTTTTTTTCGTAAAATTCTATCTGTACCTGCAAAAAAAAACACGGCTTTTAATAACTTCCTTCTCAAAAATATACTCGTATACTATCTGATGTAGCTACAGCCTTAAACAAATTAAAACAAACGAGAACAACCCGGAACGTATTTCTTTTCTTCGACCAATTAAATAAATTTTGACAATTATTATACCTTTCAATACCTACAGTTTTTTTTGCAGTTCCGTTAGCAAAATTAAACCGCGAAAAATTAAAAAATTTAAAACAATTTATTGTATATTCGCAAAAGTCCAAATAAATTTATTAACAAAATGCCAGAAATAAAAAGTCTAGCCCTTCCAACAGTGACTGGTGAAAATATGTCACGCCATGAAATGTTGCAATGGGTAAACACGACTCTTTCCACAAAGTACAATAAAATCGAAGAATTATGTTCTGGTAGGTACAACCTTTTTTCTTTAATTTGTTTAATATTTTGTTTGTCTTAATTCAATGTTAAAACAACCTAGGAGTAGCATACTGCCAGCTTATGGAGAGAATTTTCCCCAATTGTATCGGAATGCGAAGGGTAAAGACTGCTGCAAAGCTTGAACATGATTTTGTATTCAACTTGAAGCTTTTTCAAGGAGCATTCCTTAAAATGAACTTCGATAAAGTAAGTCCATCGTTCTCTATTTATGCCTTTTTCCTGTCAAAGTTTTTCATTAGAGCGTTCCCATTGACCGATTGGTAAAAGCCCGATTTCAAGATAACTTTGAGTTCCTGCAATGGTTCAAGAAGTTCTATGACATGCACTGCAGCGATAAAGAGAACCATAAGTCCCCCAACACCTTAGTTGTAGTGAAGCCCATCAGGAAGGCTATAAGTGCCACCAATTTAAAGGCTGATTGTAAGTCCCCTTGGGTTATCTTTCGTGTTGAAATTCTTATAGCATTGGCGACTTGCAGGTAGTCCAGTGGATGTTGGTGGGTCGGGGAAGAAGGCCACACCAGCATCGGCTCCAATAGCCAAGTCGATGAGGACTAAATCCTCCTCAACAAGCCACTTAACTCCCCGCACATCTCAACCCAATCGGCCTGTTTCTCCGTCCAGTCTTGAAGTTCTCACAGAAACATGTACTCAGCTAAAAGAGCAGGTAAGGAAGACTCGTTTCTTTCTATGCATGCGTTTAAATTTTTTTTTTTCTAGATTGGCATTACGGAAAACGACAAGAACTACTATTTCAATAAACTCCAGCAGATTGAGAATTTGTAAGAAATCATGTTTCAGATTTAACAGATTTGAAATAATTTTTTTATTTGTTTCGTTTCTCCAGATGCGTCGAATGCGAGAAAAATAACGAATACCCCGACTGGACAAAAAAAATACTCAATGTCCTTTATGAAACAAAAGATGTAGAAGTCTCTCCGTCGAATTTTTAGTTAATTTACTGTTAAAATCGTGATTGATTCTGAATGTTGCTTTTAATTTATTCCTCAGTAGATATAACTTAAGTTCAAAGGTTGTATTTCGAATGTCAAGAACTTTAAATAGGTACACAAATTTATGATCTCATTTGTAATAAAATATTCGTTGCCAAATGTGCCAAGAAATTGATATATATCTGTCTGTTCTTAATTTTTTTTATAAATGAAATATTTTTGCACCTACAATTTTGGAATGAAATACATTACTATTATTTATTTCCTTGAGCTCCTTATAGTGCGGGAGGCGACCGTATATCATCGCGGTTTCTAAAAGGAATTATGCCAAATCATAGCTCCAGTCTTAACATTAACAAAACCGCTGGTCGGAAAAGGGTTTTCAGGTGGCAATGGGTAGAAATCGTACTTTTTCGGTTACATTTTCGAATTTGGATACCTAATCCATGATCGATTTTTATAAATGGGGTATCAAATGAAAGCTTACTGCCCTCTTTAGAAAAATAGTGGTCGGACAGACTTTTGTTGGCTGTTGCGGCGAGTCCGACCATGAAGAAGACCTATGTATGTTGTTTTTGATGTACAACATCTTAACTCACCGTATAGTCCAGTGCATTTATAATCTGACCCAGCAGTTTGTACCACCCCCAAATTTATTGTTGTTATTCGATAGAGAGTTGATCGAGTTTGATAAATCTCAGTTTTCGGATTTGCAATATTTACCGTTTTGCCGCCATCTTCGATTTTACTTTTTACTAAATATCACGGTTCATTAGTCTTTGTATGAACTTTTTGTATGAACTTAAGTTCAAACAACAAACAATGCAGTCACGCTACGAATACAACAATTAACATTGCACATTTCTGAACGAAACAACAACAACTCAGGTGTTCTCCCACTAAGTTATTTGTTTGGCTGAAGTTCATATCAGTCCTACAACAAAAAATTGTAAGACATAAAATGCGTAAAATAAAATTTCCTATTTTATGTGTTAAATATTTGTTCGTTATTTATAATATATAAAAAGTTACAGGCCAACAAAAACAAAATTTAGTATTTTCCTAAATTTAGGACATTTTTAATCAAAAATTTGAAAAACTTACTAAGACAAGTTTGTTGGGCTCAAAATTTCGAACAAATTCGCCATTCAACTTTTTTCTGTATTTCAATAAATAAAAAAGTTATGAATATTTCTCTATTATAAAAAATGTTTTATACCAGAACTAATTTTTTTTTTAATCTGAGATCTTGGCTGAATATCTTGATTTGGACTTGCTATAATAATAATAATTTATAATAATAATTTTAACTATATGCCTGTAAGACCTCAGGTCTCTTAAATGCAATGCACGGCACTAGTTAGAAGGAATAGAAGGAAAGGAAAGATTTTTGTTGGCACAGTGGATTGAGATTTAGATGTTAATTATCTCATGAAATTCCACGGGTGGCATCCAGTTGAAACTAGGGAATATAGAAAAGAATGCTGCCTAGACTGGGGCTCGAACCAACACGTCCATGTTAGCAGTCAAACACTATATCCACTGTACCATTGCCACCCGCTATAGTTAGATTTTCTCTTTGCTAAAACCGTTTTTAAGGTTTAAATTTTAGCTTGTCGCTTTTCTTATGCAAAACGGCTTTTCTAATTGGACCCACCATTTAATTTTTCCCGAGTATGAAATATTGAAAATTTATTTAAGGATCCATACGCAAATTAATTTTTCAGGTATATCATTTTGTTTTGGAGTATGTTCTATTTTATTGCACAATTAAGAAAAAGTTCAAGGCGCGATCCAGTTAAGTTTTCTTATCTGATCAACTCTCTCCTGCGACTTCCCCGCATATGAAGCACAAGTGTTCATAGTCGAATCCAGAATTAATCTAATGGCTCTTCCAATTCCAATCCAACGATGGCGATGTTTCTGGTGACAACGTGCGTCTTTCAGTCGCATTTCCCGACAATACAGAAACTCGACGTAATCACCATATTTTTCAAGCATGCCGCATGGATTTCTGTGTTACTTAGATTTCGTAGCATTTCCTCATATTTTTTCAGCCCTTGCCTAATGCTGGCTGATATAAGAGTTTGTAATAATGAAGAGTTTGTATGCTTTTTTTAATATTAGCAATCTTGCCAAATTCTAACGGTTCACAGCAAATGAAACACGTGTTCATTTTTTTCACTGTTCACTCTGTACACTGGCCAATAGGAGAACATGCGGCGAAGCTTGGCATCCCCTACAATACTTACTGTCGTAGTTGTGGGGACCAGCAGGAAAAGGAAACAGTCTTTCATTTCCTCTGTAAATGTCCCGCTTTGGCCAGAATGTGGCAACAATCTTTTGGGAAGCCCTTTTTTAACGACCTTAACGAACTCTCCGGAACGAAGATCAAAGATTTGACTTCTTTCCTCAACGCGACGAAATGGATCTAGGATTTACTTAGGTTCCTCTTGCACCGTCTTCTTCCCCAAACTCCTATGACTGCGAGCTAGCAGACTAACGGTTTTTAAAGGTGGCTCATGGTGCACGAGGACCGGACGATCACACAATCGGGCCGATCTCCGCTTCAATACCAGCCAACAAGTGCCTAGGTGGCACAGTGTAGATGGGTCTTAGTTGCGGACTTCGAACCTTTTGAGTGTTTTCCTATTTTCAAGTTCAGGAATGTTTCAATGGATCTAGAATTAACTTCGGTTTCCTTTTGCACCATTTTCTTCCCCAAACTCCTATGACTGTGAGCTAGCAGACTACTGGTTTTTGAAGGTGGCTCATGGTGCACGAGGACCGGAGGATCACACGGTTGTACCAACCTTCGTTTCAATACCAGTCAACAAGTTGCCTAGTTGGCACAGTGTAGATGGTTTTTAGTTGCGAACTTTGGTCCTATCGGGTGTTTTTCCTATGTCCAAATCCTAAATAAGTTTCATCTCATGTCTAAATCCAATAAAAGCGTCTGGTCATACAGGCGGGTGGTACTTTCTCTGGTAACCACAAGTCATGTTGTGCAAAAAGACGGAGGTGTACAGAGATTACCATATCCGAGTGTGCGACTAGATGATCACCCTAAGGGATCAGATCGAATGCGTCCCGGGCAAATCAGCAAATTGCTTAGCGTAGCATACTGCAGCTGAACTCGGGCGTAGGCGATGATCCGTTGGGAGATCTATCACCAAATACCCTCTTTTTCTTTAAAAATATTCTTTTAACCCAGAGGTCAAACGAGTTATGGTATCAAAACGGCGCATTACAGCGTTAATTGGGTCATCGAGCAAGGATGCTTGTGACCGCCATCTCAACCTACCTACCTACCACTGTTCACTTATTCTTACTTTCACTGAATCGTGCTTTGAACTTTTTCTTAATTGTGCAGTAAAATATAACAGACTCCTAAACAAAATGATATAGGTACCTGAGAAATTAATTTGCGTATGGAGCCTTAAATAAATTTCCAATATTCAGTACTTTGGAAAATTAATTGGTGGGTCCAATAATTAGAAAAGCCGTTTTGATAAGAAAAGCGACAAACTAAAATTTAAACCTTAAAAACGGTTTCAAGATGTTCAGCCAAGATCTCAGATTAAAAAAATAGTTCTGGTATAAAACATTTTTTATAATAGAAAAATATTCATAACTTTTTTATTTATTGAAATACAGAAAAAAGTTGAATGGCGAAATTGTTCGAAATTTTGAGCCCAACAAACTTGTCTTAGTAAGTTTTTCAAATTTTTGATAAAAAATGTCCTTAATTTAGGAAAATACTAAATTTTGTTTTTTGTTGGTTTGTATCTTTTTAAATATTATTAATAACGAAAAAATGTTTAACACATAAAATAGGAAATTTTATTTTACGCATTTAATGTCTTACAAATTTGTTTGCAGGACTAATATGAACCGAGATATTTAGTAAAAAGTAAAATCCAAGATCGCAGCAAAACGGTAAATTTTGCGAATGCGAAAACTGGGATTTATCATATTCGATCAACTCTCTATCGAAAACCAAAAAAACAAATTGTGGGTGGTACAACCTGCTGGGTCCACCATATAAAATTTTTATAATTGCACTGGACTAGTAATTTCGGTTAAGTGTAAAAAAACGTTGAAATTTGAAAATTTAATTGAAAATCAGCCAAAATTTTCTGCTTTTTACTTGCGATATATATGTACATAGGTACTATTAATATGGCATGTTAGGATTCGTAAAAAAATCGAACTCGAGATATTAATTTTCCTTAACATAACGATTATAGACAACGCGAAAAAAGTGGGCTTAGCTATTTCGTCTGTCTGTCATCGCCCCTAAAGCCTTAACGGCTGGACATAGTGTTTTTTGACTAACATGCCTACACGTTTTTTTTAATTTGTTTTTAGGACCAAACATAAATAAAAAATCGGGTGGTACAACGGCTCATGAAGAACCAGGGCCTAATGACTAACAACTCGCAACCGTTCCTGTGTGCACCTTTCGACAGGAATGGAAGGGACCTACAATTTTATGCCGAATCCGAACAGCTAGACGAGAAGCACTTATTCGTGACAAGTGATACTCTTGGAGGATTTGTCAATTCCTCGCAAGAGGCAGGAGCCCTGAAAAAAACTTTTTAGTTTTTAGGTGGACGAGGCTGGGAAGCGATCCCAGACCTCCAGCGTGACAGTCGAACGCACTAACCATTACGCTACGGGCTACTACCAAATGTAATGGTACCTGTTTTTCGTCAAAAAATAAAATAATATTTTTCTCAAAAACGGCTCCGAGGATTTTAGTTAAAAAAATTTCAAATGATATTTTTATTTTATAAATTGGTTATTTTTGAAAACTAAATACCTATTTTGAAAACGATTTGGTCATTATTTTTAAAACTAGGTGTAAAATATTTTTTTATTAATTTGTAGATTACTTGAAAAATCGTGTTCCCAAATTCAAAAATAACCGAACTCTTATACTAATGTTGAAAAACTGTTAAAAAAAAACTATTTTTTTATGAAAAGGGCTCCAAGAATTTTGATCAAAAGATGAGCGTGGTATATAAGTACGTTCTACTTTTTAATAAGAAAATATATAAGAAAATAAATTTCGTACAAGGCCATGAATTTGATTTTTGATATTTTGTATTTAAAAGTTGATAAAAAATTGATTAATTTGACAAAAATTAGAAGTTAGGCAATATAAAGCCTGATCCACATCTGTGTCGTGTGTTGTGTTGTGGAGTCGTGTGTCGCTGTCACACCATATATTTTATGCGCCACACTGCAACACAACACACGAGACAAATATGGTTCTACGCATATGAAATACATTGTAGCGATAGCGACACACGACTCCACAACACAACAGGGATGCAAAATCGTCTTTCAGCAATGTATCGAATGTTTAAAAAAAAGTGTATCGAATTGTACTTTTTGATTTTTTTCAACAAATCAATGTTTATGAAGAATAATAAATAAACAGGAGCATCTTTTTAAAAATTTAACATACCGCGTGTTCGGAGTAAGAAATAGCTAAGTACACTTAATTCTCCAAAATTTATTTTAAAGGAATGTTTGAGTATACCTAACTTTCTTTCTTCAGTAGCACCGCTTATTTAATAAACAGTGTTCTCGAAATAGCCAAATGCATTTCACCTAGAGATTTTAGTGCCGGGATCCCGTATCCCGCATTCCCGGGATCCTGGTCGCCTTTCCATGTCGGAAATTCCGAGATGGAAATGCTCCAATCTTGAATATTCGCATACAATATTTTCCTGCTTGCATTTTGTATAGTTTCTTACCTTCAACAACCAACCAACAAACAAATTGAACGTGGAAATCAAAATCACTATAAATAGATATATCTATATTTCGTATATGTCTTACCCCCCAAAACCCATTTGTTTACATTATTGTTCTATTCAACAATTAATTGTGATTCAAAATGTGGTTAACCAACACTATCTTTCTGGTAAATTGTATCTTCTTATTTATTTATTTATTTGTTTAATACTCTCTGACTGAACTAATATTTTTATTTTTCTGTTTTGTTTTTTAACAGTTTTTATGAATTAGTTTTAATGTTACTATTTCTGTGAAATAAATATTAAATTTATGTTTTTAAGAGATTTTATGAATACCTAAGTTTTTTTGAAAGTAAATGTTTTTGTTAAACAAATAAAATAACAATTCCAACGAATATCCAATATTTTTCCTTTAAAAAAATGTCCACTTGTTTGTTATTTTTCTAGACCGAATTAGTCTTACCTCTCTGCATACTAAGAGAAGTGTTTTTAAATCGAAAAAAGAAAAACAAAACAATTTTAACAAAAATATATTCTGAATTATGCATTACTTTTTTAAAAATATTTTGCAAATCCGGGAATTCAAATTTTTGAATCCCGGGATTGAAAAAATATCCCGGCATTGCAATCTCTATTTCCATACCTTGAACAATTCAACCATAATGCTAGTGTTTCGTGGAAAAAAGAAACTAGCTGCTTTTTATACTAAACGGAAGATAAATCATATTGTGGAAGAAAAATTTACATTAAATAAACTTTTTAAAGAAGGTAGGTGTAATGAAAATTAATTATATAAATAAACTAGGTAGGAAGAGGTAAAAAAGTAATACGTTTTATTAATTTAAGCTGCATTGTATTGATTCGACACAGTAAGGGTACTTTTGAAATTGAATAAAATCGAATGTAAATTTACATATTGTTGAAGTAAATAGCTATTATGTAAGTGGCAGGGCAAAAGTGTACTGAATTAAAATTCAAAGTGTATTTGTGTACTTTAGAAATGTCGAGTGTATCGAAAAAAGTACAATTGTATCGACTTTTGCAACCGTGCAACACAACACACGACACAGATGTGGATCAGGCTTAAGGCCTAAGGCTGCGCGTACAGTAGTGCAACAAAGCGATGCGATTCGAGAAGTGATACGAGAAGGTATTTGAGATTCGAGCAAAAGTGGTCAAAAGAGTTTTTGAACGTGATGCTTACAATAAGTATGTGAGAAAATCGCAACACTCGCAGCAAATTTCGCTTCAGTACGTTTTCTCCAAATAATAAATAGAAATGTTGCCCAAATATTTTGAATCTAATTTGACTTTGTAAAATTTGGTGGTTATTTCCTCAATTTGAGTGATTTTCCAAATAAAATTTTAATGAAATTTACTGTCAATAGTTTACTTTAACAAGAGTACGTTGGGTGGCGGTCGTGGGTTTAAAGGATTTAAACCTCCTTTTTGGGTCCGCCAGCAAAGCGCCTGTGTCAAGAGTTTTTTATACAACAGTATTTTTTCCAGAAATAGATGAATAATCGTGTAGCTTCGTCATAATAGTTTCGGCAAATTACACACAAGGTTTTTGCTTTGGGCTATATTTCCTTGCATTTGGGCGTAACTGCATTTTGTCATTGTTTTTGAGAATATTTCTTTTTTTTGGGCCTTATTTCCAGTTTTCTATTTCAACTTAAAATTTTGGGCGCTATTCCATCTTGATAAAAATTGCAAAAATGGAAACAACGCCCAAAACTGAAAACGAAATTACAACAATAATGTTTTAGAGTTTTTTTGAGCCATATCTCCAAATCGATTTGGGCGTTTTTTCCTTAGGCGTTATTGCCGTTATTATTGTACCCGATTATTGCTGGCAAAACCCAAAACCCTTCTCTACAATTATTTTATATCAGTTATTGTATTTATAAATGTAAGCCTAACATGAAAATAACTAGGGGTTCTTTTTTTTGAATTTAAACCATATATTTCTCGACTTTCTTAACAAAATCAATTATATCTTTATAAAGCACATCTGGTTCCTGCAATGCTACAAAATGTCCTCCTTTGTTGTAGTACGTACTTTGAACTAATTTCAAATATTTATTTGACAATTGAAAGTCCGTGGCATAATGATGTTGAAGATCTCCCTTAAAACGTGCACATGCTGTCGGAACAAGAGTTACAACTCGATCTAAATTCAACTGCAGATGTTCTTTTGAATATGCCTCTGCAAAAATGCGTTGTGATGTTGTTATCGAATTGGTAAGATAGTATAGCATGATATTGTCAATCAGAGTATCTAGTTTGAATTTTTGAGAGAGCCCACCATCTTTCAGTATTTTGAATGAATCATCAGTCCATGTTGAGAATTTTTCTAAAATATATGCTGCCAAACCAACTGGATTATCACTCAAAGCAATTCCAATTGTATCTGGTTTGGTTGCTTGAAGATGCGAATGACCAGTTTCTTCGAAGAAGCTCCTCACAGTCTGCGATAGAGGAAAGAACATCTCCATATGTTCTTTGGGAACAAAGAAAGATGGCGCTAAACTCGCAATAAACAATTTGATACTCGATAATGGTGTAGTCAAAGTACAAGTGTTTGAATGATATCCAAGGACGTTTTCTGGGAATAGCGTTGCCATGTGTGAGCCAATCACTGAACCCCAATCACTACCATGAATAAAGAATTTTGTATATCCAACTCTTAGCATAAGATTTCGTAAAATAACTGCTATTTGAGCTGGTCCCATGCCTTTTTTTGAAGCACCCTAATAATTGTATATAGTGAGTTAATATTAGAATCTAAGGAATACATTATACCTGAGACCATCCAAAGCCCGGTAAACTTGGGACCACAATATCGAAAACAATATGACTGTCATTATTTCCATCGTATAGTTTTGGTGCGAGGTCATAAAATTCACGTACTGAGCTAGGCCATCCATGGAGTAGAAGTATTGGATACATTTTCTTAACTTCCTTCATATCGTCGTAGATCTTAAGATGCATGTAGTGCAATCGGAGTCTTCAAAATGAAAATATTGTAATATGTTTGCTTTGACTCTTAGGTCCAGTTCTTCAGTGCGAAGTCATCTGAGTTTTGGAGTTAAACTCAAGTGATTCCTTCGAATCCCGTGAATTAACTAAACTTAAAACTTATCACTGAAAAACCGGGCCTATTTGTGTCAGCTTTTTTTTTCCCAACTCACCCTTGAATATGCGTTATATATTGAGGAAATTGCCAGATGAAAATTTCTCGTTCTCTCCATCGAGGCAGGTAGTCGTCTTTCCAATATTTCAAAACTTCCTTCAAGTAGTTAGCATTGAATCCATATTCGAAATTAACTCCTTCCAATGGTTGGCTAAGAGATACATTGACACCAATGCGGTTTGATAAGTCCTCTATGATCTTCAAAACATTACAGTTATTTTAAAGAATTTTTCCTATAAAATGTTTGGATAGTTTTTTTTTGCTCTCACATCATCGCCGAAATATGGTCGAACTAATTGAAGATCTTTTGGTTGATCATAGCCGGCTGGTGGCTTACCTTCTCCCCAGTATTGATTAAGTGGCAGCTGGGGGCGTTCAAGGGCTGCGAAATTTTTGTTAAGAACATTGAAGATCAGTCCAAAGCCGAGTGAGAGTGCTATGACAAGAATTCTTATTCTCGGCGACATATCAGTATAGTATTCGGTCTTAAACAATTTGATAGAGACTGCGTTATTCGATGTGGCTCATTAGTCCTCGACTATGGATATCGAGCTGATAAAATTCAAATGTGTTAAGTATAGTAGCGATAATGTTAAAAAATGTACCTACCATGTACATATGTAGGTGACCATAATCTGAAAAGGTTTTATCATATCAATTTCTTTGCTAACGCCCGTTATCTGTTTTAAAAACAACGTGCACTACAATCGAATTGATAAGAATTTTATTTGAGTGTGAACCTCTCCTGTTATTTACAAAAGACTTGATACAAAATAAACGCATGACAGAGTCTATACGGTTTTTAGACTTTAAAATTGCAAATAGGTTTCAAAAAGAAAAAAATACACGATTGGTTCGCATTAGCTTATTTAATTCGATGGGAGATATTGTTGCAAGGGTATCGCCGATGTCAAAAATAGAAAATAAAAATTGAAATTATGTATTCTCGAGACTCATGATATTGGTTCAAGATTAAAAGCCCGCGATATCGCTGGATTTCCTGATGACATTTAACATTTAACAAGAATTAAAATCTTAAATGAAGAAGAACCCTATGGGGAGCCTCAATTTCAGACTGGATTGATAAATTTACCAAAATATTATAGGTAATATCATCAGCGTTTTAATTTTTGTTCAGTTCTGTGCATGTTGTCAACGAAAATTGTGGCTTCTGTGCCGTATATTTCTCTGTTTTTACTTCAAAATCACAGACACAACCATTTTAATTTTTAGACAAGCCTGCGCAATATAATACCTTAGATATCTATGTATACTGTGGTCAAGAAAACCTCGGTCAACCCTGGGTAAAGTTGAACGACCGAAGCTAATAGGATTGTTCAGTGAGGTTTTTTCAGATCAGAACAGAACAGAGTAGAACAGAGTAGAACAGAAACGTCAGACAAGATAGAACAGGCAGCTGTCTGACAGGTGTAATTGTCAAAAAAAAAAAAAAATTGTTATTTACTTTTCCAGTTTGGTGGATAAGCAAGAAATACTTTTTATTAAAAACAATTAGAAATAGTATTTATTTAACTACACAATTTAATTTAATTTAATTTAAATTATGATGTTTTTTAAATATTTAATTGTTTGTTTCCAAAGTAAAAGCACAATGAGCCACGATGTTTGTTAAAAAATATCAACTTGCAAGTGACAGCAGCCGATTTTGACAGTTTTCACAAACCTGTTCTAAGTTGTTCTACCTAAAAAGTATGAACAGAAAATCCTGTTCTATTCTGTTCCAAACTGTTCGGAACAGCCTCACTGAACAGCAAATCAGAACAGTTTGGAACAGAAAATTCTCATTGAACAGCAAAAACTTGTACTTTTCTGTTCTTAACTGTTCCAAACTGTTCGGAACAACGTCACTGAACAAAGCTAATGACAAAATCTATTTTTTGACAGATATAAATCGATATAATTTGATTTTGTTATGCCAATGAAAAACACCATAGTATTGTTTCCCAAGCAGAACTGAATTATGAATATCCTGAATACCGTTCATTAAAGGTTAACCTCAGATAATTAAAATGAAAAATATTGCAAAATAATACGGATCAATTAATTTGTATTCCTCATACATTTTATTATGTTAATCCAATAATTAGAACGCAAGTAGCAATTTTTTTAAGGTTAACAGTTGTTTTTAGTTCAGTTATGTCGTTTTGGATTGATTTCACTCAAAATTCCACTCATTCTGAAAACCAATGGAACATTGCAAGTTGCTTCTACTCAATTCTTTAGTTTGGTATTTGTATATACATAGGTGAATCGTCAAACGAAAAGTGAAATGTAAAACACATTACATATGAACTCCGAACTTCCAAATTAAAAACTTTGATTTTGAATTAGTTGGTTAAAAGTTAAAAACACATGAAGTTACACTGCGGTTTGTTTTGACGTTTGAGTTTGAATGTATTTGTTCTTCTTGAGTGGAGAATTTCTCTTCTCAGAATCGTCAGAAGTGTATTTTTTGTGCTAATGGAATGGTTTCAGAAGACTTCCGGAAGCTTCTGGATGCTTCAATGGAAAAATAGAATAAGCTTCGTATTCTTACTTAAGACATTCACACCTTCTGTTAAGTCAACAGTTTTAAGAGATTATAAAATAAAATTTAACGATTACGAGCAAAATACGAACAAAAAAAAAAGCTAATGGCGTTTTTCATTGGTTTCACTCATTCTGAAATTCAATGGAACGCTTCATGTTGCTTCTACTCAATTCTTAGTTTTGGTATATGTATAGGTGAATCACCAAATAGAAATTATTGGCTGTTACACAAAACGTAAAATGTAAAACTCGACTGAATCGACTCCAAACTTTTAAATAATATTTTTTGATTAATTTTGTTTTGATTTTTTAATTAATCTTTATCAAATATGGATTCTGATTTCAAATCCAGAATCGAATTTCTCTTCTCAGAATCGTCAGAAGCGTATTTTTTGTGCCAATGGCAATGGAATGATTTCAGAAGACTTTCGGACGCTTCCAGACATCCAAAGGAAAACGGTATAAGATTTAAGATTATTAATCGACAATTCTTTGTCTTTTTCTCACAAATTTATTTACAAAACCAAAATAAAACTCTAGATTACAAGTTTCTTAACAAATTCAATGAAATCATTGTACAACACTTTTGGCTTTTCCAGAGCTATAAAATGCCCGCCATCATTGTGATAGCTACTATGCACCAAATTTGTATACTTCTCCTTTAGCGCCCAATCAGTGGCATGTGCTATATCGTGTCTGAATCTGGCACAACCATATGGTGCAGTTGTTGTCACACGGTCCATTTGCATGTCTCTCTGTCGAGTCGCATATTGTTCAGCATAAAGTCGCTGTGATGTTGTTATGGAATCTGTCAAATAATAAATCATCAGATTATCCAAAAGGGCATCCATTGAGAACTTTTTCGTTAAACCACCATCAGGTAGTTTTCTGAATTGTAAATTGGTCCATGTTGAAAATTTCTCCAAAATATAAGCAGCCAAGCCAACTGGATTGTTAAGAAGGGCGGTTCCGATTGTGTCGGGCTTTGTTGCTTGTAAATGGAAATAACCACTTTCTTCGAGAAGATTGGAAAATATTTCTCCTAATGGAACATGGAATTCTTCTTGATGCTTTTCCAAGAACATCGATGGGTAAGCATTTATCATAAGACTCTTTATATTTGCTATAATGGTGTTGCTAAAGCACAAATTGGAATGGTATCCAATGGTGTTTTCTGGGAATAGAGTTGCCAGATTACTTCCAATTAAACTTCCCCAATCTCCACCTTGAATAAGGAACTTGGTGTGTCCCACACGAAGCATAAGGTTCCGGAAAACAACTGCCATTTCTACGGGACCAAAGTTTTTTTTTGAAGAACCCTGAAAATTAAAAAAATAAATATATTATACTTTATCAATCCGTGAATTGAATTTGTAAACAAAAGTAAACAAACCTCAGACCAGCCATAGCCAACCAAACTTGGGGCAATAACTTCAAATACATAATCATGGTCTTTGGATGGAGTTGTAAGCAGGGGTATGATCTCATAGAATTCCCGAACGGATCCTGGCCAGCCATGGATTAAGAGCAGAGGCACAACCTTCTTTGTTCCGGGGTTAGTTGGTTTCACATGCAGAAAGTGAATTTTGAGTCTGAAATAAGAATTGAATGTTTTATTTTTATAATTTAAGTTAATTCAAATATTTAAGCGTGTTATGATGAAATTAAATATTTAAGATAATTTTTTTTTAAGTACAGGAAATATAGAATTTCTGGTGGTGTGAGCGTGTTATGATGAAATTAAATATTTAAGATAATTTTTTTTTAAGTACAGGAAATGTAGAATTTCTGGTGGTGTGAATATGTAATTGAAAAAGCTTAAATCCAGGGTTTTCAGGACCCAAAAAAAAAACAAAAAACACAATTTACAAAAACTAATTAATTTATAAAAATTCGACCCAAATTTAATATTCTAAGTTTACTCACATCAATTTTCAATACAATTTTTTTTTTCAAATAATTTTAGTTGCCCAAAGTATGTAAAGAAAAATTATTGGAATTTAAATAAAGATCCTTATCATTATCATTTGGAATTACATTAAAAAACTAAAATTGTTTGATAAATTTTAAACTTAGCATCGAAAAATTAAAAAAAAATTATTATTGAAAAATCAATAAAATATAAGAAAAGTACGCATACGCCACATAAGTGATTGTATCACTTGGGAGGATCATGAAGTCAAAAACATAATAATCTATTGAAATGTTGAATTAATGATTGATTCCTGAACTTAAAAAGATAAACTCTTTCTTACGATGATACTTTTCAGAATAATTTCACTTTTTGAATGCAAATAAAAATGCAAGTCTTTTATAGAGCTGGAAAGATGGATGGAAACTAATTAAAAAACTAAATCAAAAATATGGAACATTTTCAAAAACTATACGGAAGCTACGTTTAAAAGATGAGTTGTAGCACAAAAACTGAGGTACTTAAAATGTGAGCGGGTCAAACACTCGTTAAGTATTAAAATTGTGCGTCCAAAAAAGTTAAGTTATGACATAAACTGGTGTTAGTGAACAACTGTCAGTCAATATTTTTTAATTTTCCATTGGAAGTTATTGCAATTGGTAAGATTTGTCGAATTGAAAACTTTGACATACATATTCAACTACTGATTTCTTACTACAGCAATTTAAAAAGGAGCAGTGTAAGGTGTTATTCGTCTTGAATATCTCGCGATCGGAAAACGACATCGACTTCGGAGTTCGGACTAACTTATTCTACACATAATAACGTAATGAATAACGGAAATAAAGTTTTGGGGATTTTTGAGCAGATTGCCGGTTTTTACTTGTTTTGGTTATTGTCTTGGTTGATTTTGTCACAATTTTGCAGTTCGGAACTTCTAAGTTAGTGAAAAAATATTGCATTTAAAATTTGTATGAATAATATTTTTTACGAAATAATAAATCCAAACGCAAAATCATTTTTTTTTATTTTTAACTTTTTTTCAAAGGAGAGTGCCCAAAAAAAACCCAGAGTCGATAAGATAAAAACATATATGGTTTGAAAGGGCATTGACTGTAGATATCAAATATGAAATTATTTTCTTTAAAAGTTATCCCCGGTGCTGGCTATGACAATTTATTTATTTGTAATAGCAAGGTGTTTTTTTCATGTATACAACATTGGTGAGGGCAGTACAGACTAGAACAGGTATTGGTTAGAAAACATACTCACATATCTACTCGGCACATGATACCTAATTCGCAAAAGTTTCTATTAAGACAAGGCTTCGTTAACTATTTTTCGATAAAAACTGGTTTTCATAAGGCAATGCTCAAAAATACAAGGTTTAGAAAGGTTAAAAGCGTGGCGGACACTATATTTTTTTTTGGATGTGAGGTAGCAACAGTATAGGAAGTTATAGGAGGAAATACATGTGCCTTGAATGTTGCATGCTTTTAATGCGAAAATGTGTTAACAGATATAAATTGCTACATTACTAGTTACAAGTTTTGACTTTATAATTTTTAATCGGCAAAATATTGTTTTCTGTACTTTCCAGTGACAGTTCGAATTGCTCTACTATTTAATTTGGCTATAGTTCACGAAAATGAGATCTACAGAGAGCTCATACTGCCAAAACAAATAATGAGCTTTTAACAGAGTGAGACCTCTTATAGATATCACTTTTATTTTTGTCTATAACTTGATCTCTAAGCCAAATCCAAAGCAACTTCGTACGATCCAGTCGTGTATATTTTTTTCTTCATAGCTTTTACCTTACATTTCGGTTAAAGTGCAAAAGTTCATGCGAAATCCTTAAACTTTTCAACTTTATAATTTGCCTGCTAAAAGGAGTGTTAAAATTATTATTTTCAATTTATGGGTTTAGTCCAGTCTATTTAGATTTGGCTCCTATGGGAATTTTAAAAACATATGCGGAAGCAATTTTTTTGTGCGCATCACAAGATAACTTTATAAAAAGCTTAAGTCCAAGTTTTCGACCATGGATCCCTTGCAGGGTTGCCGCTATATAGATTTTAAGGCTCAACACGGTCTTTTGTATTTTTACAGGAGTTTTTGTGTTTTTGTAATCGAGTCTTATTCATACAAAATAAATCCGAAAAATTTAGACATCGATATGATATTAGATATGATCGTTTACAAGTCGAAAACGGGCAAGTAGACGTTTTAGAAATAATTTGCAGCAGTAAATCAAGTTTCTTAAACCAAAGTAAAGTTGGTTAAACATCTATAGTTTCCATTTCCGATAGTTTTGGGAAAACACTATCGATACTATCGATAGTTTTACCAAATTTCTTAAAAAGCATTAAAAAGACTTTTCTATTAGGTACACATTTTTTGAATACTAAAAAACGTTTGAAAATCTGAATATTTGAATTTAGCAACTAGAAATGTATCATTACAATTGTTAACCTGCTTCTTAAGGGGACAGTTATAGCGATCAGTAAAAACCATCAGTAAAAGTGGAAACAGTTGAAAACTGAAATTTTTTACGCATCAGTAAAGTTATATCAGTAATGTAATGTCAAACCTCAAGCTACAACCTTTTATTTTGTTTTAATGATGCAAAATGCTTCAGTAATTTTTTTACTGATGAGTTGGAACAATACACAATTGGAACACAGAAAACTAAAATGAAATGTTCCACTTTTTGTGAATTGACAATCAGCTATTCAGTAAAACGAATTTTCATCAGTAAAATAAGTAAATGTTTTTTTTTTTTAAATATTCGTTTCTGGAATTATTTTTTGTCAGGAAAAACTATTTCAATAGATTTGCCATCGATTCGTATCATTTTAGTGCCTCAAATCTTTTTATAACACATCAAATTATCCAAAAGAAATGTTTTCCTGATGCGTTTTCCTGATCGCTATAACCGGCCCCTAAGATAGTTTTTTTTTGAAACCAAAAAAAAAAACCATGTATTGTAATCCAAAAAAAGATCGGTTCGGTACGGCCTGACGAATACCACTTTATTTTTTTGGTTAATGTGGCAAGCTTGCCAAAGATACCAAACAATTTTAAAAAAATGAAAATATTTGACCCATCCGTTCGCGAGTTTATCGAGCACAAGACAAAATGTTTTTATATAAAGATATATATGTACATGTATAGATATATATGTACATGTATACCTAGAAGAAGATAAATGCTGAAAAAGACCTGAAAAAAAAATTAATTTTAACTTTTAAAGCAAATCATAAAAAAATTTGGAAGTATTGAAACTATCGATAGTTTTTTCGATAGTTTTAAGAAACTATCAATGTACGCGGTAGTTTCTTACTATTAATACTGTTGATAGACTATCGATGTTTAACCAACACTAAACCAAAGCACTGAAACTTGTCCTTTAAAAGTATTTCTTATGCGTAAACTTTTCACGGGTTATATCCGTACTACTACAATTACTGAGTTCTCGAATCTAGAAGTACGGATATAACTGGTGAAACTTGTACGTAAAAGAAATAGTTGGTTTCTGAGAACAACGAACAACTATGTACATCATATACATCGCACTCTTTCTTCCCTTTTACGATAGAAGAGTTTTATTTTATTTTTTAGGAGAAACAAAAGTACTTTTTTTTGAGGTGAGAGTTTTTGGTAAATAAAGAAACACATACATCTATAGAATTGTTTTGTTCGTGGTTGTGTTTCAAGGCAAACTACTGAGTTTTGCTTTGCAGGGATATTTCACTGGTTATTTATGTAGTTCTACGTTTGCTGGGTAGTTTCTGGAGGTTTTGGTGACGTTTTTTTTTAATTCTTTTGTATCTTTCATACGAAGAAACAAAATTGCCAGAGGTTTTCGTTATTTCTCTATGCTCTATGGTTGAACGCGCATTGCGGATAGTGTGGGAAGGAATGTGATAAAAATTTCATCAAATCGTTGACCGGGATATTTTTTCCGCCCCCCTACTTCTTGCCCTTCTCGTGTTCAAACTCCCAGTTGCCGGAAACTCAGTTTCCTTGTTCGAACAGGAACTTATACACGGTAACCTGACACGAGTGCTAAAACAACATGTTCGAAATCCTTATGCACGAACATAAAATGTAGGAAAAATAATTAAATAGTTGTTCTCAGCAAAACATGATCTAGTAACAAATGTTGTGAACAAAAGGAGTTCGAAACCCGCATACACGAAAATTAAATGCACGAAAAATAAATGTAGGTAAAGGCTGATAAACACGGATATCGGACTGGTGATGATGCCTTTCGACGAAAGCCCAAAGGCTACTTTTTGGGCAACGGGGTCCTAAGTTATTGGGTTAAAATTACACAATTAAGTTCAAACCGCACTCGACTTCAGCGGAACTACACTTCATGAATAGGCAAAACATATAAAATTGTAAGAGCTATATAACACTAAAAGTATTTTTATACCGCTTCAAATTTTGTGGTCACGTCGTTTGTATCAGTGCAAGCTACATTTCATCGGTCTGGCAGCGATATCGCGGCCCCAACACCACTGAAATGCACTTTCAAAGTGCAACAACAAAAATAATCCCTCTAAAAGAGCTTTATACGGCTCCAAATTTTCATAACTAAAGCCTTGTGTCTATACTAACTAGATTCCATCGGTCTGGCAGCGATACCGTAGATTCTGGTTAGTATATGCACAAGGCTTTAGTGATGAAAATTCGGAGCCGTATAAAGCTCTTTTAGAGGGATTATTTTTGTTGTTCCACTTTGGAAGTGTATTTTAGAGGTGCTGGGGCTGCCTGATAGATGAAATGTAGCTAACACTGATACAAACGACATGGCCACAAAATTTGAAGCGGTATAATACACTTTGAGTAAATATTCACCAGCTCTCGGGCTGATGATAAAATTTACTATATTAAATATAGTAAATTTTATATTTTTGGAAGGGTAATTAAAAATTCTTTTACCCATATTTGAGGAATTTTTGATATATAGGGTGTCCCGTAAGTAATAGATAACCCTGAAATGCCGCATAGTAGACTTTATGACCGTCCTGAAAACTGATAAAAAAGTTCTATCCCAACCACAAGAAAAGTTATATGCATTTTTTTGTTCAGTGCATTATTTTTTTTCTTACTTTACATTTTTGAATACCACGACTACTAGTGAATGAGTTCCATCATTTTTGTTTTGCAAGAATATTTTACATTACTTTTGCCAACACATAAGTAGAAGAAAATTATTATAACTGTTGGACTTCTTAGAGAAAAAAATTATTTAACATTGAATTGCAATGCAAAATGTGAAAACAAATAATTTTTGAAAAAGTTAAATCATAGCTGGTATAAAAAAAATGCATGAATACCTGAGTGGCCAACTATTTTAAAAATATGCGCGTTAAATGCAGATTTCAAAATGGTATTACTTATTATTATATCTAGAGTCAATAGCAAGTTATTGGTAAAAATCTGCAATACTAGAGTAAATTTAGCAAAAACAAAAGTTTTCAAAATTAGTACAGTAAACGTGAAAATAATACCAAGCGTTGAACATAGCAGATTTTTGATTTATTGGCTGTTTCTACGATGTTGTCCTAATGAAAAATCCAAGCTTTCAACTTCTAGGGCCGAATGCATTATTGATAAAAATGTCAAAAAAGTGCAAAAAACGGTTACATTTTCGAGCTTGTTTTGAATTTTACCTGTTCTATTGGGCTTTAACAAACCCATCAAATATTTTGTTGGTTGCTATTTTTTATTTGTTATTTTCTCCAAACAAAAAGTCTTCTGATTCAATTTTAATTGTGTTTTTTGAATAGTAAATTGTAAGATCCTGAGAAAGTGAGAACGCATAAAATCGTAAGTTTTTTAAATTTTGAATTTAAGTTTTTGTAATTTGATCTTAATTCATAAGATTAAGACCACGACGAACACTTATTTATATCGATTTTATTGTTCATTCTTCAGAAAAATTAACGGTGTAAATAGCTGTTTTCCTGAACCTGCTTTTTGATAATTAAGACGTTTGATTGAACTTTTTCGATGCCACGTATTCTGTATTCTGCACAAGAATATGCAAACATGTATTTCATTTATGGAGAGTGCAGAGGCAACGCAAACGAAACTGCGACTCTGTATAGGGAAAGGTACCCTAACGCACGTCACCCGGATTATCGAGTGTTTATTAGAGTCCATAGCTGTTTCTCGGAAGGAAGGCTGCCTGGTAGTGGTGTTGGTGGTGCTGGCGTGGGACGACCCCCTCGAGGAGATACCGAAGACTTAGTGCTTGCGGAACTTGACCGAGATCCTACAGTATCAATCCGAGCAATAGCACGACGGACTGGGATCGGAAAGACGACTGCGCATAATGTGCTAAGTAAATATAAATATCATCTCTTTCACCTAACACGGGTGCAAACTCTCCAGCCGCAAGATTTTCAAGAAGAAAATTGAAGAAGATCCGCAGTTTTTTGACAAAATTCTTTGGAGCGATGAGTCGACATTTAAAAGAGATGGCTACACTAATCTCCATAATCTCCACTTCTGGGCACTACAAAACCCAAACATCATGAGGGAAGACAGGTCCCAGTACCAATTCAAAATAAACTATTGGACTGGGATTGTCAATGGGAAAATACTTGGACCCTTTGAGCTGCCGGGGATTTTAACTGGCCAAGGTTATTTGGAGTTCCTCCAAAATGATCTCCCAACCTTGCTGGAAGAAGTGCCTCAAGAACTAAAGGAATCCCATTGGCTTCAAAATGATGGTTGTCCAGCACACTATGCTGTGCCTGTGCGGGCATATTTAAATGCCAAATATCCAGGCAGATGGATAGGACGTCTGGGACCAATTTTATGGCCACCCCGTTCACCAGACCTAAATCCACTTGATTTTTTTTTATTGGGTATGCATTAAGGAAATCGTATACAGCAAGCCGATCAGGTCTTTAGGGGAGCTAAGAAATCGTGTGGAGGCAGCTGCATTACAAATTTCTGAGCAAAACCTTGCACGTTCACTAAGACGTTCATTTATTCGGAGGTGCAGAGCCTGTATAAGAGTGGCTGGAAAACAGTCTGAGCATTTGCTTTAAATAAAAAAAAATTAAAAAATTATCTATTTTTGTTTTTGTTTTCTAACTAAGTGATCATGTGATTAAAAGCTGGCTCAAAAACTTTTTGTTTAGAGAAAATAACAAATAAACTAAAAGCAACCAACAAAATATTTGATGGGTTTGTTAAAGCCCAATAGAACAGGTAAAATTCAAAACAAGCTCGAAAATGTAACCGTTTTTTGCACTTTTTTGACATTTTTATCAATAATGCATTCGGCCCTAGAAGTTTAAATCTTGGATTTATCATTAGGACAACATCGTAGAAACAGCCAATAAATCAAAAATCTGCTATGTTCAACGCTTGGTATTATTTTCACGTTTACTGTGCTAATTTTGAAAACTTTTGTTTTTGCTAAATTTACTCTAGTATTGCAGATTTTTACCAATAACTTGCTGTTGACTCTAGATATAATAATAAGTAATACCATTTTGAAATCTGCATTTAACGCGCATATTTTTAAAATAGTTGGCCACTCAGGTATTCATGCATTTTTTTTATACCAGCTATGATTTAACTTTTTCAAAAATTATTTGTTTTCACATTTTGCATTGCAATTCAATGTTAAATAATTTTTTTCTCTAAGAAGTCCAACAGTTATAATAATTTTCTTCTACTTATGTGTTGGCACAAGTAATGTAAAATATTCTTGCAAAACAAAAATGATGGAACTCATTCACTAGTAGTCGTGGTATTCAAAAATGTAAAGTAAGAAAAAAAATAATGCACTGAACAAAAAAATGCATATAACTTTTCTTGTGGTTGGGATAGAACTTTTTTTATCAGTTTTCAGGACGGTCATAAAGTCTACTTTGCGGCATTTCAGGGTTGTCCATTACTTACGGGACACCCTGTATGTGTTGATTTCAGTTGCAGAAAAGTTTTGAAAACCTCAACTTTTGGAGTTCAATTTTGTCAAGCTTTTGAATTTTATATTTTTAAAAATCTGAAATTCATAAAAATTAATAGGAGATTACTAACTTCATATTTGGACTAAAAACATTAGTTCACCACTGTGAGCGTAGAAAATTCACAATTTAGTATTTTTAGGACTCAGCTTATAAGAGTTAAGTGCCCGCGCAGAAAAACATAGTTTTCGACATGGCACTAGAGAGTTTTAAATAGATTCTGGCAAGGCCCTAGCATGTCTGAGTAATGGCCAAAACTAGGGCCTAGTCCATTATGAACCCTTTTGCCTCGTCAGAAAAACCACTACAGGCCCCGCACCAGCACAAACTCGATTAGTTAATATTTTTGCTAGAAACAAACAAAAGGGTATTTTAATAATGGTTGTGATCCGATGGTAAAATAACTCAGATCAAAAATAAAAACCTGAATAACAAAAATTAAAGCGCAAATTCTTATGAATTTAATACGATATTAAAGCAATTTTAACTAGTATGATACTGGGCATTTTTGTAAAATACTCTTATTATCATATTATTTAATTTAGTATCGTGTATTAAGACTATACTTCACAGGATCATTTCTGTAGTGAGTCTTCTTTAACTTTTGAAGAAAAGTACAAAAATGCGTTTTATCTAAACAACATCCCACCATAAAAACAACCGGATATGAACCACTTGAGATGAACCATCTGGTATTAAGTATATATAGTTTAAGACAGTAAATTATAATTTTTGATTAATTTTAATGAAAAGTTCAAAAAGCCTTTGGCGGGGAGCGGGGTGGGTGGTTGAAAATAGAGATTTTCGAAAGTAAATACATATATGATTATCTTGACAGGATTAGCAAGAGCGTGAAATTTTTAACTTTTTTTTGAAACCAAAACTGATCAATTATAATAAAAGGTAAAATTTGTATTTTTCGATTCATCGATTCAATTTGTTTAGTTAAAATTTTGCGTATGTATCAATAACGATAGGGCTTAGTCTGATAGGATGCCGAAAACGTCCAACAAGTTCTTACTAGCGAGAACCTCACGAGAGTATGAAACATTTTCCTCGTTTAAATTTGACTTACTGAAAACTTGCAAGGGCTTGACGTATATTTGACAAGTTTTCCTCGTCTGGATTTTCCCTAAAGAAAACTGACTAGTGTCATGTCGAGACTAGACAGAAACTGGTCACTTTTCCAGCCGGGTGCTTACATGTAATAATATTGATATATACAGGGTGTCCAGTAAATATTGGATAACCTTGGAATGCCTCATAGTAGACTTTATGACCGTCCTGAAAACTAATACAAAAATAATCTCTCCCAACCACAAGAAAAGATTGGGCATTTTTTTGTTCAGTGCATTATTTTTTGCGTTATTTCACGCTTTTGAATACCACGACTACAAGTGAATGAATTCCACCGTTTGTTTTTTCGTAGCAATATTTAAGATTGTTTGTGCCAAAACATAAGAAGACAAAAATTGTAATAACTTTTTGAATTCTTAGAGAAAACAATTATTGAACTTTGATTTTCAATGCAAAATGTGAAAGAAACTAATTTTTGAAAAAGTTATATCATCTCTGGTATGAAAAAATGCATGAATACCTAAGTGGCTAACTGTTTTTAAAATATGCGTGTTGAATGCGGATTTCAAAATGGTATAACTTATTATTGTATCTAGAACCAATAGCAAGTTATTTGTAAAAATCTGCAATACTAGCAAAAACAAACATTTTCAAAATTAGCACAGTAAATGTAGAAAATAATACCATGCGTTGAACATGGTAGATTTTTAATTGATTGCCTGTCTTTATAATGTTGTCCTTATGATAAATCCAAGCTTTTGACTTCTTAGGCCGATTGCAACATTACCAAAAATGTTAACAAAGTGCAAGAAAACGGATAAATTGTCGAGCTTGTTTTGAATTATACCTCTTTAATTGGCCTTTTAAAAAACATCAAATATTTTGATAGTGGTTATTACCAAATTAATATTCTGATAAGAGCTGCATTAAATAAATCAAAAACAGCAAGCCGATTAGCTTCTCAGAGCAGGTATGGAATCTTGTGCAAGCCGCAGCATTACAAATATGACAGATATACAGGCAGATGGATATGAGGTCTGGGACCAATTTTATGGCCACCCCGTTCACCGGACCTAAATCAACTTGATTGTTTTATTGGGGCTTGTGGAGGCAACTGCATTACAAGATTCTGAGCAAAACTTAACAAGATTATTATAAGATTTTCATTTATTCGTAGGTGCAGAACCTGTATTAGAATGGGCGGAAAACAGTTTGAGCATTTGCTTTTAATTAAAAAAAAATATCTATTTTTGTTTTTGTTTTCTAACTAAGTGATTGAAAGTTGGCTCAAAATTCAAAAGACTATTTGTTTAAAGAAAATAACAAATAAACTAAAAGCAACTGCGAAATATGGGTTTGTTAGGGCCCAATAGACCAATATTAAAACAAGCTTGAAAATATAGCCTTTTTTTGCACTTTGTTGCCATTTTTGGTAATGTTGTAATCGGCCCTAGAAGTTAAAAGCTTGGATTTATCACAAGGATAATATCATACAAACAGGCAATCAATCAAAAATCTACCATGTTGAACGCATGATAATATTTTCACGTTTAATTTGCTAATTTTAAAAACATTTGTTTTTGATGAATTGATACTCGTGTTGCTTACTTTTACCAATAACTTCCTATTGGTTCAAGATTCAATAATAAATTATACCATTTTGCAATCCGCATTAAACGCGCATATTTTAAAAATAGTTGGCCTCTTAGGTATTCATGCACTTTTTAATACCAGAGATGATATAACTTTTTCAAAAATTAGTTTCTTTCACATTTTGCATCGAAAATCAAAGTTCAATAATTTTTTTCTCTAAGAATTCCAACAGCTATTATAATTTTTGTCTTCTTATGTTTTGGCACAAACAATGTTAAATATTGCTACGAAAAAAAACGGTGGAATTCATTCACTTGTAGTCGTGGTATTCAAAAACATAAAGTAACGCAAAAAACAATGCCAATATCTTATCTTGTGGTTGGGATAGATTTTTTTTTTATTAGTTTTCAGGACGGTCATAAAGTCTACTTTTAGGGATTCCAAGGTTATCTATTATTTACTGGACAACCTGTATATATAATACAATAACTCGGCAAGAACCAAACATTTGTCTGTTTAAAAAGTAAGTGTATTGCTGTATCGGGTTTCATAAATTGAATTAAAATTGTAAGCATACTTCTCCTATAGTTAGTCGCATTGTTAGGGGAGTTTGTATTATTTAATTAATTGATCATTAGTTTTTTGTTTGCCAATGTTTAAAAACTATACTCACATATATAAAAAGCTTGAATACGCGGGTATTCGAAAAAAACAAACCAATTACAACAAGATTGTTTTTAGCACTTTTGCTAAAAGTGTCATTTTTTACATATACATGTATAAGAAGAAGAAATTACAATTTATTTAAAAACTTTTTACGTATGCGAAGTTGTTTATTTACCTACTGTATCATCTGAAATTTGACCCAATAACCATCATACTGAAGTAGGTAGTCGTGTTTTATTTGTAAATCTTCCTCAAACAGAAGGATTAGAAAATATCACTCATATAGGATATAATATATATATGTATATATCAAGTTCAACAGTGTTTGAACAAAATATATGAAAAAAAGCCCTTGATGCCTCACACAAGCGATGAAGATCCGGCACTAAGTTCACTCCTCATGCTCATTTCTTGCAAAAGTTCCAAGAATTGCGAAAAAGCTTACGGATGTGTAAAAGCTGGTTTTCATTGCACAGCAATTTGTAAACTAAGTTGTGGGGAGACTTGCAACAATGCCCCCAAGAAGCAACCAATCATGGAAGACGGTTTAGATGACGCAGGTGAAAGAAATGTTAGCACGATTTCCTTCCAAGAAGATAGTCTGCCAGGTCCTTCATGTAAGAAACCAAGGTTTTATGCACCGGGACTTGAAATTAATTAAAGCCACGTGAGTGCATATTTTATATTTATTCCTCCCAATAATAATTATTTATTTCTAATAATCTTATGAACCATAAATAAAGTTATTGGTCAATTACATACACGATAATTAGAGTTATAATAGTGCCAATTACCGGAACACGATCCGCCACACACGATATAAAAGTATACTACTAAAACACTAAACGAAAAACAAGTATTTGCCTTTTAAAAAAATTTAAAACTTCGTTTTTTTTTAACTTGTTATAACTCGTTAAATACACAAAATATAAAAAAAAACTAATATGCAAACATTTTTGTAGAACGTATGTTTCTCTATAAAAATGTATTTTCAGTTTTTCGATAAACTCAAAAACACGGGTTTGATTCATGAAAAACAAATTCACTTTTAAATGGTGGCAACCCTGTAAGGGTGAACATTTATTCAAAGTGTTTTATACCTCTTCAAATTGTGTGGCCATGTCGTTTGTATCGGTGCAAGCTATATCGGTTTTGTTGTTGCACTTTGAAAGTGCATTTTAGTGGTGTTGGGGCCGCGATATCGCTGCCAGACCGATGACATATAGCTTGCACTGTAGTGCGTTCTTTTATTAACCATAGTTAACTATATAACAAATAAAAGACTACCTATTTAAATTTCACTAACTTGGATATTATTTTTAACACATCACACTTTACCTAAACATAATGTACCTACATACATACTTAAGACTTTATACGTTTGCTTTTATTGCGAAATTAATTTTTATTACTTGGAAAAGATAATGGGGCATATTCATAGTCATTTTAGACCTGGGTCTAAGTTAAACATAGCTTTGGTTGAATTTTCGGACGTTGATTCTTTTTTTTAAGGTTATCATTTCAAAATATTTGAAGCCATTTGTGTAGTATATTAAGTTAATTATCTTATAAAAATATAAAACCAACAATTTGTAATTAAAATCGGTATGTATTCATTGAGCCAGAATTGTCTTAAACTGTAGTTTAGTTGAACCTGGGTCTATCTGCGACTATGAATATGCCCCAATGTCTTTTCGTGATCTCCTAGTTTATTTGTCTAACCTCTGGAGCACCAGTTTCCTGTCAAATTTGTACATCTGTGAACAGTGAATGCCATTTAGATTTTAGACAATATTTTTTTATTAATATTTAACTTAAAATAGTCAACACTGAATCAGCTATACCGAAAATTAATTACATGGTAAGCTGTGTCTGAATTGATAATTTTGACCTTTGCAGTCAATTTGAATAAAAATGCCTTGTGCTTATTTCAATGTGTGTAGTAATAAAAAAAAATATTTTATATTGAACTTAGATATTTCCAATGGACTAAAAATACGGTTTGTTTTAACTGTCTCTTTTCAAATCATTCACTTTTTATGAGTTTTGAATTTTCTTAATTATTATTATTGTTGCATGTAGGTGCATAGGTCAATGGTTATAAATAATTAATAGTTATCTTTCAAATAATCTTACAATAACAAGCAAAACCAAGCTAAATATTGTGAAAGCTTGTTATCAGAGCGTGTAAAGTGTGTTTTTGCAAAACCATATTTAAAAACACATATAAACAATAATTTGGAATTAATGAAGCAAATAAGGCATTATCCCAAATAACTATAAAACAAAAAACACACCGGTTATTATGCAACACCATGCATAAATATTTGCAATTCTACCTATAAAGATAGACTCCCCACTGACAGTTCACTTACCCCTGAATCTGTGTTGTGAATTGTGGAAACTTGTTGAGAAATTGTTCGCGTTCAGGCCATCTTGTGAGGTAGTTATCTCGCCAATAAGTGATGACATTTTTTAAAGCTTTACTATTGAATCCATATTCGAAGTTAACATCTTCAAGTGGGGCATGCAATTTAAGGGGACGAGCTAGTTGCTGTTTGAGATCATTAGCAGCTTCTGCGTATTTGATGGTGAAAGCATTAATAGATGTATCTTCTTTGTAGCCACTTGCTGATCCTGGTCCCCAATAGGCATTTAGATCAATTTCCGGTGGAGGAATTGGCCTTGAGATGTTTTTGTAATTTTGATAAATTACAGCAGTTCCCAACGATAAAACCACAAACAAGACTCTAGCTAAGAAACCCATTTTTGAAGTGGTATCAATTCAAAGACTACGAGTACTTCCGAACACACAAGTGTCACTTGCAAGAGCGAGCTCTTCACTATAACTGGAAATGGAAATGTGGAATGGAGCCGGCATAGTCTACGTCTACCAAATGGCTGCAAGCTAAAGCTTGCCATCATATTTACTTTATACTCAATGGAAGCTTTAACAATCTTGTATTGCTTTTTTGTTTGGCTTTGATTGGTTTAATTGAGAAAATACCGTAGCGTTGTTGCTGTAGGTAGAAGCGATCATGCGAAAATGCGCTTTTGATAAAAGCTTTAGTTTATTTTTGGTTGGAGTGGACATATAATTGTGTTGTACCTAATTGAAGAAGATATGTGGTATTGAAGCATGAAGTACTTATTATTATGTAGGTTTAATAATAATTAATCGAATATTTTGGCAATTCAGGGAATAATTAATTTTTTTACTTTGACCAGTGTACCCGCAGGTAAATGTTCAATTGGATAGACGAATGGACGCATTCAGAAAAATACTAGGTGCAAGCAAGAAGAAATAACGGCTACCACTATTCGGCGACTATAGCAAAAGTAGTGGGTACTTTGGTTTTCCGGAAGAATTAACTAAATAAAAGGAATTCCATAATCTGTATGCCGAAAAAAAAACACATTTTCCGTCAAGAATGGGTTCCGTTTACTGTTATGCTTGGCAAGTCACTGTCACTTTCCGATATATTCTTCTATTTATACAGCTGGAGATTGTACATCAGGATAGATTGATAGTGCCGATACTTAAATTTGTAGAACAGAACCAACCAACATTATTTCCTTAAAATGTTTTCAAGCACGCAGAAATTTTGACAACCCTTAAAATGTTTAAACACAGTGCGATCGTTAGGAAGATAGGGAAGTATTTAAGAGGAGATTGGTTTTGAACCTCTGAATATCAAATTGAAAATTGGCAGCAAAAAAATAGTACCTATATAATATGAAGGAATAATAGCATTCCACATTCGGGTAGTACGGCTGAAAATATAATCTCTATACTTGATAGTATATGTCCGAAATGGGGCTCGAGGTTAAACCGATGTGCATTCCTAGAAATACGAGTATTACGGTTGCATTATTTAAGGGGAGGAATGCAATTGGCTAATTCACTAGAACAACGAAAAAAACGAAAAGCAACGGTAAAATAATGAAAGACAAGAAACATTGCGGCGGTGTTCAAGATGCAAATACTTTTCAAAGCAATTCTTTGAATTCTATTCCATAGACTAAGGTGATGGGTTATTGGAGCACCTGGCCAAATGTTAGAATTGTACTTGAGTTTTGGACGAATAAAAGCTTTACATATTACTGCCAGATCTGAAGGGCAGACAAATTCCTCGCATCGCCGAAGAAAACAATACTTTGCAGCAATTTGTTCGACTTCGAAAATGTGCTCGTTCCACAGAAAGTGGTCTATGATACACATAGTCACATATCGAGGACTGAAAGCTTTTCGATTTAGATTGAGGTATGGGAGGTGGGTTTCTTTTTAAGGACAGTAGACAACACTGAGCTTAAGAATTATTTTTCCAAAAATTATCCACTTAAAACAACTTTATTTAAAAATAAAATGATTTCTTTCTTATCTCACGAATTAGCTTGTTTATCGTTTTTAGAAATTTTTCATTTTATTATGATAAAAATAACGTGGTAGGTACATGTTATGAAAATGTTCGATTTATTAATTTCATTATTATTTGTATGGTACCTTCCATTTTTGTATAAAAGAAAATCCTTTTACTCCAACTCTATTTAATTCTTGCTTTTTGAAAAAAAAATTTTCAAGCTTCGATATATTAAGGAAATGGGTTGATTATTTCGTTTAAATAAATTTTTTGACTGCTTACCAAATCTTTTTCTTAAAATCCAAATACAATACTTACCTAAACAATTCTTACTTGTGATATATGTATGTAGTTGCTACAACAATCGAACTTGAGCTAATAATAAATAACGATGATAGGGAACGTGAAAAAGTGGGCCCAAAAATTCTGTCTCTCTCTCCGGCTATCTATCTGTACCTCGACATACAGCCTTAACTACTGAAGCGATTCTATTGAAACTTTGGACTTCGTATTTTTAGGAGATTCTCTAAAGAGAAAATTCATTTTTTTTTTCAGCTCACAAATAATGATACATACTTGAAATACAACCGATATGAAACAAAAATATATATTTCAAAAAGAGTGGTTAACAAATATCGGGTTTTTCAACAGGAACGCTACAAAAGTAGAGCAACAGAGACAGCAAACAACGCCATATTTCTTGCCGCTCTTTTGACATTTCTCTTCAGTAAGGTTTGCCATTTCATGATGGAAAGATATACGAGCCAACAACGAGTCGAAATTATTAAAATTTACTACCGAAATTCGGAGTCAGTGGCCTTAACGTTAAGAGCGCTACGTCCAATTTATGGTGGTAAAAATTTGAATCCACAGACACAGAACAAAATGTTCCCGTGCCAGTGAGACAAAGAAGTGCCCGTAGTTTCGAGAATATTGCTGCCGCTGAGGCTTCAGTTGCAGAAAGCCCAAATGTGTCTCTCACACGTCGTTCTCAGCATCTCTGTGACGTCGTTGTGGCGAATTTTGCGAAAAGATCTTGGCCTACATCATAAGATAAAATTGACGCAAGAACTGAAGCCGCTTGGCCACCAGAAGCGTCGTATGTTCGTGAATTGGGCTGAGCAACAACTTGAAAATGATTCGGATTTTCATCGAAAAATCATCTTCAGCGATGAGGCTCATTTCTGGCTGAATGGCTTCGTCAATAAACAAAATATGCGGTATTGGTCAGGCAGCAATCCACACGTACTCCATGAGTCATCATTGCATCCCGAAAAAATTACGGTTTGGTGTGGTTTATGGGCCGGCGGCGTCATTGGGCCGTACTTCTGCCGTGATGATCAAGACCGGCACGTTACTGTGAATGGGGATCGCTACCGTTCAATGATAACCGAATATTTTTGGCCCCAATTGGATGATATGGACTTGGAGGACATGTGGTTCCAACAGGACGGTGCCACAAGCCACACAGCGAGTGTCACAATCAATTTATTTGGAAACCAAGTTTGGAGAACGTGTTATCTCACGAAATGGTCCAGTCGCTTGGCCGCCTCGGTCGTGCGATTTGACGCCGTTAGACTATTTCCTGTGTGGCTACGTCAAGTCTATGGTCTATGCCAACAAGCCAGCAACGCCAACAATGCCAACAAGCCAGAACTTCGTACAAATATCGAACGTGAAATTGAAGCAGTATCGGCCGATTTAAGCTTGAAAACCGTCGAAAATTTGGTTCAGCGTCTGGACTTCTGCAAGCGTGCCCGTGGTGGCCATGCATAAGAAATCAAAATTGATTCCATACATAATGGCATCGAACGTACTTTCACCGGAATAAAGAATTTCATTGATATCCAAAACCGTTTTTGTTTTATTTAAAAAATAAAAAGCGCTCTTATTGAAAAACCCTGATATTTTACCAATATCGGTTATTGATACGATACCTTAGAACTAATTTGTTTGATATTCAAACTTCGTGTTAACAGCTTCACCAATTTCGACAAATTATTTTTATACAGGATTTCACAATTTTAACTATTTTGAAGTACCTACAATTTTTCGAAAAAATAGTTTTTGAATTTTTAAAAGCATCTTGTATGGGGACAGTAAATCTAGTTTCATAATACAGTTTGTGTTCATAAATGATACATGGGATAGGGAAGGCGAAGGATGCTGTATTCATATATATATGATTCATGGGACAGTGAAGTTATTAACTTGTTTGGAAAATTCAATGTCTAGAAAACAGGTATTTTTTTAATTTGTACAAAATTGTATTTTGAAAAATACTAAAAGTTGGCGTACCAAAATAAATTTTTTTATATGTTCAAGAATTTTTTTTACATACATATAAAAAAATAATTTTAAGAAACCCGCGCTAAGGATTTTTGATTTTTGTTTCCATAAATTCATAGTTATCAAACAAATAAGATGAATACTATATTTTGAGTTCTAACTACTTTAAGTGTTTTTAAGCTATTTAAATAACTAAGGAGAATGGGCAAAAATATATGGGACCTGGCCCAGAAACGAGAACTATGAAAATGATCAGGTACTATGGAGTGTATCAACCTAATTGCAATCTTTGTTGCCATATTACTGCTTTGTGTCCGTACAACAAAAAATAATGTACTAGGGCTAAGCTTTTCAACGATACCTATATAAATTATATATCTCATTCGTGGGCAATAGGTAGACCAAAATGCCCATTCTCCTTTATAAAAAATAAATACAATAATTTATATTTAATTTTTACGTTAAAGCTGGTAGCTACGAGAGCAAGTTCATGCAAGACCAGGGGGGTCATTCCATAATTCGATTATCGCTAGACGATATTGTTTTGACGATAGTCTTGCATTACTAAAAACAATAATCACTATCGTCTGGAAGATATCGTCTTGACGATCGAAAATTTGCTTTCCGTAACTCAATAATCGTCAAAACTATATCGTCAATTCGATAGTGTTTGAACTACATACAGCTAATTAGCTATCGTCTTTTGTGTTTTTGGAAACAATTGGTCCTTTTTACAATCAAGAAATTGATTTCACTACTAAGCTGTACAAAAGTCACAAACGAATGCAATGTTTTTTTTAAACTTTACTTTTAATATGTTGAAAATCATCTAAAATGACCTAGAGCACATTGTCGAGACGATAGTGATTAGGGGCGTTCACACTCATCGACAAGTCGATCGACCTGAGTCTTGTTGCTAGCGTACACATTCGACGACCGCTCCATCAACTTCATTTGTAAAGAAATTTCCAAAAAGCAAGCACGGCGTAGATTTAACTTTTTGCACCAGTTTCAGCGAAGGAAATTCATATTTTCTCCCTTACTTTTGTCGTTTTACTTCTATTTCAACCCATTCTCTATGAATCTCACAAAAAAATTAAAAAGAAACACTAAAATCCAAATTTTCAGACATATCAGTTGTTCAACTATTGTTCACATTAGCTACAGCGGTCGTTCGACCGAGCAAAATATCAAACAATTTGAAAAACTTCCGATAGTCGTTCAACTTGTGTTCACATTACAAATTATGTGACTTTTCGACACGAGTTGATGAACTTGTCGATGAGTGTGAACCCCCCTATTGAGTTACGTGAAGATTTTTAAATTATTTCAATTATTTATTAATTTTTATACAGGGTGTCCCATAAAGGATGGTCAAAACTGAATATGGTGATAGCCCAGGTCATGACCTTTCAGAATTTGGTAACCTGTTCATACCGAATCATAACGGTTTTCGAGTAATGGCTATTTTTCGAAATTTAAAAAAAAAACTATACTTTGAACCAGTTTTTTGCTCACCCTGTCCATAATTGAAAAAAAAATGTGGGTTCGAATTCTATGGTGTGCATCTAAAAAGGAGACTGATGAGTGCAAAATTGGCAAAGCACGAAATAGCTATATCTCCAGCATCAAGACTAAGAAAAATCCTCTCAACCAGTCCAGCAATGCCCAGCTGTTTAAAAAATGCTGACGGCTCTTGGACAAATACTTGCGAAGAATTACTCAATCTGCTATTAAACAGTACTGATCACATTAGATCTAACAATAATCTAACTTTTCCACAAGGTCTGATAACAAGGGAAAAATTGTTGTGGGCTATCAACAGCTTCAAACCTTACAAGTCTCCAGGACCAGACGGCATAATACCAGCCGAACTTCAAATGAGCTCATGTATAATGCTGCCTTTTTTAGAAATAATCTTTAATAGCGCTTGAACTTGGTTCATATTCCTAGTTCATGGAGAGAAGTAAAAGTTGTTTTTATACCCAAAGCAGGTTAATGCTCCCATGTTAATCCGAAAGATCTCAGACCTATTAGTCTATCATCATTCCTTCTCAAAACTTTTGAACGACTGATTGATATTCACTTACGTACCAGTATTGATACGAGACTCTTGTCTCAGTCTCAACACGCGTACTGCAAAGGGAAATCGGTGGAAACGGCACTACATACTTTGGTACGCACCATCGAATATTCCCTCTACCATAAAGAATATACAATGGTTGCTTTCCTAGATATAGAAGGCGCTTTTAACAATGTCGACACATCTGTAATCGCATCTGCACTGTCATGTCTGAAGGTAGACAGTTCGCTTGGTGAAATGATCTATCAAATGCTGACAAGCAGGATTATCAATTCAAAACTGGTCGATTTCTCTGCAAAAAGATCAGTCAGTAGAGGTACGCCACAAGGCGGTGTTCTATCTCCCCTTCTCTGGAACCTTGTAGTAATCGAACTACTTACAGGCCTGGAAGCGGAGGGCTACAGAGTGATTGCCTATGCGGACGATGTTGCTATCGCCGTATCAGGTAAGTATCCTATTGTCTTAAAGGATCTCTTACAAAATGCCTTAAACAAGCTAATAGACTGGGCAGAACGGTGTGGACTGGGTGTCAACCCCCACAAAACTGATCTTGTCCTCTTCTCCAGGAAATATAAAATTCCACACAAAGATCCTCCCACCATTAAAGGAATTCCACTAACATTCTCCGACAAATCTAAATATCTGGGTCTTATTTTAGATAAGAAGTTAAGTTGGAAACCTAATATAGAAGAAAGAGTCAAGAAGGCCACAGTAGCACTCTTCTCTTGTAAGAAAGCCATTGGAAGTAAATGGGGACTCCAACACCGTATTACTCACTGGCTATACATCTCGGTAATTAGACCGATTCTAACATATGGGGTGGCAGTATGGTGGACAGCTCTAGATATAGCGGTTAACCGCGATAAACTTAGTAAAGTCCAAAGATCAGCTTGCATGTGTATAAGTGGAGCACTTCGTTCTACTCCCTCTGCGGCACTGGACACTCTTCTTCATCTGACACCCCTCGATATATTTAGTAAACAAACGGCAGCGAGTTCGGCAATCCGTCTTAAAGCCTCTTCACAGTGGACCAATAATGAAATAGGCCACTCAGCTATTCTGAACTCATACAGATCACTTCCAAGTATAATTGACTACACCATCCCACAATTCCGTTTCGTTTAAAATTTTCAAGTTGCCATACCCTCCCGATCCACATAGGAGGACGTGACATTTTTGGAAGACGAATCGATTCACTTTTATACGGACGGTTCGAAAACCGATGATGGGGTTGGTGGAGGCGTGTACTCAGAAAGATTAAATTTAAGTCTCGCATTTCGTCTTCCAGACCATTGTAGCGTGTTTCAGGCGGAACTTTTGGCGATAAAAGAAGTTTTATCTTGGCTTAAGGAAAACGTGATATTGACTTCTGATATCCGCATCTTCTCAGACAGCCAAGCTGCCATAAAATCTCTCGACTGTGTCTCTACAAACTCTAAAACAGCCCTAAACTGTCGATCATCTCTTATAGAGATGGCACAGCAGTTCAATATTCTCCTATGTTGGGTGCCGGGCCATAGGGACATTCCGGGTAATTGTAAAGCTGATGAACTCGCCAAAGTTGGAACAAGACTGAAAAGGTAGACACCGGTATGCCTATAGCTACATGCAAATTTTTGCTGTAGCAAGATGTTTTAAGGAGAACAAACCTTAGGTGGAATAACGTAACCACTTGCCTGGCGACAAAACAGATCTGGCCTACGCTAGATGTGAGGCGCTCTAAGTGTTTGATATCTTTGAACAGATTGCATATCAGCTCCGTAATTGGTGTCATAAGCGGGCACTGTTTTATAGGCAAGCACGCAAAGCGGCTTGGAGTTTTCGCAAACGATTTTGGAGAACATAAATATACATATAATTCCTATGTAATGTAATAATTCAATGGTCCGTTGCACGAAAAATAAATTATTCATACCCTGTATTCAAACCGAAACTTCTCAAGCTGTATCTAAATACTTCTTGAATATCATTTTAACAATTAAGTTATGCTAACCCCGTATCAATTTTCATTTTGCTTACACTACACTGAATGTGTAAACAATATTCTTAAATTCTTTGACCATTATTATTGTACTATATACATTATTTCAAATAATAATAGGACTGTTCAGGAAAGGGAGATTTCAGAGGCCTCATCAATCTCAATTGCCTGAACTGGATTCCTCTGCAAAATATTTTAGTTTGGCTCTCAAAATACTGATACTGACGACAAACATTTTTGGATTCGCTTTCTCTGCTTTTGACGGATCAAAATCTCCGATATTTCTCTTTCGTGAATGCGCATAATAAATCGATTCAATGGAAATGTCAATAAACAAATTTAAATTTTGTGGTAAGTAAAGCGATATTAAAAGCTTTAATTTAATAAGGAATGTCGGCTAAGTAAATTTACTTGTCACTGAGGACAATTCTGGTTTTAGTTTAGTATGTATGCATGAGTTATAACTATGGTTGTTGTTCCAAAAAAATTGTTGAAGTGTCATTGTTAAGATGGGTTTTAGACTTTCATTCGGCATACGTTGTTCAGTGTTCGTTCTTCTCTCAACAACGAACAACAAAGAAAACATTTACATTAATTCGGTTTTTTATTCAGTTCGTTCTTAACAACAAAAAGAATAACAACACATTGTTGACAGTGGCGGCACTTTTAATAGTGGTAAAACAAAAAGTAAGGAAAAAGAGATCCTGTTGGAAGGGTTGGTTGCTGAAGAGGTAACGATTATCACACATGTAACCATAAAAGAAGAATAAGAAGATGAAGAAATTTAAATATTAAAATATTGAAATTACTTCTGTTTAAGTGGAGTGAATGAATAAAATTCAATTAAAAAGTGCAAGTGACCTCAACTCCAGAAATAATTGTGTTTCGCCCAAGGTATAACAGACTGACTGAAGAGCCCACTGTTATACCTTGGGCGAAACACAATTATTTCTGGATTTGAGGTCACTTGTACTTTTTAATTGAATCATAAAAGAAGAATTCAGACTACAGTCAGGTGATTTTCGAAACTATTTAAGAAAGTCTGAAGAACATCTGAATGCCATTCAGTAATTAAAAAAAACTTGGAAAATGTCCCTACTTGTTGCACGACACTGCAAAACATTGTTCATTTAAACAGTTTTCGCATTTGAACACACGTTGTTCAGGTAACAACGAACATAGAAATTTCTGACCTGATTTGAATTTGCACGTTCTTCATTCGTTCTTAGTTCTTTGTTCGGTTTTATCATTTACATTTTCGTTGTTCCGCGTACGAACAACGTACGTTTTAAAACGAGACTAGTAACAATTAATTATAGATATTGTATCCATCGCGATTGTTGTTTTTAGAAGGCAAACTTGAGTGATTCAATTTTTTTGCTCGTGAGTGTATACTGTGTGCTTTGACAGATCAACACCACTTTCTACTCATATCATGGAGATGAGTTCAAAATAGTTACGAGAATAGTAACTGTTTGACACTAATAAACTGAATTTAGGAACGATGTGATGACTTAATTCTGTAATAAAGTAACGACCATTGTTAACTATAGTTAATTGTTAATTATTGTAAATAAAGGAACGCACCACTTGTATCTTCCAGATACTAGAATAAAAAAAACAACAATGAAATCGAACTGAAATCTTTTAAAACAATTATTTTTAATATAAACCATTCCTAAACCTAAACGGATTTATTTTTAAATATTTAAACATATATATGAATAATTAAAACATCAAGTTGCACACTCTGTAATAGTACATAATTTTCTTACAAAACTAATAAAGTCCCTATGAAGCACATCCGGCACTTCCATAGCTGCAAAATGTCCTCCACGATCCGAATACTCAGTGTGAATGATATTCCGATACTTATCTCGCAACGCCCAATCAACGGGAGTTGGTAAATCATGTTTAAATCGAATACATCCCATAGGGACATGCGTTGGCACTTTCTCAAAATTAAATTTCCTTTGTGCTTTAGACATTGATTCAGCATAAAACCTCATGCTCGACATGATCTTATTGCCCAAATAGTAAATCATTATATTGTCCAGCATTGCATCCATGTCTATGGTCATGTCAAAAAGTCCACCATCTTTTAAGTTTCGATTTGAGCTTTTAGTTCCAGTGGAGAATTTCTCTAAAATGTACGCAGCCAATCCGACAGGATTTGCTGCCAAAGCAATGCCAATTGTGTCGGGTTTAGTCGCTTGTATAAAGAAGTAACCACCTTCCTCAAATAGAAATTGGAGTTTTTCCATGATGGGGAAGTGATAGGATTCGTGTTCTTTTTCAACGAAAAGTGGTGGATATATCCCGGCAATAAAAGTTTTGAACAGTGCTAGTGGAGTGTGCAAAACGCACAAATTCGTATGGTAGCCGATGACATTTTCGGGAAACATAGTCGCCATTTGACTTCCGATTATTGATCCCCAATCGCCTCCTTGCACAATGAATCGATTGTAGCCTAAGCGGATCATAAGATTGCGCATAACGATGGCCATTTCATATGTGGTGAAGCCTTTTTTGGAAGCGGACTGAAACACAGCAAGAAAGTTTGTATTTATTAGAATAGAAATAGAAAACAAAAAATAACAAAAAAGAGTGAATGCAACACATAACAGAGGTAAGACTTATTTAGAATTTGAACGTCAAATTGTAAGTAAACAACATCAATGGGTACGTTCAGAGAACTAAGGGAACTTGCAAGTAAGGCAAAATTATAGACTGTGATTGGCCAGCTGTCGAAAGTTCCCTTCATTTGAAACAATTTTTCGACAGCTGACCAATCACAGTCTAGAAATTTGCCTTACTTGCAAGTCGCCTAAGTTCTCTGAACCTACCCAATGTATCTATAAATATAAACAAAATTGGAGTGCTTCTTCTTTATTTATAAATATAAGCGTTTTTTGAGCTAAGACAATTATTTAGGTTCTATGAACAACAAAATCCTGATTTTTTAAAAATTATTCTCTGTGTGTTTGTCAGGGGTAATCTTCGAAGCTAAAGAAAGGATTTTGACTGGAATTTAAATACAGACAGGAGGCTATCCAGAGAGTGATCAAGCCGACTTTTTATTCCTAAAATGTTTGAAGTTTATTTTCTAGTGAAAAAAAAAACATACAAATCATTAGAACATTGAGACGTTGCAAAAAATGGTCAAGTCTCATAAAATGGCACTGATATCTTGGATCACACGAAGTTTCTCTTATAAGTAACAACTAGAATGTAGCTAGGCATTGACGGTAATCAATATTAATGATAATGAACTGTCATGTTCTTCTAAGCCACAAATGTTGGTCAATGTTTACCGACTATTTGCTGTGATTCTTATAAGACTCGATAAACATCCACCAAAATTTGTGGCTTAGAAGAATATGACTGTCTAACTGAAGAGCCCACTGTCATATCTGGGTAAAAAATTTTAATTTCTGGAGTTGAGGTCACTAACTTGTACTTCTAGTTAAATTATTATTAATTGGTAATATTTTTATATCGGTAAGGAGAAACAAGATTTTTTTTGAAAATTCATAATAGACCATTATATAGGTATTTAATTTTTGAAAAATTACTTCGAAAAATTCAAATTGCATTCTACACAATTCAAGTTTTTTATATAAAAATTCACGCGAATTTTCAAACATAACTTATTTAAAAAAAAATATAGTTTTTGAAAATGGTAGTCATTAACTTTTAAAAATTTGTCCTTTTTGCGGGAAGTTTCGAAAAGTAAAAGCAAAAATTGATGTTAAAGAATTGTTCACGTTCAATTTTAAAAACTAGATGATAAAGTTGAAATTTCAATTTTTAATTTTTTTTTCTAAAGCTAGGTAAAGTTATGAAAATCTATCATATGAGTTTTGAAATTTTTAAGGAAAAAATCGTCTGTGAATTTTTTATAAAGTAATTTTAAAAATGTCTTAAGTTTTTAAAGTTCATTTTTAAAAATGCGGATAACAAACTTGCTCTCATAACAACTTTAACGTAGCTAGAAATGTTTTTAATAAATTTATTATATTTGTATAGCTAAAGAAAAAACTTAAATAGCTAGAGCTTGAATTAAAGTATGTCATCTGATTTCTTAAATAAATATGTACATACATTATGAAAAAATCAAATAAAAATTTAAAAAAATCCTTAGAGCGGTTTTCTTAAAAATTAATTTCTTATACGGGGTGATTCACCTTAGGTGTGACAAAAAGATAGAGCGTGTAGGTTGAGTCGAGACAAGAAAAAAATCGTGTATTAAAGGGGGTCTATTTCCCCCATTCAGGCGGGAGGGGCAATTTTCTAAAAAATTGACTTAAGACAGAAAAAAATTATATTATTAAAAACCAACGTTAACAGTTACAATGTCCTGTTATACCTTTTTGTGAAGCCAGAAATACCTTCTTTTATTGTCTTTTTAAATGAAGTTTTTTTGTAACAGTTTTTGAAAAATCAATTTTCAAACCCAAAATTTTGAAAAAAAAATTTCAAACTATTTTTTTTTTCATAATTTTACGTAATAAAGTACTATTTTTTTTTTTGTCAAAATTCAATGTTCTTATCAATTTTCAGTCAAACACTGAAAACCGGACGATTCTAGCACTTTTACTTTTCAAGATATTAAAAATTAATTAAACTAACATCTGAGTTAAAACAAGAAAAAACGAGGTTGATGATAATCAACATGGTTGAAATGATCATTTAGCTGGATTTTTCTTAGTTTTATGGGAAAGTTGGTTCATTTATTTTTAATATTTTCAGAAGTAAAAGTCCCAGAACCATCTGAATTTCAGTGTTTGATTAAAAATTAATAAGACCCTTGAATTTTAATAACAAAAATAATACTTAATTTCGTAAAGATTTGAAAAATAAAACTTACAAATTTTGAGTTTAAAAATTAATTTTACAAAAACTGTTTACAAAAATAACTTTATTTAAAAAGAAGGTATTTCCGGTTCTATGACTGGTACCGTTTGTAACCGTTATTCGTAAATTTTAAATTTTTTCTAACCAAAACATTGACCCTTTAATAAACATTAATAATTTTTGTGTTAAAATCGATATAGCCGTTTTTGAGATAAAAATTTGTCTGTATATTGATTCTATGGCAGGTACCGTTATTTTTGGAGCTAAAAACAAAGTCCCGGTCTAAATTGAACGATTTTTCCAGTGCCGATCTTTTGTTCGTTGGCGAAGGGAGTGAAAAGTGAGGGGTAGGGATCAAATCGTTTGATACACAAAACTCGAACGATTTTTCCAGTCTGTTTATGTTCTCTTTCCTTTCTTTCCAGTTTTGTGTGTGTGTTCGGTGTTGGTATGCCGTTCGTTTGAAGGTGTGAGTGAATCTCAATGAAAAATGAAGAGCACAGCAATACAAAAATGAAGAAGACAAGGAAAAAATCTCATTGAAAAAATCGTTCTGTGTGTACATTTCACACAATTTCTGGAAAAATCTTAGTGGAAAAATCGGGCAATATAGATCGGGACAAAGAATAAAATTGATCTGGAGTTGTTTGCATTATTCGTTCTGTAGATGTTCGAGAGGCAAAAAGCAATTTTAAAGAGTTTTTTTTTAAGTTTTCTTACTTTAAAATAGTAGTAGCCCGTAGCGTAATGGTTAGTGCGTTCGACTGTCACGCTGGAGGTCTGGGTTCGCTTCCCAGCCTCGTCCACCTTAAAACTAAAAAGTTTTTTTTTCAGGGCTACTGCCTCTTGCGAGGAATTGACAAATCCTCCAAGAGTATCACTTGTCACGAATAAGTGCTTCTCGTCTAGCCGTTCGGATTCGGCATAAAATTGTAGGTCCCTTCCATTCCTGTCGACAGGCGCACACAGGAATGGTTGCGAGTTGTTAGTCACTAGGCCCTAGTTCTTCATGAGCCGTTCTGCCACCCGATTTATTTATTTTACTTTAAAATAAAAATTGTCAAGCGATTTCTTTTTTTAAAACCCTATCAATTATCTAATGGCAGTACCTATGCGTAAAAAAAAAAATAGTCCGAAGTCAATATCATTGTGTGTTCTCAAAATATTCGAACCGAAATACATTTCTTAAAAATTTAATTTGTTTTAATTCTTGTTCATAACGTCATTATATGTAAAATGAAATTAATCTGATTAATGATGCTGTCATTTGTTCTTGATGTATTTGAGAAAAATGATAATTGATAACTTTTTTTTAAATCAATGTAGGTAGACAAAAATCGTTAATTGAATTTAAGTGACTGTCAAAATGACAGATATCAAAATGACAGATATCAAAATGACAGATGTCAAAATGACAGATGTCAAAATGACAGTGACAGACGTCAAAGTGACAGATGTCAAAGTGACAGATTCGGAAGTGACAGATGTCAAAGTGACAGATGTCAAAGTGACAGATGTCAAAGTGACAGATGTCAAAGTGACAGATGTCAAAGTGACAGATGTCAAAGTGACAGCTGTCAAAGTGAATTTTCAAATTGGCATCGAGAACTCGACCGAGAAATGGATTTGATCGAGTCGTATAACGGAAATGGTGGCATTTCCTTCCTCGATGCTTTCAGTGCAATTGGAATTTTTGTTTCTGTTTTCACTGATTTTGACTACGATTCGTACGAGATCTGAGATTGCTTTGGTATTGGCCTCTTAGGGGATTGATTCTACGTTGTAAGAAGGGGGTCGAACTATTCTGCATTGAAATTGACATTGAATCTGCAAGTGGATGAAGAACCTATACATGCAACATTTCAAAGACGTCTGTGATGGCGAAAGTATTGCAAGACATTGTTGCAAATTGCAACAATGTAACATTACCACCTACGATAAGTGCCCAATGGCTGACAAACGTGCATGGGAAGCCTTTAAACGCATGTTGAAAGATATACGAAATGATGAAAGACGTTTCAGTGATGCAATTATTATACTGTCATAAAACATAAAAAAAAGATTTCACCCGAACATGAAAAAAGGTTGTACGTACTCAGACGGTTTTGTTGCGCAGCCTTCTAACACTAATTAAATGGGAGGGATAGGTAAGATGCAAGGTAAATCATATCTGCAAGTTGATTTTTTAATTAAATCCCGCTAAATAGTCAAATTGTCACACTGTGCAACTTGGCGGAAAATTAGAAAAAAAAATACTTTTTTAATACTCCACATCGATATGTAAGATTTGCATAAAACATTTACATTATGTTGTTCATATACGGAACTAATACATGCTTAAAGCAAAGAATACAATTTTTCTTCAACTTATAGGAAGCAAAACATGATAATGATTTACAAAAGTATAAGTTGGTTATCGAAAAAAAAAAAACAAAATATCCGCGAGTACGTGATCAGATTGTTTATTATAGAATTTTTGATTTGTTGATAGTTTTTATGTTTAATCATTGTTAACTCCGGAAGCTTTTTCACTCTAAGCCTCATTTTCACGTAGTTATGTAACTATACTTAATTGATACATATAATGTAGGTATAATACCTTGGAATACCTTCTAAATATAATACCTTAGAATACCTACTAAATAGAAGAAATAATTCTTCGATTGTAGAATTGAAATTCCCACATCCTCACAGAAAACATAACAGAAAAGCCTAAAATAATAATTTATCTTACCGATGAAAATCCAAATCCAACTAAACTCGGAGCAACTACTTCGAAACCATAAATATGATCATCCGAATAGGTAATGAGTTTCGGAATGAGATCATAAAATTCTCGTATGGATCCTGGCCATCCATGCAAAAGGAGCACCGGAATCCGAATGTATCCAACTTCGGGTGGTAGTTCATGGGGATGTTCGTGGATAAAGTGTATATGCAAGCTTCATAAAGGGAAACCACAGCTTTGAAAATGCACTTGGAATTCGAACCCCCTTTTAACTTTTTACTACTTACCCATTTACTTGTGTCATATAGTGTTTGAATTGATTGAGGTACTCCTGTCTGACTTTCCATTTTGACAGATAAATACTTTTCCAATAGTCGATGAGAGGTCGCATATGTTTGCTATTGAAACCATACTCAAAACCCACTCCCTCTAGGGGATTCTGAAGATCTAAGGGTCTGTCTAGAAGTTTCCGGAGATCATTGATTGTCTATAATACAAAAAGAAAAATACATCTTGAGGACCATAAAGTTGGATAATGACTTCAATTCTTGTACTTACATCACGATCATATAAGACCTTAAGTGGTCTAATGGACTCATCTTCGACATAATCCCTTCCATCTCCAGGGCCCCAGTATTTTGTGGTACTAAATTTTGGTAAAACCAAAGGTTTGGTAACAAACTGATATAATAGTAAAGATCCACCTAACACAATTATTGCGGCTATAATTCTTTTGTACATAATTTGTTGATTAAATTTTGTATTCACGCAAAATTATGAACAACAGCACCTTTCAGTTAGACTCACTTAACGCTAATAATTTCCAGAAGCTCTTCGCATGTTCAGAGCTTGAATACTTCTTGCGGTTTAATTTATTGAGAACGCTTGAATTATTTATTTTGCCACAGACAGACGAGAGAACATAGGGGAGAGTGGGTATAAATGATATATCTACGCATAGTTTTGTATTCAAATGTTCAGCAGATTACAATGATTAGGATTTGATATTATGAACGAGAAAAAAAAAATAAAAAAATATTTTTAGTAAAATCCACTCACTGCCAAGCCCACTTATTTTTATTTCTTGGATTCTTGGAAACGGCTAACGGTTTGGGTTAAATTTTCAGAGCCTGTTCCTATGCACGAGAAGAAATGAAGGGCTCATTTGAATAACATGATAAGCCACACTTTTTCAAAAACACCGTTTTTTAGCTAAATCTATTGGAACATAGTATATCTACATACACCTTTAATCTAATGGCTATTTCCCGAGAGGGGCCGTTGTTATTCACTAGATTGACTTTTTCAATTAAGACTTTTTATTGAATTGTTCAGTAGTAACGTGATAAGCCACAAGTGTATTTTTTTTATAAAAAAATGAGTTTTCTCAAAGAATCCATCGATAGCGAAGATTTTTCGTAAGATTGCGATGACAGTATTGTTGATGCTGATTTTATCATCTTTTTATCATCAGAAATTGCTGAGGTATGTGCGATATTATTGTTTTTGTGGCTTATCATGTTATCACGCTAAAATTATTTGATTCTTTTTGTCTTAACTTAAAATGCTATTATCTCGAGATTTTGAAAATGTGGCTTATCATACTATTGCACTAAGCTCTTCAAATATAGAAATTGTTTTTTCAGTCAGTTTTTTTTTTTTTTTTGAGCAAGAAAAATAATTCAAAAATATGGTTGACCAAAATCCACTTACATACTACCACACCTGCTTCTAACGTTTTTATTTGCTCGAATTTGATTTTTTGAACTTCACCCACTTCCACACCCAATTTTCTTTTTTCTATATTTCTCAGAAACGGTCTTACTGCCACGCCCATGTTTTTTGAAACAAATCGTACGCTTTAAAAAATGAAATTAAAAAAATCCTACCACTATCGCTACCACTTTTATTATATCTTCTTCGAAACGACTCTAACGATTTGGGGGGACAGTTTCAGAGCTAGTTTTTGTACACGATAAAAAAATTCAAAAATCGGGTTTTTATTATATCCGCCTAATGCCGCACCACTTTTATTATTTCTTGGTTTCTCAGAAATTGCTCTAACGATTTGGGTGAAATTTTCACAATTTGTTCTGAAACACGATATCAAACTTAAAAATTTTTTTTTTTTAAACATACACCCACTGCCACGCCCTCTTTTATTATTTATTTGTTTTTCGGAAACGTCTCCAACGAATTGTGTGTAATTTTCGTAATTTTGTTATTATAGATATGAAAAAATTTAGAAATTAGTGGAAGCAAATTTCCCCTCTGCCACGCCCAACTTTAATTATTTTTTGGTTTTTCAAAAATGGTATTCAGAAAAGATTCAAACGATTGTGATAAAATTTTAATAACTGTTGCTATATGAGCGCGACAAAAAATCCAATTTTTTATTTGTTTGGCTTCTTGGAAGTGACTCCCAAGTTATGGATGGAATTTTTATAAAGATAATATTTTGCATTCCAAGTTTATCTAGATAAGTTTCGTCCAGGCCAATGCCAAGGAATGCTAAGTGCCCAAGTAGATCAAATGATTCGGATGGAATTTTGTATTTAAGTCGAAAGATGCAAAGCTCGGTCTCCCATGTATATTAACAACTAAGCTGACAGTTGATTTCCAATATTTTTGTCGTTTCCATCTTTCTCTAAAAATTTGAAAAAGACAGATATTATAAGAACAAAAATCAAAAACTGATAATCAATTATGAACTTGGCAGATTTCACACCTTTATGTTATAAAGGATGATTAGTAATTTCAGATGACGACAAACGACATTTCTCGCACAATAGGGTGGACTAAAAAACTATTTGTAAATTGTTGGTCGTCCCATCCGTAAATTGTGTTGCATCTATATCAATGATGTTATCTGTACATAATTCCTTCCATAGTATAAACCAATTGCGACAAAAAAAGTAAAAAAGATTGTAGGTTGATTTATAAGGCAAACATAAGAATGGTATCGGAGAGTAATTTATTTTCCCCCGTCTAGACACGAATTATTAAAAACCACCGGCGACGTTAGTTAAACGATGGCAATGTTTTATAAATATTTTAACTTTTATTAGGTTAAATTAAAAAAAAATATCAAATACAAATATTATAGTAATTTACAGATTTTCCTGCATGTAACAGCTTAGCTTATATATTTATTCGAAAATCAGTAAGAGTTATAATGATTTACCATCGTTATGGTTTCAGCTTTATTGCTCCTTATTTCGGGATAATTTCGAAAATATTACCGCCATATGCGCACCGTTTTATTATCATAAGATAACATAAACAAATTTAATACACAAAATAATATCAGTTCATGTAAAGCAGTAAATCAAACTTTGTTTCAACCACTTCATTCTCCAAATTTAGTATGTAAATTAAAATGTTGGCATGCTAGAAAAATAATCATTGTGTATTGATGTGTGTATTATTTTTCTGCCAATTTCAACCCAATCTCCCCTATTTAAGTATGATTGTAAGAAATAACAACAACTATTTCAATAAGATGTTGTTATTATAGCAACAATGCGAAACAATGCAGCTGTCAAAAGCTCTTTTGTGTCCAAATATTGCTCATCAATACTCACGGCAGTAAGGGAGTCATATCAGATCATAAGATTATAGCTGTTAATTTACTTTTAAAGCTGAGATAACGAGAGATAGTGGTTAATAAGTCTAATTCACATAATTTAAAAAGGCTTAAGGTGTTATCAGTTAACAACTTTGTGTTATTAATTACTGTTTTCTTTTGATTAAATTGAAGTAAAAACGAAGCTATCTTTTCGCTTTACACAATTGAATTCTTTCGTTAGAACATAGTTTTATCTCTGATTTAGGGAAGTAGGTATGATAAGCTCATGAAGAATATTATTGAAGCAACTTTATGTATATGTACACTTCTAATCTATTTCTTTCGAGTACACTTTGTCAATCCACTTCGGTTTTCAAAAGAATCAACAAAAATTGATGTGTTGGAAGGTAAATAACAAACAATATTTTCTTTTGAGAGAAGTAAATGCTTGACTGAGGTTCTACCTTTCTTTGTTCTACAGTCAACGGCCCAGACAAAATGAGTTCCTCAATTGAAAAGCCTAAAAGATAATTTTCTCATTTTCGTCAACAAAAATCTTTTCTTTCCTTCTATCCGGCTGACAAAAATTCCTAGTTTCTGTCTAGTTTGGACAAGGCCCTAATAAGTTTTCAGTAGGGGAAATCTAGACGAGGAAAACTTGTCAGATACTTGGTAAGCCCTTGCTGGATTTCGGTACCAAAAATTTAGACGAGGGGAACTAGTGAGGCTCTAGTATAGTTAAAAAAAAACACGTTGTTTAGTATATCATTTTCGTATTTTTTTATGAGCGCCCAATTTGTTTTCTGAATTTTATTTTATTTAATTTAATTTTAAACATTACATTTAAAATTATTTAAAATAAAATAAGAAAAAAGAAAATTTGAGAATGTAGGTAATGAGAACAAATAAAAAACGATTCTAAACGATTATAGGGTTTTCCAATAAGAGGTTCTATTTTGAATAGCCCACTATTTAGGCAGTTGTCACTTTTAAAGCTGTCATCGTTTCACATTTGACAAGTAAAAACTACGACATTACTAAAAATGGAACGATACACGCTTCAACAATGCATTGGAATTGTTGAAATTCACTACAGTCGCGAAATAAGAGCACTTTCGGGTCGTCGTGAAGCACCTTCTCGGCCGACAATAGTCTGGTGGACAAATTTAAGCTGGTCGGACAAGTTAGTGATGTGAAGAATCGAAACCGTGTGCGTCGCTCAAAGAACAACTGATAATATTGCTGTTGTAGCCCGTAGTGTTGACGAAACCCCAAATTTGTCGATTCCTCGTCAATCTTTGTAATTAGGCATTCCGCAAACGACATTACACCGTCTTTTGCATAAAGACTTAGATCTTAAGGCTGTTAAAGTTCAGTTAACACAAGAACTCAAGCCGGTCGATCTCGATCGAGTATTTGAAATGCATCAAAATGATCCGGATCATCATTGAAAAATCATCTTTAGTCAAGAGGCTCATTTTCACCTTGGAGGCAACGTTAATAAGCAGAACTGTTGTATTTGGGGATCAGAAAATCCAAGAAGGATTTTTAAAAAGCCTTTTCATGTTTCCATCCTCAACGTGGTCACTGTTTAGTGCTGGCTATTTCTGGGCTGGCGATGGCGGCGGTGTGATTGAACCCTACTTATTCTAAAATGAGGCTGGTGCAACTGTTACGGTGAATGGATTGCGCTACCGAGGTATGATTAATAGTTTTTTATGGCCTGAATCAGAAGATATTGAGGTGGACGACGCGATGTTTATTTTCACGCTACGTGCCATACAAGTAACGAAACAATCGCAATATTGCTAGAATAGTTCCATGACCATGTATTTCTCGAAGATGTGATCACAATTCGCCACCGAGATTTTGTGATTTAACACATTTATACTTTTTTCTTTAACCATATTTAATTTTTCTTGAATCATTTTTTAAATTTTATTTTGTTAATAATTTTAAATGTAATTTTTTGTTAAATAAAAGTCGCATGATACATACAGTGGTGGCGGCCTAATTAAGAACGATATTTTTATAAAATTTTAAAATGAATAACTCTTGTTTGGGAAATGGGAAAGTGTTTTTTATTAATAGCCCATGAACTACGGTACACTTTGAGTTATGTTTAAAAAATATAAGCATTCGGATATTGGTAGGAAAAACATAAACATTAATTTAACTCGTATTTCTTCTGGCAATATAGTTAAGAACAGAAACAAAAGGTTGTCATAACATTAAAAATCTTTGAAATATCAATATGTTAATGTGAATATATTGTAGGAAAACCTTAATTCTTTATAATATCAAACAAATTTTCTTGCATATTTTCGCGTAAGGCATGGAATCTTTGATGGTGTTGTACTCTATCAATATTTCCTCAATGTTTAGAACATTCTGATCAAAATGTTTTTTTTTTTTACTTTAACCATCCCTTGATGTCTCCGCACAAGTTGTCGATAGAATTAAGGCCCGAGCTTTGGACGGTCTAATCTAAAAAATGACTCCTTGACTCCCGAGGCCAGCCTTGGACATTATATTAAAAACATACCGTGTCGGACAAAACAATAAGACATCATTTTACTTTTTTTTTTTTTTTTTTTTTTTTTGTGGGCTTAGCTTTCGGACTGGAGACTTGCTTTATTCAGTCGGAACCATTGACTGGACTTTTGCCAAATAGAAAGCAGTGTTATTTTCGGATGAATCCAGAAGTCTAATCTGCAGGGTTCCAATGGAATGACGCAAAAGACTAAACCCACGTTTCACAAGGGGCACAATAAACCACGGATGACGAAATGTTTTGGCCTGGCAATGTTTTTTCTAGTCAAGAAATCGGTCCATTTCATAATATAGAAGTTATAATGGATCGTTTTGAGTATAATGACTTCTTTCAAAACATCATGCTGCCACATGCAGAAATGTCCTTAAAATGGACATTCCAATATTACATCGATCCAAAACATATCGCTAAAATAGTGCAAAATTGTTTTTTGGAAAATAAAATCAACGTTTTGAAGTGGCCGGCACAGTCACCTGACCTTATCCCATAAACAAATCTTTGGGAGATTGCAGATTGTCAGATTCAAGCCAGCAAAAACAAGGTTCTTCTTGTTGTTCTAACAAAAATTGCTTGTAAAAGTATCGCCCAGGATACCTCCATATTACGGGTACGGCAAAATATCTTGGACTGATAATTGATCGTAAACTAAACTGGAAAGAAAACATTAGAGAACGTGAGAAAAAAGCGTCGATAGCATTCTAACTTGCAGTAGAATTTTTGGTAGGAGATGGGGGCCTAGCCCTAAAACCATCCATTGGATGTATACAGCCATCATACGGCCAATACTAACATATGCATGTTTGGTTTGGTGGCCAGCACTCGACAAAGCCACCAATCTCAAGACCATGACAAAAATCCAAAGACTTGCGTGTATAGGTACAACAAGTGCCATGAGAACCACACCAACCGCAGCCCTAGAAGCTTTCCTTTTGCTTGCCCTACTTGATCTTTTTACAAAAGAGCTGGCGACCAAAAGCGCTCTTCGAATAAAAGAGTGCAATTATTGGAAAGGGGGCCACTATGGTCACAAGACGATAATTAATTTCGCTGATATTAATATTCAAACGGATTACATTTTACCACATATTGATTTCAACCCAGTTGTACTTACAGACTTTCCATCAATAGAACTCTGGAAGGAAAACACGGTCACTAACGAAGATCATATCTCGGTATTCACTGACGGGTCCAAATCAGACGAGGGGGTAGGGTCCGGCATCTTTTCAGAAAACCCACCCATAACAAATCGATAAAACTACCGAACTTCTGTAGCGTCTTTCAAGCAGAGGTCCTTGCAGTTTGTGAAGCTGCAAAGCATCTCTCCACGCTTGAATTGACGGGAAAGAACATTGATTTCTTCATAGATAGTCAGGCTGCAATCAAAGCCATATCATCAATCGTCACTAAATCCAAACTGATTGATTGCTGTCGCAGCGAACTAAAATCGTTGGGCGCAGCAAACACAGTTACCCTTCGTTGGGTCCCAGGACATCGTGACATTTTTGGTAATGAAAGAGCAGACGAACTGACCAAAAACGGGGCAACACTTGAACCGAGCCAAGTCATACCCTGGGTACTTATGCCTCTTGAACAAGAAAAATGTAGAATTCACCATAGTTTCTTAAAAGCTTCAAAAGATTCAAGGATTTTGTGGCCGTTGCTCTCTAAGAACAAGACAGACTATTTACTAAAGCTAAGCAGGCCCCAATTATCCCTTTTAGTTGGTATACTCACGGGTCACAACTCCATGGGAACCCACTTGAGCAGAATGGGCATCAGCTCATCTGACCTACATGTGTAGAGGGTGTCAAGACGAGGAGGCGGTGGTGGGCTCATACCACTTCCTTTGCAAATACCCCAGCCAAGCTAGACACAGAAGAGCAACTCTCGGAGAATACTTCTTCCACGACTTAGATAGCGTCTCTATTTTGCCACCTGCAAACATCATAAAATTTATTCAGATTTCAGGATGGTTCAGGGAGGCTCCTTCCACAATAAGCCCTACCTGATACCCACCATGTCCTCTCCTCACCCATCCTTTCTCCCACCCAAGTCAACTCCCGGGGAGCACAATGGATCCACTGAGATCCGAGTGAGATGATTCGGCTTGCCGCTTCATCACCCCTTTTAACATAACCTAACCTATCCCCCAGGAAATCATAAAGAACTTGATGGAGTCAATGTCCCAAAGGTAGTAAACATTTTTGGTCATTTGTAAAAAACATACGAAACACCACCGCGTCCTCGGTTCCAATGCTCGTCTTCAATGATACTCCTTTTGTCAGCTCGCAAGATAAAGCCAATTTGCTTGCAGCACAGTTTGCTGTTAATTCGACGCTGCCAGATAGTGTTATGACTCCTCCTGTACTTGAGAGCGTAAATGATTTTATGGGACAAATCTTCTTTCGCACTCGTGCAGTTGCTAGAGTTCTAAAAGATCTCGACGTTCACAAATCCGCTGGCCCGGATAGTATCCCTCCCATTGTTCTGAAGAGGTGTTCTTCAACGCTGGCAAAACCACTGCGCAAGCTTTTGTGCATCTGTCCTACTCTACTGGTCTCTTTCCGAGTGGATGGAAAACAGCATTTGTCCAGCCTGTCCCAAAAAAAGCCGTGTCTTCTTCCCCCTCTAACTATCGACCAATTGCGCTTACGTCCCTTCTTTCTAAGGTCATGGAAACGCTGATTAACTTCCAGCTCAAGAAATATATCGAAGAACGAAAGCTTCTTAATGACCGGCAGTACGGCTTTCGTAGCAATAGATCCACTGGTGATCTGATGGTATATCTCACCGAACAGTGGCACAAATCTTTACATCGTTTTGGAGAAAGTGAGATTATTGCGCTTGATATTTTTAAAGTATTTGATAGAGTTTGGCATCAAGCTCTCTTATCGAAAATGCGTGCATTTGGTATCGATGAATCTCTTCTTCGTTGGATTAGAAATTACCTTTCGGACCGCTCAATACAAGTTGTATTGGACGGTTTCAAATCTGAAATCCACAAAATAAATGCTGGTGTGCCCCAGGGCTCCGTTTTGTCTCCGACCCTCTTCCTAATTTTCATAAACGATCTCTTATCTGAAACTTCTAATCCATTAAACTGTTTTGCTGACCCTCAGCTTTTCATATTCGTTTCTTGATTCACATCCATGTCCTTCGGATGTGGAACTTGAACGGCAGCGTATGATAAGCTCATTAAATTCTGATCTTGACAGTATTGTCCACTGGGGAATAAAAAACCGTGTAGAATTTAATGCTTCTAAAACTCTGTCTCCTGTCGTTAAAGCGGAACCCACCCCCAATGCTGCTATCCATGAGCGGCACTTGCATAGAGGAAACTGAACAGCTTTCAGTCCTCGGTATGTGTGTCACAGACCACCTTTTGTGGAATGACCACATATTTGACATCGCCAAAAATGCTGCTAGGTGTTTAGGTTTTCTCCGTCGATGCAAGAAATTTTTCTCCCCCTCCGATCTGGCTGTGATCTACAAAGCCTTTATTCGTCCAAAACTTGAGTACAACTCCCATATTTGGGCAGGTGCTCCAATAACCCACTTGAGTCTATTGGATAGAATTCAAAAGAGAGCTCTTAAAATGATAGGTGAAAGAACTATAACGGAAACGTTTACATCTCTGGAGCACCGTCGAAATGTTTCATGCCTTTCGTTATTTTACCGTTATTTTAACAAAAATTGCTCTAGAGCGAAATAGCCAGTTGCATTCCTCCCCTTAAACAATTCAACCGTTATACTCGCGCTTCTAGGAATGCCCATCAGTTTACCCTTGAGCCCAACTTCGGACGTACAGTTAAGTACAGAGATTCTTTCTTTAGTCGCACTACACGAATGTGGAATGCTCTACCCAGCTCTATCTTCCGCTCCCATATATTCAAATATATTCAAGTTTAGACATTTACTTAATGTAGTGCTTTTGTTTTGTCTGATACTGTATGCTGTGTGAAGGTAGATATACTGTCAGTATAATATACTGACACTTGTGGTGCTATGTTCACAGACAACATAATTTCACCTTATTTTTGTATCTACATCTTTCTCATTTATTGACAATTTTCTTGATTTAGCTGAAAATTAAAAAAAAAAATACTCGTCATCTTTGAACTTTGTCAAGAACTATAAATACATATTGCTTCCATAAATCAATAAATTCAAAAAAATATTTGTTTTATTGATAACAATCACGTACCTATATAATTAATTTAAACACTCATGTTCCGTTTCGATTGAAAAAGTTTTCCCAAATCGAAGTTTTTTCAACTAATTTCAGGAAGCAAAAAATCCTTATATTTATTTTACACCAACCCATCATCAGCTTTTTGTACAGAAAAATAACAAACTTTAGGCCCACTAATTCTATATGCTTAGTGTTACACGAAATAAAGTTATATTCCCTTTGAACTTTCATATAACAGCTCTTCAACACGCTTGTTTGTTCTCAACCTCTCTCTATTTGCCTTAAATTTCAACAGCGCTAATAAAACACCTGAGGCAGCTATAGGAGAGCCGGCACCATTGCACCGCAGCAAAGTCGTCACTTATTGTGGCATTTAATGTAATTACCATTAGGACTAATGGTATCCCAGAAGTGTAGGTTTATACAGGTAGCTAGCAAAAGCTAGCTAAGTTTATGTCTAAAGGAGTTTGTTTGTGGTTTAATTTAAGTTTTTCGTTTATTCAAACAAAAAAATAAACAAGAGAATAATTTTTGCGTGTTACTCGTAATTACAACGGAAAATTGATGTTTTTTGTATTTTAGAGTTCATGCTTTGAGTTCTGTGAAGTATGTAGATAAAAGTACATGAAAATAATGTTATGTCGCGATAAAATAATGGTAACTTTATAGGTTCAGTGAACTTCATACTTCAATTATTGTCGTTACATGATTTGTGTGTTGTATTTGAATCCTTAATGGCCTCAATTTTCGTACGAATTAAGCAAGTAACCAGTAACTGACAAAGAAAGTACCTACCCAGCTGAAATTCAAAAGAATAATTATGGTCAGTTATTATGGTTTGCGTATCCGATACATGAGTAGTTTCTGCATGCCCAAAAATATGCAAGGAACAATAATCAACTTTAGCCTTAACTGATTTGCATGTTAATTCGGAACAGTGTAAACGGAAATGAAAATGATTTCCTGAAATTATTAAAGAGAATGGCAGTTCGGTTAGTATTATTTGAAATGCTATCCATTTAGAATGATTTGTAATATTTTCAATTATCTTAATGGAAGAGTTCTTTTTCCGGGTTGTGTATAGTCTGCCCCAGCACCCTTCGTCCCGACTCAAATGAACTTGCGCGTCTTGTACCATATTAGTCAGATGTCAGTGTCGACAAAACACGCTGATTGGTAATTATCTCAATAAAATAATGGCACTTGTGTTAATTAAACGTTATATGTTTGTAAGAATGGTGCTTTAACAAAGAGAAGATTTAATAAGCTGGGACAGATGCATGATATTTCAAAAGAAAAATTCTACTCATAAGACAATAAGTCTTTTTTTATTATTAAAATAATTATTCTATGAAATTAAAATAATTTGGAGTTTTAACTAAGTATTCCAAAAAATTTTGTAAGACATTTTGATAGATAGGAGTTAAAATGAAATAAAATAAAATAAAATAAAGAAAACCAGTTGAACGTTTCATAATCCATGGTTTACTTAAAAGACATTTTGTTATTGCTTTTTTTTTAGAATAAAGACTATAAATTTTTTTTTATTGATATATCTACATAAGGGTGGTTCTTATTTGTTCTCTTATGCGAAAATTGAGTGCGACGCTCACTAAATCATGTCTAAAAAATGATTAAAAAATCCCCTATTTTTTTCAGATTTTTATCTCTAACCCTTCCTGGCCCTATTTTGATAAGAATTTTTTTATTTTTTTTATTTTAGGATTTACACTATATTTTTGAACTAATCAATGAAAAGACTTCGAATCAGGCTCAAATGAAGCGTCTCTGAAAACTCTACAGCCGCGTGCATGTTTAAAAAAAATTCGATCATTTGTTTAAACTTTATTGTTAATAAAAAAATGGCAGATTTTTTGTTTCGTTTAATACGCGAAAAGTAAGCAACATTTTGACATAAATTATTTTTTTTGATGATCTCTCCATCGTTTTCATTAACCTGAATTAAATAAGATTTTAATTTATATATTCGATAATCAACGTTTCGATGTGTTATGTTAATATGATAATAAGTCATTGTACTGAAAACGGCTATAATAGCGGCGGCGCGCGCCGGCCGTAGTTTTGAAAATGTAAATTTCAATAGGTTATACCGTTATCTGCATATTTTTTTTCATTTTTCTATGCCCTTTCTACTTAAATAAAATTAAACCATAACACAGTCAATACAATTTAATGTAGCCGGCGGAAAGGATATTATTTTCCCACCGGGGGCCCGGGGCGGACCGCCCCCCTCGCCCCTACCTTAGTCCGCCAATGAGCTTAACTGAACTTTGAAATACATAAGTAGTTATTGATTTACAGATTTTAGAAAGCAGAATTGGCAGCAATGTTTTTATTGACATTAGACGGCTTTCACACAAGGAAACTGAGTTGCCAAAAACTAGCTAGTTTGTTGGAAAGAAGGTTGAGAGGTGAGATTTTTTTTCTTCCTCTTACGCCCTTCTCGCCTACAAACTCCCAGTTGCCGGCAACTCAGTTTCCTTGTGTGAAAGGGGTCTTACAGAAATTTGACATTTTGACAAATGATTTGTGCTCAGTTTTATATAACATTTCACTTGATGGACGATTTGAGTTTGATTTCACAAGGCTTGTTTCACACACATTCGGTTTCATTCGGTTCGGTCTTTATTCGGCTTGTATTCGGCTGTGCCTGATATAAGTGAAACGATAAAACGGCAAAAATAAAAACCTAATAGAACCCGTATAGCACCGAACGATCCCTCGACACGAATCGATTTCATTCGGTTTCAAAACGGCACGTATTCGGGTCTAGGGCACACAAAGTAAACGTAGCGTTCACACATATTCGGTTCGTTTTCGGTTTTTCTAAATTTTTTTTTAATACATTTTATTTAATTTTAATTATTAGTGAGTACAAACCGAATATGAACCGTTTGTGTGTGAAGAGGTCTTGACGGAAACCGAAATCGAACCGAATACAGACCGAACCGAATGAAACCGCATGTGTGTGAAACGAGCCTAACGATTCTTTTTTTTTTGTTCGTTTCGTTATTCGTCTTTTTGACAGGCTCATGAATACACGGTTTCGTGAAAATTCATCCATTCATTATTTTGACTTTTGTGAAATTTTCTGTTGTTTTTTTTAGTAAAATTTTCAGTTGTATCTTAATTAAAGTGTTTTTCAATCACTTCATTTTTAAATATACACATACTTACATATACCATATTTTTAAATTAATTCCTTTTTTCGTGACCTTTTTTTGATAAATTAAATTTCCCTCTAGTGGGCTTTATGTCAGTTTTTGTTTTTCGTTGTTTTAAATTTTCAAGTGACGTTTCGGTTGTGATTACAACCTTCTTCAGGCAGCTTGTGTATTTAAGATTCTCTATAAGATTTGATGATTATTTAGTTTGTTTTTTTATTTTTTTATTCAATTTAGTTAAAATCTTTAAAAAGACGTTTAAGCAAATTGTTTTATATTTGTTGTTCTATTTATTGTACCTACGTGTAAATTGCTAAGCTCAGATGTCGTTTTTTGTATTCAATTCTATGTGGACCTGGAAAAAACACGCTGATATATCCACTAGAAACCTTAGCACCCTTATTGTAATGGTGGGTGAATTTAGGGTTGACTACAGCAACATTCGGGGACTGAGGCAGAATTTTTGTGCTGCATATGTCCATACTGTGAAAAACAGGCCAGCTGTTTTGGCAATAAGTGAAACCCAGGTAGGGGAAAATACCGATCACTCGGAATTCAGCCTACATGGTTATATCAGCTTCAACCACAATATGGTTCATGTTTGAATACGAACTTTAATTTCATGTGGTTTAAATTCACCATCCATAAGCGCATCATCCATACTTGTTTTATTTATCGTAGTCCTAGTTTGGATAGTAATTCGACTTCCAACGAATTCGATGCACTATCCGACTCCATCCAGAGAATTATTTCCCATTTTCCGCACAGTGAAATCGTTGTTACGGGCGATTTCAATGTACATAATTCTTCGTGGCTACGCTATTCGGGTCAGACAACACCCGAAGGAAGGTATGTCGAGATTTTTGCTGAGATAAACAACCTAACTCAGCTGGTCAACGAGCCTACTCGGATTCTTGACGTTGCAGGTCAATCCGCCAACACTCTAGATTTGTTTCTTACCTCTGACCCTGATAAATACACTATAAGTGTATTATCGCCTCTAGGCACATCAACCATTGTGTCATATCTGCGAATTTCTCGTGCCACCAAAACACAGTTAAAGAAAAAACTCCCAAGAGAACCGTTTGGCAGTACGAGAAAGCTAACCGGGACGGTCTCAATGTTTTCTTCAGGAACTTTAACTGGTCACTATGCTTCCTCGATAGTGACGTAGATTCCAGTGCAGATATGATTACAAACTTAATTCTTTGTGGAATGAGAAATTTTATCCCGAATAGGGTGAAATCTATCAAACCCAAAGAAAACTCATGGTTTGATTGGAGCTGTAAGGAGGTTATTAGGGTTAGAGAAGTAAGCTTCCGAAGTTATAAAGCCAACTCTACTGAGGAAAACCGGAAAAAGTTTCAACAAGCTAGATAGACCTGTAACATTCATATTCGATGAACCAAATTTGTACATGATCAAAAATTACGGCAAAAAATTATACAATGTCCAAAAGGTAGTAAAATTTTTTGGTCATTTGTAAAAAAAATACGAAATACCACCTCGTCCTCGGTTCCAACGCTTGTCTTCAACGATACTCCTTTTGTCAGCTCAATCGATAAAGCCAATTTGCAGCACATTTTGCTGTTAATTCGTCGCTGCCTGAAAGTGTTATGACTCCTCCTGTACTTGAGAGCGCAAATGATTCTATGGGACAAATCTTCTTCCGCACTCGTGCAGTTACCAGAGTTCTGAAAGATCTCGATATACACAAATCCGCTGGCCCGGATAGTATCCCTCCCATTGTTCTGAAGAGGTGTTCTTCAACGCTGGCAAAATCACTGCGTAAGCTTTTCCATCTGTCCTACTCTACTGGTCTCTTTCCGAGTGGATGGAAAACAGCATTTGTCCAGCCTGTCCCAAAAAAAGGCGTGTCTTCTTCCCCCTCTAACTATCGACCAATTGCGCTTACGTCCCTTCTTTCTAAGGTCATGGAAACGCTGATTAACTTCCAGCTCAAGAAATATATCGAAGAACGAAAGCTTCTTAATGACCGGCAGTACGGCTTTCGTAGCAATAGGTCCACTGGTGATCTGATGGTATATCTCACCGAACAGTGGCACAAATCTTTACATCGTTTTGGAGAAAGTGAGATTATTGCGCTTGATATTTTTAAAGCATTTGATAGAGTTTGGCATCAAGCTCTCTTATCGAAAATGCGTGCATTTGGTATCGATGAATCTCTTCTTCGTTGGATTAGAAATTACCTTTCGGACCGTTCAGTACAAGTTGTATTGGATGGTTTCAAGTCTGAAATTCACAAAATAAATGCTGGTGTGCCCCAGGGCTCCGTTCTGTCTCCGACTCTCTTCCTTATATTCATAAACGATCTTTTATCTGAAACTTGTAATCCATTAAATTGTTTCGCTGACGACAGTACCCTCAGCTTTTCATATTCATTCTTAGATTCACATCCATGTCCTTCGGATGTGGAACTTGAACGGCAGCGTATGATAAGCTCATTAAATTCTGATCTCGACAGCATTCAAAAACTCAATGCTGTCTACTGTCGTTAAAACGAAACCCACCCCCCATGCCACTATCCATGAGTGGCACTTGCATTGAGGAAACCGAAAAGCTTTCAGTCCTCGGTATGTGTGTCACAGACCACCTTTTATGGAACGACCACATATTCGACATCGCCAAAAATGCTGCTAAGTGTTTAGGTTTTCTCCGTCGATGCAAGAAATGTTTCTCCCGTTCTGATCTGGCTGTGATCTACAAAGCCTTTATTCGTCCAAAACTTGAGTATAACTCTCACATTTGGGCAGGTGCTCCAATAACCCACTTGAGTTTATTGGATATAATTGAAAAGAGAGCTCTTAAAATGATAGGTGAAAGAACTATAACGGAAACATTCTCATCTCTTGAGCACCGTCGAAATGTTTCATGTCTTTCGTTATTTTACCGTTATTTCCATAAACAATGCTCTAGTGAAATAGCCAGTTGCATTCCTTCCCTTAAACAATTCAACCGTAATACTCGCGCTTCTAGGAATGCCCATCAGTTTACTCTTGAGCCCAATTTCGGACGTACTGTTAAGTACAGAGATTCTTTCTTAAGTCGCACTACTCGAATGTGGCTCAATTTTCCCCTCCCATTGTGATCTACAGACGTTCAAAACCAATGTGCATCGGTATCTCCTTTTAAATCCCCTCCAATCTACCTAATCGCTCGTGCTGTGTATATCATCTTAAGGGTAGTCACAACCCCTTTTGCACGCGCTTAATATAATAACTATAAAAAAAAAGGCAAAATGAATCATATGTATGCGCATTTGATACGAAGTCAGAACTCAGAAATTCCAAAACTAAAACTAGAAAATGTTTACAAACTAGAAAGTTCCTAAAAGCGCATCCAAAACGTAGTCTATGAGTATAAGCTTTCCGAATTGTCAAGGTTTTACAAAATAAAATGTACACAAAGCATCAGGTTCTCGTAGCTTATGCGTATGAATAGGACATTGCTACCGCATCGAAACCTTTTATATTACATTTTAGATCTCAGCAGCCCTAAGTCTAAGGTTTTCTTAGATTTTTTTTTTTAAATCAAACTGTCTTTGACATAACAACCTATTTAAATAGCAAGATACATATATTATAGGTAATATCAGTAGCGTGTTCATTTTTGTTCAGTTGTCAAAATCAATAGTAAACAAAATTAAATTTCAAACAATCACCAAAAATTTGTTTTTGTTTACTATGTACTTACATAAAGGGCAGCCGTCTTGAAATTTGAAAAGCTGCGCCTGATAATACCTTAGATATGTGTACTGTGTTTAAATAGTGCTGAAGTCGAAAGCATAATTTGTTGGTATCGAGATATTATCCAGACGAGTGACATTTTTCAACTTTTATTTGAATTTCTGTAGTAAGAAAACCGCTAGCTGAATTTTGTTTTGAAAACCTTTTCTGAACTTTATGATAGTATAATCTGTAAAATAAAATCCATCTTAATTCGATACGTACATACATCCATAGGTATATGAAATCTGATTCTAATGGACCTCAAGACGTGGAGATACAGCCCTGTCGGGAATAAAATCTCCGCCGATTTTTTTCCCCCGTATGATATTCTCCAATCGTTAACAATTTTCGAAAAAGGGAAAAATTCCCAGTTTTGCAAGGAGAGAGAGAGAACAAAAATATTACAACAAGAAAATGGACAAAAAATGTTTTTTTCTTTAACTTTTGACTATTTTTACGAGTTTCCATTACATACGAATTGGATTTATGATGTAAAATAAGTCTTTATCACCACTTGAACAGGAAACGTAGATTTTTTTGTGGAACGAAATATAGGACGGCTACATTTTTTTTATAATTGAAAGAGGGCTTTTAGATAAGCGTATGTCCAGTTTTTCTGGATGCCCGCCATTTTGGAAAACGCGAATATCTCCGAAACTATTGATCTTAGATGAAAAATTGTAAGGCCAAGCTTGTCCACTAGTACAATTTTTTTCGGTGCGGGCAATAGTGTCAAGGTTTTGTCGTCTTATTATTTGTTTTTTTTTTTTCACATTTTGCAATTCTCGAATAAGCTAACCTGAATAACTTTCTAAATGAAAATTTTAGAACACTAAATATCCAATATTTTGATATACTAATGAAGATGATGCACATGCAGATGATCAAAGTCAAAAGTTACAGCCATTTTGGTTACGCTAAGAACTCCGGAGTAAAATAAATACTAAATTGTTATTAAAATTAATACAAACACCAAAATGGCTGCAACTTTTGACTGCGGTATCACATCATCTTCAAAAATATATCATACCGATGGAAATTTAGTGTTCTAAAATTCTTATTTGGCAAGAAGTTCATGTAAGTTTCCTCGCGAACGCAAAAATTTGTAATAGCAACAAAAAAAAATAAAACTACATAACCTTGAAAATACTGCCTTGAAAGTACCATATCAGACGATTTTTGCTTCAATTAATATGTATTTTGACACGAGACAGGCAAATCAATATGCGAAGAACGGCATGACACGTTTTTATAATCGTGTCGTGCTACACTCGTCAGGTCACGTCACACGCTTCGGACGCGGCTCAATATGCGCCTAGCCTTATGGAACTAAATAAAGGATCGCTGAATTTCTTATACCTGAAAGAGTGCTATTAGAAAAGCTTATGCCCACTTTTTCGGGACGCCATGCCATCCCCCTGGGGTAATCCGCCATTTTGGAAAACACGAATTGATCTGCATATGTATGTATGTATATCTCCGAAACTATCGATTTGAAGTAAAAAGTTGTGATATTCAAATTTGTTGGAAATAAAATTTTCTTTTATTTGTGATCAAAACTTTTTTCCGCGTGGACAATATTTTTGAGGTTATGGAGTTTTATTTTTATTTTTTTACTTTTGTTACTTTTCCACATTTTTCTCATTTCGTAAGAAACTTATGTAGTAAATTGTTCTCGTGATACAAATGTAGACCAAAAAGTTTCACAAATTTTCATAGTCCGAAGCTTGAGCTCTTGGAAAATTAGCTGCTAAAAAAAGACTTTTTCGTGGAATGAAATATTGGTAAGCTGATTTCCTTATAAATGAAAGAGGACTATTAGAAAAGCTTATGTCCGGGTATTCGGGATGCCATGACCATGGTGAAATCCACCATTTTGGAAAATATGAATGGACCTATATCCCCGAAACTATGGATCTTAGAGGAAAAACTGTAAGGCCAAGGTTGCCGGTCTTTCGTTTATACATAAATTTTTTTCGGTGCGGCCAGTATTTTGAAGGTTATGTCGTTTTATTTTTATTTTTTTTTTTGCAATTACCAATTTTTACGTTCCCGAGGAAACTAACGTGAACTTCTTTCCAAATAAGAATTTTAGAACACTAAATTTCTATCAGTATGATATATTTTTTTTTAAGATGATGTGATACCGCAGTCAAAAGTTGCAGCCATTTTGGTGTTTGTATTAATTTTAATAACAATTTAGTATTTTATTTACTCCGGAGTTTTTTATTAAAGCAAACGATTTTTTATTTTCAAAACCAACGACAGCTTATTATTTAATTCTTTGACAGAAAAAAAAAAAACAAACACGCGCCGGTCTCGCAAGGAAAACTATGTTTCGATCACTGTATCACGCGATTTTCGGAAAACGCGCGTCAGGTCATGTCGTGTCGCTCTATAAATATGCGTTGTTCGGTTGATTTATATTGTTTACAAAAACTCGTGCTGTGCTGTGTAGCGTCACTCGTGTCGAACGCGTCTCAATATGCGCCTAGCCTAAAAGGATTATTTGTTTGCTAATTTTCCTGTACTACACAAATAGTTCAAATATTTAATTTGGTTTCAGAAAATAATTTATAAACTTTGACAGATAAATAATTTCAGAATATAAATTCTCTCACCCGGGGTTTAGACAAGCGAGTAGAACTAGTAGCATTTGTATCATAGTGTTAGTTTTATGGATGTATGTGTGACTAGTAGCTCTCTGCGCGTTTTGTCAACTAGTATGATTTTTTTAAAATATTTCATACAGAAAAATACAAATTATCGAAACTATGGAAACAAAACAAATAAATGAAAACAATACACTACACTATTAGGATAACTGGCAGGCTACTCGCAGGCAAAAATATTATATTATTTGTGCTACTAGTTGACTCTCTCCTGTTCAGATACACTAACCCACATAAACGCTACTAGGTCTACTCGCTTGTCTAAAGCCCGGGTCAGAGTATTTCGAAACTGATTCGAAGTAATTTCCGGGGGAGATTGACGATAGGAGTATTCGACTCCTGGGAAAAATGAAAATCCGGGGAAGAGTAATCTCCCCCGGAATCGCCGATAAGGCTGAATATGTTGAAATTTTAAATTCCACACATCGGGTCAATTACAATAACTGTTTTTTTTGTAAGCTATTAATGTCCAGTCACAAAATAAACAATTGGTTTTCTTCATTTAAATTTTTCATTTCACGCTACATACTCTCATATTTAAAAACCATGAGGAAATTTCTTGTAATTACTGTTACTATCTTGTTTGCGCTTACAACCGTTTTGACCTCCCCAGTGTATTGAACGAGGAATTCTCTTAAAATTAAATCCCGAATCTGCACCAGAGTTATAACCGGCATTACTGAAGTAACGTTTTTCTCTGAAAGGCTCCTGTTGTCGTTGAATGTAATTCTTGAAAAAATTAAAAAAAAAGAGTAATCAAACAAACTTCACATTGGATATAACATCACTACTTACTTCAGGTCTTGATAGATCTTCAAATTTTCCTGATTCATATGTAAATGCTAAAGCAACACCAACAAAGAAAAAAAGAAGTAGAATTTTTGTCAACATTTTGTTTACACTCTAATCGATTGCTATTTAAATAGGTTAGTGAAGTGATGTAGTTTAACTGAAGCTTTTTATAAACAAAATTTTACTTTATATAGGTTCCTCCACCAAAAGAAATCTGCTTTAGAAAAATAACGGTGAACTACCGAACTGGGGATTTTTTGTATTCGTAAATAACATTTATTTCCAATTTTTGTTTGATTTTTTTTCTCAAAATGTACATAATAGGGAATAAGGGGTTACCATGAGGTATTTCTGAGAAATATACTAAATAATTTTTCACATCTGCCTATTTTATCAAAAATAAGGTTGTACATTGGCTGATGTTAAATGCTATTTGGAAATTGCAAAGATGATTAATGAAATTTCCTCATTATTTTCATCAAGACGGATTTATTGTGAGAAATATCAGTAACCCTTATCAAAAATTTCGAAATACAAATTATTGTAAAATTACATTTTTTCTGCAATTTCCCAATCTTAACAAAAAAACAACATGAGTTCCAAAAAAATTAAAACCGAAGAAAGAAAAAGTGTTTCTTAAGACATTAAAGCAACAGTAATTCGCTTGCAATACAATCATCAATCATCACCTTAATCACAGTACTTACTGTCGGTGAATCACGAAAAGTGCATTCGTCTAGCTGTCCAATAAATCACTTTAACAAAACGTTTCAGCCAGCACAGAGCACAGCGTTAGAGAGATGCAAAGTTCATCGCTCACTTAAAAAGTTGGTAATTGGCTTATCTTAAAGTTATATCAAAAACTGATTGTCTTTGATATCTAAATACTTATATCCAATTCAATTTAACATCAGTTTCGTGGGATGTCTGCGCATTTTGGTGTTTTCTCCTTCAACTTAAACATTTCAATTAGATATAGGTACCAGGTTGATTGGCGAGATGATCTGATTGAGTGAATAAAAATCAATGGGAAAAATTGATTTGATCTTTGATTTACAAAAAGAAATACTCGACTCGAATTCGATTGTTGCAACAATGTATTGCGAGCGAAACGAGATAAGAGCATTTCTAAATATTTTAGTTTGTGCATTGTCCACCTAAAAACTAAAAAGTTTTTTTAAGGGCTACTGCCTCTTGCGATGAATTGACAAATCCTCCAAGAGTATCACTTGTCAAGAACAAGTGCTTCTCTTCTAGCCGTTCGGATTCGGCAGGAAATTGTAGGTCCCTTCCATTCCTGTCGACAGGCGCACACAGGAATGGTTGCGAGTTGTTAGTCACTAGGCCCTGGTTCTTCATGAGCCGTTGTGCCACCCTATTAATTTTATTTTTTGTGCATCGTTTAATTTAGGTACTTCCCACCTTGAAGTGATAAGAATGTTTCGAGTGGATTTTTCTGAAGCATATTAATGACATTTGCTATAAATAAAGATTGTCCCCGATTACAGGATGGGTTTTTTTTTTTTTTTTGGTTGTTTCGTCTTTCGTCTTTTTAACAGATTGGGTCACCGACATGTCTCACTGTTTGCACTTTCATTGTTATCTTAATTTACAGCGTTTTAATTACACAGCGACTGATTTTTGTTGTTTTTTCTCCTTAACAGGCTTTGTTGTTGCTAAAAAACGAATTAAAAATGTCTATAAAATCAGCCTAAAGTGATTAATTTGTTTTTATTCGAAACCATATCTGTCGATTTAAAATTATCTCAATGCGATTATACTTTGTTTGTTTTTTTGACATTTTTTAGTTTATTGTTATTTATTACTTTTTTTTGAAGAAATATATTTACGTTACTAAATTTATTTAATAAAATACTAATTACCTACTTATTTAAGGTTAGGTTTTTTTGTTCGTCTCACTTTTCACCTTACACTTACCGCGTTTACATGATGTATTCGAGCGAGCTTCAAGCTCGCTTGGCCCCTTTGTATACCTGCATTGAGTTGAAATAAACTTCAGCCGACTCGATTCCACTTCACGAGTGGAGTCGAGTCGAAATTGTTTATAGAAAACCTGAGTCGAAGAGTCGGTCTGACGGATGTGTTTACGACAGTGTTTTTGCACATTGTTTTCGACATGTGCAAATAATTCATTCATGCACCAGCTTAATCAGTACAAGCTATTTTCTTCTTCTTTTAACATATACCCACCAGTGCTGGCGGAATGGCTACTATATTAGCATTTGGCTCCTTTGCTGTGGAAAGGAACACTGTGCAACCCATGTCTCCACGTGGAAAATTTAATGAAAAACGTATTTTTCAGTTTTTCCCCGCATTTTTGTTTTGCCCCGTGGAAGTTTTTTTTTTTTTTTTAGCCCGATGGAATTTTTTTTGCTCCGCGGCATTTTTTGTTTGCCTCCCCGCCGTTTTTATGCCCCGGGGTATTTTGTTGGCCTCGCGGCAATGTTTTTTTACCCGGTGGCATTTTTTTTTTGCCCGGTGGCATTTTTATTTGCCCCGTGGCAATTTTTTTTTGCCTGTGGCATTTTTTTGCCCCCGGCATTTTTTTTGCCCCGTGGCATTTTGTTTTGCCTCAAGGCATTTTTTTTTTGCCTCCTGCCATTGTTTTTGCCCCAAGACATTTTTTCTGCCCGGTGGCATTTGTATGCCCCGCCGCATTTTTGTTTGCCCCGCGGCAATTATTTTTGGACCGCACTCCCCCGACATTTTTTTTCCCGGTGGCATTTGTTTTGCCTCGAGGTATTTTTTTCCCCTCCCGCGGCATTTTTTTTGCCCAGTGGCATTTTTTTTTACCCGCGGCATTTTGTTTGCCCTAGCATTTTTTTTCCTCGAGGCATTTTTGTTTTCCCCCCCCCAGCATTTCTGTTTGCCCCGCGGCATGTTTTTTGGACCACGCCCCTGTGGCATTTTGTTTGCCCCCCTTCCCCCTGGCAATTTTTTTTGCTCGGTTGCATTTTGTTTTGCCTCGAGGCATTTTTTCATCTCCCGCTGCATTTTTTTTTGTCCCCTGGATTTTTTTGTTGCCCCGCGGCATTGTTTTTGGCCCCTGCGGCAATTTTTTTTCCCGTGGCATTTTGTTTTGCCTCGAGTCATTTTTTCCCGCTCCCGTTGCATTTTTTTTGCACATTGGCATTTTTTTTGCCCCGCGGCATTTTTTTTTTGCACCTGCGGCATTTTTTTTGCCCCTGTGGCATCTTTTTGCCCCTCAGCAATTCAAATTATTCAGACTGCAGTAATCCACATCCGGTATAAGCTAACCTAAAAATATCAGTAACAATTTATAACCAATAAACCAACAAAAAATACTATAAATATAATTTGTACCTACATTGAACCAATCATTCTTATTGATATACAGTGCTGCCAAACACATTCCGGATTTTTCCTCAGTATAATGTTTTTCTTAATATCAAGTAGAAAACTAATAACTTTCCATAGGTTTTCCATAATTTGTAAAGGGTATGAGACAATTTAATAATAACCTTAAAAATATAATGCTCCGATGACAAGAATAATAAAAAAAAAATATTTTATAAAGTTATTCAATAACATGCCTGTGCAAAACTAACCGGATTGCAGGAGATTGCGAGTCTCGATGTTAAAGTAGGGGTTTTTTCGAGTCTTTTGACTCACGCCGTAGATTAAACAGACTTAACAAGTTGAGAGCTGTGTTAGTTGAAGTTATATAGTGCAGAAAATGGCTAAAACAAGTTATAGCAACGCGATTCGATACAAGGTGATAGAAAAGTTCTAAGCCGGTACAAAACAAAATTTAATATCTGAAATATTGCAAATTTCAACGTCCAACGGTTTGTGACATCATTACAAAATTTAGAAGCGGAAAATCAGTAGAAGCAGATCATTTTCGTAGATGCCCTCGCAAAACAACTGTTCAAACTGATAGGCGCATAAAGAATTTTGTGCTTAAAGACCCTTTTGCAACTTCAAAGATAATTTGTGATGAACTAAATCTACCTATAGGGCCAAGTACGGTAAGGAAGCGTTTAAGAGATTTCGGTCTTTTTTCATTTCGACCAGCGAAGAAACCTCTTCTTACTGCTAAACATTGTAGAAAATGGTAAGCCATGAAAGGTGTTTGGAAAAGACTTTAAATTCCTAATCAAAATATTTAACTCGGTTGAATTTGCAAAAAATCATCTTAACTGGTCTTTAGGCAAATGGAAGAGCGTGCTTTTCAGTGATGAAAGCAAATTCAACTTGTTTTACTCCAATGGTTCAAGGACAGTAAGGCGCTCAAAAGGTACGCGATTAAAGCCTGCAAATGTACTCCCTACAGTTAAGCACGGTGGAGCCTCGGTGATGGTTTGGGGCTGTTTTTCAGGTGCAGGCTGCGGTCCAATATACCAAATCCCAGGAATTATGGACCGTTTTCAATATAAGGACATTTTAGAGTCAGTAATGTTTCCATATGCAGATGAAGAAATGCCTTTGCGTTGGGTTTTTCAGCAGGATAATTACCCCAAACATTCTTCAAATCTGCTAAAAGAGTGGTTTGCGACTAAAAATATTCGTGTTTAAGAATGGCCGTCTTAATCACCCGATCTAAACCCAATTGAAAACTTGTGGGCCATTTTAAAAAGGCGGGTTGGGAAAAAAAAGCACACGTCAACAACTTTTCTTTTTGCAGCCTTGAAAAATGAATGGGAGAATATTCCTGCTACTATTTTCGAAAATTTAATTCAGTCAATGCCTCGTCGATGTCGAGCTGTGATAAAAAATAGCGGTTACTGGACAAAATATTAAATACAAAATAATAATTAATTGTACAAGATAAAATCCGGTTAGTTTGTCACATTAAAAATCTGAATCAACTTTAATTTTTGACTATTATTTTTTGTTTTAATGGATAATTTACCATGTTTTTTGTTTAAAATGATACAATTGTTTAATAAAAATGGCGAAAAATTGCAAACATTTGATTTGTTCATTTTTATCTTACAAACCAACACTCAATGCAGTTGACCAAAAAAATTCGGAATGTTTTTGACACCACTGTACCTACTCGTATAAACAACCTTATATTTTTATTTTCAGACATTTCGTATCATCTTTGCGGAAATATAGGATCGAACGAAAATAAATTTGCCGTGTGTGAATCTATAGAAAATTGCAATCAAAATACTTCATGTCACGATGATATTGAACCAAACTTCGATAATGGGTCCATTATTCAAACACGTTATACGAGCTCCACCGTATCACCGAATAGAATTTAGTTTTATCAGTTTATTTGTGTTTATCAGGAAACTTTGTGCTTGTGATTTTATTTTTCTCACACAATAACAAAATAATAAAATAGTAATAAGGTAGGTTTATTGAAATACCTCATAAGGACCTATTCATTTGTTCATGTTCCGTTTACCTATTACCTAAGCAGCCATCAGCGTTGCTCACATAATGTCTTTATATTTGTGATGGGGGTAGTTGTTCAAGCATTGGTATTCAATTTGTGTTGATTTGTTGACAAAAACTAAGCGTAATAAAAATAATCTGTCTCAATACTTTTTTCATGGTAGTTTCCGACTCCTTTGTAAGTTCACCCTAATGGTCCTCTTCAATAAATCAAGCTACTTTAACTGTCCACTTGCATTACTAATATTTTTTATATGTAAATTATAGTCATGCACCCTTTGAGTTTTATTCAAAGGGATCACCATTTGACGAAAAGAAGCACAATATTATGAAATTTTCAGCACTTTAAAGTATGTCAAAAGGATCTCGCAAATCCAGATAAAAGTATGCTCCGTCGCCACACAACAACATAAATAGTGGTTCAGAGGCATTTTAAACTCATAAAGGACCTGCATAGTGTGCATGTACAAGTTTCTGAAATCTCTTTTAGCTTGCCTTCCGCTCCCATAAGTATAAAGGATGTTGTTTACCTAAGGAGCGAAGGTATTTTTATAATTATTTTTTTCCCTCAACTCTATGGTGTTTTACGAGTCAGTAAGATGAATTTTATTTTGTTTTTAAGAGCAAAAATATTCCTTGGTTCTTCAGTACTAGATGGATATGAATAAGAAGCTGATTTCTTCATGACGATGCTGTGCTCCTGGGGAGTTTGTAGGAGCTTTTTAAAGGTGTTATGAGAACATAACTGATTATAATAGAGAGAGAGAGACGGGAATTTTCTGAAGAACCCAATTTGTTTTGAAGTCAAACAAGGGCTATTGTTGGTAACGAACGGTATGGTAAGTCAAGAGTGATGGTGACTAGTGAGTCCTTTAGAGAGCGTTCATGGGTTAATAATTAAGCGTTGTGCGTTCTCTACCATAATCAGGGCAGTAGATTAAGCAAACATCAATAATGATTGCTTCAAGACAGCAACCAAAAGCAGGAACATAGAAAAAAAATTATCGAATGGATTTCGCTTAGATTCGAATGGATTGACGAATCGAAAAATAAAAAAAAAACGAATATTTTTCAGATGAACAATATTTAATATGTTTCAATTCAATATAAATTCAATTCAATTTATTTTCCATTCAAATTCAATTCAAATTCAATTTAAATTCAATTCAAATTCATTTTAAATTTAATTCATTTTCAATTCAATTCAAATTCAATAAATTCAAATCAAATTCGAGCATAAGACGTGCCACAAAGTCAGTTGGGTGTCGACTGACAGACAAGCAACTTTCAACCAAATTGACCACTTCGCGATCAGTCGGCGTTTTAGAAGCAGTCTCCAGGACGTCCGTAACAGAAGAGGTGCTGACATGGGAATGGCCCGGGACCACCATCTGATGGTTGCTACCGTTAGATTGCGTACAGCTGCAGTTCGGAGATCCCAAGGAAACACTCGAATGCCCAAGTTTAATACAGATAGACTAAAGGATCCCGCAGTGCGCCAACAACTAGGGGACCACCTTTCACAATGATTGAACGCAATCAGCAGCACGGAAACCAAATCCATCGAAAATCATTGGTGTGCTGCGAAAAATGTGTTCATATCCGGTGCTGAAAGTATAGTCGGCCGGGCGCAAGGCAGATATAGTGCTTGGCTTTCCGACGAAACTTGGGCAAGGATCGAAGAAAGGAAACACCTTAAAGCTCGCATCGCAGCAGGGAGAAACGAGCTTGAGTCTACGTACCGCATGAAGATGAGGGAAGTTCACCGTAGTGTGCGACGTGATAAGCGTAACTACATCAACGCATTGGCTACAGAAGCAGAAGAAGCCGCTAGTAGGTGTGACAGTAGGACCGTCTACAGAATTACCAAAGAGCTCACTGGTGTCCAGAGCTCTAAACAACACCTGGTTAAAGACACAAACGGATCCCTGCTAATTTCGGATGAGGACCAGCTCATAAGGTGGAGGGAACACTTTTCTGCGGTTTTAAACTGCGTTTTCGCCAGTGAAGTGAACCCTATTCCCACTGAGCTACCCGAAGTAACAATTTCCCGAATACGCACCGTACCCCCCAGTAAAGAAGAAATTATCACCGCCATCAAAGCACTGAAAAACAACAAAGCGGTTGGACTTGACGGTATTCCTGCAGAGCTCTTAGGAGCAGCCCCAACGACATCGAGCGAGCTACTGCACTCACTTATTAAGAGAGCTTGGGAAACAGAGAGCTTTCCTGAAGAGTGGAAAAAAGGAATGATTGTCAAGCTCCCAAAGAAAGGAGATCTCACACAGTGCGAAAACTGGAGAGGAATATGCGTTCTGCCTGCAGTAGCCAAGATAATAACAAGGATAGTTTTGGACCGAATTAAAGACCACCTCGAAGACACACTCGACGCTGAACAAGCAGGTTTCCGCACTGGATCTTCCTGTGTTGATCACATCAACACCTTGAGGATCATCATCGAACAGTGCGTTGAATATCGATCACCACTTCACCTGCTGTTCATCGATTTTGAAAAGGCGTTCGACAGTGTCAATAGAGAATTTATTTGGCTTGCTTTGCGCAGGAGGGGCATCCCAGATAAATTGATTGCTATTATCAAGGCTACATATAATGGATCCAAGTGTCACGTTTTGCACAAAGGTAGGCTGTCAGAGGAGTTTAAAATCCAAAGTGGAGTTAGGCAAGGCTGTATACTGTCACCAATACTGTTCCTGTTGGTGATAAGTGACGTACTGCATTCAGCTTTGTCAAGTGGAAATGGAGGAATTCAGTGGACTCTGCAATCTCACCTCAAACATCTGGACTACGCGGACGACGTATGCTTACTCTCTCATAGGATCATGGATCTCCATCAAATGGCAACAAGGGTGGAGAGAGAAGCAGAAATCGTAGGGCTTAAGATCAACTCGGCAAAAACTAAAAGGGTCAGCCTTGGAACTTCCTCATCAATCCAAGTAAATATTTCTGGACAACCGGTAGAGATGGTAGAGGATTTCCAATATCTTGGGAGTATTGTCTCTACGGGTGGCGGAACTGAACTGGACGTAAACAGCCGAATCAGAAAAGCAAAGGCTGCGTTCGGAATGCTGTCCAAAATATGGAGAAACAAATCTTTTAGCTTAAAGACCAAGTTACGACTGTTCCGCTCCAATGTTGAATCCGTTCTGCTTTACGGCTGCAGCACTTGGAAAGTCACTGACACTGTCACTAGAAAGCTGCAAACTTTCGTTAATAGATGTCTACGAAACATCTTGAGGATTTTCTGGCCCAACCGTATCTCCAATGCCGAACTTCATGCGAGAACGGGTCAGGAGCCCATAGACTCCATTATACGAAGAAGAAAGTGGCAGTGGATTGGCCATACGCTTCGAAAAGGCGATCGGTGCATTGCATCTCAAGCAATGCAGTAGAACCCGCTCACACAGGAGGGAAGACAAGTGGGCCGGCCTAGAAGTACATGGCGAAGAACGGTCGAACAGGAATCGGCACGACTGGGGAAAAGTTGGAGAGAGCTGAAATATATTTCAAGAAATCGTACACGATGGCGCGTAGGTGTAGTGGAGGCCCTATGTCCCGTAAGGGAAACATCACGGACGTAATAGGTCCGAGGACCTAAGTAAGTAAGTAAATCAAATTTAATTCAAATTCAATTCAAATTCAATTCATATTCAATTTAATTTTAATTCAAATTCAATTCAAATTCAATTCAAATTCAATTCAATTCAAGTTCAATTAAAACGTGTAACGCTGTGTTAGCAATCTTAAACCGAGTTAACAAATCTTCTAACAAGTTATAAACTTAACAAAGACCATAAAGACATCCAATACGATATACGAACACCACGTGCCTCTGAAAAATAAAATAGCCTCACCTTTTTTTTTGAATTAGTGAATGATTGCTCAAATCTCAAAGCCAAAAAAAAAAATAAAAATAAATACCACAGCTTCCAGATTTTAACGTTTATAATTTTTTTAAAATGATTTGCTTTTTGACACTCCTTTGAAGGCGCTGCACTCTATGGCCCCTTGATATGTGCCGTTATAGATATTAGATAATAATGTCAAAAACGATGATGCCGCGCCAAAAAGGAGCCAGCAGTGAAGCAGCCACAGCCATACCCCGAAAAAAACTGCATATCCATCTACCGATTACCGAAGGCATTTCCTCGAGAATATGCAACTTTTGGGAGCATGAATAAAAGAGGATGCCCACTAATCTTTACCACGTTCATTATTCATTGTCTATAGACTTTTACCACCTGGGCTTCGTTTTCTTTGGATTTCCATTGCAATTGAAGAAATAACCAAGATTAAGGTTGCTTCATCGATGATATGACGTTTTATTGCCAAATTAAGGTGTAATGCCCAATGCAGCTGTTGTTGTTGTTTAATTGAAATGTACAAAGGCGGATGCCTTCTCGCCTCTCGATGTAGTTGTGGTCGGGTCGACTTGTGGTATAGAGTTTGTCATACTTCCTCCATTATATCTCGGAGGCAGCCTAACCAAATCATGCCTATTGCAGTCGATGGTGCAGTCAAAATCAAAATACAATGGAGAAAGCTTGCTGCTACACCCCGTCGACACTCTGTTTCACAATAAGCGGCAGGCCCATTATTTGGATTTTGTAGGTTTTCGGGCCTTTTTTCTGCCTCATCAGTCATCAGAAGGATAAACCATCTGATATAGCATTTAATAAAAAAAAACGACATTCTCCAATCCAAATGGAGTGTGCTTGTAGACACCAAAGATTTAATCATCGGAAGGAGAAAATTTGTCATTTGTCAAAGAGATAATGTATGTAGGTAAGTTACGAACGCCTTCGTTGAAAGTGAAGAGGCACGCCAATAACGAGAGTTCGCCTGTCTGAATGTCAGTTTCGATTGACTGGGTGCGCACTCCCAGACAATAAATAAATAAGATGGTAAGTTAAAGATATAGAAAAGGTTTTTTATCACAGCAATTTCAATTAATCTCTTGGATGACCTTTTTTATTTTTGCAGTTGATCACTGACTCGGGCGCTCGGGGGAATCGCATGTGAGCTTAAATTTGAGGAAGTGAAAGTGCATTATTGGAATTTTATAGATATTCCATTTGACGAAGGTAAAACCATAGCGTTAGCTTTATTCACAACAAAACAAAAGGGAAATTAGTTCGATTTTTCATTTCTGAGCAGGTACCGGACACTTGATATTTTTGTTAAACTATAAACTCTATTGTTGTGGGAGGAACCTTTGTCCCAAATATCGTTTTGCGGTGGCGTGAAATAGCGCCGCCGCCGCGCCGTAAGAAGAAAAATATCGATTTGTCGATATTTTTTCAAAAGAAAAAAATTATACAAAAAAATGGATTTTAAAATCTCGAGTTCTAAACGATTGACTTTAATAATCTCTACAAAAGAAGGATTTGGTTATTTAGATTAGGATGTAGTAGTAGGACAGATGTGGTAATATGAGCACTTATATAACTTAGAGTAGATAATTTCCTCATAAACTGATTATCTGTATGTTAAAATACAGAAGGATTAACTCAGAATTAGGGAATGGACGGATCAAAGTATTCACATCTAGGGGGAATCCACAAGGAGGAGTTCTCTCACCACTTTTGTGGATACTGGTTATTACCGAAATCTTGGAACACAGAGGTTTCAAAGTAGTCGCCTACGCATATGACTTGGCGCTGCTAGCGACTGGTAAATTTCTTTCCACAACCAGCGAACAGATTAAGGCTGAATTTATTCAGTATTGCTCAACTTGCTGAAAACTCCAAAGTTGGCCAACTTACAAGTTGACTTCAAATCCGTAGTTAAACTGAAAGTTGAAAAATGCTTTTATTCACTGCTTTGAATCTGAACTCCAGAGTTGAAATTCAAAAGTTGATCAACCTTGGGATATTTGTGACACATGACACACAAGACGTCATTTAGAATAATTTTGCATTTCAGTGCGAAAATGTTTCTTTAATCATTTAAAATATTTTTGGAACAAGAATTTTCTGTTTTCATGTTCAATAAAATATTCAGTATAGACCATTATGGTTGTTTTTTATTTATTTCGAATAATTGGAATGCAGTTTTTATTCCATGTGAAGCGCGGAATCAAAACAATACCAAGTGAAATTGAAAGCTGCACAAAACGGATTACAATTCTTATTTTTAAAATAAATATCTAAACATCCAACAATAAGAATGTGAGTTTTCACACACTAATTAATAAGTCTATAATTTGTTTCTACTATTTTGTTTTCCTTTAATGAAATTATGAAGGAAGAAATACGAATTTTCCACAAAGAAGAATAATGCAGGGTCAAACAGGAAAAGGCAATACCCGAACTTGTACCAAGAAAAAAAAAAAAACAAAGGTGACAATGAGCAACAAAGAACAACAACTCCATGAAACGTAAGAACTTTTACTGTGGAATTAAATCATGGATGGATCCATGTTCATGAGTATATTTTTTTTACTTGTCCGGCGAAATCGCTTCCCACTACAACATCACAAGACAAGCAAATCGTTCCGTATAGGTATAACATGGAACACAATGCTGAAGTGATCTGTTTATTGAAATTGGGCACCTGTTCTTGTTTTTTTTTTTGTGGGCGAAAGGGACCATTAGACAAATAGAAAAAAAAAAATAAAATATGAAACAAATGACAGCAGCACGCGGTGTTCCAATGCGGTCCTCCACCTAAGTACCAACCGCGTCCGACGATGCTTTATTTCAGTGATCGGACGAGAACCGATATTTTCATCGTGGATATCATGAATAAATAAACAGAAATGAAGAAAAATCCCAAGTTTGCTCGCGAACTTCTACTATTTCGGGGAGTTGAAAATCAAAAGTTGAAAACGTCAACTTTGAGTAAATGAAAACTAATTTTGAAGTTGAATGTAAAAATCCCAAAGTTATGCTCAACTTTGACTGAATAAATTAGGCCTAACTACGCTCTGTCGAAAGTTTGTAGCCGGAAGAGGAAATGTGGACTCTCGGTCAACCCCCAAAAAAAACAAACTGGTAATTTTTACTTACAAAAATAAAGTACCAGGTTTTGTCCTGCCGTCAATAGAAGGAACCCGACTTAGTCTTTCAGAAGATGCCAAATATCTAGGCGTAATTCTTGACAAAAAGCTAAACTGTGATTTGAACATTAAAGAAAGAGCCAAGAAGGCCATGATCGCTTTTTACTCCTGCAACAGGATCTTAGGTTAGACCGTGGGTCCAAACCCTAAGATAATAGTGTGGATGTACACGGCCATTATAAGACCAATCCTTACATATAGTAGCCTGGTTTGGTGGAGCGTAGTGGACAAAGAAACTAATTAAAAAATAAATAAATCGGGTGGCACAACGGCTCGTGAAGAACCAGGCCCTAGTGACTAACAACTCGCAACCATTCCTCTGTGCGCTTGTCGACAAGAATGGAAGGGACCTACAATTGTATGCCGAATCCGAACGGCTAGAAGCACTTATTCGTGACAAGTGATAGTCTTGGAGGATTTGTCAATTCCTCGCAAGAGGCAATAGCCCTGAAAAAAAAACTTTTTAGTTTTTTAGGTGGACGAGGCTGGGATGCGAACCCAGACCTCCAGCGTGACAGTCGAACGCACTAACGATTACGCTACGGGCTACTAAAACATTTAATTATAAAACGCTTAATAAAGTTCAAAGACTAGCGTGTATAGGAACTACGGGGGCAATGAGATCCACACCCACTGCTGGAATTGAAACGATACTCAACCTTAAGCCCCTAGATCTACTTGTACAAGAAACTGCAGCTTACAGTGATTTAAGATTAAGCCAGACCAATAGCTGGAAAAGGAACTTTGTAGGTCATGCTCAAATTATTACAAAATTTACGGAGGGGTATGTATGCACAGACTATACCCCGTTCAGATTTTGAAAAACCATTCTCTGTCTCCATCCCCACGAGGAAGGAATGGGATGCTGGTTTACACAATAAGACATCCCGATGGTAGAAATATACACCGACGGATCGAAAATGGATACGGCTGTAGATGCGGGATTCTCTTATAGACTCCCTGATTACAGCAGTGTCTTTCAAGCGGAGGTACTGGCAGTGACTAAGGCTGCCGAAAAAAATATCAATAATGGCGATAACACAGACTGATATCACCTTTAACATTGATAGCCAGGCAGTGATCAAAACCATCTCTGCCACAGAAATTAAATCCAAGCTGGTTTGATGCTGTCGTGAAAAGCTAAGAGTTCTTGCCACACAGCGCAACATCAGACTCTGTTGGGTCCCTAGACACTGTGGAATTGTAGGAAATGAAAAAGCCGATGAACAGGCAAGGACTGGGTAATCGCTACATCCAAGCCTAATAGACTCCAGTGTTAAAATTCCACCCTGTGCCATTTAACAAACCATTAGTAAGAAGAAAGTCGAACTTACCAATGCCAAGTGGAACTCACTTGCACCATGTACCACTACAAAGAACACAATAAGAAAAACACAGATAAAATCATGAACCTAAAAAAGAGATCCCTGAATCTTCTGATAGGAACAATAATAGGACACAATCTCTTAGGTTATCATAAAAATAAAATGGGACTGAATACTGCAGACCTATGCAGAGGCTGACGGAGGAGGACACCCTTCACTACCTAGGTCGCTGTCCGGCAACTTCTTCAACGATTTAGCAGAAATCTCAACAAAACAAAAAAAAAAAAATGGGTGGCGCAAAGGCTCGTGCAGAATCAGGGCCTAGTGACTAACAACTCGCAACCATTCCTGTGTGCGCTTGTCGACAAGAATGGAAGGGACCTACAATTTCATGCCGAATCCGAACGGCTAGACGAGAAGCACTTATTCGTGACAAGTGGTACTCTTGGAGGATTTGTCAATTCCTCGCAAAAGGCAGTAGCCCTGAAAAAAAAACTTTTTAGTTTTTAGGTGGACGAGGCTGGGAAGTGAAATCTCGAAGTCAACAGATAATAACATCTTAAATTTAATGAACTTCATCAACGTCTCGAAATGGCTCCATGCTCCATAGGATTTCATAGGTTATATATTTTAAAGGGATGGTCCAATCCATCGGGGTATCGCAAGGGATCAACATTGCTCTAAGTGTGACGGGAACAAGATCTACCTGTCCATAAAAAATCTCTGGGCTTAGCTTAATATGGAGGAATTTGCTAATGATTGTGTTGTGTTTGCGTGTATGTATCATACTCTACGAAAATCCTTAGTTAAAAAATCGACATTTCTCTTTATCTTTAAACTCACTTTGCGGCCAAACTAAGCGTCGCAGAGCCTTAAAACTTTCATCTTCGTGTCCAAGGAGCGCTACCTTTCCGTAGATTTGTCATACTTTATGAAAATCTTAAATTGAAAAAGCGACATTTCTCTTATCTTTAAACTCATTTGCGGCCAAACTAAGCTAATTGAAATTTTAAGGTCATCAAATCACCGGTAGATCTGTTGCTACGGACGCCGTACTGACGATCATTTCCTAAGCTTAATGTTAATCAGCGTTTCTATGACCTTGGAAAGAAGGGAGGTAATTGATTGCAATTGGTCAGCAATTGGAGGGTGAAGAAGTTTTACCTTTTTAGGAATTGGTTAGACAAATTCCGTTTTCCATCTTGTTGGAAAGAGCCCTGAAGAAACGGTTTAGTCAACGCATTGGAAAAAACAGCTCTTCACTGGGGGGTATGTCATTTCAGCGGATTTGTGTATGTCGAGATCTTTGAGTACTTGCGACTGTTGTTCGAAAATGAATTGGTCCCATGGAAAAGTTTACATTCTCAAGTACAGGTGGTGTCCTGTCATTTCCTGGCAGCGTAGAGTTTGCTGCAAATTGTTTAACAAATACATTGGTTTCATCTTTAGAACTATCACAATATGGGATTGTCATTGAAGATGAGTGTGATGGGAACCGGTGAAGATGTTGAGTTTTTAATATTCACCGACACTGTAGTATTTTTTGTCTAATTTGTTGATGATATAAGAATTTGGTTCTTTTGATATTAGTATTGCAGGCATTTCTGGCTCGTTTAAAAATAATTCCGTTTTCTTCTCAAGGAATATAGCCTTATATAAAAGAAATTCACTTCTCTAACCCTGGTAACTTCCTTACAACTGCTAACAAATCACGATTGGGTTACTCTTTGATCTGTAAGCAGCAAAAGATTTCAATCCATTCAAAATAATGTACAAGCGACATTCCTGATGGGGTAGGTACCAAAACATATCCAACAAGTTTTAACTAGGGAGCCCAACTAACAATTTTACTCCTATACTCATCCATAGGAGCTTTTTATAATCGTTTATCGCACGCTATTTGCTATTTCTCTATAATACTCCATAGAGTTAAAAAGGAGAACTTTTTAACTCCTATTGCACCTTCATGGAGTGAATTCTGTTGCTTCGAAGAACATTTTTATAGTAGTTCGAAAGAAGTGCTAAAGGAGTAAGTTATAGAGTATAGAGAATAATAAAAAAAAACTCGGGGATCCCTTACACTACTTGTCTAGCTCGCTAACCACTCGGCCGATGTGATATATGAAATACTTTGGCATTAAAAACGATACTCTTTTAGCTTGAAGGAATAAATAAATTATAATTTATTAAAAATCAAAGAGTTTATATTAACTAACTATTCTATTAAGCGTTCTGGAATCCGAGTGTGAAATTAAACAAGTGGCTGGTATTTTTCTACCCATATATGTACATATAATTGTGTATGTAAATAATTAAGTTTGTTTATATTATTAGAAATGATTATTATTAAAATTGTAATATGGTGGAGAAGTCCTTTATGATAAAACTATAGGAACATTCCATTCAATAATGAAAACCTCTTAGTGTTATACCAATCAAATGTATTCAATTTCACTCAATAAAACCCCGATAGAAGAATTATATGGTCTGATATATACGGCAATCTTTCTGTTAATATGTCGAATATAATTCACAGCGGTAAAGGAGAAAATAAGGGGAACCCCCAAAAACACTAAGTCAGTGGCGTCACAGCGTCAGGAATAAGCCTTACCGTATTTGCTTTTCTATGCATTAAAGAAACCAAGGATTGCATAAATATTTCCTTGGACGGCTATTGGATGATTAAAGAAAAATCAGGCTATTGCTTCTATGACGCTGATGTAATTGCTAATAGAAAATCTAATGGAACAGTGTTATCACCTTTGGCTCCTATAACGATTTGGCTTCTCATCAGAAGGATTACTGGGGCACTAAAACAACTAATGACACTTTTGTTAGTTGGGAAGGCCTCACGAGTACTGGAGAAAAGTTTCGATCGTCTAATTTGTTGGTACTGAAATCCAGCAGGGGCTTGCCAAGTATCTGCCAAGTTTTCCTCGTCTAGATTTTCCTACTGAAAACTTTCCCAAACTAGACAGAAAATTGGAATTTTTCCAGTCGGGATTTGAGATGAAACCATTTTCTAAATTATGGTAAATCCGAAGAAATTTTTCTCACAGTATTAATTCATGTGCCGCATAAAGCTCAATTTAAAAATATTAAATTAAATTTAATATACGATAAGACATTTAAAAATGAGGCTTTTTAGTACTTACTGATCTTACAATCAGTAGTTATTAATTGCAGCATCATCTATTGTCAACAATTGTCTTACTGTCATTATTATAAAATGGCTCACTACTAAATTGCAATCTTGCATTATCAATCAGCTTAAGCAAGTAATAAATCAGTCCGATTTCCTTTTATCGATAACAATGGAAAAATCTCTCAAGGAAAATAGCGAAAATTCCCCAAACAAAGCATCAATATTCCCCCGCCGCCCCACCGCCCGCTATTTTACCATCATGAATTTTTACATTAATAGATTATTCGAATTCGATACATTGTTCTATTGCATTCGGACAAATTGAACCGTTATTGCTTTCACATACCTATACGAGTAGAGAGGTAGTGTACATACATACAGTCGACTGCGTTTTGTCCTCTCTGAGTGACAAGAAACCTTATAACCTACAAAAGTCGGCAGACAGCTGAGTATGGCCAGAAAATAATTAAACTCTTTGTACATCTGTCTTTAAGTGCCATTTGCCATTGTGGACTTACTATAGGTCCAAGTCCTCGTCGCGTCGTAGCATCGGTCGTCGCGTCGTCGTCGGCTGATGGTCGTCTAGAAGAGTTCCATTATTTCGAACGAAGATTGGAAAATTGGTACTCAATCCTCCTACTCTGGCAAGATTTATGAGTGAAACTATTTTTCTTGATTCCAGGGATTGGTGACTTTTTGTTTGAAGATCTAAGCAGAAGATCTCCCAACAGCTATGGTATTGATGATGATGACGATGACGATGATGATGATGGGATCCATGATGGGCTGAGATGAGGATTTTCCAGAGATTGCGTGGGAATCAAAAGCCGCGGGTATAGTTTTTTGTATTGTTATTTGGTTCCTCCACATTTTCCATTCCCCCGCGATTTAACTTTGCATTTTGGTAGGATTTCGATTAAGTCCCGTTCGTTCCAACTTGGGCTGTGCTGACAAATGAGTCAATAAATATGGCATCAGTTAAATTGTCGACTTAAATTTTACTTTGGGATGTTTGTGAATTTGCATTGATTGGATTGTACGAGTATAGAGTATAGGTACGTATACTCGGTATTGGCGAGTCTTGGTTTTGGCTTTGCTAGACACTTTTGTGCTAAGGGGGATTTTTTTTTCGAATATTTTCTTTATTTTCATGTGGGCTTTTGAGAATGACCTAACTTAAGTATCTAAACTCCAATTTGTTTTATGATCCTATTGTATAAATAACTTGGACACACCTCTTTATCTTTTTAGAAAATGGGTCAGATAGTTAAATTTTAGGTGTTTTATATCTAAGTGCAAGTAAGTGCTTGCATGTTAGAAGAAGAGAGTTTATGTGATAATACTTTGTATTTTTAAATGTCTGTCTTATTCGCTTGAACACTGAAGTTTATGGTTCGGGGATCTAAGCACCTCACACAAGTATGTGGGATATTTTCAAATATAATAAGCCATCTAAAAGGTGATTATAGTTTTGAAGTTTTCATCCGTTTCTAAACTATTAGGCACATTTTCGCACATTTTTCAGAATCTATGTAATTGTTATAAAGAAAAATAAGTTATTATATTTTTTGTGTAGAATTTTATAAGTTTAATTTCCTGGTCTTGATATTTGGAATGTTTGGTTTTCTAATAAACAAAATTATTTAAAATCGGTGCTGGCATTAAGTGCGTAGCGAAGGAGCTTGATTGCTGAGGTTCTCGAGGCCTGTTTGCAGGAGCTCACACTATGTGAGAAAATATTACCACATTGATTGCTTTCTTAATCGTACTGAACACTACAAGGGAGTTACCTCTCTGAAGAAAAAAATATTCTGAGTTAAAAGAGAAACTTGTGACACTTCTCAAGGAAGTGTTCTTTGTCCGATACATACTGTTTTTTCCTCTATAAGCGCCATTCAACTAAAGAGGACACTAGGTTAGCTTGATGGGCTGCCGGTAGATCTTGTTCCCGTCACACTTAGATCAATGTTGATCCCTTGTGATACCCCGATGGATTGGACCATCTCCATAAAATATATAACCTATGAAATCTTATGGAATATCGAGCCATTTGGAGGCGTTGATGAAGTTCATTAAATTTAAAATGTTCTTATCTGTTGACTTTCAGATTTCTGCTAAATCGTTGAAGAAATAGCTACCCAAAATTTGTTTCCTTATGTTGCAGAGTGCCGGACAGTGACCTAGGTAGTGAAGGGTGTCTTCCTCTACTTCTTCTTCTCCGCAGCCTCTGCATAGGTCTACAGTATTAAGTCCCATTTTGTTTTTATGATACCCTAAGAAATTATGTCCTGTGATAATTCCTATCAGAAGATGCAGGGATCTCTTTTTCAGGTTCATAATTGTGTCTGTTTTTTTCTTATTGTAGCTGGGCCACAAATTCTTTGTAGTGGTACAAGTTACAAAGGAGTTCCACCTGTCATTGGTAAGTTCCACTATTTTCTTACTAATCGTCTGTTTAATGGCACAGGGTGGAATTTTAACACTGGAGTCTGTTAGGCTTGGGTCTAACGATGAACCAGTCCTTGCCAGTTTATCTGCTTCTTCATTACCTTCAATTCCACAGTGTCCAGGGGCCCAACAGAGTCTGATGTTGTGCTGTGTGGCAAGAACTCTAAGTTCTTCATGACAGCATGAAACCAGTTTAGTTTTGATTTGATTTCTGTGGCAGAGATGGCCTTGATCGCTGCCTGGCTTTCAATGTAAAAAGTGATATCAGAACCTCCGCTTGGAAGACACTTCTGTAATTGGGAGTCTATATTAGGACACTGACTGTTGTGGGTTTATTATTTCAGGATGACACGTCTACATCTTCTTGTAATGTATGGTTCCTGAGCCTCAATACTCGAATGTAGAATGCTTTACCTGGGTCAACCGTCTTATCAGTAGGCTTTCTTATATTGCCAAACGGTCCTCTTAATAATTTTTTGTTTGTTAACTAAAAAAATGGGACGGCCTCAATGAATTCTTCATGCACTTCGAAATCGATAGTGGCGTAAACTCCAGTTCTGTGTAAACCCTGAATAGGGTAAAATCAATCAAATACAAAGAAAACTCGTGTTTACATTCGAGGTGTAAGGAAAATAATATAGGGTCAGAGATGCAAGTTACCTGTAGTTATAATGCCAGCCCTACTGAGGAAAACCGGAAGATTGTCAACAATAAGCCAAAACGACCTGTAAGGGTCATGTTTTACGAACCAAGTTTTTGGATGATCAAAAATTAACGCAACAAATATTACAATGTATAACCAATAGAAGTAGATATATTTTGGTCTTTTGTTAAAAAAAAAACATTCGAAAAACTATTTCGTCTTCGATGTTTCATTAAAGACTGCATTGTCTTCACTGAAACACTGTTTGTCAGCTCACAAGTTAAAGCCAATTCACTTGCAGGTAAGTTCGCTGTTAATTCATCGCTACCAGAAAGTGTTATAACTTCTCCTGTACTTGAAAAACGATTAAGGCGTGTCTAAAAAAGGTGCATCTTCTTCCACCCAGTTTGACTTGCGGCCCTTCTTTCCAAGGTCATGGAAAATATGAACAATCAGCTCAAGAAATAGGTATCAATCTCAAACAACGAAAGCTTCTTAATGACCTGCAGTACGGCTTTCGTGGCAATAGCTCTACTGCTGATCTGATGGTTACATCTCCCCGAACAGTGGAATCAAATTCTTGATTCTTATCCATCTCATTCGGATCTCGGATGTGGAACTCTATAATGTCATCATATGATTAGCTCATTAAATTCCGACCCCTACATCACGGTCTAATGGGGAATCAAAAACCTCGTAGAGTTTTATTAATTTGTTTCGTGAAAAGGAAAAACATCCTCACCCTCCCCGCTTCCTTGAAATTCTTAGTACGTCCTTGTATAACGCTCACCCTCTAGCGTAGGTCTACTACTGCGTTTTACATAATTGCTCTTATTTTCCTTCTTTTCTGTTAAGAACCAACTACATATAAACAATTCAACGGCCTTGAAGAAGCCACCACTCAATGGTCTACTTATTATTTGATTTTTATTTCCTTATGTTCATTTTTTGTCGAAACAACTTCCATGTATGTTGTTTTCCCCCTTCAAAAGCATAAAACACTGTTATTGATTTTTTTGTAACATCTAATTGATTTGTTAGATTCAACTCTACTATATCTTCTTTACCAAACCATCTCCTATCTACTGCTGAAGAAACAAGAAACTCCATCAATGCATCCTAATGCAAAAACAAAAAAAAGATTATATATCTTTTGTTGTAATTGCTCATGAAATTGCCTCTTCATCTTCATTCATTCGCATAATATGAACCCGAATCAACAAAGTGATTACCAGCAATGCGATGGTAACAACATACATTGCATCTTAACCAGATCATGGTGTATTTATACATCATATGCCAATTGATGATGTACCTTGAGAATTTTTCAATATGCAAAATCCATGACCATTGAAGCAATCACAACCAGAATGCGCAATGTGTATCCAACGGAAATTATGCAACTTGAAGTGGAAACGCCCCAAACCGCCCAAGAAATCCTTACAACTACTACGTGCTACGTCTAATCAAATAATTTTAATATAAATCTGTAGTAACTAGTGGAAGAATATACTTTGGTACACAATTTTTCAGTTCCTGGAAAAAATGTGTTTTTCAACAAGCAGGACAGGAAAACAGTTTAAACTTAGAGGTTAAAAATTAAAGCAGGAAATAGACCTTAAAAAAATCGAAAAATCATTGGCACACAATTTTAGTCGATTTAGTACGATTTAAATCATTTTAAATATAATTTAAGGTTAAAAATTCTATTTTGATAATTTTAAACAAGTTTAGCGTTGTATCTACTATTCCCCAACATTTTGCTAAATCTAAAATCACCAAAGGGCTATTTTTTAATTTTTGGTATAGCACTAAATCTATATGACACTTTGACGTTTATAAATGTCAAAGTGTGGTATTTTTCAGAATTATTTGCACAAGCTGCCACTTTTTTGGACGTGTCCAGCTAGAGTTTATAAAAGAAATTGGTTTAGTATGATGCTAGTTATTAAGTATTTAAAATTTTAACAAAAAATAAGAAACTGTTTAAAAATTAGAAAATGTTCATTGCAATCAAACTTAAGCCTTTATATAAGGATGTTTAAAATTTTGCATGGTTGGTTTTAAATTCATTTACTAAGCTTCTTAAAACTTGTTTTGGCAAGGATAAGCAAGAGATATTTGTACGAAGTTATGAAGTTCTTTATTGTTTAATCACTTAAATTAAAAAACTCGTGCAGTAGTTCCACAACGTACTCGAAGCGCACTTGAAGCGTGTTCGAAGCGTACTCGAAGCGTACTCAAAGCGTACTGGAAGCGTACTGGAAGCGTATTGGAAGCGTACTCGAAGCGTACTGGAAATGTAGCGTAATCTTTGTATAGGCGTAGCGTAAGCTACTTTTGTGTTTGTTTTTTATATTTTTGTTTTTGTACCATGTTTTTTGTTCAACTCTATGGATAATTTCAGATGATTAAATACGGCTACTGTCCCAAGTTATTTGCAATGTCCGGAGAACTCATACAAACTTGTTGTATAATTAGTATTATTAAAGATAACTAACAGAACAAACAGGTAACTTCAAAGAATTTGATTGATTTAAGAACCTCCTGTATTTATTTATTTATTAATTTATTTATTCATCAAGCAGATTGATATAATATTATTTACAAATAAAATATCATCCTTCAGACTAATTGAAACAGGTTAATAACTTTAACAATAACTTATAAATTTAAATAAATGCATTAACGAATGACTACTGCCCAGTACCTAAACCACCAGTGTAGGAGTTAAGTAATAAATATATTAAATATGTTTTAAAAGAATCTCGTCTTTGGTAGGAAGAGAAGTCAACATGATTACAAATGATATAACTTTCTCTAATGCAACGAGTTAGAGGCTCATTGAAACCATAGTTTACCCGATGATAGGATTCCTGAAATAGAATAAAGGACCGCGTTTGCCTATACGGTGCATATATATCAACTAAGGACAAAAGTAGAGGACAATAAATATGAGATGTAATAACATCACGTAAGATACAATAGAAATATACCGACGGCGAATATCAAGCGGTTGTAGCCCAAGCAATTTACATCTGGTCTCATAAGAAGGCATTTCAATATTCCAGTTTAAAAGATGTACTACAATTCGCGAAAATTTTCTCTGGACCTTTTCAATCCTTAAACAATGAGTTTTATAAAAAGGATTCTAAATTACTGCGCAGTATTCGAGGGAAGATCTTACATAAGCATAGAATAGTGATCGAAGGGTCAATGGATCTTTAAACTGTTTTGAGTTGCGAACCATACATCCCAACATACTATTCGCTTTAGCAACCACAAAATCAATGTGGGAGGTGAAACTTATTTTGGAATCGAATATTACACCAAGGTCTTTCTTTTCTCTAAGTTTAATAAGCTTTGTCTTGTTAATTTCATATTCAAAGTCGATTGGTCTAACACAGCGAGTGAAAGATAAAGATTGACATTTGGAGACATTTAAAAAGAGCTGGTTAGCAATGCACCATTCATATAAGCGCTCAAGATCACTTTGAAATAATAGGCAATCATCCAAAGATTTAATACAACGGAAAATTTTGATGTCATCCACAAACATTAAACAGAGAGCATTGTTGATAAAAGTTGGTATGTCATTGATCAACAACAGGAACAGAAGGGGCCCCAAGTGACTGCCTTGAGGAACACCAGACGTTACATGATTTTTTTCAAAAAATAAGTCGTTAATGCGGATCAACTGTATTCTACCATTCAGATACGATTCAAACCATTTTAAAATACGTGAATGGAAGCCAATGCATTCCATCTTTTTTATTCATATCAAATGATTAACCCTATCGAAAGCCTTCGAAAAGTCTGTAAATATAAGATCCGTTTGAAAACCATTTTCAAGATTTCTAGTTATATGGTTACAAAAAATTGCTAGGTTTGTCGTTGTGGATCTACCAGCTATAAATCCATGTTGAGATGGCGAAAAGATTTCTTTCAGAATAAAGGTTTGATTTTCATAAACAATTTTCTCAAAAGTCTTAGGAATGGTAGACAATTAACATATGGGGCGGTAATTAGAAACATCCTGTTTGGAGCCAGATTTATGAATAGGAATAATATAGGAAATTTTCCAATCGTCAAGAAAAAGACCCTTTTCAAGAGAAACATTGAACAGTAGAGTTAATGGCCCTGAAAGAGCAACAGCACAGTTTTTCAATACAATTGGTGGAATGCCATCAGGTCCCGGTTGTTTATCATCATTGAGATCCCTTAAGGCTTGCTCAACATCTTTGCAACTTAAGTTTAAGCTGCCTATATTGATGAAATTATCACTTACATTAGATGAAAAATGTTGAGGAACACATTGAGGGGAGTATACCGATTGAAAAAAAATTTGCAAATAAGTTGCATATAGTATTTATGTTAGTAGATGTTGTTCCCAAATACTGCATGCAATTAGGTATCCCATTCGAGCATTTTCTGTTATTTATGTAAGCCCAAAAATGCTTACTGTTTTAAGCAAGATTCAGTACGACACAGATAATTTTTATACAAGAATTTATGTAAAAAATCGAATTCCTTCTGAAGACGTAAATAATTACTCTGGAGTCCTACATCATTAACGGAATTACGTTATAATTTATTCGTTTTGTTCTTTTTATTATTTAAGTTAGATAAACGTTTATTCCACCAAGGTGGCTTCGAATTATTGTAGACAACGACTAATCTTACTGTGTATAAGGTAAAACTAATAAATAAATGAAAATGAAAGGAAATGATTTAAGTGTTTAAAAATTACGAATTTCGAAGAGCAAAAATCTCAGGAAAATATTATTTAATTTTTTTTTGTATTTTTAATGAGTCCTGGAGGCTGAAAAAATGAGTAATTTTGAAAATAAATGAGTCCCAATAAAAAATCTGTTCAAGGTGTATAAATAGACTTTTTTTATTTTTTAATATTAAAAATAAATACTTTGAAATCAGAACAAAAATATGTAATTCATAAATATTATTAAACTAGGGTCCAATTTTTCAATAGCCAGTTAAACCTCAGATAGTAGGTACTTATTCTTAGAATAAAACAAAAATGTGTTCCTGTTGCTATAGGATTTATTCCTCTGATAGCTTAATTGATGATTGAAAAATCGGCTCTAATTTATTTTACATAATTCTTTTTTCAGCTAAATGAAATAAAAGCACTTGAACTTCAAAATTTTAAAAAAATGAGTCAAATCTAAAAAAAGATGAGTCCGTCAGCCAAGTTTAAAAAAAAATGAGTCCCTTTTGAGTCAAATGAGTAACACTGGTCTAGATCCTAGATTATAAAATTCTCAAATAATTTTTTTTCCCAAATTTAATTCAAAAAATTAAGTTCGCACCACTGTCCATGCTATCTTCTTTAATATTTTCTCTATAAGTACCTACTTTTGTTGTGTTCCAAAAGGACTAAGAAGATACTACATTATATCTACCTATACTATATGTAGATACAGAAAATTATGAAATTGTTTATGTGTAATATAGTTGCATTAAGTAACGTCCAAAGATATTTACTTGAACATACACACGGTCTAACTAACGCTGATTACGCCAATCTGAGCGTCATTAATTTGTCTTCATTTCGGTTTGTCCGTCTGCGGCTGTGGCTGTTGTTGGTGCTGTTCGTAGTTCGTTGGTATATTAAAGTGCTGCTGCTTGAGTTTTGTGTCCGCATCTAAGCCGGAGTCTGGATTGCTGAAAATTGAAAGCAATTGATCACGTTTTCTGTGTTGTTATTGTTGTTGTTTTGTTTTAAATCCATTAGTAAGCTACAGGGTACATTCCATGCGGTTACCCATATAGTTGAGGAGGGTAATCAGTTTTCTGGAAGTATCCCTGTTTTGTGTGTCTGATGTCTACCCATGCCACCCGAAGGCTTAAGTTTTGAATTTGTTTTTCTTTTTTTTTGGAGAAATCACTCAGTTTTGCTGATGTCCTGAGGAGAGAAATGAACGAGAGAAGTAAAGTCGCCATCATATAAGATGATCGATTTTTAATTAGAGATTGTTGAGCTTAGTTTGGATCTGAGTAGTTGATGGTGACTTAGAAAGGAATAAAAAAAAATCTGAAAACACCAGTAGTAGGTAGCACATTTAAAACCTAACGATTTCTATGTTTGCACACTTTAATGAGGAGGAGTGGAGCTTGGCATTGCAACAGGATATGCGATTTATTTTAGGAAATTATAATTGCACAGCGAGAATAAATTCAGAGATTTTCTTAAATGGCCTAGGTGATTAAAGGATACGAGGCTTCTTATTAAAAAGAGAAAAATAATTAATCCTGTGTCTTAGCATAGGTTGCAAACAGTCGGTTTTTGTCTTCAGATTTTGGAAATTAAACGCCACGTTTGGGGTCAAAGCGTATATTAAACATACTTGAAGTTAGAGGCATTGTTTGTTGAGCTTCAGGGTTCAGACTCCAAGAAATTCACCTCAAGTTTTTAAGTTCGGCAATCATACATTCGAGCTAGATGAGGTGCAGAGACATGGACCATGGGAAAAATGAACCAATGCTAAGGGAATTGAAAAGTGGAGGCGCTTGTTTACTTTGAGAGAAATATCCTTCATTAGTTTCTTTGTAGTCTACAAGTGCATACAGAGAAGTGTATACAAATACAAGTTTATTAAAGCAGGCTATCCATACAGGAGAAGAATATATGCCCAGTTGATAAGGTATAAAATGAAATTGATATGGTATAGCTGGGACATTGTGCTTGAAAAACTTTTTGAATAACGACCTTAGCCTAGTGAAAAAACCTTTTCGTAAAAGTCAAACTGGCCAATTTATAATATTCTTGGTGTAACTCGAATACTAAGCCAAATTCGTGTTTTAAACTTGAAATAATATTTGTAGGAAATAAGATTTTATATCAAAATTAGTGGTTTAAAACAATTTATAAAAAAAATTAAGCAAGGCAATTTAACAAAAACTGACCTAAGGAAATCGAAAAATCACTGATTTTAATTTTTTTTAACTTTCCGCTCAATTTTTTTTTGAGCAAAGGTTCCCGCAAGATATGTTAGAATGCAGCAAAGTAGAGGAACTAGACGCTTTAATATGATGGATCGACAAAAAAAATGTTTGGTTTTAGGCCAGGCAAGTCAACAATCGATCAAATGTTCACACTCCGACAGATTTTACACCACCTCTTTATCGATTTTAAAGTCACATATGATAGCGTGAAAAGAGATGAATTATACAGAGCCATATCATATCTAGGCATCCCTGCCAAACTCGTCGGCTTGTGCAGGATGACGATGGAGAAATCTCGCTGCTCCGTCAAAATTGGTAAGAACACCACCGATTCCTTTGATGTTGAGAAAGGATTGAGGCAAGGCGACGCGTTATCATTCAACCTATTTAACATCGTTCTTGAAGCAATTGTACGCAACGCACATGTCAACACCGGCGGTACAATCTATCAAAAGTCCGTTCAATGTGTATGCAGATGACATAGACATTGTCGGCAGAACGAAGCGAGCTGTGGCAGGCGCATTTGCGAGCATTGCATCGGAGGCGGCTAATATGGGATTGGCGGTTAATGAGGACAAGACGAAGTATATGCTGTCATTGAGAAAAGAATCTCAACATCGTCGACTCGGGCAAAATATCACGATGGACAGATATAACTTCGAAATTGTCAAGAACTTTGTCTTCCTGAGCTCTCCACTATTGCCTCGCAAAATGACATCAGGGCAGAGATCAAACGAAGAATAACTCTTTCCAACCGCTGTTTCTTCGGGCTAAAAATGCATTTAATGTAGTAAGGCCCTCTCTCAGAGAGCCAAGGAGACTTTATACAAGACCCTAATCATCCCGGTCCTGCTTTATGGGTCAGAAGCATGGACAGTGAAAGATTCGGATAAAAATCTGCTAGGGTGCTTTGAGAGGAAGATTCTTCGTGTGATTTTCGGTCCGGGGTGTATCGAAGGAGTGTGGAGGAGAAGATTCAACGGACAAGCTATACGGTTTATACAGCGACGTTGACCTGGTCAAGAAGCTGAAAATACAGCGGCTGATATGGCTGGGCCACGTGGAGCGTATGGACAGCTACGCACCTGCCCGACGAGTCTTTGAATCCAACCCCGGTGGGGTACGCATCAGAGGAAGAACCCATAAATGGTGGCGCGAACAAGTGGATAACGACACATGATCCAACTCGGTGTACGCAACTGGAAGCGGCTAGCTTGGCACAGAGCTGACTGAAGTTGAGACCGAAGCCCATCTTGGGCTGTCAGCGCCATATTAAGTAAGTAAAGTAAGTAAGTGAAGTCGAGATTTTGATCAAATATGTCATCATGAAATGGAGAATTCTAAGCCAGTGGGCCCCGCAGTTTTACCTGGCATTTGAAATGATATGAATATTTTAGTACAAAATAAAATCAAAATGATAAAATGAATTTTCGATTTTCTTAGGCCGATTTTTACCTGAGTTTTTTCTAAAATGTTTTATTCTCTCAGGAATGTATGAGGGAATTTGGGTAAATTTTGCGTTTAAAGGAAGCACACAAACATATTCAAATTTTTTTATTACTAATTTTATTACCATTATTTTCTGACAAATAAAAACCCTTATCCGCCGAGGGTATTTTGCTCCCCCAGCGTACAAGGGTGGGGGAGGTGTCAACTTAATTAACATATTTCTATGGCTTCAAGTATTCTAAATCCAACGAGATATTTCACGACATTAATCGATGTCTGGTTCCCGATTTATAGGCTAATTTATGTGAAATTTCGTGTTAAAACATGGTCAGAAGACAACCCTTATATCTCTGGTCTGCCAGTGTTGCCACCGTGGAAACACTTCTTTAAAGTGAACTTAGGATGTGTACTTTTAGTGTAAAATATGGCCTTAACGCCCTTATTATAAGGCCCAGCGACATAACGCCCAAGAGACGCTTTAAGACAAATTTTATCAAAGGCATTAAAACGTAAAAATGTTTCCGTATTTCAATACAAAAAACAATCTTTTTTTGATATTTCATTAAAACGCAACGAAACCCTTTGAAAGCAGCCCGACTGACAACATAATATAAGTGCCTGCCAGGCGACTGAGCAAGAGAGCAAACCTTAGCGGGGCGACGGAGTCGTGTGAGCGGGACAGAGGCCCCAAAAAGAGAATTAAAATCCTTAAACCCGCGAGTGGGCAACCCAAAGTACGGTTTGTTTGTTTGATTTTGTTCCTTTATTCCTTGAAGGAATTTCTTATTTTTTAAAGAAAAATGACTTTAACCCCAAATTTTATCATTTGGTGATTCTAATTTAGTTGGCCATTATCAAGAAGAAGATAAACAATAACAATAGACAAATTGTTTTTGTTTTTTGTTAAGTGCACTTTTTAATATGAAATATTAATTTGGAAGGTTTTTGCGACCTATAGTGCAGATGTGTTTCGCTCTGACAACAACAATTGAGCTGTTCAGTAAGAATTGTTGTTGCCTTTCTTAGACACATGTTTTAAGTCGATGGCTACCGACGGCCATTTTCCCTAACATTTTTATTTGGGCCTTATGTCTCACTTGGGTGGAACTTAACCCTAAATTAATTTTGGGCCTTATATCCCATTCAAGTGGGACCTAAGCCCCAAAAATAAAAATTTGGTGCTATATCCCAGGGCCTTAAATCACTCGTCGTTTATTTTATTATTTCGTTAATTAAATAATAATAATAAACTATACCCGGCTGGAAAAATTCCAAGTTTCTATCAATTTGGGCCTTATATCCCACTCAAGTGGGACCTAAGCCCCAAACATTTTAAATTGGCTTTATATCCCTGGGCCTTACGCCACTCGTCGTTTATTTTATTACTTCGTTAACTAAATAATAATAATAAACTATGCAAACCCGGCTGGAAAAATTTCAAGTTTCTGTCTAGTTTGGGCAAGGACCTAGTAAGTTTGCAGTAGGTAAATTCTAGACGAGGAAAACTTGACAGATACTTGGCAAGACCGTGCTGAATTTCAGAATTTCTGTATATTAGATAGTCTAAGAGCCAACGACATAAAAAGTCAAGTCATTTGCGTAATGTTGAAACCCAAACCAAAACATAGCTCTGGAAGGGTTAAACCAGTATTACCTTGTTTGCCTGCCCATACCTTTGACGAAGGGCTGGGGGGGGGGTTGAAAATGGAGATTTTCTACATTGTGTATCCGCGGTATTATCACTTCAATTCATTTTTTGAAAATATATCATGATGCCCTGTCATTTTCCTTACTTCTAAATACCTTGATTTTGATGATCCGACTAGTAGAACTCAAGATATAAACTTTTTAAGCGAACCTTATATTTGTTTTCTTGGAGATTTTTTAAACGCAAAAAATCAACAAAACAAAGTCTCCAAAAAAAGTAGATTGTGGTTCGTTTAAAAAGCTTATAAATTGAGTTCTACTAGTCGGATCATCAAAATCAAGGTGTTTAGAAGTAAGGAAAATGACCGAGCATCATGATATATTTTCAAAAAATTAATTGGAGTGATAATACCGCGGATACAAAATTAAGAAAATCTCCATTTTCAACCCCCCACCCCTTTCTTCAAAGTAATGCGCAGGCAAACAAGGAAACCTGGGGTGGAATCGGCTAGGTTGATAGTTGATTATCAATTGTGGTGATCGTCGTTTTGACTATTGCTGTCTCTATGGGTTTCAACATTACGCAAATGACTTGACTTTTTATGTCGTTGGCTCTCGGCCTAAGAGGATTGTACATAAAATCATGGTTTATTCTGTATGTATTTGCTATGTAATATGGTATGAAACTTATTTACTTTCGAAAATGAATTTTTGTAAAGCGAGTTAGCACAGTGGTTAGCGCATTGGACTGACAAGCTAAATATCGTGGGATCAGACCCACATTAGTCAACTTTTTTTGTTTCCTTTTTTTTCCTGACGTTGCAAAAGGGTTCATAATCGCCAAGGCCCTTGTTCTAGCCTTTGCTAACCCTTGCTAGCCCCTTGACTGAATCTATATAAAACTCTCTAGTGCCTTGTCAAAGACTTGATTGTTTTTCTGCGTGGGTATTAATTAGTTATAAAACTATAAAATAAAACTTTTTCTCAACCCAAAATTTTTTTTAGGCCAAACAAATTTACAAGAATGATTTTTCTGTATTGTTTGCTTTTAAATCTTGGCCTTATTTATTCTTATGCTTTTACTGCAAAACAAAGTCTTAAATTGCTTTAATCCATGGCCTTTTCACAAAGGTATCAAAATAATTATTTTGAAAATAATCCTCCGAGGCAGGGTTTATCCGGAAATATCAGTGTTCACATTTAGAAAATATAAATTTGTTATAAGTGTGAACCCCTTAAGATACTCATAAGCAGCAATAACAACAACAAAAAACTTCCTCAAAGCAACATCACACATATCTTCAACATATCGTAACTTATAACACATAAGCTACAATTAAGCTCATAAATCAAATTCAATAAGCATTATCTATAGTCGTTCAAAAGACACACACGTGCTGTGCAATAGCTTGAAATTTTTTTTGAAGAAATATGATTTCATGCACGGACAATATGATGGGTAGTTAGTGTTTAAATTATTACCTATGTAGCTGCTTCTAATCTGAAGAGATGCTCATAATATGAACGACCTTGGCGTTTGGTTGCAATCTTCCGCATAAACCCCAGAAGCAGCAGCGCGGACATCTGTGTGCGGCATCTTTATAGTTGAATTTTAAGAAGACTCTCGTTAAAAACACATTTGATAATAGCCATCAGTGTGATACACCATCATCATAAAATATGTGAATGTCTCGCATCACAACCGGACATTCTCCTACTGAAATGCAAGCCTCGCCCACTTTTTCTTAATTCAATCCCCAACCCCACTAATTGTAGGTTATGATTTATGCAATACAATTATCCGTTAAAAAATTGTTTAAGAGCCAAATCTTTTTCAAGGTTATTGTTTCGCCTTGAACGTGAAGCAGTTGGGACGTGAGCATTGGATGGTTAAAGTTTAGAGATAGTGGTAGGTAGGTATACCTAATATCTTCACTATGGATCAGCGAAATTATTCGTAGCTCGTGCGCAAATAATGACACCTGAACAAACGCATCGTGAAGATTAACAGTTTCGATAAGCACAACAAGCCACTGTACGACTTTGACAATAACTACACGACTCGTCAACGTTTTTTGTTATTTTTACTTACAAACTAACGAAAAAATAATGTACCTACCTAAAGAAATAAAAACTAATTAACGATCAGTATTTACTTCTTACTTTAGACGCGCTTGAACAGCAGCTGTCATAATGTTTTATCTTCTTCTTGCCACTCAACAAGGTCACAGTTAAGAGAAATAAGGAACAAAAAGTGGCATTGGTGGCATCAAGTAATGCATCATCAACCATCATCACATCAGTGTGCTAGAGTTGTAGCTGGACAGTAGACATACAGACAGAACCCTGCTTACATACTCATCTCTTACTGGCTTTAGCGATGGACTAACAGCTTATATTGGCGACTTGTCTTTGTCAGCTTTACACTTCTTCCTCTCGGTTGTTTTTATTATCAAAACAAAATGAAGACGACGCGACGACGATGGACGCACAATGACTTAACAACGCAACACTCTTCAACTTCGAAGCTCATCAATTATTTGTATCCGAAGAAAAACATTAAAATGCTGATTCTTCCGGGTGTGCTACCTGTCAATCAATCCCTACGTCAAACGGCCAGCGCGCGGCCGCGTTGTCGTCGGTCATTTCTAACAAAACAAAACAAAAAACGAATTAAATACCTATCCCTCCAACGAGTTAATTATTGTACAATATTCCAACGAGTAAGAATTATAAATCTGCCCTATATACGCATAACCGTTATTATAATTGAGTGACGGTTAATTACAGTTTTACCAAAAAGTAGTAGGTTCCAGTATACATATAATTGCCACCATTTAGGGAAGTTGCATTATTACTTCCACTACACATACATAGTAAGTAGATGGGGGCGCTCAGTTAAACAGACATGGCCATGGTGTGGAACCGTTTGGTCACGTTTATGACCTACAAACGGGTCAAATTGACTTCGATGGGATTTGCTTTTGACACATTAACACAGTAATATTCTTGTATGAACTACCATTTCAGGAATTAGTGCGTTCTCTGTATGATGAAGACAGTGGCAATGATGATGGTGAGAGTGTGTTATTGTGCGAAAAGAAGATTGTTGGCCTAGAATAATTATTACGGAATGGAGGCATGTCACCCATTAACCGACAGTTTTGCGTGGGTGGAGCGAAGATCCATTTTTGTATGACATTAAATACACATTAAGACAGCGCCATCAGCGCCACTGTTGACATAGTGAAGAAATGAGTTCGCATTCGCACACATATGGGTAATTGTATCACATCGTTTTTTTAAGTACTTAAGTAAAAGTTAGTTCTCAAAGAGTAACTAAATGTTGTTCTATTTCAAGAAAATTGTAACAAAATGGTCAATTTGGTATGATCAGTCACGCTTTCGCCCTAAATGTCGCACGATGCTTAATAAGTTTGTTTAGGGTTATTATAAATTTTAATGAAATGATGGCTTTTCATTTATAGTTTTCGTTTTTTAAGAAGAAAGGATTCACTATATATGTAGTTGGTAGATGATTTAATAAATATTATTTTACCAGCGACCAATTTTCTAATAAACTAAGAGCCCAGGGCCGCCAGACATACGCCATTTTATCAAAGCTAATATTTTTTCTGCGAACAGATACTATGGTAGCTAAGAACAAATGGATACTAAGAATCTTTAATCCGGATGCAATTAAGAGGTAGCGAGTGTTAAAGTTGCATACAAATGTTGCAACATTGCGTTCTTTTATAAAAGCTGAATTTTTGATATGTTTTAGGGGATGGTGTCATTTAATTTATTTGACACTTGCCAGACATCTACAGTGGGACCTAACGTGAGCCAGACTCTTCAAATCTGTCAAACTAATCGTGCCATTTACATAACAGAATCAAATCAAGATTTTATTTTTTCTTTTGGCAAATATTCTACGAGTACAATATTTTCTTATCAGCAAGACAACTACAGCGGGGCCTTACATCACCGTAAAACTGTCAAAATAATAATTCTTTCTTACTAAAACGTGATTTTTTTCGCTTGTTTTAGGTGTTTTTAAATGTCTGGCTGATGAATACGCCCCACTGTAGATGTATAACTGATGGGGTATTATTTTTAAACAGTTGCCCATAAAACATATAAATATTAGCTTTAAAACAACAACGTAAATGGCACGATTAGTTTGACATAGTTTAAGTGTCTGGCTCACGTTAGGCCCTACTGTAGATGTCTGGCAAGTGTCCAATAAAGTAAATGACACCCTCCCCTAAGACATATCAAAAATTCAGCTTTGATAAAATAACGCAATAGGCGTTTTTCTTTTTTAGTTCAGAGCAGAGCCTGAACTGTCAAACAAAAAATTGTGTTCCTTTTTTTACCTCTGAACGTTCAGAGCTTCAAATTTGTGTTTCTTTTCTCATTCTTAACGTGTTCTGGGCTTGTTCAGAGCGCGCTCTATGAGCTCAGAATAAAATAACTGAGTAGACCGAGTTGAATGCTGAACACAAGCATTTGATAGGCGAAATTGAAAAAAAAAAAGTAACAGCTTAGTGTTCAGGTGTGTTTCAAAAATAATTCTGAGCGTTCAGAACCAGAACACGCTTTGTTCAGAGTATGTTTAGAGCATGCTCGATATGCTCGGACTCTGTTCAGAACTCTTTTCTGAGCTAAAAAAGAAAAACGCCTAATGTTGCAACATTTGTATACAACTTTAACACTCGCTACCTCTTATTTGCACCCAGATTGAAGATTCTTAGTATCCATTTATTCTTAGCTATCATAGTATCTGTTCGCAGAAAAAAACTTAGCTTTGAAAAGATAACGTATGTCTGTCTGATGAGCATCTGCACTTTAAGGGCTGCGTTTTATTTCATGTGGTTTTTAACTATTTGAACGATTTTTCAAGGTATCTATTTCCTGAAAACTTTAAAAAAAAATACCTTTAATCAAAAAACCTATACGAAATTCTTTTTAAAGGTAGATACTCAGGCTAATGGCTAACAATGTGTTGTTTGTTTGGTAGCTTTAAGCATTTCATAGCATTTTGATTCCCTAAAATAGGTAAGTGGCATACGACGGTTTCGTTTTTTTATTAAAATTTCTTTCTTTTCTTGTCTTCAATGATATTTATTTAAGTTTCGTGCCTCTTATGTGTAATGTGGTAATTAGAAAAATAAACTTAAGGGTTTTGCTATCCAAAATTCTTTTGAGGCGAGATAGATTTATTAAGTTTTTTTTGTAAAGAAATATTACCTTATTTTATTTTTTTCTGCTGATATAACATATGTATATGTATTTAAATGTTATGAACAATTTTTTAAATTTGAAAATAAACAAATATAATTGCATTTTAAATTCTAACATAAATAATAAATAAACAAACAATAAACGAAAACATGCATTTTTATTTCGGATTGTTTGCCCTTTTTTCATGATTATTGAAGTTATCACTGCCATTATTAATTTAAACAAAATCACAAATAAAGATAGTGAAATTTAGCTGATGAAAATATATTTTAAGTTAAATTTATGAAAATAGTGCGTATACGCGGGGTGTACCCCTGATGGTGTTTTATCATCGTTCTTATAGAAATACAAGTAGAAGAATATTTTCGTCATAATTTGAATGTTATACTTTTTTACACGAAGGAAGCATGAGCAAAAAGAAATGGCATCAGATAGATCAGTCAGTTGTCAGTAAACAAATGTGGTTTAAAATTCGTTTCAAGATTTTAACCTATTGATTTTACTGTATTAATTGCGATTCAATTAGGGTTTAAGAATGTTATTGGCTATAATTATGTCATCACTACTTGAAACCTCTTGAGTGAAATTTGGTAAGTTAACTCTAAATTAACTCAATAAAAGCTTTTGATATTTTATTTTCCTTGTTTCTTAAGACTTTCCGCATTTACCGTCAACTTAAAAAATTGCTTCTTTAAGTAACTGTAGACAAATTTGTTGCCAGATTTAAAATAACTCATCACTGAAAAACTAGGTCTTAAAATTATTGTGATAGAACATGACCAAATCTTACTTTGCATACAGTTTTCGATAATTTTAATGTATTCAGAAAAATAAGAAAAAAAAATCTTTTAAAAAAAATTATTTATTCCTAATTTTACCCACGATTTTTGTTGCGATATACGTAGCATAGGCCAAGCATAGGTAGGATTCCTTATCTAATTTTCTCTAACATAACGATGATAGAGAAGGCGAAAAAAGTAGGTCCTGCAATTCTGTCTCTCTATCTGTACGTCTGTACCTCGACGGTTATTAACGGTACCTGTCATAGAACCGATATAGTTATTAGTTCTAAAATTTATTTTTAACGGCTAAACCGATTTCAACCAAAATTTGTATGCAAGAGGTCCTTTATAACGCAAACAATTTTGCATATACAAATTTTCGAAAAAAATATTTTTGGATTTCAATTGAAAATTCAAAATCTTCAAAACGGGTTAACTATTTTTTTTTAATTTTTCGCAAAATTGTATTTTAAAAAATATTCAAAGTTGGCATACCAAATTTTCAATTTTTAAAAAAAGTTCCAATATTTTTATATACAAAAAATTATTTTTTTTAGAAAACCAACGATTTTTGATTTTTTTTTTCATAATATTCATATATCAAACAAATCAGATGGAATAATTTTTTTTCAGCTCTTTCTGTTTTAGCTATTAAAATAAAAATTTTTAGTAATTTAGAGACATTTTTAGAACTAATTTATGTTTACAATTATTTTTAAAACTTTTTTCAATGATATCATAATGTTATGGAACCAATACTTCAAGCTACGTTAAAGTTGTTAGCTACGATAGCAAGTTTATGCGATGTATTTTTTTTTTTCTTGAGGGCTTAAGAGTGTTTGAATGGGTATTGGAATATGGATGGAATATCTCAAAAATTAAATACATTTTTTTTATTATCTCAAAAATCATAAGAATTACGAAGAAAAATGTTAACATTTAACAAATTTTAGCAAACATTATAAACCATAAAATTTCCCACAACAAAAAAAAAATTTCAATGTTACTTGTTGTCTGATGTTGTTTTGAGAAAAAGTAAAAATGTTGGCAAGACCTCAAACAAATTAATTCCTTAAATCTTAAGATTGCGGTATGAGAATTGACGCAGAATTTCACACTCTACACATCATAATCAAATTTTCTCAAAAACTACTTATTACAGTGATTTGCATAAGAATAAACGCACCTGTAAAAATGCATTTTATAGAAAACTGGAAATGGAAGCGACACTTTACTTTTTTTTTATTTAATGGCATCAGTAAACAAGTGAATTGAGCAAAAAAAAGTCCCATTACTTTCCCTTGCGTTGTTTAGAAAACAAAAACAGATTTTTTCGTATTGCAGAAGTATAAACGCACCATGCAAGTCTCGTTTTAGCTTCATTTAATTAAAAGTCTCGAGATGACAAACAACGAAGCCGCCTGGTATACATTTAAGCGATACGGAGAATGCCAAATTTCAAGACATTTGTTCAAGCATCAAGATGTAGGGCTATTCTTAGGAAAATTTCGAGATCGGGTCGTTTTTCCGTAATTTCATTCAAGATCCAGAATATTACGGAACGAAAATAAGACCCGGCGTTCTGCAGATGCTGACACGTCGTGATAAGAGCCGAACAATCAATGTTGCATCCAATTCGGTGCTTTTTTTGAGGGAAATTTGTTACGAATTGGGGTAAGGCTTTTCATTTTCGATGGGTTTTCGTACTTTAAGAAGCAGTGGAGTGATTGTTCGGGGCAAAATGGCACCAGCTCCTGGAACTTTGCCCGCCAAAATATGGACCGCCCCGAACAAACAAATTCTTATGCCGAATCCGAACAGCTAGACGATGAGCATAATAATTATTTTTTTGTTTAATTTTTGTTTTAAATCTTGACATGTAATTTTTGTTATTTGTTTGGTCATATGATTCCTGCCTTTGGAAAAGCCCATTCCGACGAGCTTAGCATCAAACCAAGTGTTTCCAAGTCAGAGGAACAAAACATACTTTTATTTCAACAGAATAACAAGAGACCTCTTGAGAATTGAACCCGGACCTCCAGCGTGACATTTCAACGCACTAACCTTTACTCTACGCGCTATACTGATATGCCAACCTGATAGGAATGTTTATTTGTGTACAATTCGATCCAAATCGGTGTAATAGTTTTGGAAACAAATATTATGTTAACTAAGTGCAACGCGAAATGTTTGCATCATTGCTGATGGCCAAACAAGGACACTTAAAATTACACTGATTTTTGTACACGTACTTGGAATCCTTAACTATCACAAAATATCGTTATAATATTTAAATGCGATTTTTAATAACTTTGGTAGCGATTTTAAATGTTTCGAAAATTGCCACAAACATGCTTCACGAAATCATTCTTTATTTATACAGTGAATAATTTTCAGAACTTTTACTTAGTTAACATCATGTTTGTTGCCAAAACTATGAGACCGATTTGGATAGAATTTTAAAATTTTGGCTTTCAATACTCTAGACAATTTGATTCCTGCTTTTTGAGCGCTTCAAAATTACTTACATTTTACTTTTTTTTTTAAATGTATGCTTAGATAGCAACACAAATATAACATGCATGAATTCTAAACTCAAGTAGTCTTGTAGAAAATTTTATAGGAAACAAATTTAAACTGGATGGTTTTTTCCTTAATTGCATTTCTCCAAAGTTATACAGGAAAATATCAGAAAAATGGGGTGATTTTAGCGTTCACTTTTGCATTTTTCCTGCAACGAGCACAGGTTTTTCGATTCGAAGCTGCAAACTAAGCTACAGACTAGTCTAACATATCTCAACAACAAATCAAAAATGCAGAACTATATCGCGATTTGCGATGTTAGCCCTTTTTTTGTAATTAAAAAATACAATTAAAAAAAAAAAGTTAACTTAAAATATTTTTCTCCCATATTTTTTCAAAAAGTGTGATTGAAAATATTATTTCTCAATTTTATTTTTTAATTATTTTTTATGAAGAAGGGAAGGAAAAATGCTCACCGAAATTCATTAACAACGCTCAAGGCCAACTCCTTGTGGATGACGACAAAATTCTTCACAGATGGCAAGAGTATTGTGAAGGACTTTTAAATGAACAATTTCCGAGAATATACTTTCCAGTAGCTGCACCCCACAAGAAAGAAGTCACCGACATCGAAGAAGTTAGTGATGCGGTGAAAAACTCCAAAAAGGGAAAAGCGATCGGGCCAGACGTGATACCCTCTTAGTTCTGGAAAAAGATGGGAGACATCGGGTCTAAATGGTTCATGATTCTCATCTCCAAACTTATCTGCCGCGGCAATCAAATGCCTAATGAGTGCAGGGAAAGGTACCTTTTTCCAATCTACAAGGGGAAGGGTGATACACGAAATTGTCACACACCATGAAGATCGTTGAGCGGATATTGAACGAAAAATAATACGGCTGTCTGACGACCAGTGCGGGTTTGATACGGGTTAATCAACCACTGGTGTTATTCAGAGTTAAATATCGGGATTCCTCGAGAGATTTGCATAATGTATTGGTTGATTTTGAAAAAGCATTTGACAGACAACCACGAAATCTGATATGGGTTGCACTTAGGCAACGAGGAGTTCCGGAAGTCTACGTGCGGATGATCATGGACGAGTACGAGCAAGTTAAAACAAATATTCCATCCCTAATAATACATCCCTTAATAACACAGGCATGGGAGAACGAAAGTTTTCCAGTTGAATGGAAAAAAGGGATGATCGTCAAACTACCAAAAAAGGAAAAACTTACGGATTGCGGAAACTGGAGAGGGATCTGTGTCCTCCACGCGATGGCAAAGATAATGGCGAAAATAATCTTGGAACGGATCAAAGAACATCTCGATTCTACTCTCGACAAAGAGCAATCGGGATTTCGTGCAGGCTGATCCTGCATTGATCACATCAACACCTTGAAGATCATAATATATCAATGCGTGGAGTTCCGCTCCTCTCTTCATTTGCTCTTCATCGACATCGAAAAGGCTTTCGATAGTTTGAAACCTGAGAAGATTATGGCCATTATAAAGGCTACCTATAAGGGTGCATCGTGTCAGGTATTAAACAACGGAAAGGTATCAGAAGACTTCGATTTCCATAGCGAAATTCGTCAAGGATGTTTGCTTCACTACTTTTTATGGTGGCTAAAGAGGATGTCCTTCATGCAGCTCTAGCCAAGCAAGTGCGTGGAATTCGATGGACGATGTTTTCGTTCCTCCAACATCTTGATTACCCTGATGATATTTGTTTGCTCTCGCAGCACATTATGGATCTTCACCGTATGGTGAGTAATCTGGAATTCGCGGTAAACAACCTTTCTGAATCTTCTTCTCAAGTTGTCGTTGCGGGACAGCAGGTTGAAGCGGTGGACAACTTCCTGTACCTCGGTAGTGTTGTCTCAAAAGACGGCGGTGGTACGGATGAAGATGTTAACTGCCGAATCGGCAAAGCTAAAGCTGCTTTCGGCATGCTGTCTAGAGTTTTGAGGATTAACGTCTATAGTACGAAGACCAAGCTGCGACTGTTCCACTCGAACGTAGAGTCAGTGCTACTATATGGGTGTAGTACATGGAAAGTGACCGCCCCTGTCACAAGGAAGCTACATACTTTCGAAAATAGATGTCTTCGAAACATCCTAAGGATTTATTGGCCGAACACCATCTCCAACCAAGAACTCCTCCGGAGAACGGGCCAAAGTCCTACTGACATCGTTATTAGAAAAAGAAAGTGGCAGTGGATTGGTCACACCCTACGTCGTGGTGCAGACTCTATTGCAAGACATGCAATGGAGTGGGATCTCCTCATCCAAGATGGCAGAAGACCTGGGGGCCAGAGAAAATCTTGGCGCAGAACAGTCAAGAAGGAATCACAAAAGCTCGGTAAAAGTTGGGGAGAGCTAAAATACATATCCAGAAAAATCACGAGATGGCGTGTAGCGGCAGTTAACGCCCTGTTCCCCTTGGAGGTGTCAAGGATCTAAATAAGTAGGTTAAAACAAAGGTAAGATGCCCCGCAGGAATCACCGAAGAGTTCCCAATTAGAGTGGGTGTGCACCAGGGAAGCGTCTTGAGTCCATTGCTCTTTATTACTGTCCTCGAATTTCTGCTTGAGAATAAGGTGATAAGGACCCCAAAGTGAATCAGTTATTCTTTTGCAATAAGCACTTGATGTATGGGTGGATACTCTGGTTGGAAATGGATACCACATTAGCGCGAAAAAGACCGAATACCTATGTTGTCCATTTTCTGATCCACATAGGCCTATTCCGGACTTCTTTTTGAATGGAACAGTGCTTCTCAAGTGCGAAAAGTTTAAATATCTTAAATCTGTGATCGATAGCAAAAGATGAAGAAGAAGAATTATTTTTATGTGAAATCTGTATAACTTTTAGTTAAGTACCTAGATACCTACTGTTTTTCTTCTTTCTGGTAGCTTTTTTTCTTTAGCAAACTAAATTTCCTATAAAAAAGTATGTAAACCAATTTCTTCCAGATTCAGGGGTTGAGAATAGTTGTTCACCCTTTCGCGTACCAAAATCACCATGAGCGACCTATTTAAACGTTTAAATATTAATCCCATGTTTATTTGAAAAAACGCACATGTTTTTGCATTATTAAATCAAAGCTTTTTTACAATTTGAATTGCGTAAATAATCTGTTCGGATGTTCACAATTGATTTTTGCCGTATAAAATTAATTTACGTAGGTACACAAGTCGAACTTAACATTAAAAAAAAAATGTATGAAATTACAAAACCATCCACTAGTCAACTAATAATTCCAAGTAAGTTCGCCAGATGATACGCCAATTTTGTATAGACTGAAGGCCGTTACAGGCTATCTGCATCCACTTCCACATCCACAGCCTTAAAAACTAAAATTTTAGTTTCTGTTTTGAAGCATCTCGATCCAGAATTGTTTAAGTGACGATCATCGTAGTTAATTTTTTTTTAAAGTCTCACTGGTAAACTAGTCTTAAGGTAAAAAACGAATATTGCATTCTTGTTCTATAAATGGAATTTCCTCCAGTCTTTGTGAAAGGAATTTAATCTGTTCTGCTCATTTAAAATCTATTTAATGAAACTAGATCTTTATAGTATTATAATGGTATTCTTTTTTAAAAGAAGGTTTCTAGCCATGTAAAGTCCCCCGTAATACAATTGGAGCCATATTGTATACATTTTATTAATTAAACTTACGACTCCTTCTTATACTCTGGTCGTTCCCTCGATCTTTCTTATTTTATTTTTAGTTTTTTTTTTTCTTATATTTTCCATTGCACTCTGCCGAAAGGTCATAAATTCATAGACGATGATGACAGAAACAACCGATTTGCCAAAAAAGGATCCGTTCGATACCATAAGGCTGGCTGACGACTGTGTATAATAATCGTCGTGCTAAGAACCCCTCTCAAACTCGCATTGGGCAGCGCATACGAATGCGGGCGGGAAATTATTACACGCGAATGCGAATACGAATTTAAAGAAATATAATCACAAAATGTATAAATCGAACCTTTTGCGGGCCGCGCTTGATGATGCCGCTCGGAAGTCTTCGCAGGCTTTAGCACAATTTACGGTTATTGCGAATTGCCATTTGTTGTCTGTATGTGTGTGTATAATGCAGGTAGGAACCAGGTACCTGTACGAGAACATATAGTTTGAAAAGCCATCAGCTGGTGGATAACAATTGTGCAAAGCCTTTAAGCCAATTGATAACGATGCCATTGCCGCCATCACCAAAGCTGGAACGCTAGCTGCCGTCTTCGCCCAAACCCGGCACGCAAGATCATGATGTTCATACGACCGTATCCTTCTTGTAATATTTGCTTTAGCCAAATGAATCTCTCTTATTAGGCAAGTACTGTTACCTAAGTCTGGGATGTGCGTTCTGAGCTAGGGACGGGCCAGGCCGGTTAACGTGTAGGGGATTTGCCTGATTTTGATTAAATTTCATCATAACGGTTGTCTCGCCTTCCATGCAGCCGCCTGCCGCCCATGCTGACGATGCGATGGTGCATTACCTTTCCCGAGCAGGTACCTATATTCCCGATTCCGAAGAACCATAATAATCGTTCGATCACTCACGCGCAGATCTCCGAACAACCACCAGGTGAATTAATATTCATTGTTTTACAAGCAATTTCAACGGTTCCACCGAAGCGTCGTCATCGTCATGATGTTGATTGCACGGACTATAACATTTCGTGCGCCACACGTTTACCCAAAGAGATGAGAGGAAAGCCATTTGTCGGTGCGTCCTATCCCCAATCGGGGTTGGCAAGATCGAGTACCTATAAACAATTCTGATGGCATCCTGCGTGTGCTCCTCCAACATGATAAAGTAGGAAAATGGTGGTTGTATGATGCTCTGCTGGCTGATAGAGCCATAATATAAATCGTTTATCGAAAAAGGGTAAGGAAATTTTTGCCTTCCACACCGCAACTCTACCGAATCGACCCGTTTTTTTTCGAAGTATCTATATCTTTACAGACTTTGTATAGTTGAACTCTTGATACGAGGAGTAGGTACACCAGCATATACAAATCTCGCACGGTTTTATGGCCTTAGGAACACCATTAATAAACTAATAAAGCCACACAGATTAATCTTAATGGATTTTGATCCAAAAACGGATGCACTCACTATGGCGTATGTTTATGTTTCTATTGGACTAATGCACGAAAGTTAAGTTTGCCAATTCTGTTTACATAATATTCGTGGAGTAACCCAGGATGCAGTGGATCAATTTGGTTTGGTAAGGGGATTCAATTCCCCGCATGGTAATCTATCATGGTATACAGTCGGTCCAACAAGGAAAACATAGAACACAAAATAAATAAAATTTGAGGTAGGTTGAACACAAATTTGACTCAAAAGCTTCTTTTATTTTCAAAAATTTTCGAAACAGCTTTGAGCATTTTTACTAAATTATGTGAAAATATTTTCTTAGGCTATTTTTTTTTATTGTGCGTGGACTTAAGGGGGATGTTCAAAAGGGTAGTTATGTGCAGACAAGAGGACACAAGCGTCCACAGGTTTTTCTCAAAACCCACCTCTGTCTAGCAACTCCTACTCTCACCTCCTAGTGGTGAACATCGGATGTTTAGTACCTCAGCTGGAGATGGGGTTTTAATCTCCGTGAAAAGCTGTTGGGGACAGCCAACGAGAGAGGGGAGGGTGTTCCCACAAAGGCACTTCGCAGCGGACGAATTCTCCAGATGGAATCAACGGTGGCGTCTACAGTTCCAGATATTTTGAACTACTTAGTGAACACCTTATATGGGCTACTATGACATATTCGTAGCTCAGGCCTATAAGGAGCGGTTTATCCGGCTCCCTCGGAGTTATACTAAGGGTCTGGTCCTCCAGGTTGGGGGTTGTGCGTCGTCGGGGTAACTTCCCTACCACGTAAAAAAAGTGGTTCCGAAACAACGCAGCTAAGGGCGAGACCTACCAGGCAATGCTGCAGACTCGAAAAAGAGCCCAGGAGCTCTACGGGCTGAAAATAAAAGAGGAACGCCGACTTCTCAGGAGGAAAAAGAGAGAGCACGAAAAGCGGGTGGTCGAGTCTTTTGAGGGTTGTAGCGGCAGGGGAGATGTTAGAAAATTTTACCCGAGGCTGAAACGATCCACCCAAGGATACAAAGCTAGAACGGAAGCCTGCCAAGATGAGAGTGGGAATATGGTAGTAGACACACAGTCAGTTCTGAGGATCTGGAAAGAACACTTCTCTAGACTGCTTAATGGCGAAGACAGCCAAGATGCCGCTGATAGGCAGAACACTCCATTCAACTTGGACGATGATGGCCAACAGTTCTGTCCACCCGACCTAACCGAAGTGCGGCTGGCGATATTCAAACTTAAGCCGTACAAGGCTGCTGGTGCGGATGGCTTACCAGCCGAACTATTCAAATCAGCGGGAGATGAATTGGTTTGGAGCATACACAAGCTCATCTGTAAAATTTGGTCGGATGAAAGTATGCCCGATGAACGGAACCTCGGTATAGTGTGCCCCATCCATAAAAAGGGAGATGCTCTGAAATGCACCAACTACAGAGGAATTAGTCTCCTAAAAGTCGCTTATAAAATCTTGTCGGCTATCCTGTGTGACCGCTTAAACGAAGAATTACTCTTTCCAACCGCTGTTTCTTCGGGCTAAGAACGCATTTAAGTAGTAAGGCCCTCTCTCAGAGATCTAAGGAGACTTTATACAAGACCTTAATCATCCCAGTCCTGCTCTATGGGCAGAAGCATGGACATTGAAAAAATCGGATGAAAGTCTACTAGTGTGCTTTGAGAGTAGTGTGAAGGAGAAAATTCAACGACGAACTATACGGGCTATACAGTGACGTCGACCTGGCCAAGGAGCTGAAAATACAGCGGCTGATATGGCTGGGCCACGTGGAGCGTATGTACAGCAACGCACCTGCCCGACGAGTCTTCGAATCCAACCCCGATAGTGTACGCAGCAGAGGAAGAACCCATAACAGGTGGCGTGACCAAGTGGGGGACGACCTCACCAACTCGGTGTGCGCAACTGAAAGCGGCTACACGCACCACTGGTAATGTAAATCTCGAAAAGTCATTTTATTCAACCCAGTTCAAGTTTTATATGATAAAAGTTAATATTTTTGTAAAAAAAAACAGAAATTCGAAACCCAGCATTCCGTTTCACTCTCCATTTTGGAGACATAACCTATTGTTTTTTATGGATTGAATATTTAATAAAATGTATTATTTAATTAAAAAGAATTATTCATTGGATTCTCTAGGGATCTCGACTGGAATCCTATGCTGTATGCCAGGTCTGGTCTTCTTCCTAGCATTAGATACATGATTTTTTATGGAAAGTTATGACTTTTAATTTCTTCTTTCCCTGTGTCTGCGGTTTCAAAAGTCTTCACCATCGGCTTTGAAATCGGCTTGCATTCCATTAATTGAAAACGTTCTAGGATTTTTCTTGCGTGTGCTTCTTGACTGACTTTTATTTTGTCTTCTTTTTGTTTAATCTCTAATCCCAAAAAGGGATCGCCTTCTTTGAAACTATTTTGAATTTAGTTTTCACATACTCAATAAATTTTTCGTCCGGACTTCGGAGTTATCAGTTGATGCAACCAGCCCATCGTTCACGTACAGAACAATTATAATTTTGTTTCCGTTTCTCTACCTCATATACAAACAAGGATCAGCGTCACTAACTCTGAATCCTTGTTTCGAAATAAACCTCCCAAAACGCTTGTTCCAACATCTTGATGACTGTTTGAGTCCATACAAACTCTTCTTTAATTGGCATACGCTATCTGTGCCATCTTCGTATCCGGCAGGCTGCTTCATATAAATATCTTCTTCTAAATCTCCGTGCAAGAAGGCTGTCTACACGTCAAACTGGAGGAGACGCATCTTCTCGCTTGCAGCAATACTAAGAACAGATCTAATAGTCCCTGACTTTGCTACCGGGCTAAATGTTTGACTATAGTCATACCTTCACGTTCACTTAAACCTTTTGCCACCAGTCTTGCCTTATACTTGTATATGCTGCCATCTGGATTCTTCTTCAAGCAATAAACCCACTTGCAAGGAATTGCTTTCACTCCTCTTGGCAATGCCGTCAGTCTCCAAGTTTGATTTTCCTTCAATGACGTAATTTCCTTTTCCATTGCGGTTCTCCACTCACTTTTTTCCTTAAGCATAGTACGCAGCTGAAGCAAAACGAAAATTTTCATAGAAAAATTGACACAACGACATCATAAACGAAATATTTTGTTCTCGTTTTGCTCAGCAGTACGCAGTTCGATAGCGAAAATAGAAAATTGTAGTAGATTACTAGAGTCAAGTCTCCACTTTTTTCCGCACAGAATTTATTGTCCGGAACGTCCGTTCCTTTACTTTAAATTTCTGTGATTTTCTATGCATTTGTGTGATTTTCAGTCCAAAGCAGTTCCCGTACTCAATAATTTGACAGTTTTTAATAAAAAACAACGCTCACGAGAGAGTGAATAATTTCCCCTACCTGTGATTTTCAGTCTTCCGACTGAAAATCACAGCACAGCAAAATGTCAATTTGAGAGCAAAAGAATGAATGCCAAACATCGTGCCTTACTTGTCCAGCACATTAGGTAATACGGAATTTGGTTGAATTTGCGTTCCCGTACTTTGGCACAGTTATGATATTTTTGAGAATATATCAACGTTGCTCTCCAAGATCTGACAGTTTGTGATTTTCTGTGCACAAAGTAAAGGATCGGACCTATTATTGCTGGTGAAAAAGTGACAGTTTTTGTTTTTTGTTTTTTTTAGAAACAAAATGAAAGAAAATTATAATTAGTTTAAAATTCAATTTTTTAAAGAAGAAATAAGTAGATAATGATCCACACCATTTTTTAAAACTATTTACAGAACACAAAACGAAATTACAAAATAATTTTTGTATGAATAATTTAAAATATCTTTCAATATTTATTTTTTTTTTATTTTTTGAATTACATACATACTCATGTTGTGGTTGGGCTTCAAGTTGTGTATGTTCAAATGAAATGAAAAATAAAATATTTTATTATAATGTTTATTATAAAGTTTATTATTTTATATAAATAAATTGTCACATACATACATACATAAAGCTCTCCATAATAATAATTGTTCGCAGCCTTTTCGATTATGTTTTCGCTATTGATGTGGAGTAGGGCTGGCCACGAGACGAGAAAAGTCTCGGTCTCTATCTCAGTCTCGCATGACGAGACCGAAAGGATACGAGACTGGCATTTAAGCAACCGAGACGAGACTGTATATTTGGACCAAAATTTACAGAGAGTCTCATAAATTAAAAAATCCAATTTCAGTTAAATATTTATTTTCTTCTGCACGTATTCAAACTTTAATCGAAAATATTTCCTTCCAATAATCAACAGGTTGTCCGGAAATCGTATTTTTGGGAAACGAGACTTAATTATACGAGACCTACGCGAGACCGAGACGAGACTGAAAATTTTCGATTTTGACGAGACTTATACTAATGTGGAGAGCACAGACATTTTTCGTTTCGCTTGAGCTGCGTACTAGGCTTTTACTTTGAATTGCTTCTTTTTCAGGCATTGATGAAAAAATGCCAAAATCCTCCGCTGCCATCACAAAATCTTCCAAGTTCTGGGGTTTTCTTAGTATTGGTCGGTCTATTATGCGTTTGTTTGCTTGCTGCTGCGGGATGTCAGTTTCTTCATTTTCAGAACTGCTGCTATCTCTCCCAGTTTCTCACTCGTCCGACTATATGCTACTTCTTGTATTTTCGGGTTCATCCTGTTGTTCTCTACTTGTCGATTCAATGTCTCGAACGAAAATGTAATTTTATTGCATTTTCACATATAATCGGATTTTCCTTAAATGTTACATCTCTTGAAAGGATAACTTTGTTCTCTTCCTTGATGAAAATTCTATACCGTTCGTCACCGTCATATCCCACAAGGTACCCTTTAACGGCTTTTCTTCCTCTTTTGGACGGGAATATGAGTGAAGCAGGTCGATCCAATTATTCTTAATGCTTGATTCTGGGTTTCTTACCAATCCACAACTCGTACGGACTTACACCATCTACTGAAGACCTTCCAGTTCTATTCAGTATGTATACTGCTGTGTTTGTAAGCTCCGCCCAAATTGCTTCTGGGTAATTAACTTCCGTGCTTGAGTACTTGAAATTCTTGCCATCTCTACCAGGGTTCGGTTTTCACGTTCACTGCCACCATTCTGTTCAGGTGTGTACGGCCGGCCGGCGCAGCGCTGTTAGTCTCTTCGTGATACCATTTGATCGAAGAATCTCTATTCTACGTTGTCAAATTCATCACCATTGTCACTCAGTAGCTCCTTCATGGAATGACCCAGCATCTTAGCATGTGCAATAACTTCTTTTAAAATGTTCTTCACATCTGCCTTGTGTTCTATGACAAACTCATATCGGAATTTGGAGTAGATATCCTTAAACGCAACCAAATAGGTACTTTTTCTTCTTGAAAGTTTCATACGTTCTTGGCAAAATATGCAAGACTTTGCATACTAACATTAAGTCTGGTAATGCCTTTTTGTTCTTAGCTTTGAGACCACTGTTCAATTCGTTCCACAAACTTCGCAGCTTTGTAATATGAGTCGAAACATCTTGACCTGAATTCCAACTGAATGCAAATAGATCAATGCAGATCTTAAACAGCTGATCCTTGGAACTTGCTTCAAATTGTTGTCCTAATGCATTCCAAGTATCATGTGCAGTCTCTTTGTCCATGATTTTCTGGTAAACTTCGTCCATAACAGAGTTTGTTATCATCGATTTCGCATAACTGTTTGATTTTCAATATACATATGTACATACATAAGCTGCTATTTTCTTTATATTGATTGATTTCTTCTGCTTTAGCAGCCTCTCCTAAGGGCTCTGCCTTAAGTAAAATCCCATCAATTACATCTATAGCTGCTTCATGGTAGTCCAGAAAGTCTCTGATTTTTCTTTTCCACATAGGCCAATCTGATTTACCAGCCAAAAGTTTGTGCTTCGCTAAATCCATTCTTCAGAATTTAACAATGCTTCACAATCAAAAAATACGAAAATTCGATTAAAATTGAAACAATTTATCAATGTTCGCGACTAGGCCCATAACCCATTGTTTTTTATGAATTGAATATTAAATAAAATGTATTTAATTAAAAAGAATTATTTATTAGTGAACTGAACATTTGAATAGATTTGATAAGGATAATAAAATTGAAATAACATATTTTGAGATATACAGAAAAACAAACTTAGATGAAAATATAAAAGCTGAGTTATACACATGTAAAGTATACAGGGGCGTATACAGCTTTAGTTCTTGGGGGGGGGGTCATGCCAAAAAAAAATAACACAACAATCTTAATTGACTATACTAAAGGGTTTTCCAATAGGGACGGGTTGATTTTGACAGCTCGTGGCGCCCATATTGTTTCTTTTACTTTCGGTCAAAATATCGTCTTTTAATCAGTTACTACAGACAAATCATCATGGTGAGTTACAGCGTCGAGCAACACGTGCAAATGAAGTTTTAGGGCAGTTAGAAGTTTATCCCAATTTTGGTCGAAAAATCATCTTTAGCGATGAGGCCGATCTTTGGATGAATGGGTACGTGAATAAGCAAAATTTGCTGGATTTTGGACGACACTAATCCACGCGAGATTCACGAGGTGCCAATGCATCCAAATAAAGTTACTGTTTTGTGTGGATTTTGGGCTGGATGCCTGGAGGCGTCATCGGTCCGTACCTCTTCGAAAATAATGCTGGCCAGGCCATCACCGTCAACGGCGATCGCTATAGGTCGATGACCACCACATTCTTGTGGCCTTAATTGTATGATATGGACACTGAAGATATATATGGTTTCAACAGGATGGCGCTACGTGCCACACAGCTTAAGACATAATCTCGCGCCGAGGCGACGTGAATTGGCCACCAAGATCGTGTGACTTTATCTTGTGGGGCTTTCTTAAGTCGCAGGTCTGTGCGAATAAGCTGCAAACCACCTCGACCCTCAAAGACAACATAATTGATGCCATTGGTCAAATTCAGCCTGATTTATGCGCCAAAGTCATCGAAAACTGGCGCCACCGAGCGAAGCCGGGGCGGCCATTTGAACGATGTTATATCACTATAATAGGGCTCTCAAATAAAGATAAAACCTTATTGATATCTTGTTTTATTCAATTTTAAAATCGACCCGCCCTTAATGGGAAACCCTATAATACATTACCTTTGTTCAAAATAAGTTAAAATAATTTAAAATCGTTCATATCCTGGAAAAAGATATCGTACCTTTACTCATTTAATTTCAAGACAGTTAAGAATCAAAAGTCGGCGTGAAATAGCAGACTACGAATGTAATACTAAATTTTCACTACGCCAAGTTAGACAATTTCGTTAAAAATATATATTTCGAACTGCCAAAGCCAATTCAAAATGAAATGAGCTACCTATACAAAAAATAAACAAATTTAAGACGAAAACACTTTTTTGGTATTTGCAAAGTTAACTCATTTTTGGTTCCAAAGAAAATTAAATAAACAACTGAGTAGAACGAACCTTAATTGGCTGGACCAGTGACCGCGCTCTTCGTTTTTATTCCTGACTGTTACATTTTTTATTTCGGAGGGCCTCAGCAACAGCATACAGCAATCTCCAGTTGCGTGACCAAACAAAATCGGTTTAGCTAGCTGTCAAAATACTGAGGAAAAAAATTTTTGGATTCGCTTGATCATTTGTTTTGAATTTTATTCAGAATTTATTTTAATCCTATCAAAGTTTTCATTTCAGCGAATTGAAGTTGCAGGAAAAATTAATAAAATATCATAGGTACTGTGCACTGTTTTCTGTTTCTTAATTTTAGTAAATAGATATAAAAATTCACTACTGAAAATAAAAACAATAGCTCTGATTTTCAAAAATGACCACTTGGGTAAATTGCTCTTTTTACAATAGTGGAAAAACTAAAATACATTACATATTCGTATTATATTCGTTTTCTTTGCGTTTCAAGAAAAGTGCGAACAAAGTTCACGAGTGATTTTTATATGCCTCTGATTTGAAAAAAATGTATGTCTCTAAGACTGCCACCGATGGAAACGTGAAAGGCACCTTACAAAATAAATATGTACATCAAATATACCTAATTTTTTTATCTTTCTTACTAGTAAGCCTTTCTGATAAAAATAATAGACAAAGTTGTTAAATTCTACGAGCCTAGTCGCTTTTCGTCAATAATTCCATCCGACTGGTCAAACGGTTCACCGCAAGGAGTTCCAAAAAATCTGCTTTACCATAGCTATTGGCTTTTGCATTATGGGATTCATAGGTTACTTTGTAAAAGTAATCCACATCCAAATCAATAACAGTATTTTTCGATCGTAAATGTTGAATAAGTGCTAACAAAATCCTTTCATAATAGGTTTTCATCATAGTTTTATATATTTATGTCTTTTATCGTTAACATTAATATTTTTTGGTTAGAATAACTATAAATCGAAAGTTATCACTTTTTTTGCTTTTAAAAAAAATCTGTCATACAAACAACACAATTTCTGTATGTGTGTTTAAATATTTTATTTTCAGAAAAAAAAATATTCTTTTTTTGAAAATCCTATTAGTTTTTACTTTACTGAGTGAAAATTTGGTAACAACTCCGCACTTTGATTTCTGTTTGGTTTAACAGGTTTTGGCTGTCATCTCAAAACGGAAACTTGCCTATGCATATATTTTAAGATTTGAATGCATTATCATATTATGAGAAGTTTGTTGTTATGTTAAATTTGAGGTACGAGGAAGAAAATCAAAGTATCATCGATTGACTACAAAATAACGTAGGTATTCCATTGCCATGAAAATTAAATTTCTTATTGAAATGAACTTACCAACATTCAAATTCTCTATTGAATTCTAAATTAACAATCGAAAATCGTACTAGCTTTCTAAGTAACCAACTTTCTTTTGTTTTTCTTGGTTACCAAATAATTATTTCAGATCAACAGAATAATCTTGAGTTCCTGGGGGGGGGGGGGGCATAACACCGTGAGCCCCCCCTGTATACGCCGTTGAAAGTATAAGTTAACAATAAATAGTTATCAATAACTAAAACATAACCAAGTGCATGCGACCCACGCATATCTTTGAATTATTTAAAGATGAAGGCACACTCAAAATTGTTTTAAACTTTTTAAACAACAAAGCATTGTGACATCTCTTCGGTTATTTTGAAATCAACAAAATCAACTAAAAAAGCAAGTTGTCCTTTGTTCAATACCATCCGATCTGATATCAAATAATACCAAAGGACTTACACTATTAGTTTTTCATTCTATATCCTTATCTTTTATTTTTTTTTTCAATAAAAAGTTTCTAAAGGACTTAATTCCAAGAAAAGAGTAGGTTTTTTGTTGTTTCATGTTTCCTGCACAATCTCTTACAACAAACTTTTATCTCAACCTTAATACCACTTGAATTGCTACGCATAAAAAAGAGAGACGACAAAAAAGTTTTCCTTTGAATGTCGTGAAGTTAAAAAACTTTCCAGACACCTTCCCAACTATGTACAAGAAAAAAAGGGGAAAAATCTTAAGTTAACTCATTTGAAAAACAAACAAGTTCAATCATTTTAAACTCCAAAGGGTCTTAAGCATGTTAGACTTCCGGTATTTAAACTCAGCTATTTACAATTTTTCTTTTTTATTTAGTTTTTTTTTGTTGTCTTCAAACAAATAAAAAGATATAAGAAGATATAAAAAACTAAATTGTAAAAATAAACAAAAAGAAGAACTAACTAACAACGACGAAGAAAAATAAAGGCAAAACTTTAGCTCAAATAAAAAACGGAAATGCAAATCGATTTGTGTACTCGTATGTTGTCATCATCGCAAAGTCGTTGTCGTTGTTTGACTACAAATGTTCCAGCAATCGGCACAAACATGGTCCGTCGCCACCATCACCAGAACCAGCACCAGCACCAGCACCAGCACCGCCACCGCAATTGCCAGTCCAAGTCCATCCAGCCAGCCGATATTATACTACAACTTCAAACTCTTTTGCGTGCAATTCATTGCGGGTTGATGGTAATTATTACATGCATGCGACTAAGTACGCAGTTCATATACGGAACGGATGCATGGACAGACGGGATGGGAGCGACAAAGAAAGGTCATAAGGAGGTGTAGAATCATAACTGCGCTGTCTCTTAAATACAATTGAAGTATTTCTTCAAGATTTTCCACACAACACTATTGGATAGAATTGGATAACACAGATAAGCAATACCTAGATAGGAATCTTTCGTTCGTATCACCCCCCAAAACCCATTTGTTTACATTGTTGTTTTTGTAATTTCATTTCGTGTCGATGAATAGATGTGAACTGCAACAACAATTTAACGCGGTGAATTTGATTTGTTTGACAGTTCATTTTTTTTTTTTTCATAAATGTGCTGTGCGAAGATTTTTATTCCCGTGTTTGTAATTTTCATTAAAAAATAAATTAACAAAAAAATAATTGTTTCACCAAGCACAATGCCCGCATGGCAAGCGGAACTTGAACGAGTCCTTGAATTTCAATGAAAAATCTTTTGGTGCTTTCATGTTTCTTTCTTCCAATTCGCCAAAAAGCTACTTGGGCAGACGATGCGCGATGAGAACTTTTTGTAGAACTCTGTCGCCTCCGAAGGGGCCCTGTTTGAGCAGAGTATAGCAAAGGGCAAAAGACCTAATTATGTTTATGAAATTTAAAAACATAATTTCAATTTTTTTCAGCTCTACAGCACAATAATTATAAAAAAAATCTCGACAACCAATAATAAGGTTCGAGAAATCAACAAAAATTAAATTCACCATGGCAAATTTGACAGCTACTATATTCTTAGTTTTAGGGTACAGACACACTTAATATATGAAATTATTTTAATTTATACGTAAGGGGTTGGATTGCATCATGGTCAAATTCCGACGTAAATTTTTAGAAATTAATTTAAGGTCCCCCAAACTGATGCGTGGACAGTCAGTTTTTGTCAGTTATCAAGTTCATATGGAAAATCGCACCGCTTTCATTGTGGGTACCTACTCTCAATTATTTTCATGTAACTTAATTTTAAAAAGTGAATGTTTTGCTGTCGTGAGTGTTTCGCTCCGATTTAAGGCTCACCCAAACCAATGCGAAACATTCGTTGCGGCGAAGAAACATTCGTCAGTCAAAATTAATTCATGTGTTTCTCCGCCGCGTTGGTGTGGGCACTCTCATTTATCACCATGTAAATAAATTTTGACATGCGAATGTTTCTTCGCCGCAACGAATGTTTCACATTGGTTTGGAAGAGCCTTTAACGTTGATTTGAAAGATCCTTTACACAATTTAAATTGTATTGCAACAAAAATGGTCTCCTAAGCCGATGCGAAACACTAAAATAATCATAGTCATTTTGCCTCCTCTCTCTGCTAAAGGTTTTGACTTACTTCATCTGCCAGAATTAATTTGTATGGGGATAAAAGAAAGCACCCACAATGGTGTGAATCTCATCTGTTCTTAATTGCAAAAACTGCAATAAAGCCAATTCTGATTGAGGAAAAAACACAATAGGCGTGTTTTATCACAAAAGCCATCCATAGTACAGTACGATTTTACAGGCATTACAAATACAACATCGCTAGTAGCTCTACAGCCAATAAGAAGTTATACTACGTTTTCTGTCAAAACAATTTTTGTATGTTTTCTTGCAAGAAGGTTTCGTTAGCGAACATTTTAAATTCTCACTTTTGTACTTTTTTGCAAAAGTAGGTAGGTATATGTAGTTAAACCTTAATGTAACTTTCATTTCAACAAAAAAATCAAATCTGTGATAGAAAAATTTGATTTGTTTAGAAAAAAAGATCAAAAATCAAATCTTTCATATAGAAAATTTACACCGGCTACACAATTTTTTTGCGACTTCCTTACAACAAAAAAAATTAATCTGCAATCGTCGAAAGGAAATCGGCATACAAGAACCTAGCACATTTAAACAAACCCTTGGATTCTTAAATTATCCGCCATTTTGTTCACGAACCGAGGTGAAACTCGGATTTTTTTTCACGTACACTAGTGCAAAAATCCGATTTTCACCACGGTCGCCTGCACGTACACTAGTGCAAAAATCCGATGTTCACCACGGCCATTTGACGTTTGAGCTTGTAGGCAAACCGAATTGACAGCCGTAGATTCCCATCTAGGTATTGCTTATCTGTGTTGGATAAGTGTGCTTATTTTTTTAATGACGAGCGGAAGCATAGTTGTCTACAAGATTAGTATTAGCAAAAAATTATTTCCCATAGAGCAAGTTTAAATTGACTTAAGAAGTAATATCGAAAATAAAGGAAACTAAGAATATTCTGAAAATTTTAATAAAATTTTGATGTTTTTACAATTTTTTGTTGGTATTCGCTAAATGTTGTTTGGCTATTACTTTCGTAGTAGAAGTGCAATAATACATCATCGACATCGTAAGTCCACCATCTTCAATCAAATGTTACACTATGTGTCAAAAACCACTTTTTTTTAACTTCTATCATCTTATTTTCGGTTTGATAAAAGCTTCGCGCTTCATAAGTTTAAAATTTCACAACTTCGCTCTTCATGCACTTTGCGCTTTCGGACTTTGCAATTTTGCAAATACGCAACTTCATACTTCGGAATTTTCTATTTCCGCAACTTCATAACTTCGCATCTCCAAATGCAATTTATCAACTTCGTATTTCGCACTGTGCTTTGTTGTAATTTTCAAGTTCGTACTTCTCAGCTTCGAACTTCCCCATGTCGCCCTTTCTGAACTTCATACACTGCAACTACGCACTTCAAATCTCACAACTTCGCAAAATTCACACTTTGCAACTTCGCACTATCTAACTTAGCACTTCGCAACTTCCCACTTCGCAGCTTGACACTTTGCAATTTCGCGACTTCAAACTTCACAGTTTCGCAAATTCGCCCTTCGTAACTTCACAATTTCGCAACTTTCAACGATATGAAAAGTGAGTTTAAAAGTTTAGTGTTTTATCTACATGGCTGAGCTTACTAAAATTACACCTAAAACAATTATTATTAATTTCAAGTCTGTTTTAAGCGTAGTGAAAATCGCTTTAAAGCGTGTTTATTATAAAACCAAAACCTCCGGGATTATTGTTACTGGTTCAATAATTTTTAAAATGATTCGTAAACCTGGACGTCAGCACTGATCTGCTCAGTAATAGTCCAAGAGCCCCATGCCAATTGTTTAAAAAATGCTATAGGTACTCGTATACCGTATCAAACATATGCTTAGGATAGTTGATTGCCAATTGGCCTGTCCTATCGTTGTTGTCTTTTAGATTTGGAAGCAAGCTAGATAGAGACGCAGAGTTATTTGGTTTTTCCCATGAGATAGGGGCCCGATGCCGTTTTCATTCCCATTTCCCTAATGCATACACAAAAGCCCTTCTTTAACATTGTACAAATGTACATAAGTGGGTATCTTTGTTTTGTAAATTCTATAATATCAGTTTAACAGATCATTTTGCTTGCTGTCCCTATTACAGTGATACTACCGATACACAAATGATATGTGTACACGCTGTATAGTTTGGTTTTGCATTACATATAGCTACTGATACTAATTACAGCATCCTTGTTATTGGCATGGAGGGAGTTTTAATTGCAAATTGATTAGTCTTTTTTTTAATTTTCATTTCCCAGCCTTTTGCATTTTTATTATGGTGGTATTCGTTTGGTTGATGGGAATCCTAATAAATGCCAATTTAATCCTTTGATATGAATGCCTATCGGCAGGGGCAGCTTGGGTGGTACATGTACCTAACAGTCCTATAGAATATCTTTTATAACTCCCATTGGAAATTTGATAAGTTTTATGCAATCCGTGTAATAAGTTGTTTGAATTTGTAAACAGGCTTTTGGAGTAGCAATTCCTATAATGCTCCTATAATCATGATGAATAGTTGGGTATTCCATTTTATGATTTGTTTTTAATAAAGGGTTATGTGGTACCAATAAAAAAAGGAATTCTAGGTTTTTAGTTTGAGAGCGGGCGGTGAAGTGGCACAGTTGATTTAGTCTTTGAATGCGAGCCCGTAAGTGTTGATTTGAGCCCCCCTGTAGGCAGCCTTCTGCCTATAAATTCCACCCGTGGAATTTCATGAGATATCTGATTATTAAAACCTTATTCTTAATCCACTGTGCCAATGAAAACTCCTTAGGTCTTACAGGCATAAAGATAATTAATTATAAAAAATAAGTATACATGGCTTGCCAAATTGTTTTTAAACCTAACGGACGCCTGTTCATGGAAAATTGCCCTTCTCAATAATTCAATTTTGAAAATGATGGAATCTAAAAATTCTAACGAAATTTGAACTGTTTAATAATTAAAATTTCTTTTCAATTTTGTACAGAGATCTTTCTTAAGATAACAAATATTAAGGTCCGTTCCTTTACTTTAAATTTCTGTGATTTTCTGTGCAATTGTGTGCAACGCTGACAATCCGTTTAGGCAAAATCATGCCTCCTTTGAAAAAATAATGCCTTCTTCGAAGAAATAATGCTTCACTTGATGTTTTTTTTTTTCAGAATATTCTAAATTAAAACACAATTGTAACAAGAATAAACAAAAAAATCCTTTATTAAAAAAAAAAATCATGATTAAATCACGGAAACAATTCTTTACTTATTGAAGAACTTTTAACTAATTTAGAAAAGATGTTTAGATGCATAGGTATTAAGTATAAAATTTAATATACATTTAAATTTTAATTAAGGTCGTCAAATCCTGATCCTTAAAATCATACATGGATTTGTGAAATAAAGTTATATGAGTTTCTTGTAATTGAGACTCGTAGTAAGTCTTTGCGTGAACAATTCCATTCAATATAGTATATCTGTTTTTAATTTATGATTCTGACCCTCATTTTGTTTAAATTATTGTACAAAAAAATCTTTCAACTGTATCCGAGGAATGCAGCAGGCAAGGAATATAGTAAACTAATGTCTTAAGAAAAGGAAATGTTTTAGAACCATCTCTCTTTTTATAACACAGTTTTAATACTTTTTTCCTACTTTTTTTTAGAATGTTTTAGAAAATTATAAATAAATTAGTTTAGTTAATAGCCTTTTCACACCAAACCCAAAACCAGGTTTTCGGCAATTGGTTTACGAAAACTTGAAATGCGTTCACACCGAAAATTTACAAGTTTTCATTTGACATTTCATTTGTTTTGCTTAAACACAATGGTTTCGAGGAAGGGCCGCGCCGCTTTGAAAATTGTCAGTGCCACAGAAAAGGGAAAAATCAAATGTTTTATGTGCAATAAAAAGACCATTTATTAATATTGGAATTTAATAATGGAAATACAATCAATCCTGATTCGTTATAATTAATTTATTTCTTAACCGATCAATTTCACGTAGTAGTTAAGATGCGCGACACTGCGTCGCGCTCTCTTGTGTTCCAGCAGAAAAAATTTTTTTTCCTGGCAGCAACCCATCAGCTATTTAAATGACATTTAATTGAGCGCTGAATGTTTCACAAGGTGTGTTCGTTTAGTTCATCCTGCAAATCCAACATGTTTTGGACAGGTTTTATTTAAAACTTGTGTTTTCGATCTAGGTTTTCAGCCAAAACCGATATTTTCGCGAAAACCGGGTTTTGGGTTTGGTGTGAAAAGGCTAAAAGATTAAAGATTATCTTAATATAAAACAATGCAAGCCAAACATCGTGCCGTATTTGTCTGGCACATTAGGTAATACGGAATTTCGTTGAATTTGCGTTCCCGTACTTTTGCACAGTTTTTATTTTTTTGAGAATACAGTGAAATCTCCGTTAGGAGGAGTTGTCCGTTTAAGGGAAATCAAATAAAAATACTTATTTTAAAAATTAAGAGTATTCATTTATCAACAGAAAATAAAAATAACAAAAATAAATAAACTTCACTTTCTTAAAAGTAATAATGGCTTTATGAATTTATTAACAGCAAACAAAAATAAATAAACTTCAGTTCTTTTTTATCACATGACGTGGAATGAAATTATTACATTTAACACATTAATACATATAAAAATCAGCCTCTAAGAACTTTGCAAAATTATAAGAAGATTTGTAGTTATGCATTTTTCAACAAAAAATGTTCAATGTTTGTTTGATTGGTTTAAGAAAAGACCGATTTATTTTGGAATCTGGCCTGTAAGTCAACCAAAAGTTGAACAGCTTCAAGGTCATTTTTCTTGGCCGCAAAATTTTTGAAAATTTCAATTGAAGTGTTTGCTTCTTGGTAGGAATTAATAGATGTTCCCATCAGGTCCTGATCCTCTTCCTCAGATTCACTGCCAGACTCGATGATTTCAACAGGAACTGCAATATTTTCTGGCATCATGTCAAAGTCATCTTCCACATTTACATTCTCATCCATCAAAACAAAACTTTCAGGATCTCCATCTAATCTGCATTCATGAAGGAGCTTGGACATTTCTCTTTGCAAGAGGAAAGTCACCTCCTGGATCAAATTCACTGTTCTCCAAATTCAAACATTCTCCAAAACCAGCTTCCAAGCATTATTAATAAAATAAATTGCATCTAATACATTTATACTTTCGATACATTCGCGGGTAGATTGCGAGCATTCCATACGGCCAATTAGATGTTTTAAGATACCTTGGTCTAAAGGCTGACAAATCGATGTGGTGTTCGGAGGAAGATAAAAAACTTTTATATTTTGCAGCTTCATGTCTTTAGGATAAGAAACCGCATTGTCAGAAGAAAGAGTATAATTTTTTTCTTCTCAAGCTTCATTTTCTTGTCGAATGAACGAAGCCACTCTATCATAATTTCTTGCGTCATCCATGCTTTTTTGTTGTGCTTCCAATCGACAGGCAGTTGATCATTTCTAAGGCCATGAAAAGCTCTTGGGCGACAAGACTTTCCAATCACCAACAGTTTTTCTTTGTCTCCTGCCATATTGGCAGAGTGCAAAATAGTGAGTCTCTCCTTATAAAGCTTGCCTCCTGTGCGCTTCTCTCCTTTTAAGGTCATTGTGTTTTTGGGTAGTGCTCGAAAAGAGACCCGTCTCATCGGAATTATAAATGCAGTCAGGATCATAACCAACTGTTATTGCAGGCAGCTTTTCAAGAAAAGTCTTAACGTCCCCAGGATTAACATCTGCAGCTTCTCCACTTACACTTTTGTAGGAAATAAACAAAAATCTGAAACTCCAAAAATAAACCTTTTTTACGTCCAAACAAAATCAGTTTCACCACATGAATGAGAAAATCAAAGAATAAAAATGCAAAAAGATCCAACAGATAGATACCTACAATCCTTCAAACACATTCAACAGATACACACAATTCACACATAAAAATAATAGAGTTTCTAATGGGCTGGCAGCTGGCATGCATGTATTTTTCCGTTACGTGAAAAGAATTTGATGCTCGCTGTACACTGCAACTTAAAAAAATACCGTTGCCAAAATTATCAGCGTGATACATGTTCAATCTTGCTCTGGTGTCCGTCTAAGCGAAAATATTTTGTCATTCCGTGTCCGTCCAAGTGAGTGTCCGTTCAAGAGAAATTGAAAACAATGAAAATTATATGGAGCAATTTCCGTACAAAAAAATGTGTCCACCTAAGGGAGGTGTTCGCAAAGGGAGATTTCACTGTATTTCAACGTTGCTCTCCAAAATCTGACAGTTTGTGATTTTCTGTGCACAAAGTAAAGGATCGGACTTGTAATATTGCCTATACCTAGATTTTGCGTTAGTAAACTTTTTTTTATGAAGAATATCAGAAACAATAATTTTCTTACTATTTTACATTAGAAGTATAATAATTTGCATTCAAACCAGGGCAGGTATTCGCATTTTTGTTTGCCCCTCTATTCCCAATTTTGAATAACTTCATTGAGAAAGTTATCAGTATGTTATGTAATACATGCTCTTTTTTCAGTTACCACGCAAGCTTGAAATAAAATTACTAATTTAATTTTTTTTTTGCAGTTCAAGTTAACAATTAGACCAGAATTTGAAGTCGTCTTAAAACAAAAAATAAAAATAAAAAACCTAGTTCACCCCATGACTTCGTTGTAAGGTTATCAGTGAATACCCTGTTGTCTAAAACCAAGTAAGCTAAGAACTTTTAATAAGGATCCCAATTTGTCATTTTTGATGCATTTGAAACAAACATTAAGCCCAAATTTTGAAGTCATCATTGAACAAAAATTAAATATTTAATGATTAATTTGAAAGGGATGTTAGCAGTGCACGTCGCTTTCTCAAAAACCACTCTAGCTTGGAACTTAAAATAAAACTGATTTTGTTTGCTATTCAAGGAAACATTAAGGCCAACCTTTGAAGTCCTATTGAAATAAAAAGAATCGTATTTCGTGCCCGACTTCAATATGAAGTACTCGTAAATGAACTTTTCTTAGCAACTAAAGAAGCTAAACATTTAAAATTAGGCTCCAAATTTAAAATTTTTCATGCATTTCATAAAAATATTAAGCTCAAATTTTTGTGTAATCATTTAGAAAAAAAACAAAAAAAAAAACCTTATGAATAACTTCATCAAGCAAGCTTGGAACTTTGAAAAAGGCTCTAAATTTACAGTTTCTTATGAACTTCAATAAAAATGCAAGAAAAAAAAAATGATTAACTAGCTTATCTGGTTGCTGAGAAAAATGCATATATTTCTAACCTCACAATGAAGTCGGAGGTGAACTATGACTTTTTTCTAAATGTTTTCAAGAAGACTTAAAACTGTGGGCTACATTTTTCCTTGAACTGGCTGAGACAAGGTTACTGCTTTCTTTAAGCCCCGTTTCACACACATTCGGTTTCATTCGGTTCGGTTCGATTTCGGTTTCCGTCAAGACCTCTTCACACAGACAGTTCATATTCGGTTTGTTTTTTTAATTAAAAATAAATTAAATGTATTAAAAAAAAAAAACAGAAAAACCGAAAACGAAGCGAATATGTGTGAACGCTACGTTTACTTTGTGTGCCCTAGACTCGAATACGTACCGAATGAAACCGATTCGTGTCGAGGGATCGTTCGTTGCTATACGGTTCCTATTAGGTTTTTATTTTCGCCATTTTATCGCTTCACACATATCAGGCACAGCCGAAATAGAAACCGAATAGAGACCGAACCGAATGAAACCGAATGTGTGTGAAACAAGCCAGTGAGGTCGGGGAGAAATAAGATTTTTAAGAGGAAGTCATTTTATAAAAAATTAATAAATATCAAATTTCACTCCGACTTCACTGTTCAGCTAGCAAATCATGTTCCCTCTCAGCAAGTAGTCAAGGTACACAATTTTTTAGTGGTTGCTTTTTTTTCTTAGGACGTGTCAATTGCGTTAAAAGTGCGTTAAATTTGATGCCATGTCTAAATTTTGACATTACTGAGGTGAATACAGTCGTCAAAATTTAACTTGCTCACGAGATCGTTTAAATTTTAACTAGTGGATAAATTTTGACGTTTGTATTAAACTACTTGCACATTACTGACACCATCGACCTATTGTACCTGGACCTACGAGCCAATATTACGAGGTTCCATTCATTAAAAAAAAAAATCGATGCATCAGCAGCAATTTGAAAACGACTTAGGGCCACTTTGTTCAAAGTGGGTTAAATTTAATATCCGACTTTCACACGCTTTAATTAACTAACGCTTATCAACCAAAATTGGCTTATTAGCGATTTCCATTGCTAGGAACTTTTTTTGAAAACAATTTGATCTACAATAAACACATTCGACGATTTCCCAGTTTCAATACCTAATCATGGGATTAAGGCGAGGTACACATTATCAAACCTGTTTGATAAACCTATTTAATGTCAAACACTCAACAGTATCAAAAAAAAAATTGTGAACAAAGGACGTGTTTGTCAAACAGAGACTTAACACTATCTAACCTGAACAGATTTGTCAAACAGATTCGATAATGTGTACCCCGCTTAAGCTTTAAGGTTTTTCCAAACCAACGCGAAACATTCGGCGCGGCGGAGAAACATTCGCCGTTGGCTTGGGCACTCACATTTGTCTCCATGTAAATCAATTTTGACTAGCGAATGTTTCATCTTCAATGCTCTCCAAAACCAATGCGAAACATTCGGCGTGTCACAAGAGGCACGTTTGTCGGTTTTAATCCTATTTAATGCAATTGACACAGCAAAACCCTTCAATTTTATTTACCCCTTTAAAAGCGGATCAAATTTAACTGGGATCAAATTTAACCAATACTTTAATGCAATTGTAAGAAATGATTTTATGATGATTTATGATTTTATGATTTTTTATGATTTTTTAGTCGTTATACTTTACTGGATTGCATGAAAAAAAAATTTGAAGGTATATTTCCAGTTCTTAGCTAATCAAATTGCTTAGAAATGGACATGTGCTGCTAACTTACAGTGAGATCGGGGTGAAATTTGATTTTTATTGATTTTTTTTTTAGATGACTTGAAATTATGATAAATTTGAAGTCCTCTTAAAATTCATATTTCTCTCCGTAAAGTTTGCAGTACATGACCTAGTCCCCAATTAGAGTAGGTATGCACCAGGGAAGCATCTTAAGTCCTTTGCTCTTTATTACTGTCCTTGACTTTCTGCTTGAGGATAAGGTGACGGACCCTAAAGTGAATCAGTTATTCATTGCTGACGATGGAGCCATCATAACTGAAGATCCTGTGTCCTTGCAACGAGCACTTGATGTATGGGTGGAAGTTCTAGAGGGAAATGGATACCGAATTAGTGCAAAAAAGATCGAATATCTATGCTGTCCATTTTCTGATCCACACATGCCTATTCCGGACATCTATTTGAATGGAACAGTGCTTCCCAAGTTCGAAAAGTTTAAATACCTTGGATCAATGATCAATAGCGAAGGATCTTGTGATGACGACATCAAACATCGCGTAAGCGTAGGGTGGATGAAGTGGCGGGAAAACTCTGACATCTTTTGTGAAAGAAAAGCTCTACACGGCAGTTGTCGTCCGGCGCAAAAACTCCTGGATGAAACAAATGCAACAATACCTGCATTAAGTTGGCCTCAGACATGGACCAATCCAAAACCGGGAGGCATGTCGACGTTTTCTGAGGTCAACCCGGCGAACCCCACAAGTGGAACCGTAGGTAAAGTAGCTGAGTGGGAGAGTTGTGGTCCACCTCGAGATCATTACAATCGCCGGTCAAATGGAGAAGAAGAAGAAGAAGAAGAAGAAGAAGAAGAAGAAGAAGAAGAAGAAGAAGAAGAATGCAAAAAAACATCAAATCCCTATCCGCATTCCGTCTAAGTCTAAGCGAAAATTAATATACCAACTTCACAAACGTTTCCCAATAATCGTTTGATAAACAAAAGTTAAAATGTGAGCATTGACTTTTGTTCAAAGTTTGAATAATCTGAATATTCACTACCTCACAATTTTTGATTTATGCACACTCCATTATTTTACAATTTTCGCAATTCACAACTTCGCATCTTCCAAAATTCGCAACCTAGCACTTCATAAGTTCGTAATTTCGTACTCCACAACTTTAATTATCACAATTTCATACACTAGGCACTTTGCACATTGCATTTCCCCATCCGGACTCTGGACTTTGCACTGAGCACATTGCAACTTTACACATCAAAATGGGCACTTTAATTGATTTAAACGTAAGTTACGACACACTTCAAAGTATTTAAAAACGAAAACTTAGTATGTGACCATAGCCTTTTTCTCACAAATTTAAAAGCCTGACATCCAACAAAGAGAATGTGTTTGATCCGTTGACGCTGATCACTACCCAATGCTCGCAATCAAAATAATTGTTAATACCACAATAAATTACATTGACCTCCCCACACATGATTGGTGATCACCATGAGCAATTGTTCCAAATTGTATTTAACAGAAATTGTAATGAAATCTCTGCGCCTGCACTTAAAATTATTCGCCTCAGTCACAATTCACAAAAATAGAACCCAAATTCTATTACACTTAAAACTTCACTGCACAAAGTAACAACTCTCAAATTGAAAGCAATCAAATGCAATTTCCCGCTATGGTTCAGTGTGTACATGAACCGCGATGTTGGACATTGGGACAATTATCAAAACCTTCATACAAGTATATACGAGGTCCGCAAAACTATCTATCGCCCATCAAAAAAAAAAAAAAAAAATCGGCATATCCATCCATACTGCATTTCTGGGCGCGCAGCAAGGAATCAAACAAAAAAAAAAAAACATACCGTCACGTTTTCCGAATTAACAAAATTGATTCTACGTTTCAAACTGAGCCAAGATCACCGCACATAGGTTATAGCTCTGGATGGTGTGATTGGACAATTGAATTGTTGCCTAGGCCAATATGTGTGTAGCTAGGAGTCACCATCATCATAGTCCCCACATACTGACTCTTCGCCGCCGAATAACCTTCTACCATCATCGCATCGAGGAGCCGCAACCTCGTTAGAGATTTGGTGGTTAGACGAACTTTTGTTTAGTGTGTTCGGCAGTAGTTGTTGTTGCTATGTCGATATATCTCTTGTTCACATGACCAACAACGGTCTTCGTCATCATTGTCATAATCAGCGTCATCCCAGTGCACTTTGGAGATGATGCCACATGGCTCTAGGTCTGAGATACCTCGGAGGGAGGTCATAACATCCAAACACCGGCCACTGCGATCTTGTTAGCCATGCATTGCGTAGGTTCATCTATCGATCGGTTGGAACGGGCTTCCCGAATATTATTGTGTATATATCTCTCGGATTCATCCGAATTCCGCATTGCAGTAAGGCAGCACCATACCACCATGACATGGGGTCCGTTGTGTTTAGGTCACCACCTTTGGGGCCAATTTATTCAATCAACGAGCTAAAATTTGCTGTGTGCCAATTTCGAGCGCTCCTTCGGTATGTACACTGAAATTGATGGCTGGTTGCTTTTGGTTAGTTGGTCTATGAACCTGAAATCAGAAGTCGAACTCATGCGAGCACTGGTTGTGTTGTGCTGCCTCTGCCTGCCATATCGCTAGATGGAAACCTCAGCGCGGAAATATCTCAAAAATAGTGGGTAGCTTATTAAATAAAAATAATTCTTCGGTGAGCTGAAGATAAACGATGCAGTTGGGCACTCTGTGTGATGTAATCGGTCAATATTGCAGTGAGACGATCGGCCTGGCCGATGACGCCTTCAACGCGCAGAGGCATATTTGTTGTTCAAGTATAGGTATAGGTATTGGAAAAGTTGGGTCATGGAATTCTCTGGGGCTGTGGAAAAGATTTATGACTTGAATAGAGGTTATGGTACACGTCTGAGATTACTTCATTGAAACGCATTGCTTTAGTAATTGGCAACGACTATACAATTAATAGAATTGACACTGTAATTTTAACTGTAGAATATTTATTTCTTGAGATGGGGTTTGACAATCTCTTAAGAAAAATCTGAGTCCTTCAAAATAACTTCAGATACAATTAACATTATTGGTCTGACAGTTGATTCCACACAAAACATATTGAGCTTTTCTGCTCAATTGATGAACGTTTATCTTGTTCGTTTAAGGTTCTGGATCATGCTTCCTGTATCTGCATTGATCCATGAGCACTTTTGAATGTTTTTCTTCGTATTTACACAGATTTACAAAATACGGCAAATTCAAAACAAAAAAATTACACTACGTAAGTTTTTTGTACATTCTTTTAATATAAATTCGCAGACATAACTTCGATTATTAAACACTTGTCAACTGAGCTTATGTTTTCATTTTGATACATAACGCAGCTTAAAACCTGATCATGCAAGAAATCGAACTGTCATTGATTGAGATGTGTGAAAAAGGAACGTCTGTGAAGTTAGCAGGGCAACTTTCACCTATAGTAACAGTACAACGCAGAATAATTTGCATTTATTTGCATTTCTAGAAGACGGCGACCGCGACGGCGACCGCGACGGCGACCGCGACGGCGACCGCGACTGCGACCGCGACCGCGACGGCGACTGCGACGGCGACTGCGACGGCGACCGCGACTGCGACCGCGACTGCGACCGCGACGACGACCGCGACGGCGACGGCGACCGCGACCGCGACGGCGACCGCGACGGCGACCGCGACGGCGACCGCGACTGCGACGGCGACCGCGACGGCGACTGCGACAGCGACTGCGACCGCGACGGCGACCGCGACTGCGACGGCGACTGCGACCGCGACTGCGACCGCGACGGCGACCGCGACGGCGATTGCGACTGCGACCGCGACGGCGACCGCGACCGCGACCGCGACGGCGACCGCGACTGCGACCGCGACGGCGACCGCGACGGCGACCGCGACGGCGACTGCGACTGCGACCGCGACCGCGACGGCGACGGCGACCGCGACGGCGACCGCGACCGCGACCGCGACTGCGACCGCGACTGCGACGGCGACTGCGACCGCGACGGCGACCGCGACGGCGATTGCGACTGCGACCGCGACGGCGACCGCGACCGTGACGGCGACCGCGACCGCGACGGCGACCGCGACTGCGACCGCGACGGCGACCGCGACGGCGACCGCGACGGCGACTGCGACCGCGACGGCGACGGCGACCGCGACGAAGACCGCGACTGCGACCGCGACGGCGACCGCGACGGCGACCGCGACGGCGACTGCGACCGCGACGGCGACCGCGACGGCGACCGCGATTGCGACGGCGACGGCAACCGCGACCGCGACGGCGACCGCGACGGCGACCGCGACGGCGACCGCGACTGCGACGGCGACGGCGACGGCGACCGCGACCGCGACGGCGACCGCGACGGCGACCGCGACTGCGACCGCGACCGCGACGGCGTCCGCGACGGCGACCGCGACTGCGACTGCGACGGCGACCGCGACGGCGACTGCGACTGCGACCGCGACGGCGACCGCGACGGCGACCGCGACGGCGACTGCGACGGCGACTGCGACGGCGACCGCGACGGCGATTGCGACGGCGACCGCGACCGCGACTGCGACGGCGACGGCGACCGCGACGGCGACCGCGACGGCGACCGCGACGGCGACTGCGACTGCGACCGCGACGGCGACCGCGACGGCGACCGCGACGGCGACAGCGACGGCGACTGCGACTGCGACCGCGACGGCGACGGCGACCGCGACGGCGACCGCGACGGCGACCGCGACTGCGACCGCGACGGCGACAGCGACCGCGACGGCGACTGCGACGGCGACTGCGACCGCGACGGCGACCGCGACGGCGATTGCGACGGCGACGGCGACCGCGACTGCGACGGCGACCGCGACGGCGACCGCGACGGCAACCGCGATGGCGACCGCGACGGCGACAGCGACCGCGACGGCGACTGCGACGGCGACTGCGACCGCGACGGCGACCGCGACGGCGACTGCGACGGCGACCGCGACGGCGACCGCGACGGCGACTGCGACGGCGACTGCGACGGCGACCGCGACGGCGACCGCGACCGCGACGGCGACTGCGACGGCGACTGCGACGGCGACCGCGACGGCGACCGCGACGGCGACCGCGATGGCGACCGCGACGGCGACCGCGACGGCGACCGCGACTGCGACGGCGACGGCGACCGCGACGGCGACCGCGACGGCGACTGCGACGGCGACTGCGACGGCGACCGCGACGGCGACCGCGACGGCGACCGCGATGGCGACCGCGACGGCGACCGCGACGGCGACAGCGACCGCGACGGCGACTGCGACGGCGACTGCGACCGCGACGGCGACCGCGACGGCGATTGCGACTGCGACGGCGACCGCGACTGCGACGGCGACCGCGACTGCGACGGCGACCGCGACGGCGATTGCGACTGCGACCGCGACGGCGACCGCGACTGCGACGGCGACCGCGACCGCGACGGCGACCGCGACTGCGACCGCGACGGCGACCGCGACGGCGACCGCGACTGCGACCGCGACGGCGACGGCGACTGCGACTGCGACCGCGACGGCGACGGCGACTGCGACGGCGACTGCGACCGCGACGGCGACCGCGACGGCGATTGCGACTGCGACGGCGACCGCGACCGCGACTGCGACGGCGACGGCGACCGCGACGGCGACCGCGATGGCGACCGCGACTGCGACCGCGACGGCGACCGCGACGGCGACTGCGACTGCGACTGCGACCGCGACGGCGACCGCGACGGCGACCGCGACGGCGACCGCGACGGCGACCGCGACGGCGACTGCGACTGCGACCGCGACGGCGACCGCGACCGCGACGGCGACCGCGACTGCGACCGCGACGGCGACCGCGACTGCGACGGCGACCGCGACGGCGACGGCGACCGCGACTGCGACGGCGATTGCGACTGCGACCGCGACGGCGACGGCGACGGCGACTGCGACGGCGACTGCGACCGCGACTGCGACCGCGACGGAGACGGCGACCGTGACGGCGACCGCGACTGCGACGGCGACCGCGACGGCGACCGCGACGGCGACCGCGATTGCGACGGCGACCGCGACGGCGACTGCGACGGCGACTGCGACCGCGACGGCGACTGCGACGGCGACTGCGACCGCGACGGCGATTGCGACTGCGACCGCGACCGCGACTGCGACGGCGACCGCGACGGCGACCGCGACGGCGACCGCGACGGCGAATGCGACTGCGACCGCGACGGCGACCGCGACGGCGACTGCGACTGCGACCGCGACGGCGACCGCGACGGCGACCGCGACGGCGACTGCGACGGCGACCGCGACGGCGACCGCGACTGCGACCGCGACGGCGACAGCGACCACGACGGCGACTGCGACTGCGACGGCGACTGCGACCGCGACGGCGACCGCGACTGCGACCGCGACGGCGACCGCGACCGCGACTGCGACGGCGACGGCGACCGCGACGGCGACCGCGACGGCGACGGCGACCGCGACGGCGACGGCGACCGCAACCGCGACGGCGACCGCGACGGCGACCGCGACGGCGACCGCGATTGCGACGGCGACCGCGACGGCGACGGCGACTGCGACGGCGACGGCGACTGCGACGGCGACTGCGACCGCGACGGCGACCGCGACGGCGATTGCGACTGCGACGGCGACCGCGACCGCGACTGCGACGGCGACCGCGACGGCGACCGCGACGGCGACCGCGACTGCGACGGCGACCGCGACGGCGACTGCGACTGCGACCGCGACGGCGACCGCGACGGCGACCGCGACGGCGACCGCGACGGCGACCGCGACGGCGACAACGACTGCGACCGCGACGGCGACCGCGACCGCGACGGCGACCGCGACTGCGACGGCGACTGCGACCGCGACTGCGACCGCGACGGCGACCGCGACCGCGACGGCGACCGCGACTGCGACGGCGACCGCGACGGCGACCGCGACGGCGACCGCGATTGCGACGGCGACCGCGACGGCGACTGCGACGGCGACTGCGACCGCGACGGCGACCGCGACGGCGATTGCGACTGCGACCGCGACGGCGACCGCGACCGCGACTGCGACGGCGACCGCGACCGCGACCGCGACGGCGACCGCGACGGCGACCGCGACCGCGACCGCGACGGCGACCGCGACCGCGACCGCGACGGCGACTGCGACGGCGACTGCGACGGTGACTGCGACCGCGACGGCGACCGCGACGGCGACCGCGACCGCGACGGCGACCGCGACTGCGACGGCGACTGCGACTGCGACGGCGACCGCGACGGCGACCGCGACGGCGACCGCGACGGCGACTGCGACTGCGACCGCGACGGCGACCGCAACCGCGACGGCGACCGCGACGGCGACCGCGACGGCGACTGCGACTGCGACTGCGACCGCGACGGCGACCGCGACCGCGACGGCGACCGCGACCGCGACCGCGACGGCGACCGCGACGGCGACCGCGACGGCGACCGCGATTGCGACGGCGACCGCGACGGCGACCGCGACTGCGACGGCGACGGCGACCGCGACGGCGACCGCGACGGCGACTGCGACGGCGACTGCGACCGCGACGGCGACCGCGACGGCGACCGCGACGGCGACCGCGACGGCGATTGCGACTGCGACGGCGACCGCGACCGCGACTGCGACGGCGACCGCGACGGCGACCGCGACGGCGACCGCGACTGCGACGGCGACCGCGACGGCGACTGCGACTGCGACTGCGACTGCGACCGCGACGGCGACCGCGACGGCGACCGCGACGGCGACCGCGACGGCGACCGCGACGGCGACTGCGACTGCGACCGCGACGGCGACCGCGACCGCGACGGCGACTGCGACTGCGACTGCGACCGCGACGGCGACCGCGACGGCGACTGCGACCGCGACTGCGACCACGACAGCGACCGCGACCGCGATGGCGACTGCGACGGCGACCGCGACGGCGACCGCGACTGCGACCACGACTACGACCGCGACGGCGACCGCGACTGCGACCGCGACTGCGACCGCGACTTCGACTGCGACCGCGACCGCGACGGCGACCGCAACAGCGACCGCGACTTTATTTTCTTGCACTTATTTAGTATCTTCCTTAAAAGTTTAAGTCAACGTTCAGGCTTTTTTGTGCAAGTCCAACTATTTATGAAAGCCGCAAGGTGTCTAAGCCTTTCTTCGTTTTGTGTGTTATCTTTTTTCTGCAGGGTTAATTTATTTCAAAATTGTATAACTTTGTCGTCTGACATTGCAACCTTGCTATAAGAACACCTAAATTCCATGTCAAGAAAACATTAACCCCGTTGCGTTACTAGAAATGTCAACCTTCCATAAAATGGTGATCTATTGATCGCGCTCCAACACTCTATCGACTATTATAGACAACTAACAAAAACACCATCATTATTGTCTGCAAACCATGCAACACTTCATAAGTCAATTTGGCATCTGAATCGTAGCCGTCGCGTTGTTGGTTGGGAGAAGGAAGATCTTTAACAGAGCGACCATCCTCCTTGAAAGAAGTGTAATCACGAATTCGCGTTTTACTTCTTTGCCATAGATGATGGTTCACCACACCACACTACATTACAGAATGGAACCTTTAACCATATTCATTTGGCATTTGGGAATTTGGGAACTAAAAAAAAAAAAAAAATAGACGGAAAATCTGTCGATAGCTTCGACGTCTCTGAAAAGCTATCGATATTTTGTTTTACTTTTTTTTTTTTTGTGTTTTGTGGTCACAAGGTTCGTTCGTTCCTCATTTGCTCGAAACACCAGTGCTTGTTGATATGGTAGATTCTACATTTGGCATTAGTGCGATGATAACACGACTCTTCTGTCTTCTAAATGTAAAGAAGATACAATGTTTTGAATGCTAAAGTGCAAAACGTTACAGCCGTACACTCCAATCCGATCCCATAGACGAAGACGACTGACGATCCTTTCTTGTTTTAACTGCCATCGATTTGTATATCGGTGGTATACCTAAATCCATAAAAATGTGTCTTCTTCCAGAGGTGCTGCATCTAGTCACCGAGAGATGGTGTGCGCGGTAAGGTGATCTCTTACGATCGTATAGATATTTAACAAATGTTGTTGTTATTTTGTGTGTTTAATTTTAGTTTTTGGTTGGTTGAATTTCGTGACGATTTTTCATTTTGTTTTTGGTAATCAATCAAGATGAATAGGTATACGAAAGATGCTCTATGGAAGTTTTTTGACTTTAAAAGTGAAGATGATATTCGGATGGATGGAATGAGGAAAGTGAATTTAAACGTTTTGTGTAAGTTATGCGTTGAGGTGAAAAGGTCGAATATTGTACTTTTAGTTTTAATTAATTTTTTTTAGCGAAATATGTTTTGATGCTTACTTTCAAATATTTAGATAAATGCTTAACAATTGTATGGATGTTAAGGTAAAGATAAATCAATTATTACTGATGCCGGAAATAGCTATATGATAGGCATATTTTTTGAACAACTAACAAGGTTCTGTTTTGGACTCAATCAAGGTTATGGAAATAATTATTTTAAAAATTTGAAAAAAATACAAAACAACATGGGCATAGGTAGCTTCTTACATAATAGAATTATCAAAACAATTAGAAGAAAGAACTAGGCAAATTTCGAGTGCTAAAGGTGAAATTCTCAATGCCATCCTTTTAGAGGCCTTTAACTTTTAGGCCAGTGGATTTCCTGGCTAGTAGAAAATTCGAATATGCCAACAGAAACTAATATTTTAAAGTATGATGATTCATGTTTAAACTAGTGAATAAACCTTAGTAAAGAACGCTTGTTTTTAAGAATTTGTATTCATGAAAATTGTAGTGTGGAGCAGTAGTGGATCTAGGATTTGGCTGTGGGGGGGGGGGCTTGGAGTTTGGAGATCCAGTTTTTACATATGAAGTTATATAACAGAAAACGAATTTGCAAGTTATCACTTTCCTTCTTTAATAATAGCCGTGTTTTTGTGCCTTTATATCCGCTCCTATCGCGCCTTAAAATGTTTTCAATATAAAGTACCTACAATAACAAGAATTTGGAATTGATTTGTGTTAAACATGTGAATTATTTTTAAGCAGAGCTAGAAGCCAATATAAAGGCTAAGCAAAACATGGCTGTATAACTAATTTTATAACTTAAATTTTTAGCCACGTTACAAATTCGTTTATTTATATTGCTTAATAATAATTGATTAGGTAGTAGGTACCTTCCCTCATTATGAAAGTGTTTGTTTAAATAAGCTGAAGGTATGCTTTGAACTTCACATTTTTGCTAAAATTTAAAAACTGTTTGTAATTGGCTAGTTCAGAAAAATTATATTTAAGTGGTCTTACTGGCAAAAGCTCATAATGTGCTTTGACAGTGTCAGTCCACTGAGATCTCATTTTCATGAACTAGCCAAACAACGAACAGAGTACCTTCTTGTTTTGTTTAAATCGTCACTGGAAAGCAGAGAAAATAATATTTTGTGGATCGAAAAATTAAATATTTAAACTTCAAGTCTTAAGTCAGGCTCTAAAAAATAACCTTCACGGCCCAATTCTGCAAGTGTGAATGAATTTTCGTGTACGCTGCATACGTACACTTTTTATTCCTGCTCAATAAATGTGTCGATAGATTTGCACGTCTTTCTAGAGTCTATAGGGATGGTAAATATTCATGTCCACCTGCAAGATTTTTCTGAGTTTCTCACGCATTTTGAATTTAGCTCCTTGACTACAGAATGTGTATTTAATTGCATAGTCCAAAATTATTTTGCATGAACAATTGCCTTAGACCTTTGAAATTTAAAAAACATTAAGACCCAAAATTCTCTTACTCCAGCCAAGGCCGTATGTAACAATTCCTGTCGTATTAAACATTCACACTAAGCCTTACACCCCGTTTTTCTCCAATTGTTTTATCCTCAATTGCGTTTCTTTTGTCAAATTAGCTAAGTTTTTAGTGTAAAAAGTTGTTGAATTTGATGTTAAGCCCCAACCACGTTTTTTGTAATTATATTTTCTAGGTTTAGTCCCAACTTCGTACTGACAGTCCCTAGACTATTTCTTAGAAAGTTATTTGTTTAACCCTGACAACGTTTTTGTCTAATGTTCTCAGTTTTTTCTTTCCAGTTTTCTGGGTTTTGTTTTTAAGGAAAATTGTCGTTGCATGAAGCATGTCCAATATTATAGCCCCCCACTTGTTTTTTGTCGAATTCCCTTCAGGCTTTAGCTTAGGGCTTAGGGCTTAGAAACAAATTACAACATGTAAATTGTTCAGCCCCAACCACGTTATTTTGTCCATCAAATTTCACACCTTAACAATATTTTAGACGAAAATAAAACTCTACACGTTGTAAAGTTTTGCTTTCTATATTTCAAATTATTTTAGTACTTGGCTGTGGGGGGGATTTAGCCCCTATAGCCACCTCCTGGATCCGCCACTGGTGTGGAGCCTTAGCTTCATTTAAACACGAAATTCACCCAAATTAACCCATACATTTTGTTTAGGGTATGGTCTTATTGGTCATATTTTAATATAATTGACGCTGCAGTTGCATTAATGTCTCCTTAAATGCAGATCGTATTTCCAGCAAAACGAGTGGAAGTGCTTTAATCCAATTTTCATTGTTGTGGCCCATGATAGGAGCTTTCAACTGGCGATGAAAAGGCTTGGTCATTCCGTTTGCTTGAGGATGCTAACTCGTAGTGTAATGAAGTTCGATGCCAAACTGCTTTGCGATATCTCTAAAACTAAATGAGGTGAGCTGAGAGGGATCATGACGTTATCTAGAATGACAAAAATCTCGAATGGACAAAACCTAGAAAAACAGAAAAAAAAAATCTCGAATGCAAAAATCTAGAATGACAAAAATCTCGAATGTACAAAAATCTCGAAACACAAAATCTAGAAAGTCAAAATAAAATCTAGAAAAAATCTAGAACTTAGTTTTATTATGTTGGTATGCTCTCTTTACTGTTGGGAATATTTTAAAATACTGTTGATTATACACAAAGGTAAAATAAATTTTTTATTTTATATTTATTCAAAAAAATGAATATTAAGGGCCAATTTTTCATTGGTCAGTTAAACCTCAGATAGTACTTATTTTTCGAATAAAACAAAAAATATTTCCCTGTTGCTATAGTAAATATGCCTCTGATAGATTTACTGATGATTGAAAAATTGGCTCTAAACCAATTAAAAAAAATGAATAAACAAACACTTCAGACGAAAAAAAAATAAACGTAGAGAGAAATAACAGCGTACCTACATGGACTGTGCCAAGTGTTAAAGTAATAATAACAGTATAATGGCAAGTAACTGAATAAAATCATAGAAATAACAATGAAAAATGTTATTGCTAATTGACTTTAACATTCTAGGTAAAGCGTTCGCTATACGTTTACCCAAATGCCACTGGCGATGCAAAATTGATATTGTTTGTTTTAGGCCTGTAACTCAACTGCAAAAAGCCTTCAAATAAAGGAGCAAGTGGCAACTGAAAGATAACTCTATCTAACATATACTAATCGAGAGTATATGATTTAAGAGTACTTTGGTTAAAAGTTTCCCAGAATGACTGTGGTGGAAGATGTTCAAATCCTGCTTTAAAGGACATTTTATTTTTTACCCAGAAAAATTAGAAAACAAATTGTAAAAACCTGATTTTTTGTGGAAAGTTTTACTTAGATGCCCTTAATATGTGGTGAAATTTTTCTTCATTTCACCCACAAATTTTTTCGTGAGGGGGGGGTAAAAGAGGTTAAAAGAGAATTTGCACCTGATTTTTTTCAATATCTCAAAAATTATCAGCTTTACAGAAAAAATGTCAAGGCACAAATTAAAGCTAACACAATTCTACACAAATTAGGTCTTGAAATTTTTTTTTGTAAGACCAATAGTTTGGAATATACGAAAAGATCGAATTTCATTTGCATTTTCTAATGTGACAACATCTTCATTCTTCAATAAGTTTCTGTATAAAAACAGAAAGTAAGTCAGTAATTTTTTTGTATGTCACTTTTACCACATATAAAACACTGTGTTTGCCAGCTAAGAATTGGGGCACTGTTTTTAGTTATCTTACGCGGAGCAACATTATATTCATCTTCATTTCCTTTTTCAATTTGACGGCGCGGCGTTTGTACAAATCTCGTTTTCTTTTATTAACATATGAGGCGCGACATGCGTAATGAAATCTTAAATCATCCCATTTTTCTTCCAGTTCAAACTGTAGATTTTCGCGGCGAGGTTATCACTGTAATCAAGAGCTGCAGCGAGTAAAGATTGTTTACCTTTGTTTGTTATATCAACAAGTTTTTCCTTCGTAATCTCTTCGCCAAAAACAAAAATGTTTTTTGGAAAATCTTTGTTCCGTCTTTCTTTTTTATAAAATAACTACACGCAAGAACAACACTTTTCCACATAACAACAATTTGAATAAACTTTTAGCTGATACTTTTTCTCTGAAAGAAATAAATAATGACATTAAAAATAGAAAGAAATAAAAAGGATTTTGCTCCTTTTAAAAAATTAACCTTTTAACATAAATATTTTTATGAACTCTTGCATGAAACTAGGAAGAGAGGGTGAAATTCTGCGTCGAAACCCATCTTAAGATTTTTTGTATTACTTTTTTGGAGGTTTTGGCAATATTTTTACTTTTACTCATAACAACATAAGCGTACTCGTCACATTTTAGACTAAGACATATTTCAACTCGTATCTGCTAAAATATTGATCTTACAAAAAAAAGTTCCAAGACCTAAGAATTGTATAAGCTTTAATTTGTGCCTTGACATTTTTTCTGTAAAGCTGATCATTTTTGAGATATTGACAAAAAAACAGGTGCATCTTCTCTTTTAACCTCCTTTATACCCCCCCACACGAAAAAATTTGTGGGTGAAATGAAGAAAAATGTTTACCACATATTAAGGGCATCTTAATAAAACTTTCCACAAAAAATCAGGTTTTTACAATTTTTTTTTTTCCAATTTTTCTGGGTAAAAAATAAAATATCGAAAACAGTGTGCAGGCACCTTTAAAGCAGGATTTGGACATGTTCCGCCACAGTCATTCTGGGAAACTTTTAACCAACGTACCCTTAAATCATATACTTTCGAGTAGTATGTGTTAGACAGAGTTATCTTTCAGTTGCCACTCAAGTCTGAAAAATGGGAGCTAGTTGCAGCCTATTTATTGTATTTTTCAAATTTAAATCATATTACCTAGGCCTGATATCTTTTCAGAATGCAGAAAATGCTCTTCCACATATATGTTCATATGTGAAGATTGGAGAAAGAATAGTTGAAAGTAATTTTTTAATTTATCTAAACTGTCTTCTGTGAAACTAATTGAATAAAAGTACCGTTATTATATTTTAAAAATTACCAAATCGTAAAAGATCTCGAAAAACTATTCACTTTTGAGACAATGTCTCAAAAGTGAATGGTTTTTTCGAGATTTTTGTCGTTCTAGATTTTGTCTTTCTAGATTTTTGTTATTCTACTCGTAGATTATATTCATTCTATATTTTGGTTTTCTAGATTTTTGTAATTCGAGATTTTTACATTCAAGATTATGACTTTCGAGATTTTGTCTTTCGAGATTTTGCTTTTCTAGATTTCGTGGTAGACCCGAACTGAGATCCTCTATCGATGGCTAATTTTTGTGGACAACCAAACCGACATATCCAAAATGAGAGAAATGCAGTGAGTTACAGCAGTGATAGACTGGAGAGCACATACATACTTCGGACCAACGTGTGAAGCGATCCGTGACGGTTAAGCAGTATCGGAATGAGTTCACTGGAGGTAGTGGTCCAAAATCGTTTGGATGGAGATGCAAAATCTCCGAAACATGATTTAGCATGGCGAGAGATCTTAGAGCGCTGGCAAGATGTACAAAAGCGAGCCCAAATACGACAATCCTTTCGCATTGAAGGCCAGATGAAGCGATCGCCAATTAATCTGGTAGATGCTTTGATTCCTGGATGGCTTAGGTTGAGCAGTTGATCGAAAATTTGACAACGACGGTAAGATTTAGTTATGAAAGTTCGTGGATTACTTGTAGATGTATCACAACATAGGAGTATATTGATGTTCCGAGAATCAAAACTTGTTTGAGATTGAGAGACTATTTGATTCCAAATGTTTAGCAGAGTTGGACAATATTTGACCTTATTTTTGAGTACTTAGTTTTTCACAATTTTTTGTTTACTCATGGTTAGATAGCAACTCAAATATAACATTCATGAATTTTAAACTAATGTGGTGTTGTAGAAAATTTTATAAAAAACAAGAATATAGCGGATGGTTCTTTTGTAAGTTGTATATTTCCAAAGTTATAAAGGAAAATGTCTGAAAAATGGGGTGATTTTAGCGTTTTTTGTCACTGTTGTATTTTTCCTGCAGCGATCACAGGTTTTTGGAAGTTGCAAACTTAGCTACAGACTACTCTTACATGGCCCAGCAACATATCAAAAATGCAGAACTACATCGAGCTTTGCGAATTTAGCCCTTTTTTTGTTATTATTGACTGGGCTTATATAGACATATTATCAAATAAATACTATAAATACTGCCAGACAAATTTTGTGCGAGACAAAGTTTGTGCATATTATTTTTCTAGAGAATCTCATGGAGGTGTTGAAAACCAAACATAAAGCCAATCTGTATTCATTCAATACTAAAAGCTATAATGAGTAGATCATAGGTCCACAAAATTATTGAAATTCCCCATGTTGAACTCAATTATATGCTTAATTAAAGCCAAAAAATAACACTTAACAAACCCTTTCGCAAATAACTGGTAAGATAATTGTAAAAAAGTTTATTAACTTCCATTTCCCGCATTATTTGAGAGTTAAAATATAAGAATATATGAATGTACTGTACTGTACTAGGGTGGATCGATTGATAAAAAAATTGTAAGAACAAAAAATTTTTTTTTTTGATCGTGTTCGGGCTATATATAAAAGTTGTCATAATAGCCTGTCAATAGGTATCCAAAATATTTTTCAAGAATTCCAATTTTAAATACTGCCCCAAGGACCTTTAAGATTTTCGAAATTTATGGAAAATCTAAAAAAAATAAATTATATAAAATCGCTTACAAAATTGCTTATATTTCACAAGTTAAATATAAAACCGTCTTTAAAAATCAACAGACTTACGCATATGTGTCTGCTAGGGGAAAGAGGGGGGGGCAATGGGGTCAGTTGACCCTCCACATGGCTGTGTTTGTGCTCTATTCACATTCAGAGTCTTTGTTGTCTCACATAACCTGCCTGTGTTTGTGTACTGGTTTAGTTATGCTTTTCTCCATTTACAAGCGATAGCGTAGTGTAGGAGGGGTAGGAATATAGGAAGGGGAAATCATTGAGTTTTTGTTCTTAGACAGTTGCGAAAACTCTCGATAGATTTGGGATTTCAGACAGGATACCTGCAGCTATTTTTTCAGCGAATCTTCAAGATGTTGGAATGATTTCAAAGGACAATTTTGCGAACGTTGTAGATAGGCACAAAATCAGACGTGCCCGTGAGAAAGAAAGGGTATCCTTATCATCTTTGTCACTGTCGATGTAATTCCAAGATCTCCAGTTTGTGATATATTTGTATGGACAAAAAGATAAAATTCTAAGTATGATAGATAATAGATGGAAGCTTATTATTGAAGAGCATTTAAGCTTAGTAAAAGAACCTGGATTGGAATACTAAGGACATCTCTATCTCAAAATAAAAAAGCTGAAACCGTTAGTAAAAAATTGAAAAAGTTCTTTGTAAAAAAAGGGGATTGATAAATCCAAACTTGTGGTTATTGGAAGGGATGGCACAGCTATAAACACGGGATCCAAAGGTAGTGCTATTCGTCGTTTGGAACTAGAGCTCGGAAAACCATTGCAATGTTTCATATGCCAGTTGCATGCAATTGAACTTATACTTCGTCACATATTTGTGCATCTTGATGGAACTACAACTGGACCACGAAGCTTTACAGGCACTTTGAGAAATAAACTGAAAGATTTTGAGAATTTGCCAGTAGTGTCATTTCAAGCTATCCAATGTAACCTTCCAGCATTATTAAATACTCATGATCTCAAAATCCCGGTAAAGTCGTTCACTGAAAGTGGCTTACAACTGGTAATCGAATATTAACTTTATATATTTCTACTTTGACACCATCTGAAAATTTGCTACTATTGGTCAATTTTATAATACAAGTCTATGCGCCATTATGGTTTGAGATAAAAACTAGACCTCAGTGCATTTATGGCGCTCGACATCTACAAGGTACCTGCCTGAAAATTTTAAATTGATTGTTGACCCTGTTATTCAAAGAAATGACTATTTCGGACACCCAGAATATATTTTAATATCAATGATTGCGGAGGAAAGGGAAGTAATTCAAATTATAGCTTTGAGAAGAATTAAAAAAGCACGAGAGCGCCTTGGAACATCATCAACATCGGCGGGGTTCTTCGTTTTGCCGAAATTTAACTTTAATGCTCAGGATAACATTGACATAATCGACTAGAATGTGGATATTTTATATGATCCACCGATATTAAGAAACATTAGTCTGGAAGCTATTAGTGAAGGTATTCAAGATTCAAAATTGATTGGAACTTTATTTATGCCATATATAAAGGATTACCCTTGCCATCTAACTCAAGCGACGGAACGGTGCGTTAAAATTGCTGCTGTCTGTGGTCCAATAAGGTGTGATGGATTTATAAGAGCAAAAATTGAATCTCGAAAAAAATTCCATTTTTTAATTCTAAAAAAAATTTCAAATTTTTGTAATTTTTTCTTTGACATTTTGCTTTTTTAAACTTTGTTTGACTTCTTTTTCTTAATATTTTATTGTTTTATACTTAAACTGCTTTTGATTATCATTCATAATACAAAAATAATAACACCAGACTAATAAAAATGGTTATACTTCTGCGGAACCTTTATTTTGTTTACCAGTTTTTTTTTGGTCTCAGGAGAAGTTTTGTATGAATTTGGGGCAAGTACAAGATCCCAATTTTTTTCAAAAACTTTTGTTTACCTGACATCATGATATATAAAAAGGCAACTTTTGGTTAGTACCCAAAACCTGAATTCAAAGATAAAAAAATCGAGCCACCCTAGTACATACATATGTATCTAAAAATAGTCTAAACAAAACCTTAAGCTATAATTTATAAAATTCCTTCAAACTTACATTTAACACCAACAAAATCACAACCATAATAACCCATTAACAAATTTCTTGTGACCGGTGCGGTGTGTCCCCGATAATAAAACAAAAACACCACACATCACCCAATGCAGCGTTGTTATTATAGCCCCACCAGTCAAAGTCAAAACAACATTCCTCCTATCTAAAAATCCATGCAGACATAGACAAGCTTGTCAGCGCATACCAAAACTAATTTTTCAAAACACATCTCCAAAAATCAAATTCTTCATCACCATGAAAATAAACACTGCTTGGTAATAAGTACACTTCGAAGAATTTGGACAAATTAATACTACCTAACGTTTCTTCGGAAACATGCGCCCGGCCGGGCCGACCCACTGTGTCGCCTGCCTGCAAACAGCATTTTAATGTGAATGTCCGTTGCATAATGCCGCCACCGCGCGCCGCCGCCACAACCGTGCTGTCGCATGAGGTTCCAAAAAGATTCCGTGGGCGGATGTGCGATATTCATTTTCATATATGCGAGGGGGACGTAATTAATAACCGACAACGTGCGCCTATAATACAAATTAGCTATCTAGCACTCAGCAGTCAGCACCTCTTCGGAAGAAGAAGAAGAATAAGAAGAAGTGAATTACTGGCGAGGGCCTAGCCTAGTCGCAAACATAGTCCGATCAAATTTATACATTGGGGTTTTTGATATAAAAAACTGGACAAATTAATTTCAACTACGTCCTCATTTCTTCCTTTCAATTCCAATATTTTCTCGAACGACTCAACCGATTTTAATATTAAATTTATTTTCAAGGAATTGTAAACAACACAATTAATTCCTCAGATCTTTTAAGTTTTTGTGAAGTAAATTTGTACGGGTACTGGACATAATTTGTAAAGTTTTTTTATTTGATTTTAAGAAACGAAAATAAAAAAAATCAATTTAAGTCTAAAATTATAATATAAGCTTTAAAAATTAAAAAAACAAACAAATCTTGGCTAGATTTTTGACTTAAATGCCCCATTGTAGTCCGGTTCGTACAATATTGATCGCTCACACAAAATTGTCCGCGACAGGTGATTTGTCTGCTTGAGTCGGCACCAATGCCCACCACACGGTATGGGTGAGTTTCTGTCTTACGGGCCAGATACCGTTCCTCTCGTACTGTGCTGATGGTTTTGGAGGAAGTTTTTTTTTTTTTTTGAACTTATTCCAAATGTGGATATTTTAAGTGGTGCGTAGATCAGATGGACGGAGTAGCATCATAATGTGAATTGACGCATTGTTTGCGGTGCGGTGGTGTGTGGATCTGTGGATGTGGAGTGGTTGGCCAAAAAAGTTCACTGAACCAATGGATGAGAGAGACCACTTTACACGGATCTAACCATTGCGGATGCATTCGGGTTATATGTTGTAGCTTGTAGGAGCGAGTGCTTGCCCGCGGAAAAGTGGCTTTGTGCATGTTAAGTGCAGAAGAGCAGTCACGCGCCTCATTGTTTTTTTTTTGTTGCTGTTGTTGGTGTATTTTGTGGTATTTTCGTTGGTGGATGGCGATGATATTGTTTGCGAACGTTTGTTTGGCCGAAGATGGATTACACTGAGGTGGGGCTTTTTATGTCGTTTATTTGCGATGAGCGAGCCTACCGACCCACGAACGATGCCGACGCGACGCATAGTATAGATCCGTGGTGCAATGGGAACAAGAGAAGATCGCCTAATTTGATATGTGTGCTGAAGAAAACACGAAATACGGAAACACGTCTCTCGCTGCACATCGTCATCGCGTCGTTGTCGTCGTCTTCGTCCATTCACTGTCACATGGCCCAGAGGAATAATTGGCTAAGTTAAATCATCGCGTCGACAAAGTAATTTGTGGCCAGTTGGTATAGTTGACGATTGCATAAGTGCAGTAGTTGCGCTTGCGATGGATGAAGTTGCAAACATTATATGGGTAGGGTATACGCGGCATCGCAGGCTCTAAGCTCTATTCTAGCACTAATAGGAGAATGGAAATTTTATAAGGTTATGGCGGGTAATGTCATGGTCAGTAAAGAAATAATAAATATTGCTGCAAAACATGCAGAGATGATTAAAATGTTTATCATGAACTTTTTGATAATTGTATGGCTATGAGTTTCCAGGCGTTATAAGGAGCATTTATTCAGCGACCAGATAAAACTTTAACTTTAGTTAGACCCGAAATAGGACTATGTGTCTGCATCATGAGATTTTAAAATTTCACTGAATTTCAGTTGTGTACGACACAGCTTGACGTTAAGCTGGGTCCTTAGGTTTGAATAGTATAAGGAGTTTTAGAAATCGGTTTAGACTGCGGTATACTAAATTAGTTTCAAAAACGCACCAAAATGGTGCATTATTCGATTTTTGAATTTCCGTTGTGGATAACACAGCTTGACGGACCTCATTACAATGATGGAGAAGTCCAAAGTGATTTTCGGCATGACTTCCCTCAGTCAGTTTGTATGTGCGTCCTGAGGTACCCACATTCAACTGAATCCCATACGAACGGTCAAATTTACTTCAAATTGGTGGAAGCATTTTTATGTGATTATAAATAAATACAAAAATTGGGTAGCGCAACGGCTTGGCGAAGAACCAGGTGACTAACAACTCGCACCCATTTATGTGTGTGTGTGTGTCGACAGGAATAGAAGGGACCTACAATTGTATGCCAAATCCGAACGGCTAGACGAGAAGCACTTGACAAATGATACTTTTGAAGGATTTGTCAATTCTTCGCAAGAAGCAGTAGCCCTGAAGAAAACTTTTTTAGTTTTTTAAGGTGGACGAGGCTGGGAAGTGAACCCAGACCTCTGGCAGTTCAACGCACTAACCATTACGCTACGGGCTACTACGCGTGATTCCTTATATAAAAATCCAACGTTTTGTTAGTTCATCTATAGAAGCTGCCATACAACGATTTCGGATTTATCAAGTTTTCTCGAAACTGATACTATGAAGATTTAAATTAAAATTTATTTTGTAATCTCTGGAGTTATTTTAAGAATACTGGATACCAGGTTTTCGCCAAAAATGTCCAATAACGGAAAAAACGTATCGAGTTTTTTTTGAACAAATTGCGCTTTCTTGACTTATTCCCGAATATTTCCTCAAAAAATATTTTTGACTTATCAACAAATTTCAAAATTGTTATCTAACCTCGTACTATTTTCTCCTTAACGATTTAAATTTTTTACTTAACCATTAACACATACCGAGAATGTGCTACTAGTTGTTAAATGTAAGAGCAAGTTAATTCGACCGAGTGGTGCATTTTGCTTATATTATTTCTGTATATCTCGTGTCAGGATTAACTTTGTTAAAATTTTATAAATTGTAACTTCAAGTTCGAACTTACACATTGTATATCAAATTTTACAAAAAAGGATTGTTTTTGAGGAAAAACCAAAATTAAAACATAAACTTTTTTAACTTTTCACTTTTTTACTCTTTCACCCTAAACTATTACGTAATTGTGTTAATAAGCCAAAACATATTTAAGTTCTTAGCAAATGAGTAAGTTTGTACGACTCCGTCATGTAATCTATTGATAGGCATTTTTCAGGTTCCCCAGGGCGTATGAGTAATCTTTTTTAATATTTTCGTTTATTTTAAAAGACACGCAGCTTCTTATCTCTCTAGGTATTCCTTAAAATTTTGTAGGTATGTATATACAGATTAAAATATTAATTAAATGGTAGTTTCTTTATAGTGACTTATAATGGGCATACTTTTACCATTCAAATTTGTATCGAATTTATTTTTTTTATTATGTTTTGTTAAACGCTTTACTGCGCTATTTAATTTTTACTTGATCTAAGGGCAATAATTGGTTTGTGTGATTTCCTAGAGAAATAAATTATTTTTTTTTTTAATTTAGCTCATCTAAAACAGGCAGCTTCCATACAACGATTTTGGTTTTATCAATAAGCAGTGATGGTACACGTAGGGAAAAATGCCTACACGTAGGGACATTACACATGACACCGTAGGGAAAAAATGACAGATTTTTGATATATCAGAAATTTATATGAAAGCGTAGGGATTTTTAAAATTTTATTATAAATAATTTATATTTCTTTTTTTGATCTTACCACACATCATGCAATTATTTTACCTACATATATCCCCATATATTTTTCCTTCTAAACATCTTGCCACACATATTTAATAAAGTATACCTAATGTGCTTCCACCTTTTCGTTTCTGGTCTCTTCTGTCGAATTCGCTAATAGAAATGTCTCTTTCTATTGTGAGCTTATAAAACAAACTGTGTCAGAAAAGAAAAAAACAAACCAAAGCAAGCACCGGAATACATACATTTTCAAAAAAGAAGCAGAATTTACGCTGCTGTTTAAAAAAATTATTATTATAAATTGATCATAAAAGTTTGTTTTATTTCATATTTATTTTAAATTTTGCAATTTTTTGAAGCTTCCCTTTATTTATTTTAAATTAAAAACTGAAATAATCCTTAAAAAAAAGTTAAATAAAATCATTACACCAATATTTTTCTTTCTTTAAGTATTATTTTTTGGATTTTTTAGGTGTAGGGATAAAGTCCATAAAGCAGGGATTTTTTGTGGATATCGTAGGGATTTATTTTGTTTTCATGTACCATCACTGTCAATAAGTTTTCTGTTGCTATAGCATTTATTATTCCTCTGATAGTTGATTATAAAAAAAACATGAATGAAAATTAAAACAAGCTGATGTGGTTCAGGGGAAAGTAAATAGTATTACAAATAAAAAAAAATTAATAAACTTCAAATTTTGACCACCACTTAAAAGATAGGTTAGGTTAGGTTAGGTTAAAGTGGCTGTCAGGAAAACGGCTGACACACTTAGACCATAATTAGGTCCGTTGTGATACCACATGATAGGAATGAGGAGATTATCCTCATTACGAAAACCATTCGGAGCTTTTTATGAAGCGAGAGAGACAGTGTATGTCTGTATTAGCTAGATCGCTTGGATCATTGAAAAAGTAGTCCCCAAGAAGGAGTCTGCGCCTCTGTGAAAGAGCAGGACATGTGCAGAGGAGGTGAGGAATTGTTTCCTCCTCCTCTTCGTCCATGCAACTTCTACAGAAGTCATTTGAGAAAACGCCAAGTCTTGTGGCATGTTTTCCTATAAGGCAGTGTCCTGTTATGACACCTATTACGGAGCTAATTTGTGATCTGCTAAGTGATAGCAAACTTTTAGAGCGCCTAGGGTCTAGCGATGGCCAGATTTCTTTTGTGGCCAGACATGTAGTAAGGTTTGTCCATCTAGAGTTTGCTTTCCTTGCAGAGTTTTGTTTTAGCAAAAGTTTACACGTAGCGATCGGTATACCTATGTTCCACCTGTTAGGCAAAACGGGCATTAGAGTTCCATTTCTGGCAAGTTCATCGGCTTTACAATTTCCCGGAATATCTCTATGGCCCGGCACCCAAAGAAGGTGAATATTAAACTGTTCCGCCATCTCTTCAAGAGACGATCGACAGTTTTGGGCCGTAACGGAGTTGGTAGAGACAGAGTTGAGAGATTTAAGTGCTGCTTGACTATCTGAGAAGATGCGTATATCCGATGTTGATATCACGTTTTCTCTCAGCCAAGACAGAGCTTCTTTAATTGCCAGAATTTCCGCTTGGAATACGCTACAGTGGTTAGGAAGCCGGAAGGAGAGACTTAAATTAAGTCTGTCTGAGTACACTCCGCCACCCACACCTTCCTCAGTTTTCGACCCATCAGTATAAAAATGAACTGAATCACCTTTGAGAGGGTCCCCAACGTCCCAAGATTCTCTTGAGGGTATGGTGACCTGGAAACTTTTGTCGAAATTTAGTTTGGATGTGGTGTAGTCGGAATGACAAGGAATAGATTCATATAAGTCTAGAATTTTAGTATGACCGATAGAGTTGTTGGTCCATTGAGAAATGGCTTTAAGGCGGACGGCTGTGTTCGCAGCCATTTGCTTGCCATATATATCGAGGGGTGTGAGGCTGAGGAGTATGTCTAGTGCAGCTGATGGTGTCGAGCGGAGGGCTCCACTTATGCACATACTTGCTGATCTCTGGACCTTGCTCAGCTGTTCACAGTACGTGACTTTATCTAGAGCAGTCCACCAAATTGTTACCCCATAAGTGAGAATCGGTCTTACGACCGCAGTGTAGAGCCAGTGAGTTATGGCAGGGGATAGACCCCATTTAGTACCTATAGCTTTTTTACAGGAGAATAAAGCAACAGTGGCTTTTTTAATTCTCTCTTGAATATTAGGTTTCCAACTTAGTTTTTTATCCAGTATGAGACCTAAATATTTGGCTTCATCTGAAAAGGAAAGTGGAACACCATTAATTGTTGGAGGATTTATCTGTGGTATTTTATATTTCCTTGTGAAGAGGACAAGTTCTGTTTTGCGGGGGTTTACACCTAGCTCACAGCGTTCTGCCCATTTTATTAGCTTGTTAAGAGCGGTTTGAAGAAGTTCTGTAAGAACCTGGGGGTGTTTCCCTGATATAGCTATTGCAACATCATCGGCATACGCAATCACTTTGAATCCTTCACCCTCCAGGACAGTCAGTAAGTCATTTATGACCAAGTTCCATAGAAGTGGTGAAAGGACCCCACCTTGTGGTGTGCCTCTAGTGACAGATCTTCTAGTGGAATAGCCTCCCAATGCAGAGTTGATGACCCTACTTCCCAACATATGGTCTATCAACTTAATCAGTAGGCCGTCCACCTTCAAATTTTCCAGTGCTCCTACTATTGCACGGCCGCTGACGTTGTTAAAGGCGCCTTCTATATCAAGGAAAGCCGCAAGCGTGTACTCTTTATGGTGCAGGGAGTATTCGATAGATCTTACTAAGGTGTGAAGAGCAGTTTCCACCGATTTTCCCTTACAGTAAGCGTGTTGTGCTTTAGAGATAAGGTTAAGCTCTATAGTGTCACGCAGGTGGATATCAATCAGACGTTCGAAAGTTTTAAGAATGAATGATGATAAGCTAATTGGTCTCAGGTCTTTTGGATTAATTTGGGAGTATTTTCCAGCTTTGGGTATGAAGACAACTTTCACCTCTCTCCATACTGAAGGAATATGAATGAAATTCAGACAACCGATCAGTATAGTTTCCAGTAAAGGAATTATGATATCTGAGGATCTCTGAAGTTCAGCAGGTATAATGCCGTCTGGTCCCGCGGATTTATAAGGTTGGAAGCTGTCTATAGCCCATTGGAGCTTGTCCCTTGTAATCAGACCTTGGATTTGATTGACCAAGTCATGTGACTGAGCGAATTCAGTATTTGAGACAATTTGTGAGCTACCTGGGAAGTGAGTATCAAGTAGCAAATTTAGTGATTCCTCACAGGATTTGGTCCAGGAGCCATCTGCTGTTTTAAGAGAGCTTGGCATCCCTGGATTGGTAGAGAGGACTTTCCTAAGTCTGGATGCTTCTGAAGAATCTTCTATTTTGTCACAGAAGTTCCTCCAAGAAGTTCTTTTAGTTATCCTCATTTGTTTTTTATACACTTTCAGCGAGTTCTTATATATATCCCAATCTAAACTCTCTCTGGTGTATTTAGCTCTGTTGAAAAGTTTCCTACATTCTTTTCTGAGCGGTTCGAGCCCTGGCTTCCACCAATGAGGTTTCTTTTTGCCCCTAATTTTAGTTAGAGGACAGGAAGTGATCATTGATTTGTTGAGTGCATTTGTTAGATCTTTGACTTTATTATCGAGATCAGTTTTGTTCAGGGGAGGATTAAAAAGGTCAGGTTTGATTAACTTTTTAAGAGTTTCCCTATATAGGAGCCAATTTGTTTTCCGGTAGTTCCGGAAGGAAGGAGGCTTTTCAGTTTCATCATTTAGACTGAATTGAATGTATCTATGGTCTGAGAACGAGTGCTCAGAAGATACTTTCCAATCCAATATCGATTGATGAACCATATCTGAGACAAGAGTGATATCTAAGACTTCTTGTCTATTTCTAGTTACAAAAGTTGGTACGTTTCCAACATTACTTAGAAGTAGGTTAGTAGTAAGAATATAATCGAAAAGAGACTCACCTCTGTCGTTAATATCCGAACTCCCCCATACTGTATGGTGCGCGTTTGCGTCGCACCCGATAATTAGGCGTATATTCTGCCGTTCTGCATCAGCGATCAGTCTCCTTAGCTTTACACTGGGGAGAGGGCCAAGATCGTCATGGCCAAGATAGGCGGACACTATCCAGTACAACCCTTTTTCGGTTTGTAATCTGACGGCCGTTACATCTCGATCGCTATATTCAGGGAGTAAAAATACATTAGTATTACATTTAGCTACTATGCAAGATCTAGGTTCACCTTTATCTGGCGCATGCAGCGTGTAATAGCCCGGAGTCCTGAGTCCTTGAACACTGGAGTTAGCAATCCATGGTTCCTGGATCAGGACAATATCTTCTCCGCTTGTGTTCAGACGGAGAAGAAGGGAGGCCGAAGCCATAATACAGTGTTGGAGATTAATCTGAATCAGCTGCAGCATTGTTACCACAGTCGGTCAGATCAACCTCCAGCACCGTTTGGTCAGCGTCTTCGGCTTCAGAGGAAGATCTTAAAAGTTCTTCCTCGCTTAGAAGAACGTTGATAGGGGAGTCTACGCTCTCCATGTCGGAGAGGTCGACGGAAGGAGCCTTCCTTTCGGTTGGCAGATTGGGCAATACCATAGCCGGAGAAGTGTCAATGTCATCTATCTCCATCTCTGGAGTTTCGATGCCGACGACAGGGTCTTCGTCTATGGTCATGTCCTGGGGGTTTTGTGGAGGGGCTTCTTGTGCAACTTCCTCATCTTTTTTGAAAACCTTCAAGGCGATTTTGTGGAAGCCGTACCTAATCACATTTTCGGTCGACACCAGAGGAGCCAGAGATTCCTTGTTGATTACTATGATAGCAGATCTAAAGGAACCCCTGATCTCTTCCAGCTTCGCGACTACCCAATCTTTTGTAGGTAGGCTTGGATTGCTGTACTGCATCATCTGGAGTATTTCATCCTTGCTGGCTGGTTCGATCGGGATCCAGGCACGAGCTCTAGGCCTGCAGGGGATATCATCCCTAGCAACAGCCTCGAGACTAGCACCTGGCCAGACCTCTCCCAGTCTGCTAACAGCAAGCTTAAACAGATCACATGATCTCTGATCTGCACAGGCGATGAGCTTAACACGTCCTTGGTGCCAGCCTGCATCGTCTGTGATTGGTTGAGGTCCGGGATGCTCCCTCACTAAACTCATGAAGCCAGCTGAGAGCTTCACTATGACCTTCAACCAATTCTCAGGAGAGATCCTGCCATCTGCATTACTTCTGTCGATGACTGCAATGACAATTTTGTCCTTTAGTACGTCACTAAAGGGCAGACCTTTATTCACGTGAAGTGATTTGTCGGTGCCTTGCACCTTGGGTCGTTTGGGATCGGGGATGGTGCTCCCGATGGACCGTTGACGCTTTGACGTGTAGTCCCCGCTGGTCTTTCTGAGAGCCATAATGTTCATGGCCCATTGGAGTTTGGCAGTTTGTCGCGAGTCACGATCCGCTACCGGAATGTCACCGATAGCTTTCACGATCCTCTCGGCATTCCGCCTCTCCTTACGGTTGATTTGGTTCCACCCCAACTCGGTGGAAGCAGAGCCATTTTTCATGACCCTACCACCAACGGGTTGTGGTATCTTCCTTGAGCCCATGGGCGGTATACTTCGGCCAGCAGTGGAGGATCCGTAAGTCACGGACGCGCTGCTGGCAGAAGTACCCGCCCCTGGGGGGGTGTTGAGCCCCATCCCGATGGAGGGAGGACCGTTGTCAGCGGCCGTGCTTCCAACGGGTTGGGGGTTCTTCTGTGAATACGGAGGCGGCTTAAGCACCCCAGCAGTGTTGGATCCGTAAGTCACGGACGCGCTGCCGGATGTGATATCCGTCTCCGAGCTCATCTGCGGGGGCGTGGCTTTGTTGAGCCCCATCCCGATGGAAGCAGAACTATTTTTCATAGCCCCACTTCCAACGGGCTGTAGCACTTTCTTTGCAACGGGGGTCGGTATGTTCCTACCAGTAGTAAAGCTTTTAACGGCTGCACTACTGGGCGAGACACCCGACCCGGAGTTGAGCACATGTGCATTTTTTCGCCCCAATCCGGTGGAGGTAGAACCTGCTAACGCACGCCGACCTCCAACAAATTGGAGTCTCTTCTGCGAACTCTTTTGCGGTCTGCCTCGTCCGGTAACGGAGAAGGCACCCGCTCCGGAGTTCGCTTGTTTACGGGCAGTGGTAATGGCAGCAGCAGCGTACGTCACGCCACTACTACCACTACGGTGGGCATTAGCCAACGAACCCGAAGAGAGACCCCCACGGCCAACGGCAGTGGAGCTGTTTTTCGCAGCAGCACTGCCAATGGTCGCGGGGGGTCCCCCCGAGCACGAAGGATTTGTACTACTGGCGGGGAGGACAAAGCCCTCTTCGCCAGCAGTAGCGTCTAGCTCACGAGCCGATTCACCCCCCACGGATGACTTATCAGTCTTTCCATGGATTGTGGTCGGCTCGCAAGACCTTCCGCACTTCGTTATACCAGGTGTACTAATTGTCACTGGCGACTTCTCCTCGTTAGAGGCCAAGCCATCGCCGGTAGTCGCGACTCCTACCGACTTTTGAGTGGATATCCCCACTCGCTTTTTAAATTCTTTAGTACTCATTTCATATTATATAGTTTTCAACATTTCGGTTTTCGGTTTTTTTGGGTTATGTTAGTTACCTAGACTTGCAGCTGGATTGCTGAAAGCCTAGGTGTAAGCCCCCTCACTACGACAAAGTCTAACCCGTGAGGGGGAAGCACTTAAAAGATAAGACAAGTCGTCCTTCAGACTGTGTTTATCAAATATCTTGCCATAACATGGAAACTTTTTTTTTTCAATTTGCAGAGGAGTTTGAAACAAGAAAAGATAAAATTATTTAATTTCTATAGAGCTATAGGTTCACTTTTTTATATTTTTTTTAAAGATAAATTTACGGATTTTGTTGAGTAGCTTTAATCCTTATGTTTAGGAACAAAAATATTTTAAAGTGACATATAACCCAAGAGAGAAATCTATTTAAAGAAAATAGCGCAAAATTTTTAACAACCTATCGTTAAGGGCTTAGCATTTCACTAGTTAGCAATTTTCTATGTATTTAGCAATTTACTAGCTATTCCAAAATTTCAAACCTGTTTTTTAGTTTTGCTAACTAGTAAATTACTAATTAAGCAGATAGCAGAAGATTTGTAGAGTTTAAATCTGATGAACACAATTATTGTTTTTATGCGATGTAAATAAATTATATGTTGATGGAAACCCAACATGTGCTTTCAATAAGTATTCGATGTTTATATTTTTATCATTTTTGACTTCATAAATTCATTTACAAAAAAAAAAAAGATGTATCAGCAGGACTTGAACCTGGAACCCTAAGAATCCTGGCGCATCGATCAGAAAATTGTAATCGACAGTAGAATCGGCAAATTTCGATCAAAAATCACAATCACAATATGAAATGCAGAAATCGACGATCGTTGATCAAAAAAAATTCGTTTTTCGATAAGCAAATCGACTACCGGAATTCGGGGCCATAAACTGTTCCAATGAACTACATGCTCATTTCTGATTTGAAAAAAAAAAAATCGAATTTTAAGTCAAACCGGAATCCAACGGTCTGAAATTCGGTCGTGAATTTCCATCATTCAGCCCTTCAAAAGGATTTGCTTCTGACATAGGACAACACCCTTTTGTGCACAAAGCTGAGTCTTCAAACATATCGAAATCTTCATATTCCAAAAATATTTTATACAATTTACTTTAAAAAAAAAACAATTATAGCTCTCGAATCATTGAAAAAAAAACCATCAACTATTTCAAATAAAATTGTGAAGAAAATTTGTTCGAGGAAAATGATAGATGCCATATTAGGGTGGTTCTTAGGGGGAACAAATTGACGACGCCCCCCCCCCGAGAATGGTTCAAATTCATGAAAAAAAAAATTCCCTAATTTGTTCAGATTTTTATTCCTAACCCTTCCTGGCCCTATTTCATTAGCAATTTTTTTTTTATTAATTGTTTTGGACCTTTCTTGGGAAAATAATATCCTTTCCTCCGACTCCATTAAATTGAATTGACTGCATTATTGTTTAATTTTATTTAAGCAGAAAGGGCATAGAAAAAGGAAAAAAAATGCAGATAACGGTATTACCTATCGAAAATTACATTTTCAAAACTACGGCGCGCCGCACAGTGGTTTGGTTTGTATGGGAGAGCGGAAAAAAGTCTATAAAATCAGAACTATGAAACGGAGAGCAATGAAATTTTGTACACATGTTTGGATTGGGCTTACACACATTCTGACAAAATTTTGTCAGGGCCGTAACCAAGGGGGGGATCAAAGGGGTCTGACCCCTCCTGAAACAATGTTTTTTATGGTCCTTCTTTCTTCTTAAAAAAGTGTTGACTTATATATATATATATTATTGATTGTCATCAAGTTGCACAAATGCACAATTATTACTCGATACTGACTTATTGTTTTTTTAATCATTTATGTATACATAATATAGTTGTAAGTAAGAGTCTACAAATTGTAATAAGGCATTACTAATCCTTAAAGGTCATACAAAAACAAATCAAAAAAATTTTAAGGAACAATACAAATTGTTTGCTTTTTATTTATATGAAACCAACAGGTATAAGGAAAACCCCATATACACCTTTTTTTATTTTTAACTGCTCTACTCTGCTCTACCTTTTGCGTGCAATCAAAAAAACTGTGAAATTATCTCTAGCACTTTTGTTTATTCTTTATTGAGCCCTACCATATATTAAAAGCTGTCATATAAATTTATTTTTCATATATTTTTTCCAAGAAAATTGAAAAATTGAGCCGCTATAGCCGTTTTCAGTACAATGACTTATTATCATATTAACATAACACATCGAAACGTTGATAGTGTCGAAAATATAAGGAAAAATCTCATTTAAAACAGGTAAATGGAAACGATGGAGAGATCATCAAAAAAAAAAAAAATAATTTATGTCAAAATGTTGCTTACTTTTCGCGTATTGAACGGAACAACAAATCTGCCTTGTTATTTATTAACAATAAAATTTAAACAAATGATCAAACATTTTTTTAACATGCACGCGGCTGTGGAGTTTTCAGAGACGCTGCATTTGAGCCTAATTCGACGTCTTTTCATTGATTAGTTCAAAAATGACACCTGGTACAGTGTTTTTATAGTGTTAATCCAAAATAAAAAAAAAAAAAACAAAAATTCTTATTAAAATAGGGCCAGGAAGGGTTAGAGATAAAAATCTAAAAAAAATAGCGGCTTTTTTAATCATTTTTAGACATGATTTAGGGGGCGTCGCACTCAATTTTCACATAAGAGAACAAATAAGAACCACCCTAATGCCATATACATAGATTCAGCAAATTACTAAAGGTTTTGTGATTTTAACTTTAGTAAATTGTTAAGAGATAGTAAGTTGCTTAATTCGTTTAAAATTAGCTAAATATTAATTTTTACCTAGTTCCCTACTAACACGACGATTTTACTAAATTGTTTACAATTTTTCGCCAATTATTAGTGTATTATTAAATAAGAAAAAAATTAAACTAGAAAAGTTTGGTGTTTTATCCAAGTACAATCATCAGTCGACCAGCGAGGTATATATAAAAAAATAAATCGGGTGGCACAACGGCTCATGAAGAACCACTTATTCGTGACAAGTGATACTCTTGGAGGATTTGTCAATTCCTCGCAAGAGGCAGTAGCCCTGAAAAAAAAAACTTTTTAGTTTTTAGGTGGACGAGGCTGGGAAGCGATCCCAGACCTCCAGCGTGACAGTCGAACGCACTAACCATTACGCTACGGGCTACTACCAGCGTATGATGAGCAATAATTGATAATAGCATTTATTTACTTAAAATTAAAAAAAAAAAGGTTTGACATTTTTTTTCCAAATTTTGGTTTTGAGCTTAAAAATCAATTTTTCAAAAACTGTTAATTAAAAATACATTACTTAAAAATAAAAGAAGAGAGTTTTGGCTTTATCAAAAAGTACTAGTTTTTTTAAAAATCGTTTTCTGTTTTAAATCATGTTTTTTTTTTTTATAAAATTGGCCCATCCTCCTATACGGGGAAAAATAGACCCATCCTCCCATACAATTTTTGTCTTGTCTTGGCCCATCCTTTAGACGCTCAAGCTTTTTTTTTCCCACCTAAGGTGAATTACCCAGTAGATTTATTTTGTACTCGGGTTTTAAAACAAATGGAATAACGAATTCCATCAACAGGCCATTATATCTTAAAGAATTTCCAATTTTTAGTAGTTTTGGAAGTTTTCCCTTTATGTATCATTTTTTACTTGTACACTTTTTCATTTTTTTTTTTTTTTTCAATTTGCCATTTATTATTAAAAAGGGGTTTATATGATCTTAAGACCATACAAATGCAGTCACGCTGAAAAGAAGACAATTAAAATGGACATTTTAAAGTCCGTTATTGCTGGACATATAGCTTCTTCACAGTCACCAGCCCAATCATTAGACTCCTCTTCAATGGAGCTTAGTTGCTTACCCCCATATTAATAAACGAAGCTATCTTTAACTCGTGGATTAGGAGTAAGATTTCTGCCACTTACGTGCTACTAACGTTATTTTTCATAGTTAATCCTTCGCTAAACTACCTTCATTGGTGGTTTAGCTAGCTCGTAAGTGGCAGAAATCTTACTCCTAATCCGCGAGTTAAAGATAACTCGCCGCTGGCTTCGTTTATTAATATGGGGGTAAGTGTATAATGTTCATTTAATTGAAAATTCTTCTTGCCGTCATTGAGTATTGAACCTAGAAAAAGTGCAATACTTACGCACTGCGCTACTGAAGCCATATTATCAGATCTGTTCTTCTTTAGGTTTTTCTTGATATGAAATGGCAAACAAAATTCTAAGAACCAGAATTTTTAAAAAAGAAATGTCATCGACTCCGATTTAGGAAAAAAAAAAAAGTATTTTGTCTTAAATTATTTAAGATTAAAAAAAAACTACCTTTGATTTTGAGCCCTCCTAAATAAGAAGGCTTTCATCGCCAGCCATCCTTATATTTTTTTTTTGAATAGGTTAACTGAAGAATGAGCACATTTTAGCAATTTAAATAATACATTTCTAGGTAGGTATATAATTAAGCATAGTTTCCAACTAATTCTAATTACATATAAAATCAAAAACGCACCTACAATTGTTTGACCAAAACCTCTTTTCGTTGAAATCTAAACTCATTTACAGCTTCCCTAAACAAAATTACCTGATTTCATGAACTTTATACCACTTAAATACATTTGTTCCCCTCAAACATGTTCGATCAACAAAAAATGAACAAAATTAAATTAGCAAACTGTTATATTGAGTGTTTTTACTATTTAACCAGTTAACAGCAATATAATAATGTTAGAGTGCTGCCAGTCAGCATCACCATACGAAAACTAAAGCCACACAGTTCATCAAACCCGCACAAGCCCATAAGATTGATGTTAATGCGGTTTAAAACCAGCGCATGTAATGCAGCGATGCAATATAACACCAACCAAACTAAGAAAGAGTTGCCAACAAACTAACCAGCAGCCAGCAGGAGTAGGTATAGAGATAGAGACTTGCTCCGCTTTCAATCGTTTCCAGATTCCAGTAACCATGTTCATGTACATTGGATTTGAATTCGGATTCTATGACCACCGCATCTCCATCGTGCCGTTCGTCGTCGTCGTCCCACACACTGCATCCTGCATCCTGCAAGCTGCACTGCAACAACCACTATAGCATCTAGCACTACTCTATAACAGCAGCATCCCAATATGCAATGTTTTGCACTCGATTTTTGTTGTTGTTTGATGTGTTGTAATTTTTGTTCGAGTGTTTATTTTTATCTATTTTTCATTTCCCTTTTCATTCTCCTTTAACTAAAATGAAATTATTTCATTTTCTGACTTTTTTTGTCGTTGCTGCATCTTGTTCGTGTTGTTTTTTTTTTTAATTTCCCGGGTGCAACTGACATGACGTTGTGGCAAAACCGGCTTTTTAAATACTCTCAAACTCAAACACCCCCAATGCCTTCGATGGTAAGCAATTCCAATTCAACTAGATTTAACACTCATACATCTAAAATTTGCAAAGAATAATAGAAGCACACAACAATCCGATAAAAGAGGAAAACAAACAAGAAAAGAAGAGAGCATAAAATCAAGCAATACAAATGAACGTACACACTTGAAGGGGATTTTGAGTTTGTGTGTTGGTTGTAGATGGGGATACTGAACTGGGGAAATAGCGAAGTTTTGGAGTTCGCCTGCTGTGGTGATTGAAATCGAAACACAAACAATCGCCCACCTCATCAACTTTGTGGAGTAGTGGAGACTTTTGTAATGGTTAGAGTTGCCATTTAAGCACAGTGAGAATGTACTGAAACAAAAGCTGAATGGAAGACTTTTAATGGGAAATAATAAGATAGACAAGATAAAGATTTATTTTCCATAAATATTTTTTTTACATTACATCTTAATTAATAAAGCATGGCTTAGAAGCCGTCTGCCAGATTTTGCATTTAAATAAATTCTTAACTTATAAGTAGAAATAATATATGTTGCATAATAAAGGGATTTTCAATAAGAGCGCTACAAAAGTTTTCTTTAATAAAACAAAAACAATTTCGGATATCAATGAAATTCTTTATTTCTGTAAAAGTACATTTGATGCCATTATGTATGAAAATCGATTTCTTTCGCGGGGCCAACACGGGCACGCTTGCAGAAGTCCAGACGCTGAACCCAATTTTCGACGGTTTTCAAGCATAAATCGGCCGATATTGCTGCAATTTCACGTTCGATATTCGTACGAAGTTCATCAATCGTCGCTGGCTTGTTGGCATAGACCATAGACTTGACGTAGCCTCACAGGAAATAGTCTAACGGCGTCAAATCACACGACCGAAGCGGCCAAGCGACTGGACCATTTCGTGAGATAACACGTTCTCCAAACTTGGTTTCCAATAAATTGATAGTGACATTCGCTGAGTGGCTTGTGGCGCCGTTCTGTTGAAACCACATGTCCTCCAAGTCCATATCATCCAATTGGGGCCAAAAATATTCGGTTGTCATTGAACGGTAGCGATCCCCATTCACAGTAACGTGCCGGTCTTGATCATCACGGAAGAAGTACGGCCCAATGACGCCGCCGCCGGCCCATAAACCACACCAAACCGTAATTTTTTCGGGATGCAATGATGACTCATATGGAGTACGTGTGGATTGCTGCCTGACCAATACCGCATATTTTGTTTATTGATGAAGCCATTCAGCCAAAAATGAGCCTCATCGCCAAAGATGATTTTTCGATGAAAATCCGAATCATTTTCAAGTTGTTGCTCAGCCCAATTCACGAACATACGACGCTTCTGTTGGTCAAGCGGCTTCAGTTCTTGCGTCAATTTAATCTTGTAATGAAGTAGGCCAAGATCTTTTCGCAAAATTTGCCACAACGACGTCACAGAGATGCCCAACGCTTGAGAACGACGTGTGAGAGACACATTTGGGCTTTCTGCAACTGAAGCCTCAGCGGCAGCAATATTCTCGACACTACGGGCTTTTCTTTGTCTCACTGGCACGGGAACATTTTGTACCTGTGCCTGTGGATTCAAATTTTTCCACTAGACCCTCAATTGTTGATCTGCTAGGACGATTATGACCACCATAAATTGGACGTAGCGCTCTTAACGTTGAGGCCACTGACTCCGAATTTCGGTAGTAAATTTTAATAATTTCGAGTCATTGTTGGCTCGTAAATCTTTCCACCATGAAATGGCAAACCTTACTGAAGAGAAATGTCAAAAGAACGGCAAGAAATATGGCGTCGTTTGCTGTCCCTGTTGCTCTAATTTGTAGCGTCCCTGTTGAAAAACCGATATAATAATTTTTCAATATTCTTCATTAACAATTTTTGATCTATAATTTTGTGCTTTAACTGCATATTTGTAGTATAGCTCCCAGATGCTGCCATTTAAGATATCGCTCATTTCATCCTCGCTTAATAGGTTCTTGCCAAAGTGGGTTCTCCTTACTTCTTTAAGCACTGGACAAGGACATATTCCCAAAAAATGAAAGATATCCTCTCTTACATTCAGGTTGCACAATGAACAAACTATTCGCAGATCTTCACGGTGTGGTTGAAAGTTTAAGTTTATGAGTTGCACCTCTTAGTTTAAAAATTGTTGAAATTTTAGCCACATAATTTTGTTCGGTCAGATTGTGCTCCAGAGTCGTATATATCGCTCGATGACTTGAAGTTTCTGCTTTTAGTTGGTAATCTTTTAACCACCGACCGTTCATCCAGGCATGTAACGAGCTCGTACAACTGCGTTCTCAAGGTATCCACATTTTCCGCCCTCAAGTCTAAGGTTCTACCGCAATACATATCCAGAGGGTTCCATACGTCAATCCAAAGTTATTTTCTCTGCGGGGCAAACATGACTGTGCGTTTCGGGAGCCTCATGGAGGGAAGTGAAAAATAGAACTATTTTTTTTAGATATAAATTTTTCAAAAACTCGATTAAAATAACTTTATTAAAAAAGAAAATTCAAGAATGGGTTTCTGGGCTTAAGAAAAGCTATAGGATAATATTGTAGGTGCTACCATTGTTTTTAAATAGCGTTAATTCTACTTTAAGTAATTTTTTTTTTGCAAATGGCCCCTCCCATCTTAAAGGAGATATATCCCCCCCCTCCGAGTATGATTGTTCTATTCTTTTGGCTCAACCTACACGCTCCTGTGCTTTGATGCATTCATGTCAACCATTCTTTATTTGCCATTATACTGTTTGATAATACTACTTGTTATATTCAATTTTTATTGCTAAACTCTGCTGTATTTTGGAAACCATTGGGTCTACAGAGATAGTTCTGGGCTTTAGTTGAAGAAAATTTAGTTGCCTTGAAATCGAAAGACAATGTTCTTATTTAAAATTGCTTTTGAGGACTAAAATCACCTGCAAAAAAGCACGAAAAATCGATTTTTGACACTGAAGCGGTTTGCTGCTCGTGGTCGAAAACGTAGGTTATTTATTAGGCCAGCATTCTTGACATTCTTCTTAAATTCAGAACTACCAGGCGCATATGTGAGTGTATACTATAGTTACTGTACTATAAAAAAACGTGTTCGAGTTTTATTCAAAATTAACATTACATGATGACGACGTCTAAAAAATTATTTTCGTCAGGACATCCATCGGTCTGTTTGTCTGTGCGTCTGGGAGTCCCTAGAGTCCTGAATCTGATGTAGATCGAGCTAGAGCCTTAATGAAAAGAATTCAATTAAAAAGTACAAGTGACTTCAACTCCAGAAATAATTGTGTTTCGCCCAGATATAACACTGGGCTCTTCAGTCAGTGTGTTATGCCCTATTAAGAGCCCACTGTTATACCTGGGCGAAACACAATTATTTCTGGAGTTGAGGTCACTTGTACTATTTAATTGAATTATATTCATTCACTCCACTTAAAACAGAAGTAATTTCAATATTTTAATATTTTAATTTCTTCATCTTCTTAATGAATAGATGAATTTGCTTTAAAATTGAATGTGAAGAATTTTTATGCGATTCCTCATAGCCTATACTAACTAGAATCCATCGGTCTGGCAGCGATACCGTGGACCTAACACCAGTAAAATATCATTTAAAAATGCACTTTTAAAATGCATTTTTTGTGGTCATTGATCTGTGGTGTTGCTGCCAAACCGATGGATTCTAGCAAGAATAGGGACAAGGCTTTGGTGATGAAAATTTGGAGCCATATAAAGCTCTTTTAGAGGGATTATTTTTGTTGTTGTAGTTTGAAAGTGCATTTTAGCGGTGTTGGGGCCGCGATATCGCTACCAGACCGATGACATGTAGCTTGCACTGGTACAAACGACATGGCCACAAATTTGTATCGGTATAAAACACTTTAAGTAAATGTTCACCAGCTCTGGGGCTTTTAGTAGTCCAGGAATACATATAAAAAAAAATCCGACAAAGCTGAATTTCGATGGAGAGCTTCATTTTTGCGTCCCAAATATTTCCTAAAAAATAATGCAACTTTTCCTCGTACAATTAATATATTTGGAGAAAACCGGTCGAAAAAATTTGGGTGCAGTACATTTTGTCAAAAAAAATTTAATATGGGAGGATATTTATTATATTTTTGGATGGGAACATTTATGTTGGGGTTATGCCTGGAAACATATTTTCTATTAAAGAACCAAGTTTTAAGAGTGGTACCGGAAGGGAAATGCCGCCATCTTAAAAATCTGATTTTTCTTATTTTGTTTAATAACTCCCGAGAAGTTTATTTTTCAACAACAATACAAAAATATTAGCAAACCACTAATGTATCTGCACCAGAGATGGCAAAAATGGCAATTGTTTTGATTTTCTACATTTGTTACGTCTGCTACATTAATAAGGTAGTAAATGTAGTTAAATGTAGTTAAATGTAGTTAACGTAGTTAAATGTAGTAAACGTAGCGTTAAACTTCAAAATGTAGTTTGGATTGTCATTTCAACCTCGAAATTGACAAATTGAAATAATATCAATAAATATTTATCGACATTAATATTACTCCTAAGAACATGAACGATAGAAACAAATCGGATGACCATTCAATTTGCATTTTTCTATTATTGAATTTCAAAAACTTATTTTAGCCCATTCATGAAAACACATTTGGTTCTTTTGCCATTCAATGTTGTCTGCTCGTTAATTGTTTTCAAATTGTTTTTGAAATCTAACGTTTTATATGCAGGTAGCACACGTAACAAATGTAGGTAGTAAATGAAACAAATCAGGCGTGTAGTTTACTCGATTAAGTACGCGTAGTTAATCGAGTAGATTACCTGAGGTTATCTACGCTGCCATCTCTGATCTGCACCGTTAATTTCTAGCTACATTCTAGTTGTTAGCATGAGAGCAAGTCGTGCATATATTTTTTGCAAAGTTTCTGAACTTTGCGAACCGGTATATCTTGTTTGCTTATATTTGATGAACTTGTTAAAGTAAGAATGATACAAATTCACTCTACACTTACACAAATGTTGCCATTAATGCGGGTAGCAATGGCACAGTGGATATAGTGTTTGACTGCTAACCTGGACGTGTCTAGACCCCAGTCTAGGCAGCATTCTTTTCTGTAATCCCCAGCATCAACTGGGTGCCACCCGTGGAATTTCATGAGATAATTAACATCTTAATCTCAATCCACTGGTGCCAACAAAAATCTTTCCTTTCCTTCTATTCCTTCTAACTAGCGCCGTGCATTGCATTTAAAAGACGAGGTCTTACAGGCATATAGTGAAAATTATTATTATTATTATTATACTCAGTAAATTTTATCGGTAACTTAAATCTAAAAGTAGTCAATTTTAAAAATATCTTTTTGAAAAATAAAAAAAAGAACGTATACGCCACAGTGACCGGAAAATTTATTTTAATTTCTCTTTAAGACCATTGTTGTGTTAATTGGAATCAATCTAAAAATTCATTTTCACAAACAATTTTGAAAATAAAATATAAAGAAAAAATAGTTTTCAACGATTAAATCAACTAGAGAGTGATTAAACATATTTGATTATTTATTATTTTTTTTAGTGGCCTTTATAATTTAACTGATTCAAAGCTTATTTGAGCCCGCTCAGGTCAATAAAAATATGTTGTTTTTGTACCGATGGCGATGCGGTTCGAACAAGTACAAAGGTATATGTTCTTCCACCATCGACCTATTATACCTCCTGGACTGCTAGGAGCCAACATCACGATGGTTCCCTTTATTAAAAAAAAAAAAATCGATACACTAGCGGCAATTTGAAAACGACTTAGGCATAATTTATTCACTCAAAGTTAAACATAACTTTGGGATTTTTACAGTCAACTTGAGAAATATTTTTTTTCACTCGAAGTTGACGTTTTCAACTTTAAGTTTTCAACTCTAGGGTTGATCGACGAAATAGTAGAAGTAAGTGAGTAAACTTGGGAGTTTTCATCATTTCTGTTTATTCATTCATGATAATCATGATATTCTCTTTTTACTTCGAAAGGAAAAAATCTTAAAATAAATAATAATCATATAAAAATAGAGCTCTGTTTTAATTGAAATAATAAAATAAAAAATGTTTCGTGCAAATTACCTTCTTCTGAGAGAATTGGGTGTCATCTTTTTGGAACAGCGAAGATAATTTATCCCTTGAAAGGCGGCAATATAAATGCTTCCCCGTGTTGGTATCGATAAATAGGACGACCATGATTTCATTTATCGTTCTCGCCTCTCAAAAGCAACGACAATTATGTTTTGTTTTTTTTTTTAAATTTAATAAAGGATTCATTGCCGTTTGACAAAAGACATTACGGAAAATATCGGTTTAAAAAACGAAAACAGGATCTCGTTCGATTACCGAAATCAAGCATCTTCGGGCGCGGTTAGTACTTAGATGGGGGACCGCATGAGCTTTGAGTTTTTTGTCTTGGTATTCTTTTGACTCCGCGCTTCAGATGGAATGATAAGTCCATTCCAGTTATTCGGAATAAATAAAAAATAGAAAATAATGGTTTATCCCGAGTATTTAATTGAATATGGAAACACAAAATTCTTATTTCAAATATTTTGATCATCTAAAATGAATAAAGAAACATATTCACACTCAAATGCAAAATTATTCTAATGCGAACCAAAAGTTGGAAATGACTTCTTGTGAGTCATGCTTTACAATTGAGAATGATGATTAACTAGCAGTCCAGGTATACTAAGTTCATGACTGCCACTATCAAAATGCAATTTCAGCGATCAAGATCGTATTTAAAGCAATTTGGATAGATTTGTGTTGTAATTCCTTCTGAGAAAATCTATTGCAACAACAAATCAAGGTATCCACCGCCTCGGATGGGTTCCTTAACGCAAGGAACGTCGATGGGAAATGTATGTTTTAAAAAATTCCATTTAATGCAATTGACACAGCAAAACCCTTCAATTTTATTCACCCCCATAAAAACGGATCAAATTTAACCAAAATTTTAACGCAATTGACACAAGGCCTAAGGCACAAAATGTTAATTTGCAAACTGGAATCGCTTAACTTAGCTATCAAAGGAATTTGTAATTTCAGTTCGTAAATCTCATTTCAGAACATAACAAAAAAAGATCGTCTTCCATGAAATGGAAAAGGAATATGTTCTTCAAACTTTCTTAGGTACGTTATATTTTCGAGGTATCAGCCTGCAACAAAAAAAAGCAAAAGTGACATTGAAAAATTTGCCATTTTAATCAAGAAATTTATTTCATCCTTCAACTCCAACTTATGACTCTGAGGTTTCATTACAAATACTTACATAATTTTTGTATACTATTAGGATTTTGTTTGTTTAAACTAAAAGTCCCTTAGCAACTATCATATATTTTTCCAAGATGCATTCACAGTTACTGTAGTAAATTAAAAAAAAAAAAAATTCTCTTCATCGCGAGTTAGTTACATATATCAAAAAGTTGTATTCTAGATCCTTTACAGAACTGCTCTTCTTGGGTTTTATATTTCCACTTTCAACAAGTATATGTACATATGTACCAGTACCTACCTACCTACATACCTACCTGGATGTGTACCTTCTTATAAGCAAAAAATACAAACAGCAAACAAAACTTAACACTTCAAACTTCTTCCGTTCTTGGAGTTGGAGAGCTATAGCCGGACTGCTAGTGTGCTGCGCTGCTCTGCTAGCTGGTTCTTTTTCCACGATGGACCTGTATGTCCCATAACCTAACCATATCACGGTTATTGGAAACCGGTGTTGTTGGTCACCCAAACCAATGAAGTCAACATCTGTGATCCGCACTTAATGATGATGATGGTGATGCTGATGATGATGATGATGATATTGATGATGATGGGCGATTACAGGGCCACCACAAGTCTTTTTTCGTTCTTGTTGTAATTTTTATTTCATACAAAATTCCTTCTTTGCCTTGCCATCATCTATTCTTCGTGGTTGCTCCTCTTTTCTATTCCACATATCCCCCTATTTTCGTAGTATATGTAAAGACTGAACTGAGCTAAGGAGAACAGAATAAGACAAAAACAAAAGTCTCCACAAATATCCATTTAACACACTGCCGTTAGTTGGATACGATACGAATAGATACAAAAGTATCTCTATCTATGCAACTGGTAAACTCAAACTCAACACTACACGTACGCGACTACTTTGATGTTGTTATGTTATAGCTGCTGCTTCTGCTGCTTCTGGCCTAAGATACTTTTTTTGTTGCTGTTGTTGCAATGGCACTCTCTACAGTCTACACTTCTATATCCATCCTATCCTACTGCTACTACTAGTTGTGCCAGTCGATTGGGGCCTAACTCAGTCGAGCTTTTCCATTCGTCGGATGTGTACGCGTTTACGTTCGATACACAGAAAAGACCGGATAGCCAGTTAAGCCATTTCATACACGTTAATAGAGATTTGAAGTTCTTGAATGCTAGATATACGAGTTTATAGTTTTGCTAAAGAATCTTTTTTGTAAAAGATACTTTTGTATCTCAGCAAAGTAAAGTCATACCTAGCGGAGCCATACATAACATAAATATCTATCTAGAATATTATATGAAAACGAATTCTCAACGGTATCCAATTACCATATATGCAAGTGATTAAAGATAGATATTGTATCTTTTTGAATTAAAAAAATATACATACAGTGCTTGAAGGTTTATTTATATCTACCTAATAATTTTCGTTCCATCTTAAATTGTATTGTGTGAGCGGAAAACATCACTAAATAAACCGGTTGAAAAAATAAATAAATATAAATAGGTATATACAACAACAACAAAAAAGATACAAATAAAAATAAAATTAATTGATCAAGTTGAGCTTGAGTTAAGTTTGAGTCCAGTGAGTCGTGCCTCTGCTCTTGTTCAAGGAGAAAGAAATTATACCTACTTACTTTTTCTCTTTCGTCCATTATTTCCTATCCATCTGTGACTGTGACAAGAGAATTAAAAAAAAAAAAAAATAAAACATAAATGTTGTTTTTGTTAAATGAATTAATAATATAAATAAACAAAAATACAAAAATCATTGATTGCGTGCCGATTTGTATACCTACCACTCACTCACCGTTTCACCGTTGATTCGCATCGTATCGAATAATGTGTGAAGTGGGAGATCAAAATTAGCACTCAAGTGAGCCATAGATATAAAAAAATTCAACTCAGTGAATAAATAAAATACAAAAAAAAAATAAAAGTTAACGGGAAGTCCAATCGAAGAAGAGAAAGAACGTATCAAAAGAAGCAAACAAGAAGACAAAATAATAAGATTGTCAAAATCGGTCACCTAAATTTTGGCTTGCCCCCAAATTATTATCACCGTTAAAGACATAAATCGTCGAAAAGTCGTCGTCGGCTCACTGGAACACAGTGGATGAGATTGCCCTTACCACCACAACCGCCATTGCGAGTGCGACCTGACCATAGCTTCTTTTAAATTTCTTGAAGGTAGGTGTGATGAAGATGTAAATTTGAATTTTTATTTATCTTCATATATAGATTAATATAATGGCTTGATTTGATTTTTATTTGACCAAATTAAATAATGCGCGTCGCGTGAACAAAAAAAAAAAAAAACAAAACAAAATGTTGTGTTGTTAGCTTAGGAACAATATTTAATATTTACATTTGGGCTTTGGTTAATCAAAGCTAAGTCAGGCATATGAGGTGCGGAAGCATGGCTTAAGCATAGGTGTATCACATGAGTGTCTATTTAATTAGTATTTATTTATGTTTGAGCTAGATACGACTTAATGTACAAAAAAAAAAAAAAAAAAATGCAATTTGAGTGTAGGAAGTCGTCCATATTAAGAAAGGGGGAGTTTGTATAGGTAAGGTATCTTACTTAACTGGTGACAGTTAGGTTTATTTGCAAATCAAGTTGTAAGAATAATTTGAATAGAATGCGGGAGTGTTGTAGTACATAGTGACACATTTATAGACGATGTTTTTTATTTTTGTTGATTGATTTGGGATTGTTCAGTTTTTGTCCATATTTATGTTCAAGATTTAGCATTATTTTTAAGCTTAAGAAATACAAATTTATACTTAAAAAAAAAAAGATTGCAATATATGTATAAATACATAAATTGAAACTAATGCACACAAGGCTGAATATTAATTAAAAATCCATGTTAGATGCATTTCTTTATATAAATAATATGATTTTGATCGTGAAATTTTTAAAAATAAAAATACAAATATATGTAATTGTATGAATTTATATTTATGAGAAAAACTTTGTATAAAAAATTAGTTTTTTGAATAAATAATTAACTTAACGGCTGAACTTTTATTTAAGGGCGCACGAATTTTCACACGCGGATAATTTTATTCGATAGATTTATGGCTAAAAATAATAAATATCATAATTTTAAAGTGAGGAAACTTTTATTTATATTTTTAATTAATTTATAAAGTTTTCATTTTTCATAGAAAATGAATGTAATTTACTGCGTTTAATTGATTTGACAGTTCTTTAACATAGAAAAAGGAGGATACATGCTTCTTTGCTATGGTTAGTGTTGGGATAGTGGATTTTTGTTCGGGATTTTTTTGGGACTAAACCTGAAGTTCCAAAAATTAAATTTTAACAACTTTGATAAGATACCGACTGACAACATATGCGCCTGCCAGACGACTGAGCATACCCTAAGCGGAGTGACGGAGTCGCGAAAAGGAAGTTAAAATCCTTTAACCCGTGAAGCGGGCCACCCATAAAGTACTTTTAATCGAAAAAACATCTTAATTAGCAAAAAAATTTCCAACAAAAAATCCCAAAGAAAGTCCACGCATCACACAACACTTACCATAGCGAAGTTGTTGAGTTGAGTTGAGCCGCAGATTTCATGCATATTGAGTTCAATTTTGCAACTTTAAATGTTTATTAAAAATTGAAATAAAAACTTGCTGATATTAAAATTGTTAAATTGAATTAGTTTATTTACCAAAAAAAAAAAAAAAAAGAATTCGTGTGTGAAAATGTGTGCTATCTTAATGGAAACTTGAGTACTGTGTGAAAAAAAAATGCCAAAATCGAAAAATTAAAATATTTTTAATCATATTTAGGGGTGTTTCCCCACCGTAATATTTTAAAGCTATTCTATAGAGACCCCTAGCTCACTGTAAAAAAGGAATAAAAATTCTAGGCGTGCACCCCTAATGGAAAGTCGCCCCAACTTAACACTACATCATTTGAAAAAAATCAATTGCAGAATGTAGTTTAGGGGCTTGGTTTTTCTTTTTTTTATTTTCATAATTTTAAGAAATTTATTTTTCTTAATTATATGAAAATTCTGCTTTTCAACGAATTTTACAAGTATTGAATGAATTCGAAAAAAATGTGTGATTTTGTCAAAATGATGTAATTACGTTATATATCACACAAGCTTGGTCCCGTAGCTTACAGCTTTAACGTAGCTAGAAATCGACAATGTATTCTATTAGTTCAATAATATAATGATGTCGTAAAAAATAAAGTGTGTGTTACAAAAAAGTTCAAATATATATTATTACGTAATTTTTTTAAATTTAATATTAACACAACTCAAAACAAAAATAAATAGCAATAGATAAAAAAAACTAAAACTAAGCCACCTTATTTCATAAATACAACTTTATAAAAAAAAATCTTAATTCGTTAGAGCGGTTTTCTTTAAAGTTATTTTCTTATACATAAAACTGTTTATGTATATACATATATATGTACTAAGATCAGGATTTGATAGATAGATAGATAAAATAATTTTATTTTCAAATGAAATTTTTTACAAAAACATGATTATGCTGGTTTTCAAAATTAAATTTGACAATAACTTGTTTTTAGTTGTCTGTCAGGTTCAAAAAATGTATTTACTTTATAACAGCAAAGCTAAGCGAGTTTTAACTAAATTCGTTTATTATAAGACTTCGATATTTAAGAGCGTTTTTTTTAAGAAATTGAAGAGGTTTTGGTAATTTAAGCCAGAATGTTGATCGATCTAGTATTTCGCTTCCTAGATATTTTTTGCGGTATCCTTTAAAGATGGGGCACACACCAACAAAGTGGTACGTGTTTTCTGTATCATCTAAGTTACATAAACTGCATAAACCTACAGTATCATTACGAAAAGCTCTCACATTTATATTTAGAAGACCGCATCTTACTTTGAAGACTAGATTTATCATGTCTCGTGGGTTATTATCTTCAAAATAGTTCGGGAGTTCAGAATACAGGAGGTTGCAATATTCGTCATGGTATTGTGACAGGAGTGCCTTTCCTGCGAAATCAACCCAATATTTTTCGAATAGCTTTTTAAGTAGTATATTATGGATACAATTCCATTCTGAGCGTGGAGCTTCGAAACTGAAATCTATTTGAGTTTCTTGGAAAAGGCCTGACCATTCCTGGGCCCAATAAATATTTGTCTGTATAATAGCTTCAGCGAGAATACGTGGAAGACGATTACGTGGCATTGACATTACACTTTCCGTATGTACGTAAGGTGGACTTTTAATGTTGTAAGAAATGCCTTGGGAAGACCGGTTTCAATATGAATTGCGTAATTGGGTGTGTTATCTGGTAACCCGAAGCATCTCTTCACGAAGAAGCGTTGAAGTTTTTCAATTTGAACGTAATCTTTGTATTTTGTGGCTGCGTCGTGCACTTTATATTTAGCAGAGTGTGTGACATATTTATCTCGCACAAATTTCGACCATGTCGAGTTGATGGAGTTTTTGATGTAGCGAGGCGTTTTGATAAGTGTTCAGACCAAGACACATTGTAAGTGAAGATAACACCAAGATATTTATACTGGTTTGATATTTTTATCTCACTATCATTGTAGTACCATTTTTCAGCTGCCGCCCTTCTACCGCCGTTTCTAAAAATTACAATTTCAGATTTTTGTAGGTTAACATCTAGGTTCCATTTACTACAGTACAGGACCATTCACATGAGAGCGACCAACGACCGACGAATGAGCACACAAATGGGAATTACAAAATTCACAAACTTTAATTTTACAAAAAATCTAGTCAAAATGGTAGAATTCGATTTAAAATTAATTTTAAAATTATAAAATCTGAATTTTTATTTGCTTACATATGAGAAATTTGAGAAAATAAATTGGTCGTAACGAATTGCGGCTATTCGCGACGAACAAATTGTTTTCTTAAAATTCTCTTGTTTTAGCAATTAAAATGAAAATTTTAGTATCTTAAAATAATCCTCAATTATATTTCTTCCATTTTGTCTAGATTTTGTAAAGAATTTAGGTTTATTAATGTTTTAAATCCCATTTGTTCATTCATTCGTTGGTCGTTGGTCGCTCTCATGTGTACAGTCTTTACCTGCTGAAGCTGTCGATAATCATTTGCAGTACATTAGGTCTATCAGAAAGGAGAACTATATCATCCGCATACAAAAGGACGTTGGGGGTTCATTGTGAATATCGTCTAGGAATAGTACAAAAAGTAAGGCACTCAGCACACAACCCTGCTTGACTCCTTTGGTAGTCTGAAAGAAGCTTGTTATACTCTTTCCATCCCAAACTGTCGCAGAAGTACCTTTGTACAGAGATTTTATAACGGAAACAATTTTTGATGAGACACCCCTAGCCTAAGCATTTTGTAAAACAATGCATCCCGATTAATGTTGTTGAAAGCTGCAGACAAATCGACGAAGAAGCTGCCTGGTATTCATTATGATCAAGATTATACAAATACATAAATATGTATTTGGTTGTTAAGTTTTCATTTGTTTAAATTAATTCCAATTATTGTTTACATTAATGTGTTGTAAAAAAATAGTAAGTATACTCCACAGTGAACAATTATTTAAACATTATACAAGGTGTTCACGAGCGGTGTTCCAAAAAGCTAGAGCGTGTTTGAACATTTTTTAAAATAATAATATGCCAGTTTTTAGTATTTAATAAAATACAATTTTCGACAATATTAAAAAAAATCATTAATCTGTTTTTTAGAAATTTAATTTTCAAAAAAAAAAAATTATTAATTTTTAAAAATCCAAAAACAATTTTTTTTTAAATTCTTATAAATTAAATTTTTAACATTATTATTTTGTATAAAAAAAATGCTTAAAATCGTTGATGTCGTGAACGAGAAATTTGAAATTTGAATGGCAATGGCACAGTGGATATAGTGGGTTCGAGCCCCAGTCTATGCAGCATTCTTTTCTATAATCCTCAGTTTCAACTGGATGCTAACCGTGGAATTTTATGAGATAATTAACATCTAAATCTCAATCCACTGTGCCAACAAAACACTGTCCTTTCCTTCTATTCCTTCTTACTAGTGCCGTGCATTGCATTTAAAAGATCTCAGGTCTTACAGGCATATATAGCTGCGAACACGAAAATAGCAGTAGTTTTATAAAAACTAAGCAATGTTTCAATACTCTTAGATCTGAACTCACTCATTTAAAATTAAAGCACTCAGCTTAAGAGAAAATATTAAACATGGTAAAAAAAGAGAAAACAATGAAAAACAATTCATGATCATAGAAAAATACTTAATTTTGCTATTGTAGATCTTATTTCGTGTGCACATTAAAATCGCAGTGGTCTGTAATAATTTAACATTTTTTGGATTAATTGAAAAATTGTCTAAGAAATAAGATTAAAATAAGTGAGTTTCTTTTAAAAAATATTTTTAACCAGGAATGGGCTTTTACAATAACGGTTTTCTTTTTGTATCAACAAAAGTGGGTCGTGGTAAGCATTTCACCGGTGAGCAACGAAGTTCTATACTGTCGCTACGCAGAGAACGGAAATCTTATACCGAAATCCAGCGTATTTGTTCATGCTCCGCCAAAATGATAGCCAATGCTATAAAATTCATTAAAAAATCTGAAAACAGAGGTGGAATAAGAAAAACAAAATACCAGGCGAATTGTGAGATCAGCCAAACTAGATCCAAAAAAGTCGGCTATACAAATCGGAAAAGAGCTAAATTTGGAAGTAAGTGATATGACCGTTCGCAGAAGACCATTGGAAGCAAAATTACCAGCACGAAGCCCAAGAAAAACGCCTTTACTTACAAAAGAACATACAATTTGCTTCCATTTCTGTGGAAAAATGGCGAAATATTTAATGGACGGATGAGTCCAAAACTGTTCTCTATGGTGACTGGTTCCCGACAGTTTGTTAGACGTCCTCCGAACACGCAATACCTACCACAATACACAACGAAAACCGTCCAACACGGTGGTTAAAGTTTTTTCAATATTTCTTTTATTTTCTACCTACTGCTATTTTCGTGTTCACCACTGTAGTTAAAATTATTATTATAAATTATCATTATTAAAATCGGTTCTATGACAGGTACCTCTAAGAAACGTTATTGATCATTTTTTGTTTACCAAAATATTGAGCATGTAATTTAAATTTGTTTTATCAAATCGTTAGAGCTGTTATTGAAATAAATAACTTTTCGTATTTTAGTTGTATGGCAGGTAGCGTTATTTTTTTTGTTTTGAGAATCATCTAAAAACTAGAAGTCCAAGGTTTGAAGAAAATCGCTTAAGCCGTTGAGGCTGAGAATTTCGAAACCCACGTTCTCTACTATAGTAATATTAGGGACAATTTTTATCTCGAATTCGATATTTTTTATGAATTAAAAACTTGACCTATCGTAACCAACATATATCGCACAACTTAGCAATGATAGCCAACATTGAAAAAGTTGAATGTTTTAAAAGCAAATAGAGCTGAATGTTGAAAAAAAAAATTAGTTACATTCCTCCCCCTAAAAAAAAATTAGTTGCATTACTCCCCCTATACAATTCAGCCGTAATACTCGTACTTATAGGAATGCCCATCAGTTTACCTTTGACCCCAACTTCGGACGTACTGTTAAGTACAGAGATTATTTCCTTTGTCGCACTACACGAATGTGGAATGCTCTTCCTAGCTCAATTTTCCCCTCCCATTGTGATCTACAGACATTCAAAACCAATGTGCATCGCTATCTCCTTTCAAATCCCCTCCAACCTACCTAAACGCTCGTGCTGTGTACATTTTCAAGGGTAGTCGCAACCCCTTTAGCGCGCGCTAAAAATAACAAAAAAACACAAGAGCCACAAGAAAAAGGAAAAACATGTTTGTGTGTTTTGAAATAAGTTAAGGTTTAAAAAACCTGTTAACCTATAGATTTAACCAAAAGACTTTTTAGGGCTTCTTTATTTTTGATCAAAACCTTTTAATTATTCATATGAGTCTAACTTTTTACATAAATTGTCGACTTCTTCGTTAGGTGCTTAGCTGAATTCGATAAAAGTAGTATTTTGAAAAAAAAAACGTTTTGTTTAGTATATAATTATTTAACTTATATTTTAATAAGAGTATGTAAGAATAACAATTTTTTAATCAAAACAGTCTCATACATTTAGCCAAATGTGTCTTTTTAAACACCTATAAATATGCATAAAATAAATTATGCATCAATTAAATTATGAATGTTAAATAAGAACGGCTCTATGTTGAATACAAATGGCTCTAAGAGGTATACTTTTGAAGATAGAATCAAAAATAAGACAACCAGCATATTTATTTGGTTAAACTTATCCAAACGTCATTGTGACTTTTAGAACTATGCGCGTTCAGAAATATGATTTACATAATATGATATCTCATTCAGAGAACTAAAAAAAACTCTGACCGTGTTCTGTCAGTATATCGAATCGCGATTAGTTGGCGATAAAAGTGACTTAAAACGTTTTGTATGCAAGAAAAATAATTAGGACGTCTTCATTTAATAAACGATTAGGAAAGCCACTTTTCGTAAACTATTGATGTAGAATTATAAAGGTTCTCCCCAACCAATGCGAACCATTCGTTGAGAACGACGAAACTATATCAACAACGTGTTTTTATTGTTGATTTATTCTTCGTCTACAAACGATTCACATTGGTTTGGGTGTTCCTTAATAGTCGGAAGCTGAAGAATCAAAATCAGAATTGAGCCATAAATCACTTTCTCTTTTTTCGTTCCTGGCTCAATAAATGTCAGTTTCACTTCCATGAGGTGCACTCGGGGGCACTCTTCACTAGCGAAATCAATTGTTAGCACAAATCAAGAAACCGACATTAGGCTTTTTTCTTTTTTAGTTCAGAGCAGAGCCTGAACTGTCAGAGCTCTGAACGTTCAGAGCTTTAAATTTGTGTAACTTTTTTCGTTCTGAACGTGTTCTGAGCTTGTTCAGAGCGCGCTCTATGAGCTCCGAATAAAATAACTGAACAGACCGAGTTGAAAGCTGAACACAAGCATTTGATAGGTGAAGTTGAAAAAAAAGTGACAGCTTAGTGTTCAGGTGTGTTTCAAAAATAATTCTGAGCGCTCAGAACCAGAACACGCTTTGTTCAGAGGATGTTCGGAGCATGCTCGATATGCTCGCTTTCTGTTCAGAACTCTTTTCTGAGCTAAAAAATAAAAACGCCTATTAATGGCGCACTTGGTATATGATTTTTGTGTATTCGCTCATTTTCGTCCGACCATTACCGTGAGCCAACGACTCTTTTAATTCCATCGTATATCTTGCATTTTGTATCCGAGACATTCGGCTCCGATTTCGCATTGTTTCGGGAGAGGTTCTTTATCGAAAAATAACTTCGAAATCTAAACACGTCTAATGTGTCACACACCAAATCTGTCAAATACACGAACAGCTGATTCAATTACACTTCATTTAACCAAATGAATAAAAAAGTCGTTCATGCAAACTTAAACTTATCATTTAACACAATTTTGTTAACGTACGACGTTGTATTTTGAAATACAGTATTTTTAACAACAGAATTTTTAATAATTGAACTTTTACTTGTCTGAACCCAACCTATAATACGCTCTAGCTTTTTGTCGCATAAAATGCGATGTGAATCACCATGTTATAAATCCATTTGGTATGCCGAAAAAACTGGCTATACCACATTACCGACCTGTACCATATTACCTAAATTTACTCTATTCAATGTTCGAACCCATTGGCTTCCATGTAATGCTGTTTCGGTGCCTTGGCGTTCCTACTTTCAATTTTATCTATACCGAGAACTAAAAAAAAATAAATATAAATTCCATATTATTTGAGTCCAATCAAAGGACAAAGGCCTAAAAATCAGTACATAGTTTTAAAAACCACAGATGCAAAGTTTGATGAGAATTGTTGGAGCTCAATATAAAATGTAGAAAACGATAAATTGTTCTAGGTGATGTATCCATTCAGCATGATGAGCTGAATATTTCGTTTCTTTTCCAAATCATATACAATAATGCTCTGTACCAAATTAATATAAAGTAAAATCATATTTACTATTTAGGCTTTAATACAAATCCAAGACGTACGGTATGGATAAATGTTAATTTTGCCTTAAATCTCGATTTCTCTTAAACTCGTTTATGAAAGGTGCCTATAATATTTTTTTCTTTAGAAAATTTGTTATTTACAAAAATCTACAATACAGCCTTAGGGGGAATACGCGAAGAAACTGACGGGTTATGAAATGGACACCATATGTATCTTAAAAACTTCTGAACGAAAATATTCATGTCTTGGTTGTTGTCAACACTGATGACCATAGATAAACTGTTATGAACCTAACAACCCCATATCAGTATCTTTCACAATTTATAATATTACTAAGATACACATACATATCTCGTTGTATTTTATGAAACGTGCAGATTATTCCTTGTTACCCAAACCTATAACAGTAATTTCATCAAAACTTTAAGATAAACAAAATATCTTGTTGCATTGTATGCAAAGCATAATATTCTTTGTCATCAAAATATTCTTCCAAGAAGTGGGCAGACACAAAAGTTTTGCATTCGAATTTGCCCTTTGATTTGAATTTCTGTATCTTTCATAAGTTAGTCTAAAATTAAGAGTCATTATCAACAAGTCACAAAGCTCCAATCTAGAATTTATATTTACAAGAGAATAAATTAATTATTAATAAATCATACTAAAATAAAGGCTTGTTCTTATTTTGAAAGTATTGCCAAGGTACAATATCTAATAAATCCACTACAGCTGATCAAACAAGTTTTTAATGAAAACTATACAACAAGGAATATAACATGAAATAGCAGTATCTACATTTGGGAACATTATAAAACCCACAATAACGACAGACTCCGGCAGCCATTATTTCATTTACTTTTTCGCACGTGCTTGAAGCGCATTAATTTCGTAAAAAAAAATCGTATATTGCAAAGTGATTAAAAATTCAATATTATCTTAAGCTACAATTGTGTTGGTTTTATTTGTTGTGACAATTTGTCAAAAAGATACGGAGGGGTGAGTTATAGTCTTATCAAAACTTAATTATTGGGAATTTTGTCAAACTGTTTTATGGTTAGATTTGCAATGAATCGGACAGCTGCCGTCGCGGTGATACGGACGGCCGATTCAATACGCCAGTGGCTGTCCGATTCATTACTCCTGCATATTCTTATTATTTCTTAAAACTTGTTTGATGTATTCCTAACCATTAGATGCCGCTAAAGAAAATACTTCTTTATCCAGGGTGACATCTTTTAACCAAGAAAATGTTAGTAAGTTTTACGAAAATCTTGCAAACATATTAAATAAATGAAAATTGAACCTCATATGATTTGGAACCTTGACGAAACTGGATGTTCAACAGTGAACAATCCGCCGAAAGTAGTTGTAGCTCGAGGGTGTAAACAAGTTGAACAGGTGACATCGGCAGAGAGAGGACAGTTAGTCACAATGCTGGGATTCATTAATGCTTCTGGTGGCACCGTTCCTCCTATATTTGTGTTTCCTAGAGTCCATTTCAACGTGGTGGTCCAAAAACCAAAAGGGTCATTGGGTCTAGCCAACCCTAGTGGTTGGATAACTGAAGGTTGTTTCCACAAGGCCATGATACACTTCATCAAATATTTGAAGCTCTCTGAGGAAAACCCTTGTCTAGAACTATGTGACAATCATTGTAGCCACATAATAATTGACATTGTCACGTTGACAAGAGATAATAATGAACTGATTTTAACATTTCCACCTCACTGCAGCCATCGTCTGTGATGTTTCTGTGTATGGACTTTTTAAAGCTCGATATAGGGTGGCCATGAACGAATATTATTTTGTTCTGTTCTTATGATCTCAGTTTATGTTGTACTAAAATATTTGACTTATTTAAATAAATTTTATTGCTTAATAGCAAAGAATTTGTGAAACATTGGATATTAATATGGCTCAAAGTATTCCATTGGTTCCTAGTCCGTTTCAAGACACCCATTGACCTGTTCAATGCTGATGCTGTTATGAAAAGGACATAAGTGAGTTTTAGGAAAACATAATATTTCTTATACAAAATTTAATTTTCATAAAGTATGGTGTATGAATAATTGTACAATATTTTCTCCGAATTCATTAATGACAGTTCACGAGTTCCTAAGTTTTTAACTATAGTATGTAATATTACTTCAAAGTAAAACGTCCGTTTCATAGCGTATCTCCCCTACCGTTTTTCTTAACTGTTGTATGGAGGGCGTTTTTAGAGTTGACGAAATTCTATTGTCTTTCTCGGGAAGCACCATAAAACCTTAACTGATTCAGGTTCTTTTTGTGACTTTTTTGAATAAAACTAAACCAAACTATAAGTTAAACCAACTGAAGAGTCCAAGTGAGAACGCCGGGACGAAACGCCAATTTTTATGGCCGTTAAAAGCTATATTGAATCAATAATTCAACAAGTCCAATTAAATAATGCTAAGTCTTCTACTTGGCTGATGTATTTCAGTAGTATATAGAATTTGTATTATAAAACACACTCATATGTAAACAATGCCAGGCCACGGGTAACAAAATTTCCAACAATTCTTGATTAGAAATTCTAATTGGGTTGGATATAGTTCACAATTAAATTTCGCAGTAAAATTGATGTAAGCTGGACTGAACTTAATAAAAAATTGCGTCTTGACAAGGCCCTCACTGTCAACTGAAGAGTCCAAGTGAGAACGCCGGGACGAAATGCCAATTTGTATGGACTAAAGGCCGTTAAAAGCTATATTGAATCTATAAGTTAAACAGTTAACAAAAATTTTCATTCATTAGGTTTGATTATAATGTTCAGTACATTTCTTAATAAATCCCGAACATGTCCATTAAAACAATTATTTCTTATACTAAGTTTTCCCCAGACACAAAACCGAGATTTAGTAAGATTATCACAAATATCCTTGAAATCTGGAAGATTTACCGTACAAATTTTAATCTCCTCAAATGAAGATTTCAAATAAAACTCATTAAAATCTTCTTGAAAACATAAGTTTGTCAAATCAAACAAATTTTGTTTTCGTAGAATGATTGTGGAACTGACCCATTTACAAGCCATTCTCGTTTATTGACAGATGAAAATGTATACAAAAACTACCGATCTTACTTCCACTTCATATCAATAAAATGAAACACCATTTAAATGGTTTGTCATAATCCTCTTTTTGATCTTTTTGTGCAGTGGAAACACCAAATAAATGTCTTTCCCTAAATCTCGGTTTAGTGTCTGGTGAAAACGTAGTATTAAGTAAGAAATAAATCAATATATTTACTAAAATTTTCTATGAAAACTGGAAAGATACAATTCTAAACAACTTCAAATAGGGCATTTCTTAAACCCATTATCCAGTATCCACCATAAATAATCCAATCTTGACAAATCCCCATCTTCAATAACAATAAACTCTTTAGAACTTCATAATACATATACCTACTTAAGCTATAAATAATTTCCTATTTTTATTTTCAAGATTAAGATGAAATCATTTTTTAGATTCATACTCGTATCTCAATACAAACAAAAAAAAAAAAAAAAAAAAAATAACAAAACAAAAATAATATAATCAGATAAGAGACCTTCAAATTTCTAATCGATGACGTATACAAATTACTTTAGAAGTTGAGAATAAAAATACATAACCCTCATTATTGTATCTGCCTTTTAATAGTAAATCTTAAATTAATCAAAAGGCAATCAAACTTCTCCCAGCTTTTATGTTTCTTTTTTGTGTGTGTTATGTATGAATAATATGAATTGAATAGGCTAGAATTCAAAATAAGAAGTTATGTTTGAAAGGGTTGCGATTATATACAGCCTTCGTGGATAAAATATTAACATTAAGTAATCAATAATAAAATAATTGCAAATTCTATCATTCATAGATAGACTTATGATCAAAATGAAAACCTTCAATTTTGAAAAAAAAACCTCTATAAGTATACCTTTTTTTTACAAACATGTTAATGCAAAATTAACAACTGATAGATAAATATTATGATTAAATTAATCGTTACTTAGGGACTCAATAATTAATCATTTATTATTAAGTTTTTTTTTTCTAGTTTGGTGTTTTATTATTATATAGTCTCAATCGATGTTCTTTTTCATTGAACGGCGGCGGCTGCGGTGACTATTTCTTTTTTGTTGCTCTAAAATCATAATAATTATTCATGATCGTTTTGGTGTGAAAAATAGACAAAGATGTTTATAAATTTCAGGAACAAGAAGTTATTTGTATCTAATTGATGATAATTTAGATTTAACACTATTTTTGGAGTTTATTCCAAAGTGTTATTTGTATAACTGACAAATAAATGAATAAATGTCTAGTGTAAGACTTTGTTTTCTGGTTTAAATAAAACACATTTTTAAACAATGTTTGCATCTCAGTTTTATTTATTTACCGACATTTTATTTAGCTAAGACCTATTAGTTCAAATGATAATGAAGATATATTAAATATTATCTATTACTAAACAAAAAATGCCTTATGTGTAATTATGTGAAACCGTTTTTGAAATTGTAGTTCGTTTAATGTTAAGGTGAAATTTTCACCAAGTACGCAAGTTTTTCGACTACAAACTACATATTATGTATAAAAGTGAGAAATGTATATTAAATAATAACTATAAGATTGTGTTTTCTTTTCTTACTATATTAATAGTCACATTTTATTGCAGAGTATTATAGCCAAGTGTAATTTATGTTCAAACTCAGGGCAATTAGAAATTAAGTATTAATAAATTCTAGGACACTATTTCCTGCTGCAGCTAACTTTAATTTGTTTAATTTTTTTTTTTCGTTTTTGAACCACTCACTGTGTCAACCACTCGGTTATTGTTAAATCAAACATTTTTGTACAACTCGCAGAGACAGTTCGGAATGAATATCAAAACGCGTAATTTTTCTGTATGAATACATTCCCGGCTGGAAAAATGCACAGTTTCTGTCTAGTTTTAACATGGCACTAGTCAGTTTTCTTTAGGGAAAATCTAGACGAGGAAAACTTGTCAAATATACGTCAAGCCCTAGCAAGTTTTCAGTAACTTAAATTTAGACGATGAAAATGTTTCATACTCTCGTGAGGTTCTCGCTTGAAAGAACTTGTTGGACGTTTTCGGCATCCTATCAGACTATGCACTATCGTTATTGATGCATATGCAAAATTTTAACTAAACAAATTGAATCGATGAATCGAAAAATACAAATTTTACTTTTTATTATAATTGATCAGTTTTGGTTTAAAAAAGATAATCATATAGGCATTTAATTTCAAAAATCTCTTTTTTCAACCACCCACCCCCCGACAAAGGCTTTTTGAACTTTTCATTAAAATTAATCAAAAATTATAATTTACTGTCTTAGACTATATTTACTTAATACCAGATGGTTCATCTCAAGTGGTTCATATCCGGTTGATTTTGTGGTGGGATGTAGTTTAGATTAAGCGCAGTTTTGTACACGATCCTAAATCAAATAATATGATAATAAGAGTATTTTACAAAAATGCCCAGTATCATACTAAATTTGCTTTAATATCGTATTAAATTCATACAAATTTGCGCTATTATTTTTATTATTCAGGTTTTTATTTTTGATCTGAGTTATTTTACTATCAGATCACAACCGTTATTAAAATACCCTTTTTAATGTTTCTAGCAAAAATATGAACAAATCTAGTTTTTACTGGTCCGGGGCCTATGGTGGTTTTTCTGACGAGGCAAAAGGGTTCATAATTGAAAAGGCCCTAGTTTTGGCCATTACTCAGCCATGCTAGTGCCTTTCCAGAATCTATTTAAAACTCTCTAGTGCCATGTCGAAAACTAGAATGTTTTTCTGCGCGGGTTTTTGAAACATTTTTAGGACTGGCCACGAGACGAGAAAACTCTCGGTCTCGATCTCGGTCAGGCATGACGAGACCGCGACCAGACGAGACGAGACTGGCTTTTAAGCAGCCGAGAGGAGACCGAGACGAGACTGTATATTTGGACCGAAATTTACAGAGAGTCTAATAAATTAAAAAAATCCAATTTCATATTTATTTGCTTCTGCACATATTCAAACCATAATCCATAATATTTCGTTCTAATAATCAACAGGTTGTCCGGAAATCGTTTTTTTTTCGGAGACGAGACCGGAACGAGGCTTAATTATACGAGACCGACACGAAACCGAGACGAGACTGAAAATTATCGATTTTAACGAGACCGAGACGAGACTTACAAAAGTCTCGTATAGTCTCGTCTATTGGCCCGCCCTTAACATTTTGTACAATTTAAGTCAGATAAAACCAAATTTTAACTGGTTATATAATTTAGAAGATCAGAACTATCACCAAACTTCTTTATGTGTTCTATTCACTTTAATTAAAAAACAGTTGTTTGTTTTGGTGAGTTCTAGACCAACTTATTTGCCACACATAATGCAAGGAAATATTGACTAGTGCTAAGACTGAGCTTGGCACACGTTGGACTGAAATTTCGATACAATTTAATACGTAGGTTCGCACTTATACATACTGTTGAGCGACGAAATAAAAGTACAATTTGAAATAATTTGCCAAATTCAAAGAGTTAACTCGAGTTTTACTCAAAAATTCGCACTGAAAAAATGGGCATTAGTTTCAGAACTAAAAGTTCAGATTTCTAAATAAAAAGTTATATGACTTTTAGTGCCATCTAGCAGCTGGCTAGTAAGAAGCTGGTGAAAAACCACCAATTTTCGATTTTTTTCCCATTTTTTCCACACAACATAAATGATGATAGCAAAACCATTACCTTAGTATAAACTTTATGAGATGCAAAAAAGTTCACACATTTTTGGTTCTAATTTGAATTTTATCCTTGGTGATAATTAGTATTCCTGTGTACAAACCTGATACGAACCGTACCGTATGTTTTAAAAGGTCTCACTTAATTACGACTTAGGGGCCAGTTAAAGCTATCATTGAAAACCATCATTGAAAGATTGAGCTGTTGATTTGAGACCCTTCGAAAGTTTAATCATTGAATGTTTTAATGCTGAAATATAGCTTACGACCTCAAAATTATTTCTCCTCAAAAAAAAAAATTCATTTTGAACCATATCTTCCCCGTAACGTCATTGAAAAATTAAAAATCATTCCATGAGAGAAGTTGTGCAAAATTGAATTTTGTTTTACCTAGAAATAAATTTTAAGTCAATAAGCTTTACTTTGGCGTCAAAATAATCACATATTTTTTCTTCAAAATCTCTCAAAATTGAGAATTAATATTTTCAATGATGGTTTCCAATGATAGCTATAAGTGGCCCCTTACCCAATAAGTGTGAAACGATAACTTAATTATTTATATACAAATGGGTATTTAATTAGAACCTAAAAACGTTTTTTTTAGCGCATTCTCGAAAACAAATGATGTTCCTTAACCCCAATCAATATTAAGTTAATTACTTTTTAAGGCAAATTCCCAAAGTAGGTAACGTGTACCTACTTTAGTGATTGATTTCCTCCTCCGCAAAAACTAAAAAAAAAATAAAGGAAAAACCTATCAAAATTAAGATTAAACCACTAAAATATTCACACTTAATACAATTCTATTTCATGATAAATCGTTAACTGATTTAAACCTCAGTCTTCAACTAGATAAACAAAAATTAGCAAAATAAATACTATAGTTGATTAAAACACATCATTAATTCATATTTATCTCTCAATTCTATAATGAATTTTTTGCTCGTTCCTTACTTATTTTTTTTTTGTTGTATTAAATCTCGCCCGTCTTAAATATTCTTGAATTAATAACTGAGAAAAACTTTAGGCCAAAAAACACATAAAGGCCTCTTATGACAATGATCCCACATAATAATGCTCGTGATTGCCTGAGGCTAATAATTTATAATTCTTCAAGATAAGTTATAGGTTCATGGTGAAGAATCAGAAAATCAAATTAATTCTTATATTTACAAAGAAGATGGAACAATATTTGTGTATAAGAAATATTATTAGTAGCCCTATCACACACTGCCCTAGAACAACATATCAATAAAATTAATGACTACTCTCCTTGAACCTTAATCATTTTCTTATAAAATTTATATAGTGGTTAGAATTTGCACATTTGTTTTATTTTTTTATTTTTTCTAAGCTTGCGTAGGCTTTTACGATGAAGACATTTTTGAAAATTTATTCAAATCCGTTTGATTATAATATCTTAAATGATAAGCAATTATCTTTGACCAAGGCAATAATAACTCAAGAAAAGAAAGAATGATAAATGGAATGTTGGTTTTGAACATATCCAAAAGGGTGGTCCTTAGGTCAATGTTTGATTAATTTTTATTGATCCAACCTCCTAATTTCTTTAGAAAAAAAAATTGCAGGTTTCCCGCGCAGAAAAACAATCAAGTTTTCGACTAGGCACTAGAGAGTTTTATATATAGATTCTTGCAAGGCACAAGCAAGATTTAGCAAAAGGCTAGAACACGGGCCTTGGCGATTATAAACCCTTTGGCCTCTTCAGGAAAAAAAAAACCAAAAGGCTGGATTATGTGGGACTTGATCCCGTGATCTTCTGATTTTAAGTCTAATGCGCTACCCACTGGGCTTACCTGCTTTACAGAAATTCAATGTCGAAAGTGAATAAGTGAATAAGAACCAGATTTTATGTACTTGCTTTTTAGGTAGAACAAATTAGAACAGGATTTTTCTCATTTAATAATCCTATAAATTCTAGATCTGTGAAGTTGTGAAGTGATAAATTTTCCAAAACTTCAAAAGGTAATATTTCGATTCTGGATTAGTGTACAAAATTGGAATAAAATGTCAAAACTTCGTAATTTTTTGTCAATTTCTGACATTCAATATCACTTTTACCCACTCATCCAGAATCGAATTATTAACGTGTGATCTTCACTTCACAGCTTCCCAGATCGAGAATTGACCCCCAGATGTATCACACCCATAGTCAAGTGTGATACGAAAATGAAGACAAAGGAAAGAGAGACAGAAGTGTCGTATGATGCTGAAATTGCATGGTGCTTATATAAAATGTGTGTTTTTGGTATACAAGAGACATTCCTGATGGGGTACCGATACATGTCCAACAAGTTTTTACTAGGGCAGGGCCTCAAGAGTGTTTGAAAAGTTTACTTCATCTAACTTGTTGGTACTGAAATCGAGCAAGGACTTGGCAAGTATCTGACAGGTTTTCCTTGTCTAGATTTCCCCTACTGATAACTTACTAGAGCCTTGTCCAAACTAGACTGAAACTTGACATTTTTTCAGCCGGGTTGTTCCTTTTAAAATTAAATTAGTAATTCAAGCATACAAATATTCAAGAGCTTCGGAAAATTAGATAACGGTTGGAGAGAAAGGTATTGAATGGTCACACAGTTTGGTGTAGTTAAATTCGGTTTCAATTTTAAATGGATAATCCGTCTGGGCTATTTCCTCCTTACGTCCGTGCTCTGACTTTGTCAGCGAGCATAATAGAAAACATTTCTTTTCTTCTATCTTCTTTCTTATGTTTTGAGTCAGTTTTACTTAAGCACAAATTTGCTCTCTCAGCAACACACTTTTGCATCCTGCTGTATAAGCGAGTACAACACCTTGAGAGGAAAATATTTTCTCCAGTTTTTTTCCGCTTGTCGTTTAACCAAAGTTTCAATACTAAAAAACCGGCTAAACAAGGCGCACATTTCTATTCGAGTACATAAACTTAGCGATGTTATAATGTAGGTAGGTAGGTAGGTACCTCTAGGCTTCAAAGCCTTTTTTTTATAAATACAAAAAATACAAAAATAAACGCTTCAAGCACTAAGCTTTTTGTATCTACATTTCACTTCCTCGCTGAGGCTGACTGTCTGAAAATACAAAAGCCAAAGAGGAAAACTATCTGCATATAAACTAAATTCACAGCTGAGCGAACGTACGAGATACTTTTTAATTGACTATATACAAATCCAAATAAGGCTATGTACGTATATACATATGACTTTATAACTAGTGTATAGCTGGAAGCACTTTAAAGCCAACTCAGGTGTGAAATATGAGCGAATTAATGTTGATGGTGCGACTATACTAAATAAAATACAGAAAAGAGAAATGAAAAGAGTTTGGTTCATGTGTCCGCCATTATTGCCACGATGTGGCCTAAACAACACTAATTGTGCAGATACATATTTAAGTTTTTAAAAAAATTAAGTATATCCAGTTAAATGAATTTATTGTTTCATAGGTACATAGATGCTTTTCTTTGCTCATAATGGCTTCAGTTAAAAGAAATATATATTATTGCTTTTTAAAAATTTTAAATTTTAAACAAAACCGGCTTTACCACAAATAAATTTGAATGAAACTTGTTCGATTAAGTTTTCTAAGTGTTATACATAGATTTTTGTTTTCTATTTATTTTTTGGTAGGTATACCTAATTCAAACAAAACTGTTATTTTTTTTCTTATAACATTTTTATTTTTTCTTGCTCTAGGGCAGGTATTGATTTTGTGTCAAGAAATGTCCAATTTTTAATCAAAACTAACTTCCGGTGATGGAGAAGTCCAAAAATGTGATTTTTTCTGTAAGTCCATGCGTCTTTGCATCTGTAGGTATGCCTGTGAGCAGTAGTGGGTCTAGGATTTGGCTGTGGGGGGGGGGGGGGGGGGGGCTTGAAGTTTGGAGATCTAGTTTGTACATATGAAGTTATATAACGAATTTTTACATTATCACTTTCCATCTTTAATATTAGCCGTGTTTCTTGTGCCTTTATATCCGCTCCTTTTAATATCCGCGCCTTAAAATATTTTCAATATAAAGAACAATAACAAGATTTAGGAATTGATATGTGTTGAACATGGGAAATATTTTTAAGCCAATATAAAGGCTCAGTAAAACATGGCAGTATAACTAATTTTATAACTTAGACAAATTCGTTTATTTATATTGCTTATTAATAATTGATTACGTAGTAGGTAGCTACCTACATTATGTAAGTGTTTGTTTAAATTAGCTGAAGGTATGCTTTGAACTTCACATTTTTGATAAAATTTCAAAACTGTTTGTAATTGGGTAGATCTGAAAAATTATCTTAATCCTTTCGGGACGGAATGGTATAAGACAAAGAACATTAATATGGAACTGTACCACATCCGTACCGAAAGGGTTAAGTGGTCTTACTGACAAAAGCTCATAGTATGCTGTGACAGTGCCACTCCCCTGAGATCTTATTTTCCTGAACTATAGCCAAACAACGAGTAGAGTACCTACTTGTTTTGTTTAAACTGTCACTGGAAAGCACAGAAAATAATATTTTGCGGATTGAATTAATATTAAAACTTCAAGTCTTTCAGTTGGGCGTAAGAAACAGCTGCTCTAAAAAATAACCTTCACGGCCCAAGTCTGCAAGTGTGAATGAGTTTTTGTGTACACTGCATACCTATACTTCTTATTCCTGCTCAATAAATGTGTCAATAAATTTGCACGTCACTCTAGAGTCTATAGGGATGGTTTATATTCATGTCCACCCGCAAATTTTTCTGAGTTAGAGTTTCTCACGCTTTTTGAATTAGGCTCCTTGACTACAGAATTGCTTAATCCAAAAATATTTTGTATGTACAATTGTCTTGGACCTTTGAAATTTTGAAAACTAAGCCCCAAAATTATCTTACCCCAGCCAAAGCGGTAAGAAACAATTTTTGTTTTATTTAACATACACTAAGCTTTACACCCCGTTGCTCTCCAATTGTTTTAGCATCAATTGCGTTTCTTTCGTCAACTTAGCTAAGTTTTAAGTGTAAAAAGTTTTTGAATTTGACATTTTAATGTTAAGCTTCAACCACGTTTTTTTTTAAATTATATCTTCCAGCTTAATCCCAACTTCGGACTGACAGTCCCTAGACTTAAGTCCTCTGGATTAAGGTTAGTTTTTAGGGAGTTATTTGTTTAACCCTGACTACGTTTTTTGTTCAATATTCTCAGACCATATTAACAACAAGCTGGTTTTTTCTTCAGTTTTTAGGGAAAATTGTCATTGCTTTTTGTCGAATTCGCTTCAGGCTTTAGCTTATGGCTTAGAAGAAAATTACAAACTGTTCAGCCCCAACCACGTTATTTTGTCCATCAAATTTCACACCTTAACAATATTTTAGACGAAAATAAAACTCTACACGTTGTAAAACTTAGCTTTCCTTATTTCAAATTCTTTTAGTAATCGGCTGTGGGGGGGGGGCTTAAGCCCCTATATACACCCCTCTGGATCCGCCACTGCCTGTGAGTCCTAATGAACATCAAGCTAGAGCTTAAACGGTTTGATGGATTTGCTTCAAATTTGTCCCTTTTATTTGATTTCTAAGAGGAGAAATTCAAAATTTTGTTTTAGCTCATCGGTTTCATCAAGTTTTCTTAAAAACAGCCCTAACGATTTTGATTGAACTTCGTACTTGTAATCTGTAGAACATTTATAATAATACTGCTTACCACGTTCTTACCTAAAAATTCGAATAATGGAAATAAAAGTTATAGGTTTAAAAAAAGGCTTTTTTATACATTTTTAAGTATATGTATTCTGGCATATCTCGTCAGTCGTCACTGTCTTGGTGATTTTACACTTATTTTGCAGTGCGAGCTAAGTATTCCTAGTTAGTTAAATAATATTGAATTTAAAAAGTTTGTATGAATAATTTTATTTTACGAAAAAATAAAATTAAAGAAAAAATCGATTTTTGTAACCTTTTTTTGCAAATTTTGTTACATATGTATTTTAAATCAAATAATTTCAAAATTGCTGTTTGAACATGTTTTTTTTATTATTTTCTCGTTAACGACATAAAAATATAAAAAGACTATTTCTATATCTACATCGTCTATGTCTAGCTATATTCTAGAGTTGTTAGCTGCAAGAGCAAGTTCGTCGAGCATATTATATTGTTTAAACAATTAAGATTGGTATGCCCATTTTATTCATAAAAACTTACAAACTAAATTCCAAGTATTGAAAATCTAAAATAATTTTTGTTTGAAAATTTTCTTATGCAAAATTAAAAGAGGTGTTTAAGAACTTCAGCATACAAGAATTGATATGAAATGAGTTTGACATAATGACATGTCGAAGAAAAGTTAGTTATTTTTAGGAAAATTAGAGTTCAATGGATGTAGTTGACTGAATATGAAGTCCCTTATGTCTCCTCGTCCCCAGCCTCGTCCACTTAAAAACTAAAAAGTTTTTTTTCAGGGCTACTGCCTCTTGCGAGGAATTGACAAATCCTCCAAGAGTATCACTTGTCACGAATAAGTGCTTCTCGTCTAGCCGTTCGGATTCTGCATAAAATTGTAGGTCCCTTCCATTCCTGTCGAAAGGCGTACACAGGAATGGTTGCGAGTTGTTAGTCACTAGGCCCTGGTTCTTCATGAGCCGTTGTGCCACCCGATTTATTTTTTTTATGTCTCCTGAACGTACCCAATGGGTAATAACTAACATGTCACTTATGTCAAACTAATAACTTTTCTTCAATACTTTACTTCTAGTTCGTTTAAAAAAAGAGTACCCTCAACATAGATACAAATTCCTTTCGAAATATACGATTTCATTTCAATTTATTTAACGCGAACGCACAAATAATTTATAAAAAGTTAAACGAATTTTTAATTTCACAACTGAAATTTCTGACAAAAACACACTTGATTTTAAATTAAGGCAGATATTTCTTAACCAACTTTCCAGTCACTTTCCAACAAAAGTTCTTTTCATTAGAAGGAAATTTTTCGACAGCTGGCCAATCACAAACTAGAAAGTTGCCTTACTTGCAAGTCCCTTTAGTCATCTAAACGTACTGAATTTCAAATAAAATGTCCCTTCATTTGAAGTCAATCTTTTGAAAGCTGTTCAATCACAGACTAGAAACTTACCTTATTGCAAGCCCCCTTAATGCAAATTTGAAATTGTAACAAATGTATGTTATGTAAAAACCTAGTTTGACTCTATTTATAAAAAAATGTATTATCAAATTAAAATACAGCATACGCATGAAACCTTATAATCTCCTGGCTATAAGATATTACCTTAACAAATATTCGGCTACTGTATCGAATTGTACTTTTTATTTTTAAGTGCATTTTTTTTTTTCGTTTTAACCAACAAAGCTTGATCTGTAGACCCTCTTTACCAAGACATTTTCTTTTGAACACACAAAAAAAAAAAAACAAAATCTATTTTAAAAGCTGTCAGATGTCAGTTTCAAATTCAATTCATTCTTTTTCCCTCTTTCCTTGTCTCATTTGTAATTTTTTTTGTTGTTGTTATTAAGAAGGCACTCCCTTTTACTCATTGCACACACTTCGATTGCTGTCTTTTAATAGATGGGTTTCTATTCCTAATCGAAGATACACACAACTTATTTTTTTTTTTATTTAAGTTCGATCACCTTTAAGTTGCGTAATTATATTAGAAAAAAAATCCCAACAATTGAGAGTTGTGCACGACTTTTCTTCGTCTTCTTTCATATTTTTCCTAAGGTATGTACGAACTTAAAGTATCATAACGCATTCGTTAAAAAAGTTTTTTTTTTTTAATGAAAATTGAGGACACAATCAAATATGACATTATTTACTTAGGCCCCAGTTCTTCACTGCGAAATATCATTCGAATTTTGGAGGTTTAACCCAAGTAAGATCTAGAATAATGTTTTAATGCCCAGTTTTGCAATGAGTTTCCTAGTTGATTTTGTGATGACGGCGTGAGAGTTCAAATTTAGTAAGGAAACATTAGCTTAACATTATACTGACACTGGCAAATTGAGCCTCAGGAACAGCTGCCCAAACGTGGATAAGCATTTTGAAGCACTGATCGAATATTTTTAACACACTGATTTCGTCGGATTAACTGTGGTTTAACCACGGTTCAGGCTTCAATTATACCATAAAATCCCAAACTTGAACCGTGGTTAAACCCGCCTAAATCAAAATCGGTGAGTTCCGTTTTTCAAATGATGAACCACGTTTGTACAACTGTCACTTACTCACTTATGAATATAGTATGTGACATTCACACTTTCACAGGCTCTAATTAGCTAATCAACTAAAATCAGCTGATTAACGATATTCCTGACAAGCAATTCAAACTTTGGAATTTTTTGAAACAAATGTATTCATCAAGCACATTATTGTCGATTTACCGTTTCCAATATTCATGGATTAAATTTAACAAAAATTAATAATAATCAGAGGTTAAACAAATTGGGGCATATTCATAGTCGCAGATAGACCCAGATTTAACTAAACTACAGTTTAAGACAATTTTGGCTCAATGAATACATTCCGATTTTAATTACAAATTGTTGGTTTTATATTTTTTTAAGATAATTAACTTAATATACTACACAAATAGCTTCAAATATTTTGAAATGATAACCTTAAAAAAATAGAATTAACGTCCGAAAATTCAACCAAAGCTATGTTTAACTTAGACCCAGGTCTAAAATGACTATGAATATGCCCCATTTAGTAAATATTTTATTACAAAATCTTTTAAACTAATTTATAGAACCATTGTTTATAAATATCTATAGTACTGTCAAAAAATCGAGACGAACGGTGGCGGTGCCACTGGCCTGGGAGGGCATTATCTTTGTAGAGTTAAAAATACATTGAAAATCTCATTAACCCTAGAAAGATAACCCTATTTCATGTCCCATAAGAGTTACATGTAATTGTTACGTCGATTCGACGTAGGTTATCTTTCTAGGGTTAAATCTCTCTGGCGATAATACACCACCTATAGGCGTAGACTTTCGTACCAAAAAATCGACTCATTAATAGTCCTAAAGGTTATATATACAAAGGTAGAACCAAATATGATTTTTAAATATTTTCGGACAGTTACAAGAAAGGCGAAACTTCTGAAAAAAAAAAGAAATAAATCCCCTTAAGTACTTTTTTGAGTAAAAGGGCAAGTTTATGCGACCTGATAATGCGCTTTAATGTCATTAAAAACAACTTTTAGATGACGTATCTTTAGAAGCAGCGTCTGACTGGATTTTGGTTAACATAACATTTTCAATTTAAATTTCATAATCGAATTCGAAAATCGTGATCAGAAGCTTCTTCTTAAAAATCAAAGAAAAAAAAATATTTTTGATAAGTTTAATCGATCGTTCACTTGTGTTTATTTGTTTTTTTTTTTTCTCTTATTCCTCATCCCCTCAACTCAGTCCCTCATAATTTTCCACAGAGAAAAATTTTCATAATAATACACAATGTTGTGTTAAGTACAAACCAAGAGCAAAACAAAAAATCGAAAATTCTAAGTTTCAATGGATCACGTGCCCGAACTCCCACGGGACGTGTTTTTCTATGTTCTGTACCTATATTCTTTTTGATCATCAAACCATGATTCCTTCGTTTAAATAAAAGGTATCCAATGGATGGATATCATGGAGCTATAGAGAACAATAAAAAAAAAAAATATTGGGACCCATCGTTTGTCTTCCATGTACCATAGTATCGTTATCGTCCCGTCCCGTCGCGTCCCGTCATGTCGCGTAGTCGTCATAGTCTTCGCTTTGGTTTTGTCGATCGGTGTGACCACAGATGATGGCAACAATGTATCACTAGAAAAAGTTAAGTGCCCCACCGCCACCATATCAACCAACATCAGAAACCCAGATGGTGGGATGAATGAAATGGCGGCGTGGTCTATAATTTTGGTAATAAAATTAAATTTTTGTCAATTCCCTTGGGGGGATATTTGTCTTTTATTCTTTTTGACCGTCAAGATGCAAATGTCGGAATGAATAGGAATAATTTTTTCGAGTCTGTTTATTTTTTTTGTCTTTCTGGATGCAGCATGAATGTCAAAGGGAAATTCAATACGTGCTCTTATACAACGTGTGAACTTTTTATGGTCAAATACTTTGAGACTGATGATAGGGAAAAGAAGTTTTGAAAAGGCGTACTAATTTGTTTGATTTTTTTTTTAAACTTAGGTATACAATAGCGATATCCGTTGTATTCGAAAATAGTTAAAATTTTAACCCTCACCTTGTCACTTAATATTTTTACAAACAAATTGTATGTTTTTTTTTTATTAATAGGTTATGAATAGGCCTCGGATATTCAATATTCATGTTAATGCGTGTTTTTTTCTCACAACATTTAGAAGGTAAAATTATCTTTATGAAGAATGAAATTTCATTTAAAATTACAGTCTTATCGTTTTCCAATAAGAGGTGTTATTTTGATATTGAAAGAAAAATGGCATTTTTTGAGATATATGATTGGATGTTTATTTCAATGTAAAGAAGAAAGTATGCCATAAATAATTGAATACAATATCAGCCAAATGGCCGCCACGGCTACGCTTACACAACAATATCCTTCTCATGAAATTTTCCATCACCAAATCGCAAAGTGGCTGCTGTATGCCCTCAATAGCTTTACGAATTCCATCTTTGAGGTCTTGAATCAACGTTGGGCTGTTGGTGTAGACCTTATCTTTCACGTGGCCCCAAAGGAAGAAGTCGCAAGGTGTTAAATCGGTGGCCGATTGTAATCACCTCTTCGAGAGATAACACGGTCCGGAAACTTTTCCCGTAAAAGATCGATGGTTTCATTGCTTGTGTGGCACGTAGTGCCGTCTTGTTGAAAGTAAACGTTGTCCAGATCAATACCATCCAATTCCACAAAAAAATTATTAATCATCTCCACGATAGCGCAATCCATTTTCGAAAAAGTAAGGTCCAATGACCCCGCGGGACCATAAACCGCTCCAAACAGTTACTCGTTGAGGATAGAGAGGCTTTTCAACAATAAATCTTGGGTTTTCCGAGCCCCAGATGCGACAATTTTGCTTGTTGACGTAGCCACCGAAGTGGAAATGGGCCTAATCAGTCAAGATGATTTTTCGATGAAATTCCGGATCATTTTCATGCATTTTAAGAACCCAATCAGCAAAGACTCGACGTTGTTGATGATCGGCCAGCTTGAGTTCTTGTGTTAACTGAACTTTATAAGTCTTAAGAGACCCAAGTCTATATGCAAAATACGGTATAATGTCGTTTGTGGAATGCCCAATTCCAAAGTACGACTAGGAATGGACAAACCTAGGTTTTCTTGAACACAGCTACAGCAGCAATATAGTTGTTCTTGAGCGACGTGCAGGGGTTTTATTCTTTACGTCGCTTACTTGTCCCAACAGCTCAAATTTTTCCACCAATTTCTGAATTGCAGTCCGACAAGGTGTTTCACGACAACCAAGAAATGTTTAAGTTGTACGAACCTTCTATGCCAAATTTTCACCATTTTTATAGTGAATTTTAATAATTTGAATGCGTTGTTAAAGCGTATATCGTTTCATTTTTATTAATGGCGTAGTTTTTACTTGTCAATGTCAAAAAATTACAGCTTCAAAAGTGACAACTACCGAAATAGCGCGCTACTCAAAATAACATCTCTTATTGGAATATAATTATAATAGGTTTATTTTGCATATTTTATGAAAAATCCATATTTTTATTATGATTGGATATTTTCATACGAGTAATAAATGCATATTTTAAGAGCATATTTTCATATTGTTCGTGCATATTTTTAGATAAATTGTGTCTTTAACTTTGAAAAAGAGTCAAGACGCTAGCGTCACCACCGTATAATTTATGAAGTTTACATGAATTTGTTAGTTTTTGGAAACAATGAGGTAAAATAATGAGTTTCAGTGCATATTTTCCATTTTTAATTGCATATTTCCATATTTAAGTGCATATTTTGAGCGCATATATATTTTCGCTTTTTAAGTGCATGCTAAATTCTAGCCCTAGCTATTACTCAATTTATCTACGGTTTTGTTTTTTTGGTTGCAAAAAAGCTTCATTTGAGAAAGTCAAATTTGACAGTTTAACAGGGTGTTTTGCATAAGTTGTGCGAGAAGAGGTTAGGTCGTTTATGTATAATAGGCTGCAGTCATATTGGAGGGGGACTATTTTAACCCGTTTAGGTAGTAAAGACAGTTTATAAAACAATTCTTAAAACAGAAAGAAATATACAGGGTGTCCCACGGCAACGGCACAGATGAAAACTATGGGCTTCTGAAGTGATCTTAAGTCGAAAAACTTAAGAACTAATTTTCTCGTTTTCGCTTTTTTCGACATAGAACGGGTTTTGGGTTTTTTGGTCTCATTTCTTTAACTGGCTTTAACTTTGCCATCATAAAATCGATTCTTGAGTTTTTTTTATTAACACAAGAGCACCTAGCAGTTTTTACCCGTCCTACAACTTTTGTCTATGCTAGTAACGGGTTTCCTGCAATTTATCATCAAACTAATTTGATTGCACTTTTGTGCGTTTTTTTACATTTTGCATTTTTTCTTTTTTATTATGGAAACCTAATTCATTCTCTTAAACATACTTTATCTTTTTCAAAAAAAAAAAATACATTTAAAATGAAAACTTTTAAAAATTATATTTTTTTTGCTAAAGCTTTATTAAAAGAAATGAAAATAGACTTTCGTACCTGAGTACCTATATATTTTTTGTTCTTTATTTTAAGGCTCCGAGACACACAATGTGATGGCAGTTAAGCCAATTTTAATATTTAAAGTCTAGTTTGGGCAAGTCCCTAGTAGGTTTCCAGTAGTGACTTTTGTTTTTGCTGACGAGGCGAAATGGTTCATAATCGCCAAAGCCCTTGGTCTAGCCTTTGATAACCCTTGCTACCCATTTGCCACAATTTATGTAAGACTCTCTAGTGCCTTGTCGAAAACTAGATTGTTTTTCTGCCCGGGTTGATTCTAAATGTCTTTACTTGTAAAATGTCCACGGTTAAATTGCTTCAATTTTGATTGCATTTTGCCTACTTTTTCTGTCATTTAATGTTCCAATCTTGAAGATCCGAGCATAAGAAGTCATGTTTTACAATTTTGCAGCTTTAAGTTATTTTGTCTGTCTTCTTATCTACATCATACTATCTATATACTGAATTGAGTACCTATTTTTCCTTAACTCAAAAAAAGCATGGATTCAGTTTAGGAAAGAAGAGAACAAAATAAAACTTATAAAGAAATTGCAGCTTAAAAAGGCTTATGGCGGAATGAAATCAAAAATGGACTAAATCATCTACCCTTTTGAATAGAATTGGTGGATACAAATAATTTAAAAAATGTGATATCTTAAAAATGTTTATATTTATTCCCCAAGTTGTATGTTTAGTTAAGAAAAGATATAGGGCCTGGAATTTTTAAAAGAATATTGGCTTTATTTAAAAATATAAATATAAGAAAAAAGTTTTACATCAATTTTTAAAAATTAATATTTTGAAAAATTAAACAAAGGAAGCGTGCCGAAATTCTGGTTTTGAAATTCTGCTTTTCAAAATTTTGCCTATTGCCTATTATATATATTATATACGCAAAATTTCGTAAAACAGAATTTTGGAAAGCAGGAATTTTCTAAAGTAGAATTCTGAAAACCAGAATTTGGAAACCAGAATTTTGAAAGCAGAATTTTGAAAAAAGAATTTGACTTCGGCAGAATTTCGACCCCAACCATTAAGAAAATTAAGAAGTAAAAAAAAGCCTTAATTACTTTTATTAGATATTTAAAAAATATTAAAAAAATTATCCACTGTGATTATTTAGGTTCTTTTGGTCTATTTGTAAAAACTGCGAATAAAAACAATCTTAATTGTGATTGGAAGTGATTAAAAATAATCTTTCCGTCGGCTTTTTTTGGTCACTGTAGTTTTTGCAATGAAACAATTAAGTTACATTAGCTTTCCCGACGTTTCGGCAGGGGTTGCTGCCTTCTTCAGGGGAACTTTATTTGGACAACAAGAAAAAATATATTGTTTACATTATAATAACATTACTTGAAACAATACAAAATACACTCACTTTAATAAAACTGTGTTTAAATTTAAACTGACATTTAAAATTATTGTATCTAATAATTGTAATATTATTTACAAAAGTAAAGAAATAAACACTTCAAACGAAGTTTAGTCTATGGAATTTAAACAAGGAGTAAAGAAACTGAAAGAATACTGTGTTATGATGAGACAAGAGAACAATAGATGGCAGAGATGTTTTGGGTGTCTTGTTTTCTGTTCATGTTGTTGTTGTTGTTGATGATGTGTAATGTTTCTAGGGTGTATCGTTTCGAAACATGTTTCTCTGTCTGTAGGACTTTGACACCTTCAAAATCTGGAGAGTGGCCGTTTTCGATACTGTGGCTCGCCAGGGCTGTCTTTCCAGGATTGTTTGATTTGATATCCGATTTATGATTAGAAATTCGCTGTTTAAGAAATTGTTTTGTAGTTCCGATGTAACACTGGTTGCATGGTTCATTAGGTTTACCCTTACAATTTATTTTGTAAATGACATCAGTAACTTTATCCTTATCCGCTTTCGTTTTAAGTTTAGTGAAAAGGTGACTCAGAGTTTTATTTGATTTGAAGGCCAGGCGAACATCTGTTAGTTTTTGGTTTATCACTTCTTTAAAATTCTCAGTCAGTCTTAATAACCCAACAACAACTTTACAAACTCGCAACAACGATCTAGTCAAATGGCTAAACAACAACAATTGCATTGATGATAGGGAAAAGGCGAAGATGACAACGTATACATCGCAGCTTCCATCCATATACGGACTGCCAAAAATTCATAAAGCAAACATGCCCCTGCGTCCCATTACGTCATCAATGAAACTACCATGTTATGAGCTTTCGAGGTTTATTGGCAGAAGTTTACAGTGCGCGACGGCAAAATCAAGCTACTCGGTTATAAATTCATTTGAATTTGTTGAGAAGGCTAAAAAAATAAAATTAAAAGACAATGATGTTTTAGTTTCGTATGATGCAGTGTCACTTTTTACAAACATTCCCATACAACTAGCCATCACCATTATAAAAAAGAAATGGGAAATAATTAGTGAAAACACTAGAATTAATCTGAACAAATTTCTTGAAATCCTTGATTTCTGCCTCAAAGAAAATAACTATCTACAATTTAAAGATGACATTTTCAAACAAATTTTTGGCATGCCTATGGGCAACCCCTTGTCACCCACGATTGCAGATTTAGTACTTGATTACGTACTAGATGAATGTTTTAGTGGAATGGAAGAAAGGCCTACTTTTGTTGCTAAGTATGTAGATGACATTTTTGCCGTGATGGACAAACGCAACATTGAAAAAGTGCAGCTGATCCTTAACGGATTCCACCCGAAAATCCAGTTCACTGTGGAAATGGAACATAACAGGTCAATAGCATTTTTGGACGTAAAAATCCATCGTGAAAACAACCGTCTATTATTTGACTGGTACCAAAAACATACTGCATCGGGAAGATTAGTCAACTTTCGGTCTAACCAAGCAAGGCACATAGTTATGAACACTGCATCCAATCTCGTCAGTAAAGTTTTCGCACTCAGCGACGAACAATTTCACTCTGCCAATGAGAAAAAAATCAAAAAAATCCTGAGTGACAATGGTTTTCCAAATTCTATAATTCGTGGTCTACTTCAGAAACACAATTGCAAAATTCCAAGCGAAGACACTAAAGACCCGAATAATGGTTACTACAAAAGTATGGTTTACATCCCAAGACTGACTGAGAATTTTAAAGAAGTGATAAACCAAAAACTAACAGATGTTCGCCTGGCCTTCAAATCAAATAAAACTCTGAGTCACCTTTTCACTAAACTTAAAACGAAAGCGGATAAGGATAAAGTTACTGATGTCATTTACAAAATAAATTGTAAGGGTAAACCTAATGAACCATGCAACCAGTGTTACATCGGAACTACAAAACAATTTCTTAAACAGCGAATTTCTAATCATAAATCGGATATCAAATCAAACAATCCTGGAAAGACAGCCCTGGCGAGCCACAGTATCGAAAACGGCCACTCTCCAGATTTTGAAGGTGTCAAAGTCCTACAGACAGAGAAACATGTTTCGAAACGATACACCCTAGAAACATTACACATCATCAACAACAACAACAACATGAACAGAAAACAAGACACCCAAAACATCTCTGCCATCTATTGTTCTCTTGTCTCATCATAACACAGTATTCTTTCAGTTTCTTTACTCCTTGTTTAAATTCCATAGACTAAACTTCGTTTGAAGTGTTTATTTCTTTACTTTTGTAAATAATATTACAATTATTAGATACAATAATTTTAAATGTCAGTTTAAATTTAAACACAGTTTTATTTATTAAAGTGAGTGTATTTTGTATTGTTTCAAGTAATGTTATTATAATGTAAACAATATATTTTTTCTTGTTGTCCAAATAAAGTTCCCCTGAAGAAGGCAGCAACCCCTGCCGAAACGTCGGGAAAGCTAATGTAACTTAATTGTTTCATTGCAAAAACTACAGTGACCAAAAAAAGCCGACGGAAAGATTATTTTTAATCACTTCCAATCACAATTATTAACTCCAAATTGGTCAATAAATCATTTTTAATAAAAACAATCTTATTCCATTATTTTCCCAACGTTTCGTGAGTATTCCTTAGCAATTTTTACAAATAGACCAAAAGAGCCTAAATAATCACAGTGGAAAAGTTACACAAAAAAATTGGTCAAATTCATAAAATAATTAAAAAAATCGGTTAAATACTTTTTCAGATTGCCCTGGACAAACAAGATAATTGTTTCGTCTTAATATAATTGTTAAGGGAATTTTAATTATTTTTACCATGGATAACGCACTTATTTCTTATTTCTTAAAACAAGAGGGGAACTACTTAATCTTAACTTTATTTCTCATCGACCCGATCTGCCTTTACTTTGCAGCCTCTGTAATTTGAATGTACGTGAAGACATTCACCATTTTATTGTGATTTGTCCAGTCATGAAAGAATTCAGGATAATATATTTTGGAAAAAAAGCCTAAATGAAGTTGAGCTAATTGAAATACTAAATGGAAATGTTGGATGGGATGCCCTTTATAGATATATTGTTGCTGCTCTTCGTTATAGGAGTTGTATAATAAATGAGGATTTTTAAGAATTTTTTAAAATCAATTTTCAAAATTGTTTTTTGTGTTAATGTATTTAAATTCAAAATGCCAGTCTGGTAGACGGCCATAGGCCAAACCATAAAGACTTAAGCAAGTTTATTTCATATTATACACATTGTATATACAAAATTTCTTAAATAATGATAAAATAAAGAGTCAACTTAAACTAAACTAAACTTATTTCTTAGAAAAATACAAACATTGTCATCATCACTAGTATCGGCTTATGGGAGGTTTTACTGTATCAACCTTGTTCCCATTTCAAAAACTTTTGTTCGAAAAACTAATTTTCATGTGTCCCTTTCAACAACAACAAAAATAAGTAAAACGTAGTTAAATTTTAATGACCATCTGCATATGTAGATTAAAATAATTCCATCCATCAACGACATCTGCGATCTCCGAAAAAAAGCTTTTTATACCTTCATCCTCATTAAATTCAAGTCAGTCATGGTGAACCAAATTCATCAAAACGTCATCGGCCCCTTATTTTTCTCAGTCACTTTTGCCAGGCTTTATGGGCGTAACTAACCTGGAAGGCTTAAATGATCCATATTCCAGGTGAACAGTTTACATACATAGCTGTTGTATATAGGTGTACATTCATCAAACCAATGCAAATTAAAAATGCAAAATTAATTTAATGAATTTAATTGCGGCACTGGGTGATGATATGATACTATGCCATCATGTTGTGTATCATCATCATCATCATCATACGTAAAGGTTTCCATAATGCTGAGATTCAACTCACAAGCCCAAGTTTAAGGTCACGGAATTATTTACCATCAACAACCAGCGACTTGAAAACATTGTAAAAAGAAATGATGGGGTCTTTTGTTTTTGCGCAGATCCGTAGGTAAGGTGTACCTACTCGTACTCGTACACTTGAATACCTACAATGTGCTACCTTTTCAAGGCCGCTGAACAAAAAGATTATAATCACCGTCAACGTTGACAATGGTGAAGCTCTTGGTTTAAAACAAAAACCAGAAAGACAAATGATAAATAGTAAAGATGGTTAAATAATGATGAGGCACGATTAAGATGAGGGTGAGGCTGAGAAAAGGCAGCATAGAGACAATTAAATATATTCTTTAGTTTTTTTCTAATTTAAAAGTAATAAACACGAAGGATAAGGGTCCAGTTATTCAAAAAAAAAGCTTTGACAAATTGCAACTGAAATCCTTGGACGATTGTGTGAAAGTTTACAGAAGATTTTTATATATAAAAATATACAGACAAATAAATAATAGCTGTAGGTATAGATAATTAACATAATTAACTTGAAATAAAATTGCAAACATTGCAATGAAGGTTACAATTTGTATAGGCAGCAGTTTGGGAGAAAAACAAGTTCAATGGGAATCCGCATGTAATTTGCAATTATTTCTGTAAGAAAAACAAAATTATTATTGAAATGTTACGTAATGTAATTAATTACTTTTGTCTAGCAAAGGAACACAATTGAATTGATAACATCTTCAAGTTGTGTGTTTTTTTGTATGAGAAATACAAGTTAATATACAAAGTGATTTAAGCCTGGCACATAGACAAAATCATGATAATACAGAGGACTAATGCGCAGATAACGTCAAAACGCTATTTTCCTTTAATATTTGTTTTACTAAAATCTAGAAGTATAGCTCTGAAACATTTTAAACACGAAGTTTAATAAAAAAAAAAATACTTATTAAAATTAAAATAGAGCTGAGACATCTTCCAAGACTTATTTTTTAGTTTTTTGGATTTTGAAGAACATACTGAATTTCAAAAATTACCCTTTTAGGAACCACTCTAGTGTTTAGAATGATAATAAACTTCGTGCTGTACTTGTTAGTTGGTGAGCGAAATAATGAAATTTCACTGAAATCTATTTACGCAATTAAAAATTGTACGAACCTAAAGTTTATGTAATGTGGAAAAAGCAAGTTCTAAACGGAAACAATGGTTTTATGCAACGAAATATAGGAGGGCTGAATTTTCTATACAGTCGACTCCACTTAACTGGAACACCATAATTGCAGGCAATTTGTTTTTGTTAAGCGGAGTTTTCAGTTAACCGGACTTCGGATAGGTAGGTATGTAGAGATGGCGGTCACAAGCATCCTTTCTCGATGACCCAATTAACGCGGTAATGCGCCGTTTTGATACCATAACTCGTTTGACCTGTGGGTTAAAAGAACATTTGGTGATAGATCTCCCAACGGATCATCGTCTACGCCCGAGTTCAGCTGCAGTATGCTACGCTAAGCAATTTGCTGATTTGCCCGGGATGCATACGATCTGATCCCTTAGGGTGATCATCTAGTCGCATACTCGGATATGGTAATCTCTGTACACCTCCGTCTGTTTGCACATGACTTGTGGTTACCAGAGAAAGTACCACCCGCCTGTATGACCAGACGCTTTTATTGGATTTAGACATGTGATGAAACTTATTAAGGATTTGGACATAGGAAAAACACCCGATAGGACCAAAGTTCGCAACTAAAAACCATCTACACTGTGCCAACTAGGCAACTTGTTGACTGGTATTGAAGCGAAGGTTGGCACAACCGTGTGATCCTCCGGTCCTCGTGCACCATGAGCCACCTTCAAAAACCAGTAGTCTGCTAGCTCACAGTCATAGGAGTTTGGGGAAGAAAATGGTGCAAAAGGAAACCGAAGTTAATTCTAGATCCATTGAAACATTCTTGAACTTGAAAATAGGAAAACACTCAAAAGGGTCGAAGTCCGCAACTAAGACCCATCTATACTGTGCCACCTAGGCACTTGTTGGCTGGTATTGAAGCGGAGATCGGCCCAATTGTGTGATTGTCCGGTCCTCGTGCACCATGAGCCACCTTCAAAAACCGTTAGTCTGCTAGCTCGCAGTCATAGAAGTTTGGGGAAAGAAGACGGTGCAAGAGGAACCGAAGTTAATCCTAGATCCATTTCGTCGCGTTGAGGAAAGAAGTCAAATCTTTGATCTTCGTTCCGGAGAGTTCGTGAAGGTCGTCAAAAAAGGGCTTCCCAAAAGATTGTTGCCTCATTCTGGCCAAAGCGGGACATTTACAGAGGAAATGAAAGACTGTTTCCTTTTTCTGCTGGTCCCCACAACTACGACAGTGAGTATTGTTGGGTATGCCAAGCTTCGCAACAATCCTTGCTATGTCTCGCCATGGTCTGCACATTAGGTTAATAGTTCGGGATTTATTATAGGAAGGCCAGATTTTTCTAGCAATAATGCAGTTAGTTAAACTATTCCACCTACGATTAGATTCTGAGAGAAAAATTGAGAATATATTGCCCTTCATAACTCCAAGAGGAATACTGACTCTTTCCGCAAGTGAGTTATGAAGGGCTGAACCTTGCCTGGCCAGCTCGTCAGCCCGCTCATTCCCCTCAATGCCACTGTGACCCGGAACTCAGATAAGAGTGACCCTGAGGTTAGTGTTCAGACTCAGAAGCTCTTCCTGGCATTGTCGTACTAATTTTGAGGATGATGTAGCCGAATTAATGGCTTTGACAGCCGCTTGACTGTCTGAGAAAATAGCTGTATTTCGGTTCTGGTTTGGATTCTGATTAAGTAGCTTGCATGCTTCCCTGATCACCAGTACTTCAGCCTGAAAGACACTAGCAAAGTCAGGTAGCCGAAAAGACCTGGATATATTTAGGGACTCTGATAAAATACCCGCACCAACACCGCACTCCATCTTTGACCCATCAGTAAAGATAGTTGTGTCGAAGTCTTTCGTCACGACGTCATCATTCCAATCATTTCTGGATGGGAATATAACTTCGGATAACTGAAACTTGTTTCAAATAAGCGGAGTTTTGTCAAATCAAATTAAATTTCATTAAGCCTGAAAACTCAAAAAAAAAAAAAAAAAAAAAAAAAAAACTGTATGATTTTTTGTATTGTGTCCAAATAGTTATATTTCTATATGAAACAATTCAAACAACAAAGGTATTTACATTTTAAATCACAAAACGAATATGAATATAATAGGTTAAAAATTATATATTTCAAATCTGAAAATCTATAAATTATTTTTCGGAGTGAATAAATTGAGCCTCAGGCTTGGTTTACTAAATTTGCCTTTTTTAAAAGCAAATCTATATTTTTTTCGAGAGTGAATAAATTGCGCCTTAGGCTTTGTTACCTAAAATCCAAATTTTCAATAGACATTTAAATATCAGATAAATATTATTCTTCAGATAGAACAAACATTTGTTCCTATTTATACCTCTTACAGCCAACTCAGTTTTTAACTAATGATTAAAAAATCCTCTCTTAAATTTCTGAATTTCAAGATAAACTAATTTAATCTATATATTAATATACGCTTAGCAAAACCTAACGGTACACTTTTCTCTGTAAATACTCAATGGAACTACATAAATTATATAACGTTGGAAAGGTTTTGCCCCACAGATGTGCAGAAAACAAATTATGCCTGTATGTAGCTGTTAAAGCATTTAATGGACATTTGAATTTTTTCAGATAAATGATTTGTATCATTTTAAGGGTTGGGCTAAGAAGTCTGAAATATCGGGAGATGATGCGACCATTATTGATTTGGATTTTTTGGTGGAAAATTTGGAATCCATATCTTACCGTAAAGCACAGAAAGCAACATTTTGTGTAATATAAATGTTGAAGTATAGTAGACTAAGCTTTAAAATAAAAAAAATAAATATTTTGTACAAACGTACAAAAATACATACATACACAATGTTTGACAGTATTTGAAAAAAAGTGGTTCGTGTGAAATTAAAGTTTATTTTAATCGTAATTCTTAATATAAACCAGTTTTTATTTCTGTATTTCCCAGGGTCACACGTTATGTTGCAAGATTACCCCTGACTTCATAAAAATAAACATTATGAATCAATGTTAAAACAGTCGCGAACTAATTTGACTATTAATGTACTTGTTTGCTAAACTTTGATAGCATTTCTGAAAGGAAACAATAACACTTCTAAAAGAGTAAAATTTATAATAGGCAGAGTGTGGCAGTGATTCAGGATGTTAATTATTATAAACCTTATTTAAAACTCGATCGAGACCTGCAAAAAATGTTTTTGGAAGACTCCAAAATATGTAAATTTTAGAATTCACCGGTAAAGCTTAGAGTTTTTCCAGAAACATTGACAAAAGTCTTAAATTTTATGTTTTTATAATTCATTTTGAACGTTTCACAACATTATTTTTGCGCATCAGTATACCTTAGGTGGCCCACTTCACGGGTTCCGAGAATTTCCGAGGATTATGTGTCCTCTGTCTCGCTCACGCAACTCTTGTAAGCATTAAAAACACCAATGGTTGTTTGAACTTTTGGTATGTGGGTACTCGCCAACAAAATTTATATTTAGGACAAAGATTGGTTTAACTTAAATTAAGCGCATAATAACATTACCAAAAGTAGTCAAGCTAACAGCTTGAGTACTTTTAAAAAGGCAAACAGTTAGGTGAATTATATCCGTCCATTTTGAACTTACTAAGCGGGAGCATATTTCCTTTTAAAGGCACTTATTTAATTTACAAATACAAAAGTACGTATATTGAATTTCAATATTGAAATTTATATTTTCATAATTTTAGCAGAACAAAATTTGGTTTAACTAAGAAAATAAAATAGTGTAATATGTGCTTTATAGATGAATTTACTATAATAATAATGAACAAAATATTTAACAAAATATTTTTTTGTTTGATTTTAAGTTCAAGACAAAATTTGAACGAATGCTAAAGGAATGTACACAGAGAAAAAAACACGTAAAATCAAAGAAAAAAACTTCGATTCTACTATTTTTCGGAACGATTTGGCGCCAACGCCGAAAATTCTCAAATCAAAGTGGAGCGACTTTATTTCAAAGTGATTCCATACTTACAACCGAACTAGATTTTACTACGTTTATATGTTGATTTAAAGTGGAATCATAGTTAAATCAGATTTATCCATCTTTTAAAACAACATTTATCTACTTCGAATCAACGTAGATTGAACTTCGCTTGGTTAGGTATTGATTCAAAATGGCTACCCACGCCACGCTTCTTTGTTTAAATTTATGTAAGACAAAGACAAATGTATATTCATGCTCCATGCATTTCATTTTTTTTTGTGACGCCTTAAAGTGAATCGTTTAATGCTATGAGTATTTCATATTAATAAACATAGGAAAGGAGTTAAATATTGTTTTTAGATTATATGAAAGTGAATTTTAAGTGCGCGTTTAATTTGTTCACAAATGTAAGGGAGCTACCTCGAAAAACAACAACGCGCTCTCGAAATTCTTTATATTTAGCTTACAAATACAAACAAATTGAGGTTTACTTGACTATGTAACACTTTGAAACTACGTTGATGGCACTTTAAATGCCATAAAAGTGGATCGCAATGTAAAATGTGGATTTCAATGTAAAAATGAATACGTTTCACTTTAATACAAGGTTGAACGCACTTTAAATGTGGATCTCAATGTAAAAATGATAACGTTTCACTTTAAAACAACGTTGAACGGAATGTAAATGTACAAAAGTTTATTTCAATGTATAAATAAAAATGTTTTACATATTAAAATTAACATTGTTTCAACGTAAAAATAAAAATGCGCGACTTCATTTAAAATACTTTAGATCAATTACGTTCGTATTCAATTTTAGATCGCAATTTTTCCCTCAGTGGTATGTATATGTACGTATCCGATAATATTTTTTTTAAATATTTTTGCTTTTCTAAAATTTTCAAAATTGTCATGTATCTTATATAAAATAGTAAAAAGATAATCTAATTGTTTCGCTGGCCGAAATTTCGACCACTGGCGATACTAGTAAATATTTAATATCTTCAACTTAAAAACACTCCAGCTAACTAATTATTTTATTTTATTTCTTTTCAGGTATGTGACGCATTTTCAACAAGCTGATGATTTGAACTTGAACCTTAAAAGAAGTGTTTTATGGCTCCTTTCAACTAGCATAAAAAGCATTTTTATTTTATCAAGCTCAAATATGCCAATCTGATAACACTTACGTAACAAATCCAAAATTGATTACCTCATAATATATAGGGAGCATAACTGAAATTCCTATCAATGTTGTTGTCTAGAAATATCTAATTCCCATAAAAGTAAAAAAAATTAACATATCCACCAAATGAATTTTATTACCCAGGAGACAAACAAGAAGAACATTACTCCTGTTCACGAAGTCGTAAATTTATTAACATACATGACAAACAAAAAAAAAAAAAACAACGAAGTTCTAATCTAATTCTAGAAAACTAATGTCACCAACAAAAAAGTAGTGTCATTGTATCTTTTCAAAGACATTAAAACTGAAAAGCTCTATTTAAACAAGTTATAGCTGACTGTCTGCATGTGTATGAATATTTTTAAATTGTTTGGATCGACTTTTTTGTTTTTGTTTTTATTTTTATATATATGTATATATATTCTTTTTTTTTCAAAAAATATACATATCTAAATTCTATATGCAAATTGAGAAATATATACATTTTTCTTAGATTTTATTTTTCTACATTGATTATATTATTTTTTTTTATTTTGAATTTATCAGACAGAAATCATGTTAACTGTGTCTTCCTTTTAAGGATTTTCATTTATTGTTTGGTTTCTCCAAATAATGTTTTTTTTTTTTTTGGGGCTTGTGGCCAATTATTAATTTATGGATTTTTAATTTTTATTATTATTAATATCCTACTCGTATTTTTGAAAATATTTGTACACCCATTTGTGTATGGATTGACTGAGCGTGAAGATTATGTTTCACGTACAAAAGAAAGTCTTGTTTTGCTTAAATTTCTTTTAAAAAATAAATTAAAGTTTCCTTAGATGGAAGAGGTTACATTTTATAAATATGGAAATGGTAAAAAATATAAACAGTTTGCTGGGTGGGTGTGAAATGGGAATTCCTTGCTTTCTATGCTATCTTTAATCTTTCTGCTAAAATGGACTGTTTTTGTCAATACATATTATTTTTGTTTATAATTTTAAGAAGTAAAAAGAAATTAGTTTCCTAAATGATGAACAAAATCAAAATAAGATACAATTATTAACAAAAAAGTTATTATTATTATTAATAATATTGCTATTAAAGTAAGTGGGTATTAATTCTAGATCTGTATAAACTTAAATAAACCGACCAGCCTCGTCTACCTAAAAAAGAAAAAGTTTTTTTTTTAAGGCTACTGCCTCTTGCGAGGACTTGAGAAATCCTTCAACACCCTTATTTCTTAACTCGGCTTAGCGGCAGCGTAAAGTTACTCCGACTTTACACCGCCTCTAAACCTGGAAAGATTATTTAAAAAAAAAATATATATATCATGAATAGAGGCGGAGTAAGCTAAAACTGGTTAATATGAGGTTTAAAGACGGAGTAAAGCCGTTTTAGTATCTAAATGTCATTTTGACATGATATCGTGTGAAATTTACAAAGAGGAGTGCAAACAATTTGTTTCTTTTTCGTTACTACGATAAAATGAATATTTATTTTATATATCAATACATCATTTTTAAATTCTTTAAACCAGGCGCGAACGCAGAGGGGGGTTTTGGGGATTCAACCCCCCCCCGAAATGTATGAATTTAACTTCCTCGCCATACAATTTCACTCTTAATTTTTGAGTTTTCAGTTTAACCCCCCCCCGAAATTTTTTCCTGCGTTCGCGCCTGATTTAAACAGTTTAACATTTAACTGGAAGAAGGAAAACGCCAAAGCAGTACAAAACTCGTTTAGATCCCATGGCACAGAGGGATGATTAGTTGTCGAAGAAATATCTATAAAAGAATATTTATTTTTGTCTGTTGTGATGTATACTTATATTTACAAATTAACATACCTTTTGAGAACTATCCAAGTTTTGCAGAACGTTTTCTTTCATACTAATTATCTATTTATTGATTTTTTTTTCTACCAAAATATGCCTACAATTTATTAATAACTACCAATAACTAATCAACTAAAACGAATAATAATGGAAATCAGCTGAGGTTTGTTTACGTTTATAATAACCAGAGATTTAGATTCGTGATTTTTTTGAAAGAATGGGCGAGTTCGTAATCGCAGAAATCTGCGACAGATCTGCCGCATGTCTGCTTAGCAGAAAGTAAGCAGGCGGCAGTTTTTGAATAAATTTGTATTCGTAAACATCGCAGCGCAGAAAATTAATTCTTAAAAATTTGATTATAAAAAAAAACGAAATATACTGTAATAGACAAATATCCTGATGATGTACGTATGTACTTCGAAGCCATTTCATATACAGGGTGGGCCAAATACAAGTTTCTTTTTAAAAATGCAATAAAATGAAAATAAATTAATTTTGTTCTGTTATGGCCTTATTCATTACAACAAACATTCCCATCAATTATGGAACACAATTTTGTTTAAGTGGCTGCATTCGCAATAGCGCATTCTGTCACTCCAATTTTTCAAAACTTATTGATGGTTTCGGGCTGTAGCTCACAGATTGTTTGGATGATTGGCCTTAAGTGCTTGAATCATTTCCGGATTGTTGGCATGACATCTGTCCTTCACGGTTCCGCACAAAAAAGAGTTACAAGGGGTCAAATCGCAGCTCCGAGAAGGCCAATTGACATTTTCAAGACGGCTGATAACATACAATTTGGGAATTTGGTGCGCAAAAGATCGATTGTGATATGGGGTGTGTGGCATGATGGAGTGCCATCCTGCATAAACCAGAGGACGCCCGAATTCATGTCTTTAATTTCAGTAAAAAAAATCAGTTAATATGGCTCTGTAACAACGTTGGCCGAAACGTTGTTCCCAGGCTCGTTTTCGAAGAAAAATGGTCCAATGATGCCACTCCACAATCCGAACCAAACTGTCACTCTCTGTGGATGATTTGGCTTCTCGACAACAAATTTCCGGTTTTCCTAGCCCCATCAGATGCGGCAAATTCGTTTGTTAACGAAGCCGCCGAGATGAAAATGCGCCTCGTCAGAAAAGATGATTTTAATACAGCACTCACTTTGGAAATATGTTTTCAATATTCTCCAATGTTGTTCAAGCGTGAAGCGACACATTTCGTTTTGCGGAGGTATATAATACTGAATTTCTGTTAATATTTCGATTGGGAAACAGGTTTCAGTGTCAATTCATATAATTCAAAAAGAAACCATTAGATTGCCCACCCTCTACCTATTCATGTTTTCCTGTTTTAATTTCAATTTTTTTTTTCAGCAGAATTTACTTTTTTCTGCACAAACTGCCCGACGCCGACTTGATTTCTGCGTACGTTTGATGTTTACGAACGTAATTTGTTTTGCAGGCCTGCTAAACTCAGATTTCAATTTTTGTTTACGAACACAAACTTTGCAAATCTAAGTTAGTTTTTTTTTTCTGCACAAACTGCCCGACGCCGACTTGATTTCTGCGTACGTTTGATGTTTACGAACGTAATTTGTTTTGCAGGCCTGCTAAACTCAGATTTCAATTTTTGTTTACGAACACAAACTTTGCAAATCTAAGTTAGTCAGACGATTACGAATTCGCTCAATATTTGACATAAGGCAGGTGTAACTAAAACGGCTGAGAAAATATTTTATAAATATGGATTAGTTTGACGTGGCGTAAGCCCGGAGTAAGTGCTTCGACTCGGTTTAACTATTCCCGGGTTGAACCGAGTATTTGTGAAATCTAATAAATATGGCTGCAAGAGTATTACTTGTTATGAATAAGTGCTTCTCGTCTAGCCGTTCAGATTCGACATAAAATTGTTGGTCCCTTCCATTCCTGTCGATACGCGCAAAAAGGAATGGTTGCGAGTTGTTAGTCACAAGGCCCTGGTTCTTCACGAGCCGTTGTGCCACCCAATTTATTTATTTATATTTAAACCGAAAAATATAGTTTTTCTTGCAATAAAAAAATCGTGTCTTCCGTTTCATTTTAGTGTAGGTATATTCCATATACAATTTTCAGTTGCGATTAAAAAGTATTGTATAGAAAAAATTGCGATAGAAAAGTATTGCATAAAAAACATTATTCGAAGATTTCAATTATTCCAAGGGAGACAAATCTTAGCATTGTTTGGATTTATTAAAAACTTTTATTTAAAATTTATAGTCGAGTATACCTCTGTATTTGTATAATGAATATGTATGATTTTTTCATATATGAATATGGGAAATATGTAGAGTTCTTCATTGATTTCAACAGGGTAGATATTATAAAGCTAAGTTAATTTTTCATGGCTAACATTCCAATTTTTTTGAATTTATCGAAAAGACAGCCTTAACCATTTTTGACAAGAAGAATGAGCAGCACAAAATTGAATGTAAGACATTTTTTGAATATTTTGCATTTGTAACAAGTTATAACCAATTATAGAACGGGTCGTTGCTCTGTACACTAAAATACAGTATGACCAAAATTCTCTTAATGACTAAAAAATTCTTTTTCTATGTGATGGTCACATATTTTTGTGTTTCCATTATTTAGTAGGACCTCTTTCACACAACGAAACTGAGTTGCCAGAAACTAGCTTATTTATTGGTGAGAAGGGTGTGACGGGAGATTTTGTTCATTCCCCGTACTCTCTTCTCGCCTACAAACTAAAAATTGCTGGCAACTCAGGTTCCATGTGTGAAAAGGTATTCACCGATCGCTCATAAACTGCTCTTAACTTTATGAGCTTCTTAACTTCGAAATTATTTGTGCTATTCACCAAGCACTCACAAGTATTTTGCCATGTTCGAAAAAGAGAGCCTATGTTTGCATATGAGAGCAAATGTTCGAAAAACCAACCAAACATTCCCAACTGCATATGATAGACAGCTGGCTAGGCAGATGCCAAAGGAATATCAATAAACTAAAAACATTTTTTACTTTTGTCTGTTAATATGTATTAACTCTGAACAAAAATAATAGGTTGTAGTTTTTTTAAGAATTTAACATAATTTAAAATAACTCTTTTGAATGCTTTAATTTTGACTTCTTTAAACAAAAATAATAACAATTGATGATCGGGAGCTGTGACGTCATAGAAATACCCAGAAATACCATGATGGCGAATTGGTGTATCAAATGAGCATACCTTTTTCTGTTTATGTTGGGGGGAAGGCACTTTTTATTGCGAACGTTTTCGGACAACCTTTCAAAGAGAGTGCTCGTAACTAACTTTTGCGAGCGCTCGTAAATGACCATTAACATTGCTTTATGAATAGGTTTATGAATCTCTTAACTTATGATCGCTCGGTGAAAACCAGCGTAAATCTTTCATTCTGTATTCCACAATACTGTATTTTCAGATCTTTGTATTTCAAAATTCTTCAAATTCAAAAACCCTTCTTTTTTAAAATTCTGGAAAATTTAAAATACTCAATTGTAATGTTGCACACATTTTTATTCAACAAAATGGAAAAAATCCGGTCCAATCGATACAAATATTTCATACGTGCCCAGAAAAGGCTAAAAACAAATTTAAAAGAGCAAATTAGCAGTTATGAAATGTTTTCTGTTTTCTTTATCTAATACAAAAATCTGTAAATTCTGTAAATGATACAAAATTGTTCTAATATTGACAAAAAAAGTGAAGACTTTTTATCATTATTAAAACAATTTTTGATCATTTATAGAATTTTGGAATTCAGAATTTTGGAATACAGATTTTGAAATACAGAATTATGAAAAACACAAAACGCGTCGTAATAAAATAAAAATTTATAAAAGTTTGAAATTTATTTTTTATTATTTACAGAATTTTGGAATACAGAATTTTGAAATACAGAATTAGGTATTGATTTACAGAATAAAAAAAAATATATAACATTGAATTTACAGAACTTTGAAGGAATACACAATTTTGGAAACCAAAAATGTTGGTACATCAAAGAAATATGAACCCATATCCAGTTAGAAGTCTTTCAATAGTGCAAAATATTTATCAATAAATATGCTTTCACTTTTTAAATATTCCAATTATGAACAAAATAGGATGTATTCAAATGTGTGTGTGTGTTTTTTTTTAATTTCGCATGCCAACAAAATACCGTTTAAATTAAAAATTCCTGAAACATGGGTAAAATATTTTTATTTAATTTTCCAAACAATATAAAATTCTTCACACTCAAAAATCATTGTACATTATTGCTTTTATTTTGTTAAATGTCTACCTTCTCGTTTTTGGAAGTTTAAACAGACATATCAAGTTTGTACGATTCCTGCTAATTTTGTTGCTTTATCTAAGACTTTTTTGTAAATAATTTTTTCCTTCTGATCTCATGAATGTGCTTTTTTAAATAAATCAATATTTTTTGTCTTGGCTCCACTTTCGGAGCCTGATAAATTATTTCTTGAGTTAAGTTTCATTAAAAGTTTTTATATAAGATGCTTTCCACTGATATTTTGGAGGTTTTGGTGTTAAAGACCTTTTTATTTGTGCAGGCTTCATTGATAGTTTATCGTGGATATTTCTTAATATTCAGTGCTAATATTGATCAAGACTCTTCCATCGGTTCTTTTATCGCATTATTCCTCAAGAAAATCATTTGAAAATATACTGAAATTGTTGCGATTTAATAAACTATAAAATACCTGACTGGTATAAAAAAATAGCAAAATAAATACTTGTTGATACAAATATTATACCAGTTGTGTTTTCTTAGAAAGTTTTAAGCCATCCTTAAGTGTTAAAACATCTCTATTATGAATTGTTTTTTTTTTGTAGCAAATTTTTAAAGATAACATGAAATGGATATAAGTGTCCTTATTGGTATAATCTGGTCTAACAATTAATTTTACAATAACTTTTTCAAAGAAAATGATGCATTTTTGCACACATAGACTATAAAGTTATAGTGAAACTTCCAATCATTTTCTGTTCGCCCCGTATAAGGCGCAATGTGTTTAATTTACTCATACCAATCAGCGGTAAGTTAAAACAAATCTGTGGTGTTTCGTATAAGCATGATAACTTCATAAACGTATTTTTAAGGTTAGGGCATATTTGTATTCAAATGTTTGAAAATCTATATCAAATATATGGGAATCATTTATTTTCAATTCAATGCATATTTGTACTAAATTTGAAACAAATCGTTTTAAGTTCTATCTCCATGTAAAGTGGGCGTCAAAAGGGAATTTTTGTATATAGTTACCATGTTCATACCAAACACCACACAAATATATGTAAAATTTTCTTTTACTATGAACATGATTTTATGTTTCAAAAATACATTTAAGTAGATACTTATTATTTTAGAGATCCCTCTTGTATTTATTCAGCTTTATTTGGTTTATACCAGTCAGATTTATACTATACCAAATTTCTTAAATGATCAACTGCAACAATTTGCAACATTTTAAAATTTTAATTGAATTGATGTAAGAGGCTTAAAATTCCACCATAAAACTTATCTCATGCAGACAAAAAACACTTCTTTATTCTAAATGAGCAAAAATAGTAAAAAAAAAGACACAAGCCATTAAAACCCTTGCATCCATCAATTCTTGATTAGAATGCAAATATATCCAATTACAACTTTATAACAATTTTATGTATTCAATGATTAAAAGGCAAACCTTTTAATTGAATTGAAAAAAAAAAAAATACTCCACTCAGTCACGACAATCGACGATGATGGCGGACGGAGGACGTTCCGCCCGTCGTCCGTCCGTTTGTCCATCTGCCCAGAAGTAGTCGTACTCGACAGTCGGGTCGTAGTCTTCTCATTAGATTCCCTTGATAGATTGAGATGAAGGGAAGAACGCATAAAAAGCTTTAATTCACAATCTCTCGTCTTTTAATTGATTTTCTTTGAAATCAAATTGCATGATGCAAAGTCAAATAAAAAAGGCGGTTCCTTTTGATAAAAAAGGCTATTTGGCATGGCGGCAGCCTCGGCTATATGTGGTCTCTCTAAGTAGGATGCGTGCGGAAGGCCTGTCGCCGCCGCCGACGCTGCCCTGACATTTATTTTTTGTATATAATTGACGGTTTGTTTGTGGCTCGCTCTCGCAGTCATTGCCATATTCAGGGACTCTGATGATGTGATGCAAAGTGCAACTGGATTTCGATTAGAAAATAATTTATTTATAGTTCTACCAATAAATTGCAAATTTTCATGACCAATTTTGATTGCTGCACATTTGTCTGGCTGTCCGGTCGTCTCGTTTTTCTTTTTGTCTATTTTTGTCTGGCTATGATTCGCGTTGACTGTGGCTCAAGTGCTTCGAGTAATTATGTGGCATTTGCCACAGCCAAGCCAGACTGTTAATCATTTCAATTTAATATGCAATTATAAGTCAGCTCACTATATACATATGTACTCGAATGTTGTAAGTAACAAAAACCCTACCTATGGAAAATTAATTGACACTGACGTTGCCGCACTCAAAACTGCCAATAGAAGTTCTATTGTCTTGCAAGTTAGTTTGGTCGTTATAAAAAGCTCGCTATTGAATGTTTGACGGAAAGAATTCGTAAATATTGTTTCTTTAGATTTTCTTATAACAATACAAAACCTCTCTAACAGCAATCAAGAGAGAGATGATATCGTGAAATGAGTCAAAAAGTGGACATGGACACCTGGGCATGAAGAATCCATACATATCCGTTTACTCGTTTATTAACAACGATCTATTGACAACCATTCATTTAACTTTTGATTATATTGAATTTCCCAATTATTGATGGTGTGATGTTGATGATGACATCAGACCATGGCAATATACGACGATGATGATGATGGTATAATTGCTACTTTGTAGGTAATTAAACATTTGAAGGTTCCTTGCCTGTTTTTGTTAGGTGGATATGAGAATAGAATAGAACGGGGAAACTATTGGAATCTTGTGCAATATTCTTTTGTGTGTCAGAAGCCATAGCAAAATCATATTAATTTTCATGGATTGTTAAAGAGCTATCAATCAGAACACGACGCTATATACTCAGTAACATTTTATTAAATTTTATTAATTAGTTTTGAAGACAAAATATGTTTTGTTAGAAAAAAAAAGACGGAAGAAGGTCATTAGACATAGATAAAAGTGTACTGCTTACATCATGATGTCTCGGTTATGAGTGAGCTGGCTTAGCTTCAGTATATTTCAAGCACGGTATATGATGTCAGGAAAAAAGGGTTATATAAAAATCTTAATACTGTGGTGTGTGGTCAAAGAACAGGTGTTCAAATTATTACAATTAAAAGCGATAAAGTGTCCGGTTCCTGTAAACGAATATTAAATAATCGTTATATCTTATGGAATAAAAGGGAGCTAGCAAATAATTTATAATTTGAATCTTAAGGGACAATTTTTTCACAAAAGTACTAAGAAAGTCTAGTACTCAGTCTAGCTGGACCCGGTACTAGCTCTGATACTCAGTCCTTACGAAAAGTTAGTACTTCAGCATTTCTTCAAATCATTAGTACCGGATCTAAGGCGCCAGTTATAGCTTTCATTGAAAACCATCATTGAAAATTTTGTCTTTCAATTTTGATGCACTTAAACAAATAAAACTGATGGCGTTTTGGTACCGAAATGAAGGTTGTTAGTTATATATTTTTTTAGTCAAAAAAATGTTTAGTTTGCTTTAACACTTTCTAATTAAATCACTTTTAGTTTTTTTTAGTTTGTTCCCAAAAGTGGAACACATTCGTTCCAATGAAATGTGTTCCTTTCTCTTCCTGTTCTCGTCTGTCAGTTTTTCGTTCAATTATCAGCTCTAACCTCAAAGTTGTTTTTTGTATGGGGAATGGAATTTTCAATGAAAGAAAATTTCATGATGGCTATAACCGACTGTCAGAAAATATTCCACTGTTTCACTGATTTGTGTTTCAATGATGGTTTTCAATGAAAGCTATAACTGGCACTTAAGTTCACAAAGGAGTATTAGGACTTACGTCTAAAACTGGTCTTATTGTGCATTTGACACTGTTTTGGCATTTGAAATTTTATTTTGATTTTAATTTAATATTTATAGACGGTTTTCACATTGGACTCCTCCGAATTTATAAAAGAGAACGTCAAAAAAAATTCAGAAATTTTTAAATTTTTTTAAAATTTACTACTTTTCTCCCTTTCTAACCATGAAGTGGGAGTGAGATAAATTTCAGAGAAGTCAAAAATAGTCGGAAGAGTCAGTCCAATGTGAACACCGTCACAGATATTTTTTTTTATTTCGTACGAACGCCACGATCGAGACAGAATTTGTAGACCTGGGGCCTGTACCATAAAACTACAAGTTTACAATTCTACAATAATTTGTTAACAATCAATATTTTACAAGTTACTATCAATTCTGTATCACAAAGAAACTTGTAAAACCTGCTAAAATATTCAAATTTACCTTTTTTGTACAATTCATTTGTACAAGTTAGTTATCACGACATGACGATTTCCACTTGGATTCTTGTACAAGAAGCGATTTTTAACAAAATGGTATTAATTGTGTACCAAAAAGCTACAAGTAAACTTCAAATTTTACAAGGGAAATAGCGTGCTGTAACTAGTGGGAAATTTGAAATTTTTCCGATTCTGTACCACAAAGCTACAAGTTCTTGTAACAGTTCACAATTCATTGTAAAATAGTTTGGAAAATTCTGCCAACGAATTGAAAATTGTTAAGTAGTTACAAGTAGGATTTTAAGAGATTTATTAAATAAGTTTCAATATTTTGCAGTTACATGTCGTTATCTATGCTTCTTTTGAAAATAATTGTGAACAAGTTTTCAGAATGGAGTCTGATTCTCTCTTTAAAATTAGAGATTGAAAGAGAGATTAAATTTATTGTTCTAAAGATGCCGCTAATAGGCAGAACGCTCCATTCAACTTGGACGATGATGGCCAAGAGTTCCGTCCACCCGACCTAACCGAAGTGCGGCAGGCAATATCCAAACTTAATCCGTACAAGGCTGCTGGTGCGGATGGCTTACAAGCCGAACTATTTAAATCAGCGGGAGATGAATTGGCTAGGAGCATACACCAGCTCATCTGCAAAATTTGGTCGGATGAAAGTATGCCCGATGAATGGAACCTCGGTATAGTGTGCCCCATCCATAAAAAGGGAGATGTTCTCAAATGTACCAACTACAGAGGAATAAGTCTCCTAAACGTCGCTTATAAAATCTTGTCGGCTACTCTGTGTGACCGCTTAAAATCTGATCGGCCCCTATCAGTGTGGTTTCAGGCCAGGCAAGTCAACCGTCAATCAAATGTTCACACTCCGACAGATTTTAGAATAATCCCGGGAATTCCAGATCGATACACACCACCTTTTTATCGATTTTAAAGTCGCGTATGATAGCGTGAATAGGGACGAATTATACAGAGCCATGTCGAGTCTCGGCATCCCTGCCAAACTCGTCCGCCTGTGCAGGATGACGATGGAGAAATCTCGCTGCTCCGTCAAAATTGGTAAGAACACCAGCGATTCCTTTGATGTTGAGAAAGGATTGAGGCAAGGCGACGCGTTATCATGCAACCTATTCAACATCGTTCTTGAAGCCATTGTACGCAACGCACATGTCAACACCAGCGGTACAATCTATCAAAAGTCCGTTCAATTGCTTGCATATGCGGATGACATAGACATTGTCGGCAGAACGAAGCGAGCTGTGGCAGGGGCATTTGCGAGCATTGAATCGGAGGCGGCTTAAATGGGATTGGCGGTTAATGAGGACAAGACGAAGTATATGCTGTCATCGAGAGAGGAATCTCAACATCGTCGACTCGGGCAAAATATCACGATGGACAGATATAACCTCGAAGTTGTCAAGGACTTTATCTACCTGGGCTCCACTATTACATCGCAGAATGACATCAGTGCAGAGATCAAGCGAAGAATTACTCTTGCCAACCGCTGTTTCTTCGGTCTAAGAAGGCATTTAAGTAGTAAGGCCCTCTCTCAGAGAACCAAGGAGACTTTATACAAGACCCTAATCATCCCGGTCCTGCTTTATGGGTCAGAAGCATGGACAGTAAAAGATTCGGATAAAAATCTGCTAGGGTGCTTTGAGAGGAAGATTCTTCGTGTGATTTTCGGTCCGGTGTGTATCGAAGGAGTATGGAGGAGAAGATTCAACGACGAGCTATACGGGCTATACAGCGGCGTTGACCTGGTCAGAAAGCTGAAAATACAGCGGCTGAGATGGCTGGGGCACGTGGAGCGTATGGACAGCAACGCACCTGCCCGACGAGTCTTCGAATCCAAACCCGGAGGGGTACGCAGCAGAGGTAGAACCCGTAACAGGTGGCGCAAACAAGTGGATGACGACATCAAAGCACTCGGTGTGCACAACTGGAAGCAGCTAGCTAGGGACAGAGCTGGCTGGAGGGGCTTGTTAGTTGAGCGCGAAGCCCATCCTGGGCTGTGAGAGCCATCAAAAGTAAGTAAGTAAGTAAGTAAAGTTAAGTTGACACTTTTCTTCATCATGTTCTCTCTGTCTGACTTATATTAACTATTGCGAGAAAACATATATAAACAGGGTAGATAAAAAAAGTGTAATACAAAAATTACATTACTATGTATGTAAAAATAATCTTAACTGTTAAAATGAAGAAGACATTTCATATAAATTTTTTGGCCGTACGCTTGTTAGCTCGGAATTTAATTAAACCTTTTTGCGAAGTTTTGTTGCTGATTTGTCTTCTCATTGAAGTCGGGTACCTAGTTCTTGGCGTTGTGAGAGCTCTTATGTCTATAGATAAATGAGTCTATGAATTTGCTGATCAAAAGTTTTATAAATTGGCATACCTCGTTGGAATGAGTTCCTAATTTTTTACACAACTCTGACTCTGATTTTGGTAAATAAACAGTTTTCGTCCTCAATTATGCAAAAATAGAATAGATTGATATCTGCAATTGATCATACATACAAACAATATTTTGTTCATTAAAATATTTTTGTTAAAATTTATTAAATCAAAAAAGAACTATGTCAATTTTTTTTCTTGAAAGCATCAATCGTTAGTGATATTATGCTTTGACTTTATCCAACAAAAAATCTACAAGTGAATTGTACCAAAAGGGAAAATTTTCATAATTTACAATTGTAGCAAAAATCTTTGTAGTACAGAAATGCTAAAAAAAAAATAAATCGGGTGGCACAACGGCTCATGAAGAACCAGGACCTAGTGACTAACAACTCGCAACCATTCCTGTGTGCGCCTTTCGACAGGAATGGAAGGGACCTACAATTTTATGCCGAATCCGAACGGCTAGACGAGAAGCACTTATTCGTGACAAGTGATACTCTTGGAGGATTTGTCAATTCCTCGCAAGAGGCAGTAGCCCTGAAAAAAAACTTTTGTTTTAAGGTGGACGAGGCTGGAAAACGATCCCAGACCTGCAGCGTGACAGTCGAACGCACTAACCATTACGCTACGGGCTACTACAGAAATGCTAGTTACTTTTAAAATATTCTTGTTAAGCTAATGTTTGTAGAATTGTAAACTTGTGGTTTCTTGGTACAGAATTGAAATGCATCTAGTTTACCGAACATTTTAACAAATATTTTGTACACTTCTAAATTTGTGGTACAGAATTAGAAAAAGACTTGTAATTTCCATACTGTTTAATTTTTGTATAAAAGTAAAGTTTGAAATTTACTTGTAGTGTTGTGGTACACAATAAATTGTAATTTGTTAAAAATCACCTCTTGTACAAGACTTGTAGTTTCTTGGTACAGGCCCCTGATGTGCTTGCAGTTTTATCAAGATGAATCTGCTGGTTGTGCAGTAGACCATCGGCGTAATACTGCTACAATTGGTCCTTGTGAAGGTGATGTCGAATGAGTTCGTCTGTCAGCACGTAAAGAGTAGTGGCAGATTTACCAAAAAAAAAGAGCATCAACTGCTCAAAAATCAAATTCTTCATATTCCAATGTGTAAAATTTTTGATTTCGAATACCAATACCACTGACTGTTTCAATCATAATAAATACATTTACATGTCAGCACCCCGCAGACGCTGTCGAAAATAGTTTTTATTTGGCGTCTCTGTGCAACCACAAACTACTTAATGTTTTTTAAGTTTCGTTAACCAATTATTTTTGGCTTTCGGAAAAAGTGCATTTGATGCATTATAAAAGTTCACTTTTTTTTCCTAAAGTTAAAATAATAATTAAAATTAAAAAATAATAACAAGAAGGCAAAAAAAACATCTGAACCAGAAAAATTGAACAATATCTATTAAAACGATTCAAAAATTTAGTTTTGATTGGGGTACTAACTGTCGATTTCGAAGTACTAGCTAATACCGGGTCCTAACTGGTTCTCGGTACCAATTTGACAGAACTAGATAGACAATTTGACAGAACTTGACAGACAAGTACTTCTGTGAAGAATCACTTGGTACCGATTTGAGTATTAATAACTGGTATAATAGCCAGGAACTAGCTGATTTTGAGGAGCTAGCTAGTACCGAATTCTAACTGATTCTCGGTACCAAATTGACAACTAGGGCTTAGTACTTGTGTGAAGAAATGAGTTGATACAGATTGGGGTACTAACTTTAGGAGAAGTACCGGTCCTAGCGTTAGTACTCTGTGAAGAAATTGGCTTGAAAAGACTTTATCTGAAGAATATTTAGTGATTTTGCGAAACAGATAAATTCTTATCATCCGCATAGATACAAATTGTAGATTGGATAAGAGTTGATAACTGCTCTTAATTATTGATGACTATAAGCTTCAACCAAAATGAACTTTAAGCCAGTACAATTTTCTTAAGTATCGGTATCGACTTTTTGACTCATGAAAAAATGTCACTTTAAACTCAAATGCATTTTCTATCAGTAACTTACTTGAAAAAATCATCTCAGCCATTGAATTTTAAGCTCTTTATAAAAGAGTTTTCTTTATAATACATCGCAACATAACAAAGCATCTGAATAGATTTGTATCCGCTGCTGACAGAGACAGAGTCCATACTTCACCATCATTCAGCAGGACCGATAGATAAGATAAAGCGTTTCTAAAGGTTCTCTTTTTGTCATGACAGAGGTTTCTACTGGTTTGTAAAAATAATTAGTTCTTCTTTTAATAAATTTCAGTGTAGCAAGAGCAAAAAGTTTAAAGAATTTTGAAAAATCAACACCTTTTTGTATTTTCGAACTCACTTTACCATCAAAAACATTGCTTTTACATCTATATCGAATGAATTCGATGCAATCTAATACCTCATGATTACACTAATAACTTATGTTTATAAATAAATACATAAGATGCATACAACAAATATTTTGTTCAAATTTAAGTTCGTTGCTCAGTTCTTTCATTTAGAAGAAATACCAGTACGCATGGTATTTTTCTTTTATTTATTTTAACAAAATTGAATCAATAATTTACAAAATATTTGTCAAATATTTGAAACAATGAGGAATAGAACCCGAATAAAAGTTACAAACTAATGAGATATTTATTTCTTTTGAGTTAAATAGAAATGACAAAACCAATAAACAATTCATATGCAATTAATAAAATTAAAATAAAAGCTAGATTAAGTCCTATAATATAATACCTACATTTTATATCCCATTCTCTCGCACTTAGTTGTTTTTAATCATTTACCGCCACCACCTTTACTTAATTTGGTTTTAAATTTCAGAAGAAGAAGCAAAAAAAATGTTGTTCTTAATCTGCAAACTACATCATAAATTATTCACAGCTTTGGCTAAAAGATGTAATCTCAGCCCACATTTAAAAATGCATAATGCAGCAGTTTTATTATTATTTTTTTTTACATTTTTTTGTCTCTCATAATTTACACAAAACTCGATGATAATGGAAACTCAATATAGTCAGAGACTAAAAGACAAAACAAAACAACAAAAAAAGAGTCATCCACGCACTACATTATGTTTTTTTTTACCCAGGTCACTTTATTAAGCAGTTTTGCTGTGTTTCTTTTGCTTTTACCATCTAGACGAACTTAATTCTTAAGAGTTGTGGTGTAATTTAATATTACAGCACATAATATTACATACGCGCATAGCAAGAACTTCTTAGAGCACCTTAAGTCCAAGTTATTGGACCCTCTCGCCACACATGACAAAGACTCTGGGGGAATACAACACAACAGAAACTGAACAAAAAAGATGATATATCTACGTTTAGAATAGCTTGGAAGAAAAAAAATATAAAATTAAATACAAAATAAAAAAGAACCCAACCAACTTTCAACATAAGCTTGCCATAACCTTGGACAAGACGACATCAGCTGTCAATGCTCATAATAATTATGCTGCTCATGAAAAACGCAGGTAGTACTGATGCAAAATCTTTTTATACATACATGTGTATGGAAAAGATGGGCACAAAGCTTCCCTACCCTTCACCTTCTGCCATCATTATCGTGGTTACGAACCATCTCTCTAGCTCTAGCTCCATCTCTAGCAGACCATGTGTGAGCTAGCGTGGCTTAAAGTCGTCTTTTCTTGTGTTGCTTTTATTTTTGTATTGTTGTTGTCTTTGAGTTTGCAACTCTTATCCATTACAAGTACTTGCCTCGTAATAATCCTCGCTATTCTGCATAATTATGTCTGGCAGAAAAGTGTATGGATTGCAGCAAAAAATAAAACAACTAACAAAATAAAAAATGGTAATAAATAAAAAAATAATGTGTCTTAGGTTGGAAAAGAAGACAAGGCGACGCATCCGACAATGAGATCCCGTGTCTGGGGGCACGCATGCGCGCTAAGCACACAACATATGGGCGATTTATAAGGATAAAAGGGCAGAGACAGAAAGTGATGATCATGTCGAATGGTATAAGGGCTCTTTGTGGCATGCTGCGCCAACACTTGCATCAGAATATAATATGAGTTTGCAGTCCTATATAGAACTGGGTACCTACTATGGGCGGCTTAGGTCCTGCGGGATGGTAATGGGACATTCAGCCTCAAACTCTTGGAGATGTCATGTTTCAATGAAAACTTAAATGCGTGACGGTGCGGCGCGTTGTGGCCACGGCATGCATGGCAGTGCGGCGGCATCAGAAACTCTAAGGCGTTTGTGGTGAAGTGAAGAGCGTGCCTTTTAGAAATTCATTGCGTGAAGTGGAACAATTTAAGCTCCACATGATATAGTCTAAACATAAGACCTTTTCGGTTTTTCTTCTATTAAAAAATATATGTGTATTGTATGAAGAACATATTTTAGCGTGTCCGTCACGAAGCTCTTGAATTAGTCAAGTTCTGAGTTGTTGAATCAATTTTCCCTTTTTGAAATATTTCTTTCTGCGACCAAAAGTGAGAGTGCACATGTATGTAAACTGAACAGAACTTAGAGTTTTAATTAAAATAGTAATAGTATAAGATTAACGACCTTAATATTAACAGCTTAGCGGCATACAGTACTTTAAATTTAATACTATAAAATATTTTAGATCAAGTTGATTATTTTGAACAAAATAATGAAAAACTTAACTCGAACTGATTTTTTGAATGCTACGTTCATTAATCAATAATTTTGTTTTTAGTATGCAATGCAATCTTATCAATTCTTAGTCAAACAGTGAAAACCAACGGCTTTTAAATATTTTAATTATTTTAAATAAAACAGTGAAGCAAAATTAAAAAATAAAACAAATGGATTTAACGGTTTTGAGTTGTAGAAGAAATGCATTACCATTTCTTCTCTAAAAGGAGATGAACAAAAGGATATAAGATAAATACATAGAGCATCTTTTTCTAAGGAAATTAATTGTTTGAGGTTATAAAATTTTAAAAATATTTAAAAATTTTTTTTAAAAATTGAAGTACTGACCCAAGGAAGGACACTATGACAGACCTTAAAGTTACATATGTCAAAGTGACAGATGTTGAAGTGACATTTGTCAAAGCGACAGATGTCGTATTGACAGATGTCAAAGTGACAGATGTCAAAATGACAGATGTTAAAATTACAGATGTCAAAGTGACAGATAATAGAGTGACAGATGCCACAGTGACAGATGTCAAAGTGACAGATGTCAAAGTGACAGAAGTCAAAATGACAGCTGTCATGACAGCTGTCAAAGTGGCATTGAGAACACGATCGAGAAATGGATTTGATAGAGTTGTATTGAGTCAAGATGTGCATGAATTGATGCAAGCATTCGATAACGGAATTTGTGGCATTTTCTTTCTTGATGCTTTCAGTGAAATAGAAATTGAAATTTTTTTCTGATTTCGCTGATTTTGACTACGATTCGTACGAGATCTGAGATTCCTTTGGTATTGCCCCTTAGGAGATTGATTTTATTTTGTAAGAAGGGGGTCGAACCATTCTGCATTTAAATTGATATTGAGTGACAAACGTGCTGGCTGACAAACGTGCATGAGAAGCCCTGAGTCGCATGTTGAAAGATATACGAAATGATCAAAGACGTTTCAATGGCGCAATGATAATGCTGTAAGGCTACTGCCTCTTGCGAGGAATTGAAAAATCATCCAAGTGTATCACTTGTCATGAATAAGTGCTTCTCGTCTAGCCGTTTGGATTCGGCATACAAATACAATTGTGGGTCCCTTCTATTCCTGTTGATACGCGCACACAGGAATGGTTGCGAGTTGTTAGTCACTAGGCCCTGGTTCTTCACGAGCCGTTGCGTCACCCAATTTATTTATTTATTTATTTTATAGCAGAGTTTCTCAAGATTTTTCGATTTTTGTAAGATTGCCCTACCTTAATTTTTTGTAGTAAAAATTTAAATCACCAGTTTTGATAGAAAATCTAATTTTGTTCAAAAGGTGCGTTCAGTTAAATTCTCAATTTCGGCTTAGATTTCGAGTCAAACAGAAATATTGAAAAATGGGCTATTCTCTCAGATATGCATAAGTGAATTTAAGCGAATTTTGTGTTTTAAGTAAGTGCAATTTGGTTTTGTGTCTCCAAGTTGTGTGGTATTATTGTTGATGTTTGTAAATCATTGAAATACAATAAAAATGAAATTTATAACAAAATTAAGTTTAAATGTATTTTATTTTATTTTGTTTTTATTTTTAAAATATTAAAAACAGCATCACAACTTTTTTAAATTTATATTGGTAATTGCTACGCGTTTCGGAGTGTATCTACTCCTGATCAGGCGAATAAATACGGTTTTCAAAAAATTTCATAACTTGCATATAGCGAGTTAAAACTAAAGAATTATAAATATTCACTTAATCATGATTATCTGAGCTGTTCTTACGCTTTTTCACAAAACACGGCTTATAAATTATAAAATTATTTTTAATCAATACCGTTAGTAATTTGTATGTGAATAGCTTACATTATTAGCACAACATATAGCATTTGAGTTTTTGTACACTAAAAAATACGTGATTGTTATGTATCATATACAGGGTGTCCCTTAATTCATCAAGAGTATTTTAGGGTATGATTCTGGGGTATATTCTAAGAAAAAAATTGTTCTACAGTTAGGGCCTATCTCCAATTTTGATACCATTTATCGGGAATTTAAGAAAAGTCTTACTTCGGGGTAGCCTTATCCATGTTACTGGTGATTGCGCCGTAAGTACGTACGATAGCCTTTATTTTTAGAAGAGCCTTTGTAATTGCGTTTAAATAAATAAGATACCATGTCTCAGTCTTAAGATATCTAGTTTTTAGCCTGTTTCATTTTTCTTGCCCACGATAATTTTTTGACTTTGGGGTCAATTTTCTCCAAAAAATGTGTAATCAACATGATGTTTTAATAAATTTTTTGAATGTATGTAATGTATGTACTTAAAATAAAATTTCAAATCAAGTTTGTCGAAAAAACCCAGGCAGGTAAAATTTAAAAAAAATGTTTTTTTAGATTTAAGCTCGAAAAGCTATGAATAAAAATTATTTGTGTGGTTTAAGATAATTTTTTAAGTATGGTTTTTACTACAAACTATCTGCAGTTGTTGCAAACTGATTTATCAGAACTATTGAAGGACGTTCCATAGGCTCAACTAGCTTAATCTTATTCATAACTTGATGGTGCTTCCGCCCACTTTGCTTGAGAGGTTTGAAATTGAAAAGATAAAGAGTGAGCGGTAATAGTTGGATAGGAAAAAGTTGGAGCAGTTCAATGGCCTGCAAGATCTTCTGATCCTACAATTTTGGATGTTTTTCAATGGGGAAGAATGAAATAAATCTTTTATTCAACCAAAATAGCAACTTAAAGTGAATTAGAAGAGCGCATGCTCAAAGCGTTCTCCGAAGTGATGCAGTAGCTAGGATCAATAATATCAATATCAGTGAAATACAAAAACTGGCTATAGCATGCATACAAAATCAAAGAGGACTCATTTTTACACCTGTTATAACTGTTTTAGTTCACACATAAAATACAAATTATAGATAAGCACACATATCATTTTTTATTCATAGCCATTCGAGCGTTAAGCAAAAAAAACCCTTTTATTAAATTTAAGCTGTCGCTGGATTTCCAAATTATCATAAAATCTATGGGTTTTTCGCCAAACTTGATTTGAACTTTTATTTTAAGTATTGTTACATACATTCAAGAAATTTATTAAAACATCATGTTGATTACACATTTTTTGGAGAAAATTGACCCCAAAGACATAAAATTAGCATGGGCAAGAAAAATGAAACAGGCTAAAAACTGGATATCTTAAGACTGAGACAAGTTATCAAATTTATTTAAATGCAATAACAAAGGCTGGTATTTCTTTTAAAAAGAAGGGCCTAAACGAAGTTTCTATCAAAAGCACTTACGGCGCAATTACCGGTAACATGGAACAGGGTACCCCAAAGTAAGACTTTTCTTAAATTCCCGATAAATGATATCAAAATTGAAGATATGCCCTTACTATAAAACAATTTTTTTCTTAGAATATACCCCAGAATCATACCCAAAAATACTCTTGACGAATTAAGGGACACCCTGTAGATGTAGAAGGCTATTTCTATTGACCTAGAAAAATTTTATTCCTCTATTGCTACCACGTGATTTTCATGGAATTATTGACTTTGATCCCAAGATACTGCTAGTAATTGTATAAATAAATTGACGAATTCTTTTAAAATTCTTCATTATAATTTAAAAACAATAAAACTTTGATAGCTCTGTCTAAAAGTATTTAAAAATAATTAATATGAACTTTAGTATTATCCTTCTCATTCTCTTGTCTTCTCATTCTCCCTCTTTCTTTGTTTTCCAATCATTAGGCAAAAGGTCACAAATTTTGTATGCTATGGTGCAGTGATCCATACTTTTCTTTGCTCTGGCATTTTTATAACCTGGGCTTGATGGTAAGGCCCCATTCTGGTCTCTTAAACATTTTGTACTACTTTTTAGTAGCAACATATTGATTTTACTTAATGGAAAGTTATTGTCTTAATCTTAAATATACTATTGCATAGCAAAGTAGTTGTACTTGAATATAAAGAAATACAGTTTCAAATGATAGTTCCATCTTCTTTACTGGGTAAAGGTATATATATCTATCAAATGAACTCGACCTAGAATCGTTAAAAGCATACTTATACCTATCTAGCTACTTCTTTTTGAGAACAAGGCTTTGTATTTTTTTTTTGCAAACCGATTTAGGAAAAACCAACAAAATCAACACAAAAAATCCTCAGTTGCATTTAATCAAAAGAAGTTGCTGAATGTCATAAACCTTTTCGTTGGCCTTGTATACCCTCTCTTCGGCTATGTATGAATATAGAAACCATTGTTGTTTCCCATCCATTGCATTTTATCCATATAACCATTTATAACACCAACAAGTCAAGACCAAAAAAAAACCCAAGGAATACACTCGTGAATGGAGTTTAAAAATTGTTCATCTTCCCATGATGATGGTAGGTAGGGTATGGTGTGGTGTGGATATTTTGTGTATATATACCTACCCTCCCGGATAACCACGAAAGGCTCTTTTATAACCACCACACAGTGCCCCATAAAGCAGCCAACAGCAAAAAGCTACCATCAGCAGCAGCAAAAAACCACTGCAAAAAAAGATACTTTGCATTATCCAAAATCATTTCACATAAAAATTATGAATGCCACTCTCTGATGGGTGTACTGAATCTGAATATGTATACAACATGGGCCATCTACTTTTGCACATATGTACGATATAGGTATATGAGGATGAGGAGTATGCTGATGTGTCGTGGTGGTGCACCACTCTACTCGTGAAGTGCAAAACCGCAGACAATGCACTTTTAGAAAAAGATACACAAAAAAATAAAAACAAAAATACAAAAATATACAAAACATGAACAATTTTTCCCAACTTCATGCATATTTATGCTCGCGGACTCTTCGCCTTCATCGAAAGGCAAAGCATACTCGTCGTACCTAAGCAGAAGCAACAAACTTTTGTGTGACATAATTTGTGATATAAACTCCTCGAGAATGTATATGGGGACAAAAAAAAAAAAACATATAAATTCAAAAGCACGAACATTGTGTTGGACGTTTAGATAGGTACCAGTACCTACCTCAATTTTGCTTAATAGCTAGATACTTCGGTTCTGTACTTCTACTTCTACTAACCCACTCCACCTTAACATTTTGAAATAGTTCTTTTCTGTGCAACAGTTTTCAGTTGCATTCTTTCATTTCAATGAATAAAGCAAAACAAAATAGGTATAACCTACCCGTGTTAATGACACATTAAATTTAAGACCGACCGTCACCTGAGCACCCTCATTTTAAGACAATAGATACAAAAGTATCTAAGTACACATAATATATGTATATGTATGTATATTTAAGTGTGCACTTTTGTGGATGATGATCATTTTTATTTCATAACAAAATAAACAGCTGGCATGGTGATGATGGTTGAGTTAAGTTAAATAAAGTGTGAAATGCCACTCGCAGCAAAAGCAACAGAAAGTGATATATAGAGAGAGAGAGAGATAGGGAGAAATAACTTCTGTGCATGTGGCAGAAAAAATGTCATGCTCATAAGATAAGCCACCAAAGAGCACTTTACTCATAAGTGAAGTGTGATGTAAGTTAGTTAAGTTAAACCTTGAAAAAAGCCTTGACTCAAAGGTTTCACGTTTGAAAAAAATAAAAATAAAAACAAATAACTTTAAAATCTGTCATTTTTATATCAACAAAAATATTTACCTATAGGTACATATTTAAACAAAAATTTAAAAAAAGGCTTGAGATGAATAAAATGCGGTGAAGTTGGGTTTTAAACGAAAAGTTCAATTAATAAATCAATAAACGTACAGTGTGTCCATCATATGTACAAAGAGGTCAAAAGGTGGAATTTAAAATTGAACATTTAGTATAAAATGATGAAGCAACTTGTAGTATACGCACTAGTATCCCGACCCGGACACTTAACATATTTCTTCAGTTTGCTCTCAATTATTTGTCTTACTATAAAAGTTTTACAAAATAGTTATGGTTATTAGAAAAAAAGTTCGATTTTCGCTAGTTTCCGGACAGCAAAATTTAGTGTCCGGACGAGTTAATTTTAGTTACCGGACGCAATTGGTTTGTATGAAATTTAAGTGCATTATTGAAAAGAATTATATAATTTTAATTCATTGTGCACTTATTACAAGCAAGTATATCCTAAACTAATACATCATATTTCAAAATAAATACAAATGTAGTTAATAACATACAAAATATATACAAAAATGAAATAAGACCTAGTGAATAAAAAAAAAAAAAATTTGAAAGTATAACAATACATTATAAGTATAATAATACTAGAAATAATAAAAGTAGGGGGCGGGTGAAAAGGTTATTGTGATGAGTTGGAGAGGAGAGAATTTCGGAGGACTGTTTTTGATATATTAAAGTCAAAAGTATTTGAGGAGTTGTTGGAATTTCGCAGCATACGAGACATGGGATTATAGTAGCTATAGTTAGTTCGGTGAAAAGGAATACGAAAAAGGGGTACTGACCTAACATTTCGCCGGTTGGTATTAATTGAGATCAGACTCAACAGAGTAGTGCAGTCAATACTACCAGTCAATATGTCATGCATAAACACCACATCTGCGGTTTCACGTCGTTTTTCAAGCGATTGAAGATCAATTAAAAGTAACCGATCTGGATATGGAGGAAGTCGGTAATTATCATCCCATGGCAGATTACGAAGGTCGAATCGAATAAACCTACGCTGGACAGCTTCAATTTTTTTAATTTGGGTAATTTGATATGGGGACCAAACCTGAGACGCATATTCTAGGATCGGTCGGACAAATGATATGAAAAGAGATTTGGCAATATACGGGTCAAAGAACTCTTTCGACCAGCGCTTGATAAAGCCAAGTGTCAAATTAGCTTTCTTTATGATGTTGTCAATGTAGCATCGAAAGTTAAGCTCCTTATCACAAATTACTCCTAAATCTCGACAGGAGTCGACTATGGATACAGGATCATCATTTATATGATAGTTTCTTGGAGGAGGAGGGAGCCGTTTACGTGAAAAAGTCAAGCTGTGGCATTTGCTAACATTGAGCTCAAGTAGGTTTTTTTGGCACCATAGGGAAAATTTTTCAAGATTCTGTTGTAAAGAACAAATATCAGCAGCAGTTGAAACTCGTTTAAAGATTTTCATGTCATCCGCATATATTGATAAACCACAGTCAAGAACTTGAGCAATATCGTTGATTGCTAAGATGAACAGCATTGGTTCCAGATGGCTTCCTTGTGGTACTCCTGAAGGAGCGTTAAAAGGAAGGGAAAGAGATTATCTAAATCGGACGACATATTTTCTATCGGTCAAATATGACATCAACCACAGCATAAAGAGTGTAGGGAACCCCAAGGAATTTAATTTAAAGATGATTATATTATGTGACATTTTATCAAATGCTTTGCAAAAGTCGGTAGCAATCACATCCACTTCATCTCCATTGACCATTGTGCATAAAACATGGGAAACAAATTCAACTAGGTTCGTTGTTGTTGATCTACCTGATACGAAACCATGTTGTATGGGGGAAAGAATTGATTTGCAGTGGAAAGAAAGGGTTTCGTATATAATGCTTTCGAACATTTTTGAAATGCATGATAATTTAGCTATAGGGCGATAATTTGACACATTAGTTTTTGGAACTATGAACGATACTTTCCATGATTGAGGAAAGGTACCTTGCAAAATGGATATTCTAAAAAGTTCAGTCAACGGCTGAATAAAGGCATTTATGCATTTTTTTAGGATGATTGCCGGTACACCATCTGGTCCTTTGGATTAATCGTCTTTAAGCTTTTCAATTTTTTCTTTTACCATAGCTGGTATAACTAATGAAAAATCTTAATTTTTTATAAAATATAGTTATTTAAATTAACTTTTTCGCTCATTGGTATATTATATACATAGGTACGTATCATGAAGGTACAGTTGTACAGACCTCGGTTCAAACGTGTGTTTAATTACTCTTTTGTTTTCGTGTCACGAGTGATAAGAAATTATTAACACGTATAACCTTTAAATACACCTGTAATCAAAATATGTAATCAGAATACATGTAATTAAAAATCCAGTGTGTATTTTATTCATATTTGAACCTCCCAAACGGATATTAGATCCTTGGTGACAAATAAAACTAGTTTTGTTTAGATAATTCTTTGCTGCTTGCGGGCAATAGGTACTAACTTCAATTTAAGTCAATAATCGTTATAAATAATATTATACTATTTATATGATACTTAATACACCTGTACACACATGTACAACTAAGACCCGGTAATACACCGTGTTAATACACGAACAATTCGATTGTACATACGTAGGTCTATCCCATGTACACGTGCAATAGAGGGCTTTAAATGTAACCTATGTCTACACTTCATTTCCAGGCTTGCCAGATTTAGAATGTTGGACAGTGTCAAATGTTCAGAGCTTAGCTAAGGTTTTGTTGAATCAGTTATTTTTGCACTTAACTTGTATTTTTCTTAGTCTAATTCTTGCCGGATTTGATGTATAAAAATTATGAATTACAATTCTTTCTGTTTCGTCTTATGTTTAAAAATACTTTAAGTTTGAACTTGACCCACTAATGCCCGTATAAATTGTAATTAAATCCGCTGGAGTTTTCAAAACCACCATGGATTTTAACAAATCTATTTTCGTCACATACGTGCCACGAATAGGTACACGACGCAAATTTTAAATCAAGAGCTCTATGTTGAACTCTACACATTGTAACGTTTTGCATTCTATCATTAAATACACTTTAGGAACAAGCTATAGGGGTGGGCAGCTTAAGCAATTATAGCAAGTTGGCCGATTCAAGGGTCATATTTAGCACCAGTTTTCATTGTGCTTAATTTGTATCTTCTAATATGCTCGAGGGCTTTAAATTTTGTAAGAACCTTAAGGATCCTTTCCTCGAAAAGTGACTAAAGTTATAATTTATTATACGAAATCCTTAAATTTCATACAAAATAGACTTGTCTGGATACTGAACTTTATTTTTTAGTATCTGGACGACTGATTTCTCACTCAGAAAACCCTGTTCCAATACTGAAAATCCGTGAGAAAAATACAATTCTCTTTTAAAAAATCATGTAGAAAATGAAAATGACGAAAAAATTTGTTTTAGTACCGGGATACCAAATATTTTGACAAAAACTTAAGTTTTATTAACTTTTTATGCTTTAAATAATAAAATATATAATGTTTACTTTCTATTAGAATAAATTAATTAAGACTGCATAAAATACTTGAATCTTTTAAACGCTTCCACTATTTTTTTTAGACTCAAAATGACATGTTAATGGTTCTCTTATCCCAGCAAAACTAAAAAAAAAGAAGCATACCTCTTACAGTGCTGCATTAATGTAGGTACATGAAACTTTGCATACATTTGTAAAAAACATAAAAGATTGTACTTTGATACTTATTTTTTATTTTGGTAGAAAAACAAACAATAAAGATAAAATTAATAAATTATATTCCAGCGTATAAATTGGATTTTAAAAAAATGTATAAGTTATTAAAATTATTAGAAAAAGTTTATCTTATTCATCCTAATTCGAGAAAAAAATTTAGTTTTATTGTAAGCGACCAATATGCCGGAAATGTCACAAAAATAGGCTGAGTCAATCTGTCTGAGTGTATCTCGAGAACCAAGTAGCATACTGGGAACTTCCAGCCTAATCTATTCTTTTAATTCAAAAAAACTGCAAGTTTGGAGCCTTACTGCAAGTTCCCAGCATGCTCTGTTCATGAAATACACCATGTGACCTGCTAACTTCACTGTGAAGTTAGCAGGTCACTCGATTACAACCACTATTTGATGAACTGCAACCAAAGGTGTAGGACTTCAAATTCAAGCAAATAATCAAATTAAAAATATGAGATTTTCAATTAAGGGGGCTTGGCATCATCCCCCCAATTAATACATTGCATTATACACATTGCATAGGTAGCAATATGGTCAATAAATTTGCTTTGATATGCGGTTATACTTTTACTGATTTGTTTGGCTCTGAAAAGGACAGTTTTCTAAGTGCGGGATTCAAGTTATGCCCGAGTTAACTCAAAAATATTGATGAGATAACTTTGGCTTAAATCAGAATATGCTTTCGATATTTTATATTCCGATATTTTTGAGTTTTTCCGTTTCTGCACTCATCTTCCACCGAAAAACTACCTGGACTTAACTTTGGACGAATATTTTTCCAGAGGAAACTATAACAATGGCTAAACTCACCACTGAAAAATTTGGTCAAAGCAAAATATCACAAGTAAGTACCACTGAAAATGTCATAAATTGCCTTTTTACTCGAGAAATATCTTTATAAGCCCAAAATTTGATCGATTTTCGAGCTGATTAACACATCAAAGACACACAAAGAGTAATTTTGTGTGCTCCGGTGGTGTCCAGACATGCTGGTTTAAAAAATAGAAAAAAAAAGAAACCTTTTGTATTGATTTCAGTTAACCAGAGTTTTAATCTTCATCTTCAAATCAAATAAATATTCATTTTTCAAGTTGTCGCCAGTGAAGTGAACCCTATTCCCACTGAACCACCCGAAGTAACAATTTCCCGAATACGCACCGTACGCACTGAAGAACAACAAAGCGGTTGGACTTGACGGTATCCCTGCAGAGCTCTTAGGAGCAGCCCCAACAACATCGAGCGAGCTACTGCACCCACTTATTAAGGGAGCTTGGAAAACAGAAAGCTTTCCTGAAGAGTGGAAAAAAGGAATGATTGTCAAGCTCCCAAAGAAAGGAGATCTCACACAGTGCGAAAACTGGAGAGGAATATGCGTTCTGCCTGCAGTAGCCAAGATAATAGCAAGGATAATATTGGACCGAATTAAAGACCACCTCGAAGACACACTCGACGCCGAACAAGCAGGTTTCCGCACTGGAACTTCCTGTGTGGATCACATCAACACCTTGCGGATCATCATCGAACAGTGCGTTGAATATCGATCAACACTTCACCTGCTGTTCATCGATTTTGAAAAGGCGTCCGACAGTGTCAATAGAGAATTTATTTGGCTTGCTTTGCACAGGAGGGGCATCCCAGATAAATTGATTGCTATTATCAAGGCTACATATGATGGATCCAGGTGTCACGTTTTGCACAAAGGTAGGCTGTCAGAGGAGTTTGAAATCCAAAGTGGAGTTAGGCAAGGCTGTATACTGTCACCAATACTGTTCCTGTTGGTGATAAGTGACGTACTGCACGCAGCTTTGTCAAATGGAAATGGAGGAATTCAGTGGACTCTGCAATCTCACCTCAAACATCTGGACTACGCGGACGACTTATGCTTTCTCTCTCATAGGATCATGGATCTCCATCAAATGACAACAAGGGTGGAGAGAGAAGCAGAAATCGTAGGGCTTAAGATCAACTCGGCAAAAACTAAAAGGATCAGCCTTGGAACTTCCTCATCAATCCAAGTAAATATTTCTGGACAATCGGTAGAGATGGTAGAGGATTTCCAATATCTTGGGAGTATTGTCTCTACGGGTGGCGGAACTGAACTGGACGTAAACAGCCGAATCAGAAAAGCAAAGGCTGCGTTCGGAATGCTGTCCAAAATATGGAGAAACAACTCTTTTAGCTTAAAGACCAAGCTAAGACTGTTCCGCTCCAATGTTGAATTCGTTCTGCTTTACGGATGCAGCACTTGGAGAGTCACTGACACTGTCACTAGAAAGCTGCAAACCTTCGTTAATAGATGTCTACGAAACATCTTGAGGATTTTCTGGCCCAACCGTATATCCAATAACGAACTTCATGAGAGAATGGGTCAGGAGCCTATATAGACTCCATTATACGAAGAAGAAAGTGGCAGTAGATTGGCCATACGCTTCGAAAAAGGCGATCGGTGCATTGCATCTCAAGCAATGCAGTGGAACCCGCTCACAGAGGAGGGAAGACAAGTGGACCGGCCTAGAAGTACATGGCGAAGTACGGTCGAACAGGAATCGGCACGACTGGGGAAAAGTTGGAGAGAGCTGAAATATATTTCAAGAAATCGTTCACGATGGCGCGTAGGTGTAGTGGAGGCCCTATGTCCCGTATGGGAAACATCACGGACGTAATAGGTCCGAGGACCTAAGTAAGTGGTAAAGTAAGTTTTAAAAACATAACCTTCAAAATTGGGAAAACGTTTTCTTTTCTATTATGCTGTATTTTTCGTATATTTCGACAACCGGAGCGGATGACGGGTTTGAGACAAGACTGGACTTGGAACAAAAATAATTTAAAATTTCAAGTTAAATATGTTTCGTATGCACATGCACACTGTACCTTTTTTGAAGAAATAATGGAATGCGAAATCATAGCTAGTTCATTCTTTTTTTGTTCGATAAGACTGTTTGTTTAATTTACGAAGAAATTCATAAATTCTAAGTTTCTCTCACTTTGAAAAAGATACATACAATAATCAATTCAGTCCCCATCTTACTTTTATTGTATCTTTTAATATATTTTAAAAGACCAATTCTTGTATACAAATAAGCTCGGTCTCCCAGGTCCTTATAAAGTTATCTGTACAATTCATTATATAAAAGTAAATTTATTTGAAGAAACTTTATTTAGCACCTCCTTATTATTAATGTTTATCAGTTTTCGCTTCCAAGCTACATTCAAACCTTCGTGCTAACAAAACGTTTTTGTCTGTTTTTTTTTCCCTTAAACAAACTTCTTTTATTCGGTTAATTTTCTTATCGTTTACTGCCTCTAAATCAAAGTTAATAAGGTTACACCCCCAACTGCCACATTCCTAGTTTCATAAGCCATATAATATAATAATTTTTGACAAAAGGAAAGTCACGATGACACGGATTAATTTCCAAGCCCTTAAATCAAAAAAAAAAAGGTTACACCTTTTCTACACATTAACCACACTCTGCTGACTTCATTTCTTCTTCTAATAATAAAACAAACATAAACAAAAAAAGAAAAAAAAAAAAAAAACACTGAAATGCAGAAAACCAATTATTGCCACATGAAGCTTACTCCCTATATCTATATAATGCGTCTATATAAGCGCCACAAGCGCCACGATGAACAAGAACAACCCCCTGAAAGTGTTTATTTAATCGATGTTATATGGAAAAGTGAGTTCCACTCCTAGAATCATTTAGGTCACAGAACCAACCTTCTAAGTGTTCTAATTGAACAGCAATCATTATCGTCAGCCTCAGAAGCACACTAACACTCTGGTGGCTTACGATAAAATGGTGAGCATAATTACGCGAGTATGTGAATGAAAATGGAACTGTGTGATTTTTTTTTGTTTTCGTTGAAATTTATGGAATAAAATGTCTGCACAATGAGTACCAGTTTATGTATGTCAGACATAAAAATTAAGAAAAATTATTTGGCGTGAAATTTCTCACTGATTAATCGAATATGATAAAAATAATGCGAGTATATGTTAGATGAAAAAAAAAATAACACGCGAGATGAAAATAGAAATAGAAATTTCTATGCAAATGGTCGGTTGTGCACTAATAAGCGCTTTAAACCAAACGACCGGCCTATAAAATAGAAAAATAATTTTAGGTTCTTTGGTCAAGCATATCTAGATCTCACGTATATATGAATTATGAAAATATGAAAAAGATACAAATGACAATCTTCTTCTTCTGCCTTTTACCGGCGATTGTCATGATCTCGAGGGGACCAAAACTTTCCCCCTCAAACCTCAACTGCTTCACCTAAGGTTCCACTTGTGGGGTTCGCTGGGTTGACCTCAGAAAACGTCAACAGGCCTACCGGTTTTTGATTGTTCCATGTCTGAGGCCAACTAAATGCAGGTGTCGTTTGCATTTGTTTTATCCAGGAGTTTTTGCGCCGGCCCTTCTTCCGCGATAGTGTTGGAACTACTTGTGCTATTGCCCTTTGAAATGGGTTCTCATGGCATCTCCTTTGTACAAGACAGTACCAGCTAAGTTGGTCATGCTGTATTTTGTATTTTGCTTTGTCACTGCTGCTGTCATGAGAAGCATCTTCATTTCAGCTGCCGTCAATTTTACTCTCATACGTCTAATACATTGTCCAACCATGTGAACCTTATGTAAGCGCTGGACGAACACATGCCGTGTAGAGAAAATTATTTGACTCTACCTGTCTGTTTATTAAATAGTGAAAATCCAGTTCACTCTTTAAATCAAGATGGCGGAAACCCTGCAAGGGACTAATGGTCGCGAACCAAGACTAAAGTTTTTAATTACACACTCTTACCGTGACAAAGATAACGTCTACCATAATGTCGGCTAAACTATTGATTTACTGAATATTATAATGTTGGTGCACTGTGTCGTATGAGTGATATTTCAAAACAGATTTCATTGTTTTTTCTTTTTACACGGGATTCTGATATGTAGGACGATTAAATTATGCACTGATGTTATTAAAGTCAATTGTAAATAAATAAAATAAACTGGGTGGCGCAACAGCTCGTGAAGAACCAGGGCCTAGTGACTAACAACTCGCAACCATTCCAAGAACAAGATACTGAAGACGCTACGAAGGGCAAATCACTCGGAAGTCGGAATAAGTGGAATTTTGGCGTCATAATCTTCGCTTGAATGACAAATTCCATAAGATAGTTTGTAGCTTCGTTTTCATCCATCAAAGAGTCGGTGGATTTGTATGAATTTAGCTCTTTGGCGATTTGATTTTGAATGACAAAATTAAAGTGATCGACACCCTTGTTGCTCGCACCGAAATCGCTCGTGAACTCATCCAATTATGGCCAGTATAATTTTAAGCAATATTCGGGAAAACATTAGTGCTAAAAATTCGGTGGAAATTCAATCAGACCGGCGAATAAGTCGACTGGAATCGTTCCTATCGCCAACAATTTCCTGGAGAACTCTGCAGCGGTCATTTCGTTAAGCAACTTGCGTGTTTGTTTTCAATTTCAATTTGTTCTAGTATCTACATAAGGCCGACGTATTAAGAAAAGTGCTTAATTCATCTGGCGGAGTTGATTTTGGAATAACAGCCAGCGTATGAAGCATAATCATTGCACCACCAAACCGTCTTTTATAATTTCGTATATCTGTCAATGTGCGCTTCAGGGCTTCCAATGAGCGTTTGTGAGCCACTGTACACTCGTCCTAGAAGGACATGATAAATTGCTGCAATAATTTTGATATCGTAGACTTCTTTGAAATGTTGCATGTATAGGATTTTCATCCACTTGCAAATTGTATGGCAATTTCATGGCAGAATGGTTCTTCTGCCTTTTAGCAATCTCAGATCTCGTTCGAACCGTAGCTAAAACCAGTGAAAATAGGAATGTTTTTTTTTTTCAATCCCACTGGACCCATCAAGGAAGAAAATGCCACCATTTCCAATAACGATCCCACTGGACGCATCAAGGAAAAAATGCTTCCATTTCCGTTATGGGCTGCTTGCATTAATTCATCAAACATCTTGGCTCAAAGCGACTCGGTCGAAATGCATTCCACACTCCAATTCTCGATTAAATGCGAAGAAATGTACTAAAAACCGAATCCTCCCGAAATGTTCCTGGAAATTTTAGGAATATTTCTCCATAGTGTCCTCCCTTGTGCCAATACAAATCCATCAAACTCAATATTGTGACAAAAAAAAACAAATTTGCACCTTCAACGCCACCCGTTGAGAATTTGACGACTTTTTTTTTTTCCTAAACCTTCGCGAAGTAATTTCAAACAAACCCGCAGCATCCAATTTGGTCCAGTCATATTCAAGTTTTAAGCATCCGCACAAACCACACGATCCATTTTTATATATATAGATTTCATAAGCAAGCCTATATTCTATGTTTTCTTTTTTGATACAATTCTTTGTTTATTTAGATAATTTTCCATTTTTTTTTAAATTGTTTTCGCGTCACAAATTAAAAATCCTTATATTGTCAACAACACAAAATCTTAGTTGCTGTCTTTGCTTCAGAGAGAGAGAGAGAGCGAGAATAGACAAGGAAAAGCTACTTTCTATTTACATTACGTCACATGGCGAATCAAAAACGTAACAAGCTGCCATCTTAAGTTTAGATTTCACTCTAAAACCGGACGAGTTAAACCAAAAATTTAAACTCAGTTTAATGTTCAGCTGAACTTGTGATTAAACTTCCACTGTGAAACTGGGGTTATGGATTCAAAAAAATCAAAATAATTTTTCGAAAATTCAATATTCAAATGCAAACTAAGCACCGCCACCGTAAGGTTCTTAAACACCATACTCATGTTTACTAAAATGTCATACCATACAAAAAAAAAAAAACTTCAAGAAAACTCTCACGTTTCTCGAAAACCGCTCCAAAAGAACTTCGATACAAATTTTGTGTGTGCTTATTTTATTTCGTTAGTCAAAAAGTTGTTGCTTATTAAAAAACGAAACAAAACCAATTTCAAAAAGGATTGATGACTTTCGCAACGAGATATAGACTATGGTCCCATAGGAATTAAATTTTCATTTTTATTTGCAACGATTTTTTAAAGACAAAATTTAACTTCTTGAATAAATTTTTCAAATCTAAATTTTTAAATCCTCTATATAAATATTTAACATAATTCCCATCATCCTTCTCTAAATCCCCAATTAAAGGCATCTAGATTCCCAATATGTACAAAAACTTCTTCAAAGTTGGTAATCAAAATCCTCAAGACAAATTCTCTTTGAGGACGATGACTGTCAGTTTATTTTTTCTCAAAACAAATTGCATATTCCCTTCTGTGATTAATGTTTACAAAATAAAATAAAACACCAAAGAATCCCACGAGGAGTTCAATTTCCCTGAAACTAAATAAAAACATCACAAAAACTCAAAAAAATAAAAGCTTCAAAGGAAACAAGACTCCACGAGGATCTGGACCATATCCGCTCCCACAGGAAGAAAACAAGGTACACACAAATAAAAACATACAAATAAATAACAAACAGATTTAGTTTCTTCAAAATAACGTCTTTCCCTTTTTAAAAAAATTATTAAACCAACAAAAAAAAAAAACAAGAACTTTACACAAAATTCCCAGCAGTCCTCAAAAAAAAACCCCTAAAGGGGTAGTTATACTCTGGCAGTTTTGCGAAATGACTTTTGTGGTATGCAATTGCATTTATGGCTGTGATGATAGTTGGATGTTAAGGAAATTCATATTATGCGAGTATAGAGCCTGGCATCAGCATCAGGGCCACAGGGCTATAAAATGGTGAGTGGTTTTGTTTCTTTGTGGCTCTTGAGTAAATTGAAAATTCCCTCAAGAGGTTGTAAGTCCTGACTTTTGATGTGCGGGGATGCTCCCCCGCCTCTTTGATTATAATTATTATTTCAGTTTTATTTTTTGAAAACAAGAACATTGCCAAGAAATGCACACACAAAAACAAAGTAAGAAAAAATCAAACAAGAAGTCTTGTAAGTATAAGAACATAAGAATGGGTGGTGCCCGCCGTTCGTCGTCGTCAGTTAAGTTTGTAATTACATCCTTAGGGATCACTCTTTTGTGTGATTTCCTTTTTGTTTTTAAAATGTATGCAGCATATAACGCACACAAGTTCCCCGAAATGAATTGAAATAAATTGAATTCGTTTTCAAATGTGGTTTTTCTGTAATTTCCCCCTCTCTGGTAAAGTTTTTTTCATTCATGCAACAGAGGGGAAGTATGGAGAGAAAAAAATCTCATTAAAGAGATTTCCAGTCTCGGACTTGTAGTGAATTGAATCAAGGGAGTGTCTTCTCTTCTTAAACTTCAATATTTTTATTTCTGCTAGATTGTTTAAACTTCTATTAATAAATGGCGCTGATGATACTTGAAGGCATCGCTTTGCCTTTTGGTTAAGTCCAAAGCTATAAATAGCTCAGAGACATACATTTCGCCAGGCTTGACGTTTAATACTGTCTTTGACCGCCTTTGCTATGAGCTATATAGTTGATCACGGTGGTGTGCTGATGACGACCCAAACAAGTACTCGCCGTATGCCGAGGATCAAGCAGTACATCTGCAATAATCAGGATTTAAGATTTAAGTTGATGATGAGCCTGCTTCGATGACCGGACCAACCGACTTGACGGTCGAAGACGAGGATGATGGCAATGGAAGAAGATGAAAATGAAAAATAGCTTTCGATTTGCGAGAGTTATTGTTGTGTTTGTTTATTTGTTCCTTGGTGGGTTTTGTTTGTTCATTTGTTGGCCTTAATGGTGAATTCTGTCAAAATATACGCGTTGGCTAGACATGTCTAGTGGGTTTCTAGTATCTGATAACTGCCTCACCAAGTGCGAAGGAATAATTCTTACATTTTTTTTTTCTTCAAATTTCTATCCTTTTATTTTGTTGATTGTTGCTGTTTACAATTTTAAACGTTTATCTTGAAAGAAATTATCTTTAGCTATGTAGATACAGATAGAAGTCAATTTTGAAGAGGAATGGCTATTAGTTATAATTTATAATTTATTGTTATTCATTAACTTACATGCGTTATTGTAATTATACGAATTTTCGATTCGAGGATGCAAGATGTTAGAAGAAACATGAATGTTAATTGTGATTTCAAAAACAAAAAATATTTTACTGGCCAAGATTTGATTAAAAATTACAAAAAAAAAAATCTTTTGAAACAATAATGTATTTATTTTTGGGAAGTAGGTAAAGGCAATGAAAATATTATGTCATTTCTTCAAAAATTCTATGAAAGAGAATTACAAAATAATTAAGGCCCGTTTGCTGATACGAAATATAAATATTTAAGTTCAACATAAACGCTTATGTTTTACTTTTTCCTCAGCATAATTATATGTAAATGCTTAAGTTTTGTTTCAGCAAATGGGCCTAAGACTCATAGCTTCGTTACGCTTACTTGCTGAATTGATAAGCCTTAGTCTTTAATCTATATAGAATTTTAAAGATTTGATTTTAAAAATAACTGTGAATGGTGTGTAAACTGTTCAACAGTCAACCATTTTTTATTTTAAGGAGTTTTCAAATTATGAGAATTTATATAGATTTAAAAAAAGGCACTTTTATTAAATATTATTGAAAAATACACACAATATAATAAGCATATAACTTGTTTCTACTGACTGGCAGTTTCCTGGTCTAGATGAGTTAAAACAAAGATTTTAATTTCTGCTCTAGGATTACACCAAATTTAAAGCAATTTTAAGTCTAACCGTTTAAGCTCTATTGGCTCTAGGTCGACATACATCAGGAGTCAGGACGCACGAACAACATACAAACAGACAGACGCACAGTGGGTTACGTTATTGTATGGGAGGGTTGAAAAAAACTCTCTAAAAACCAAACTACTAAACATATTTTGATGAATCTTGCTGAAATTATAATTGACAGCATTTTTTTTCGGTAAAAATAGTAAAAGTTCGTATTTTATTTAACTTACTTACTTACTTTTGATGGTGCTCACAGCCCAGGATGGGCTTCGGCCTCAACTAACAAGCCCCTCCAGCCAGCTCTGTCCCTAGCTAGGCGCTTCCAGTTGCGCACACCGAGTGCTTTGATGTCGTCATTCACTTGATTGCGCCACCTGTTACGGGTTCTTCCTCTGCTGCGTACCCCATCGGGGTTGGATTCGAAGACTCGTCGGGCAGGTGCGTCGCTGTCCATACGCTCCACGTGCCCCAGCCATCTCAGCCGCTGTATTTTCAGCTTTTTGACCAGGTCAACGTCGCTGTATAGCCCGTATAGCTCGTCGTTGAATCTTCTCCTCCATACTCCTCCATACTCCTTTGATACACACCAGACCGAAAATCACACGAAGAATCTTCCTCTCAAAGCATCCTAGCAGATTTTTATCCGAATCTTTCAGTGTCCATGCTTCTGACCCATAAAGCAGGATCGGGATGATTAGGATCTTGTATAAAGTCTCCTTGGTTCTCTGAGAGAGGGCCTTACTACTTAAATGCCTTCTTAGACCGAAGAAACAGTGGTTGGCAAGAGTAATTCTTCGCTTGATCTCTGCACTGATGTCATTCTGCGATGTAATAGTGGAGCCCAGGTAGATAAAGTCCTTGACAACTTCGAGGTTATATCTGTCCATCGTGATATTTTGCCCGAGTCGACGATGTTGAGATTCCTCTCTCGATGACAGCATATACTTCGTCTTGTCCTCATTAACCGCCAATCCCATTCTAGCCGCCTCCGATTCAATGCTCGCAAATGCCTCTACCACAGCTCGCTTCGTTCTGCCGACAATGTCTATGTCATCCGCATATGCAGGCAATTGAACGGTTTTTTTTATAGATTGTACCGCTGGTGTTGACATGTGCGTTGCGTACAATGGCTTCAAGAACGATGTTGAATAGGTTGCATGATGACGCGTCGCCTTGCCTCAATCCTTTCTCAACATCAAAGGAATCGGTGGTGTTCTTACCAATTTTGACGGAGCATCGAGATTTCGCCATCGTCTTCCTGCACAGGCGGACGAGTTTGGCAGGGATGCCAAGACTCGACATGGCTCTGTATAATTCGTCCCTTTTCACGCTATCATACGCGACTTTAAAATCGATAAAATGGTGGTGTGTATCGATCTGGAATTCCCGGGATTTTTCTAAAATCTGTCGGGGTGTGAACATTTGATCGACGGTTGACTTGCCTGGCCTAAAACCGCACTGATAGGGGCCGATCAGATCGTTGACAAAAGGTTTTAAGCAGTCACACAGGATGGTCGACTAGATTGTATAAGCGACGTTTAGGAGACTAATTCCTCTGTAGTTGGTACATTTCAGAACATCTCCTTTTTTATGGATGGGGCACACTATACCGAGGTTCCATTCATCGCGCATACTTTCCTCCGACCAAATTTTGCAGATGAGCTGGTGTATGCTCTAAGCCAATTCATCTCCCGCTGATTTAAATAGTTCGGCTTGTAAGCCATCCGCACCAGCAGACTTGTACGACTTAAGTTTGGATATCGCCAGCCGCACTTCGGTTAGGTCGGGTGGACGGAACTCTTGGCCATCATCGTCCAAGTTGAATGGAGCGTTCTGCCTATTAGCGGCATCTTGGCTGTCTTCGTCATTAAGCAGTCTAGAGAAGTGTTCTTTCCAGATCCTCAGCACTGACTGTGTGTCTACTACCATTTTCCCACTCTCATCTCGGCAGGCTTCCGTTCTAGCCTTGAATCCTTGGGTGGATCGCTTCACCCTCTGATAAAATTTTCGAACAGCTCCCCTTCCGCTACAACCCTCAATAGACTCTACCGCCCGCTTCTCGTGCTCTCTCTTTTTCCTCCTGAGAAGTCGGCGTTCCTCTTTTCGTTTCAGCCCGTAGAGCTCCCGGGCCACTCTCTCAGCAGCTCTTGTTCGAGTCTGCAGCATTGCCTGGTAGGCCTCGTCCTTAGCTGCATGCGCTAGCCGGCACTCTTCATCGAACATTTAACGAGTTAATACATTTTTGAAGATCAAGATCGGCTATGCATAGATCTTGCCACGCCAATTGTGTCGGGGTTTTTTTTTTTTTTTTTTTTTTTTTTTTTTTTTTATATATATCCTTGGTTCGATAAAATCAGACACAACTTTTTCACTGAAATTAATTTTTCAGGCGTGATAAAGGACATTATAAGTTGATCACAGCGACTTTCCGCTCACTGACACGCCCATACAAAAATGTATCTAGATAACATCGCAAAATCCTCGCTCTTCAGATCTTATACTTTATTAGCTGTTGACGTTTTAAGGAAAGCAGAAAGTCAAAGAATTATTGATTGATTAATTTTATTATTAAACTATAAAAATAATAAATTTAATTTGATTTCTATGTAATGTTCATGTGCACTTAAAGGGAAAAAATTTGTTTCAGTTTTGTTAGTGTTTTGGAAGAGCTGTATCTCTGTGAAAAGTAGTCGTTCGAATTAAAAAAGGTAATTTTGTTTTTGACCAAATAATAACACCACATATAGGGCCCTATTATGACTCGCGAGTCGAACGTTCGACTCAAGTCGAACGTTCGACTCAAGTCGAACGTTTTTAAAATCACTTATGTCGTGGTTTTAAGAATAGCAAACTTCCACGTTCGAAGAGAGCAACATCTCAATTCAACATATTTTTGACATTTTAGAAGAATATAGTTAGGTGAGCCACAAACGGTAATGCCAAAAGTCAGATTCGACAAATATTTCTTGCGACTCGCGATTCATAATAGGTGCCATAATCTAAGAACAGTTTTGAATGCTTCAATAAGTTCATTTCAAGATAACTTAAAACTTTATGAAGAATATTTTTTCTAACGGTAAAGTGTACTTTTGACAAATATTTTTGTACAGGAGTTTCTTCAGTGTCTAAACAATTTTGCATACACAAATTTTCGAAAAAAAAAAAAATCGAAAATTGTTGGTTTTGAAAATTCGGTAACTTGAAAACGGGAAAATTAATTTTCTTAAAATCTTGCAAAAAATTGTATTTTAATAAATACTCAAAAATGACATTTTCTATATAAAAAAAAATAATTTTTCAGCCCACCTCAATTTGCATTGGAAGTCGAATTCGGACTTTCTCGTGTGCCTTCTGCTGCTAATGAAAATTGTTGCTAACACAATACATAATCCGCCAAAAGCAACAGACCAAGGATCCGAGAGTAGCTAGCAAATAATAAATTACTTTAAGAAACGAATAGTGAGTGAATCATAACAATTGACACTGTCGAAGAATTGAAATTTGTCTATGTTTTTCCTACTGTGAGATGTGAAGTGCGTCTTGTCGAAAATGACTTTTTGGACTTCTCCATCACCATCATTTTAATGTTAATTTTGATTAAAACCTCCTATTGAGAAGGAATAACTATTTCAATTAAAAAATGTAGACTTACACTGCAGATTTAAATTTTAGAATTGCAGCAAAACTTACAACTGCAGACTAAAATAGGCTCTGACTCTACCTACACATACATACATATGTACGTAAAGTTACACTATTAGTATATAGTTTAATCCTAGGTGCCGATAAGCATTATAAGGAATATTGATTTAAGTGAGCTAGTATTTCAAAACAAAAACTAGGATTTTAGTTTACAGATTTGTATTTATCTTAATTGTATAGTACCTGAAGCACAAAATTATTGTTTCTATCTATAAACGTACATGTATGCCTTAGGACGTGTGTCACTTACTTACTATACTTTTGATGGCGCTCACAGCCCAGGATGGGCTTCGGCCTCAACTAACAAGCCCCTCCAGCCAGCTCTGTCCCTAGCTAGCCGCTTCCAGTTGCGCACACCGAGTGCTTTGATGTTGTCATCCACTTGATTACGCCACCTGTTACGGGTTCTTCCTATGCTGCGTACCCCATCGGGGTTGGATTCGAAGACTCGTCGGGCAGGTGCGTTGCTGTCCATACGCTCCACGTGGCCCAGCCATATCAGCCGCTGTATTTTCAGCTTCTTGACCAGGTCAACGTCGCTGTATAGCCCGTATAGCTCGTCGTTGAATCTTCTCCTCCACACTCCTTCGATACACCCCGGACCGAAAATCACACGAAGAATCTTCCTCTCAAAGCACCCTAGCAGATTTTTATCCGAATCTTTCAGTGTCCAGGCTTCTGACCCATAAAGCAGGACCGGGATGATTAGGGTCTTGTATAAAGTCTCCTTGGTTCTCTGAGAGAGGGCCTTACTACTTAAATGCCTTCTTAGACCGAAGAAACAGTGGTTGGCAAGAGTAATTCTTCGCTTGATCTCTGCACGGATGTCATTCTGCGATGTAATAGTGGAGCCCAGGTAGACAAAGTCCTTGACAACTTCGAAGTTATATCTGTCCATCGTGATATTTTGCCCGAGTCGACGATGTTGAGATTCCTCTCTCGATGAAAGCATTTACTTCGTCTTGTCCTCATTAACCGCCAATCCCATTCTAGCCGCAAATGCCCCTGCCACAGCTTGCTTCGTTCTGCCGACAATGTCTATGTCATCCGCATATGCAAGCAATTGAACGGACTTTTGATAGATTGTACCACTGGTGTTGACATGTGCGTTGCGTACAATGGCTTCAAGAACGATGTTGAATAGGTTGCATGATAACGCGTCGGACGTGTGTCAATTGCGTTAAAATTGATCCCAGTTAAATTTGATCCGTTTTTATAGGGGTGAATGAAATTGAAGGCTTTTGCTGTGTCAATTGCATTAAATGTAACATTTTTAAAACATACATTTCCCATTGCCATTCCTTGCGTTAAAAAACCTATCCAAGACGGTGTCATACCTTGATTTGTTGTTGCAATAGCTTTTTCCAGAAGGAATTACAACACAAATCTATACAAATCGCTTTGGATACGAAATTTGCATTTTGGCAGTGGCAGTAATGGACCTAGTATACCTGGGCTGCTAGTCGATCGTCATTCCCATACAAAAGTTGCATTGACAAATCTGTTCACGTTTGATAGTGTGTATACTCTCTGTTTGACAAACACGTTCTTTGTTCACAAACATTTGACATCAAACTGTTTTGTCAAACAAGTTTTATAATATGTACCCGCTTTAATTCGGTTCATCAGTAAGATGCTGAAGTTCCTTTTCTTAGATGGATGATTTAATAGCTTAAACCGTATTTTGGTAACCATCGACAAAAACTATAGGTCTAAGAAAAGTAACAACAGCATCTTACTGAAGAGACCAACTATTGTTGTCTGGGTGAAACGCATTTGGACTAAAAGAAGCAAAACAAAATATATTGAATTATGTGCCTTATGCGTAACATAAAAACATTAAAATGTGTGTTTATATTTCTACTTATGTACGTATTGTAATTAATAATAATTTTAACTATATGCCTGTAAGACCTCAGGTCTTTTAAATGCAATGCACGGCACTAGTTAGAAGGAATAGAAGGAAAGATTTTTGTTGGCACAGTGGATTGAGAAATTCGATGTAAATTATCTCGAAGCCACACGTCCAGGTTAGCAGTCAAACACTATATCCACTGTGCCGTTGCCATTGTTAAAAATGGCAAAATCTCATTAAATTAAAGTTTTTCTAGAATATAACCTTGGCTTTTTGCATCTCTGTTTTTGTTTTCTATCGTTACTTTGTTGTTATTATATTATTCGGAGTATTTAATTAACCTACTCATCGATCCTCTTTTCAAATGGCCTCATTTTGAACCTTTTGTAACAGTTCTCACACTACAATTTATTGCTATTGATCCTTCTGCACTTTCATCTACCTATATGAAAACCACAACAACAGCAAATAAAAAAACCTAAAGAATATCTCAAACATCATGCAATGCGATGCGATGCCACAGGAAGAACTGCTCTACTTTTATTACAAACGAACAAACCACTTCGCCGCCATTGAAACGATCTATACTTACCTCTAGCTAGAGGTATCTATATAAAACTAAATCGTTAAACTATGAGATATCGATAACTATTTTCCCATGGAAATCAGGTTATAGATACTCCATACAAATCACTAAACTAACTTTGAATCACATCACATATATAGGCGCTTCTGGGAATGAAAGACAGCAGAAAAAAATACAAAATTAAAAAATCATCATTTTTCTAGACATCCAACGAGCACGCTACCGCTGTGATGGAACTCTCTCAACCAGATGATCTCTAAGATCTGGATGTTCTCCTTGTAAGAAGAACGTCGGCGTCACCGTCGTTTCGATTATCTCATATATATGTAAGTTTTCAATATGTCAGCGAGCAAAGTCGATGAGGGGTTAACCGAATGGGTTATCCACATATATGGATGCTTTCTATCATCATCATAATCATCATAATCTTCATATCAATCTGTGAAGTAGAACATCTTCAAGAGCATAGCTAAGCGATTTAAGTTTACTATGGGGATTTGTATGCGATTATAGTTAGAGCTACACGATGGAGCTCCTGCAGATACTTTTGATGCTAACAAAAAATTCATTTTAAACGCAAATTGCAATTTTCCTTCTCGATTGCAGTTCATCGCATCCGATAGATATAAATAACAAAACGCAGAGAGAAAAGCCAATAAAAGAGATACTCTTGACTTCTATTTTATAGATATTTGATACTAACGAGCTGAATAAATGTTATATTAATTCTTGGTGCTTTCCTTGTTGAGAAGCTTTCTTTGTTAGGTCGTCTTTAAGTGAACAATTGATGAGCATCGCGGTGTTCTAGAAATTTGTATGTTTTTTTTTTTTTTTTTTTTGTTAACCTATGTCAGCTAAGCTTATATGGATTGAGGTCAGAAATCAAAGTAAATGACATGCTATCTAACAAAATAGCCTTAAATCTTACAAAAAAAGTACCAAAACAAAGAGTTTATGTTTTTAGTTCGTTTTACGATTTGTCTTCAATTTGAATTCTAAGAACTTTCATCTTCATGCTGAAAATTTAACGACAAAAATTCTGCATCAACAAAAATATCTGACAAGGCTAACGGCTAGAGAAAATATACCTAGTTACTTAAACGTTAAACCTGAAATAACGCAAACAAATGAGATAAATAATCTTTTTGTACCTAACCTATCTATTAGACTAAGAAGGCACTGTTTTGTGTTACAATTTTGTGTTACAATTTTGTTTTCTTTTTTTTTTTCAAAACGATTATGGTCTACAATTTGGTTAGAACAACTATTATACATGTATGTAAGTTAAATAGCCCACACATTCGTGTAAAGTGTTTATTAGTTAGGTATAGGCTACGGCTACCGTTCTGCACGAGTGATATTTATTTCGAACTAATTTTCAGTCGAATGTGGGTCAGTTGAAGTGTGGTTTTGTTTGTAAAAACAAAAAAACCCACGTACAAAGTTTTTAGATGGTCAAACGAATAATTAGAATCTCTAAATTTTAAATAACGTATCTAACTTTATCCATCCTACACAAAATAAACGGTTTGAGAGAATGGCCCTTGATCTTTGTATAGCGAAATCTAAAATTATGTTACCAAGTAAAAAGATGCGGAGTTTTTGTGTTTGTTTATTTGCTGTAACCTTTTTTAATTCATTATTTTGATAGAATGAAGAGGACAAAAAATTTCGATAAAAAGATGACCATTGCCATTTTATTCATCCAAAACTTTTTTTTTTAATAAAGCGCGCACTAAAAGGGATTTTAATACCCTTAAAATGTTTAAACACAGTTCGACGTGCGAGCGTTAGGAAAAAGGGAAGGATTTCAGAAGAGATACCGATGCACATTGGGTTTAAACAGCTGAATATCAAAATGGCAGGGAAAAATAGTGCCGGGTAAAGCATTCCACATTCTTGTAGTGCGGTTAAAGAAAGAATCTCTATACTTGACAAGTACGTCCGAAGTTGGGCTCAAGGGAAAACTGATGGGCATTCTTAGAAGCACGAGTATTACGTTGAATTGTTAAAGGGGAGGAATGCAACTGGCTATTTCACTAGAGCACTGTTTGTAAAAATATCGGTAACATAACGAAAGATATGAAACATTGCACTGTGTTCGAGAGGTGGAATTTGCTTCCGTGTTCCGTTATATTTCTAAAACCTATCATTTTCATAGCTCTTCTTTGAATTCTAATAGGCTCAAGTGGGTTATTGATTATTGGAGCACATGCCCAAACATTAGAATTGTACTCGAGTTTTGGACGAATAAAGGCTTTATAGATAACAGCCAGATCAGAAAAGGTGACAAGTTTCTTGCATCGCCGAAGAAAACCTAAACACTTAGCAGCATTTTTGGCAAAATCAAATACTGATCGTTCCACATAAGGTTGTCTGTGATACACATAGCAAGGACTGAAGCTTTTCTTTTTCCTCAAAGCAAGTGCTACTCATGGATAGAGGCATGGGGGTGGGTTTCGTTTTAACTACAGTAGACAACATTGAGTTTTTTAAGCATTAAATTCTACGATATTTTTGATTCCCCATTGGAAAATATTGTCGAGATCAGAATTTAATCAGCTTATCATACGCTGTCTTTCAAGTTCCCCATCCAAAGGACATGGATATGAATCTAAAACCGAATATGAAAAGTGAGGGTATTGTCGTCAGTGAAACAGTTTAATGGATTAGAAGTTTCAGATAGCATATCATTTTAATGAATATGAGGAAGAGGGTCGTAAACAAAACAGAGCCCTGCGGCACACCAGCATTTATTTTGTGAATTTCAGACTTGAAACCGTCCAATACGACTTGAATTGAACGGTCCGAAAGGTAATTTCTAATCAAACGAAGAAGAGATTCATCGAAACCAAATGCACGCATTTTTGATAAGAGAGCTTGATGCTTAACTTTATCAAACGTTTTTGACATATCAAGTGCAATAATCTTACTTTCTCCAAAACAATGTAAAGATTTGTGCCACTGTTCGGTGAGATATACCATCAGATCACCAGTGGACCTGTTGCTACGAAAGCCGTACTGCCGGTCATTAAGAATCATTCGTTCTTCGAGATATTTCTTGAGCTGAAAATTTATCAGTATTGCAATTGGACGATAGTTTGAGGGCGAAGAAGATACGCCTTTTTTAGGGACAGGCTGGACACATGCTGTTTTCCATCCGCTCGAAAAGAGACCATTAGAGTAGGACAGATGGAAAAGCTTACGTTGTGGTTTTGCCAGCGTTGAAGAACACCTCTACAGAACAATGGGAGGGATACTATCCGGGCCAGTGGATTTGTGTATATCAAGATCTCTTAGGTCTCTGGCAACTGCGTGCGAAAGAAGATTCGTCCCATAAAATTGTTTGCGCTCTCAAGTTCAGGAGGAGTCATAACACTTTCTGTCAGCTTCGAATTAACAGCAAATGTGCTGAAAGCAAATTAGCTTTCTCTAACGAGCTGACAAAAGGAGTGTCATTGAAGACGAGCGTTGGAATCGACAACGAAGTAACATTTCGTTTATTCTTTGCAAAAGACCAAAACATTTAAGTACCATTGAGACGTTGTAGTATTTTTTGCCTTAATTTTTGGTCATGCAAGAATTTGGTTCTTCTAATTATGACCGGTACAGGTTTTTCTGGCTTGTTGAAAATGAAACTTCTTCCGGTTTTCGTCAGCAGGGTTGGTTATTGGAGTACTATCCTCATACCACGAGAGCAAACTAGTATCAGCATGGTATTAAAACTTGCGTTTTTACCTTAGTATACGGTGCCTTTTACCGATACTAGTGCGTTTCTCCAAAAGTGACGATTACGTGAACTACAATTTTGACAAGGAAAATAATTTTTGTTTGTGTTTTATAAATTTTAAAATCGAATTCAAAATATAAAGGTCAGAACTTTGAAAAAAAAAAAAAAATAAAACAAAACCAAAATGAATAACAAAAAAATATTCAGTTCTTCAGAAAAAAAAAAATTTGTAAGTATAATTAATTATTGACAGCATACATGGTGACAAATATCAAAAATGTAGATCTGCCAATTGAAACTATACAAGGATGTTTGTCACCCGTCGTTGTATCGTCAATACCATAGTATCTGAACTATAGTATGTAAACCCCTTGTGTGTCTTTAGTATAAGACTCCGAAACGTGTAAATTATACATAGAATTTACTGGTAAACTCAGAATTTTTCAGCAACATTGGCCCTAATGCGGTTGGGTTCTAAGGATTTTCAATTCCTCTTCTGGGTGCTGTTTTGGGTTGGCCACGAAACGAGAAAAGTCTCGGACTCGATCTCGCATGACGAGACCGAGACTAGACGAGACGAGACTGCCTTAAAAGCATCCGAGATGAGACCGAGACAAGACTTTATATTTGGATCGACATTTACAGAGAGTCTAATAAGTTAAAAAATCCAATTTCAATTATGTAAATATTAATGATCTTCTGCACATATTCAACTTATAATCGAAAATATTTCGTTCCAATAATCAACAGTATGTCCGGAAATCGTATTTTTCTGAGACGAGACTTAATTATACGAGACCGACACGAGACCAAGGTTAGGTTAGGTTAGGTTAAAGTGGCTGTCAGGTAAACGGCTGACACACTTAGACCATAATTAGGTCCGTTGTGATACCACATGATAGGAATGAGGAGATTATCCTCATTACGAAAACCATTCGGAGCTTTTTATGAAGCGAGAGAGACAGTGTATGTCTGTATTGGCCAGATCGCTTGGATGATTGAAAAAGTAGTCCCCCAGATGGAGTCTGCGCCTCTGTGAAAGAGCAGGACATGTGCAGAGGAGGTGAGGAATTGTTTCCTCCTCCTGTTCGTTCATGCAACTTCTACAGAAGTCATTTGAGAAAACGCCAAGTCTTGTGGCGTGTTTTCCTATAAGGCAGTGTCCTGTTATGACACCTATTACGGAGCTAATTTGTGATCTGCTAAGTGATAGCAAGCTTTTAGAGCGCCTAGGGTCTAGCGTCACGAGACCTTGTTGAGACTGAAAATATTCGATTTTAACGAGACCGAGACAAGACTTACAAAAGTCTCGCCGAGTCTCGTCTCGTGGCCAGCTCTAGTGCTCTTTCCCGCTCAAATAGCTCCATTCAGCCGCCAGGCAGGCATCAATGTCTATAGTTTTCTGTTACAACAATTTTTGGCTTATCTTATGCTTATTACCAAATGCCAGCTGGTTAATGTCCGAAATGAATTTTATTATAAAACAAAAGATTTTGAACTTGTACTAATTTTGGTGAAAAATTCTAGGCCTTGCCTGTACGGTATCTTATCTAATTGCGTGTTCCTACCGGCACTCTTCATTGAACTAGGGGTTTCGTTGTGGTCGTTTTGTCGTGTAAGCCAGGACATCAGAGGCGGCAATTCTTATGGCTTGTTGACAGTGTCTCCACTGGTCCCATGCACACTTTATGCTGCTGGCGGACTTGCTGAGAGATTAAGAGTTACATGTTCACCAAAACTTCTGGCGGTCCCTTGCGATTTCAACTTCTCGACATCGAACATTTTCACAGCATCTGCTCTGCGTTCTGACGTCATGGATATCATCAAACATAGTCTAGCTACACCCAGAAAGTGTGCCAATACATATTTTTAAACACAAAGCATCTAATTGAAATTAAAATAAAAAATCCATTAATTTAACACCACATAAGCTGTAACATTTAAAGCGAAAAAGACAATACTGACATGTTGGTGCCTAATTTTCCAAGCGGAACTGCTAATAAGTCTGCCATATAAAACTGTGTTCCATGTTTGTTTTAGGTTCTTAGCGTTGTTTTTCTTCTTATGTTATTATTTTTAACTTTTACCTTTATTCAAAGAAATTTCGTTTCGAACATCTTCTTTTGTTTAATTTAATGTTCTGCTTTTGTCATTAATTTCTATATGCACTGGTGCATGGATGGACAGAACAGACACTCATATAATTCTTAAGACAAAAAAAAAAGGAAAATACAAAAACACAACAAAAACAAACATCATAACAAGATAAGACAAATTAAAATGAAAACAACAACAAGAAACTACAAGAAGAAAGAAAAACAAATTCAAGAGAATTTGTCGAGCATTATGCTAGTTTGGATGTGCTTTTGCTTTGCGGGACTGCATCAGTTAAAGTGTAAAATTGAGGTCATTAGTAACAAGGTCGCTCAAAGAGGCTCTCGCGGCTGTTCTTCTGTGGTATGTATATAGTATCTGCAAATTGCTTACAAGTGCGCCAGTCTACTATGCAAACCTATCCCATCATCATCACAAATCACAATCGCCACCAGCACTTCAGCAGTCTTATTAGTGCTTTATGAATATGAGAAGCGAAAGCAACAGTCTTACTCTCGATCTAGTTTATCAAGCCTAGATTGGGTTCAGTTTTATTTTTTTTTTTATTTTTATTTCGAATGCCATATTGTATATCCAACACATCAAAGAGGTAAAATTTCACTTTTTTTTGGATACTTAGTAGAATATGACTGGTAATTTGTGGCTTCTTTTGGTCTTCGTTATTGTATGCACAATCACATCCAAGTTAGATTAATTTTGTTTGTTATAAAAAGAAAGTTGTATCTCATGTTGTTATAGGAGGAAATGAGCGGCCTCACGTCGTTGGTCATAAAATATAAACGTTTAATTCATCAATTAAGATAAGCCCTAAAGCATTTGAATTTTAAACTGAAAGCAGTTTGATAGTAAGCATTTTAATTACTAGATTCATTGATGGATTTGGAAGATTTAATAAACAAATAAGGTTGGTTTAATTAAAATTAACAGCTTTATCTATTTCTTCGTGGACTCGTGGACCTAGAAAATAATTACCCATGGTCGGCTTAGGTCAGGACTAAGTAGGATATGACAGACTGACTGAAGAGCCCACTATGATATCTGGGCGAAACACGTTATTTTTTGGAGTTGAGGTCACTTGTCCTTTTTAATTGAATTAAAAAAGGTATATACAAAATAAAGGTACATTTTGTTGCGTGACACTAACGGTTCTTAAGATTTGTAGAAAAACTTCTACCTTCCTCTTTTTGCAAGACGGCGGGCGGCGCGCAGGCATAGTTGTCTGTTTGTTGCATTCTGTGGACAAAAATCTTTTCCCACGCCAATTCTTGACGGAAATTAATGAAATTTGGTACACTTGATGATTTAGGTACGCAGAATTTTGTGGAACTACCTTTATTTTTGTACTCGAAATGGGGGCTTCCCAGGCCAAACTGCATGTTGACGGAAATTAATGAAATTTGATACACTTGATGATTTAGGTACGCAGAATTTTGTGGAACTACCTTTATTTTTGTACTCAAAATGGGGGCTTCCCAGGCCAAACTGCATGTTCGTAATGATGGCGTTTTCGATGCAGAACCTTTTTATCCCCAAAAGTAATACTTCGTTCAGTATTCTGATTATATTTTTCAGAAGCGAAATCGGCCCGTAAAGTTTGAAATCAAGCGCATTTATCCGGGATGGCCACATGCATTGTTGTTTTCCACTTTTGAAGGAAGTACCATTGATGTTGTTAAATGATGATAGTTGAAACAATCATCACTGGTATGTGGCAGTCTTTTCAGGACGTAGTTAGAAACTTCGTCCTTAACAGCTGTCTGTCTGTTTTGGCTTTGAATTTCCGATGGTATCTATTACCTCATTCGATTACAGTATGTCTGGTGTTGGGTCCCTTACTGGTTTTGAGTCACAAACAACGAGTCCTTCCGGATTTGTCAAGGGGGTTTGCTGAATGGATGCCTCGACTTCGTTCAGAAAAGCTTGATCATCATGTTCCTTAAATTTATCACTTTGGTAAAACGAGTGACTATTGCATTTTGTGTTAATGCAATTTAATCTACAAATAATCCCTACTAGCCCAGTCAATAATTACAAAAAAAAGTGCTAAATTCGCAAAGCGAGATGTAGTTCTGCATTTTTGATATATTGTTGGAGCATTTTAGAGTAGTCTGTAGCCAAGTTTGCAACTTCGAAAAACCTGTGCTCGCTGCAGGAAAAATGCAACAGCGAACAAAAGGTGCTAAAACCACTCCATGTTTTTAGACATTTTCCTTTATAACTTCGAAAATATACAACTTAGGAAAGAACCATCCACTATAAACTTGTTTATTATAAAATTTTCTACAAAACCACATTAGGTTTAAGTTCATGCATGTTATATTTGAGTTGCTTTCTAGCCAGGAATAAAAAAAAAATCTGGAAAACTAAGTAATTTTGAATCACTCAAAATATAGGTTAAAAATTGGTAAATTCTGCTTAAAATTTGGAATCAATTAGTCTAGAGTATTACAAGAAATGTTCACGAAATAACATATTTACTTGAAAATTGAACAATTTTCGGAACTTTTAAAATGGCTATAAAAGTTGCTTAAGGAAAGATATAAATATTATAACTATGTTTTGTGATAGTCAAGTGCTCCAAGTACGTGCACAAAAATGAGTGCCAACTTAAGTGTCCTACTTTGACCGCAGCAATGATATAAACATTGCTTGTTGCACTTAGTTAACATTATGTTTATTGCCAAAACTATTTGACCGATTTGGATCATATTTTCAAATTTCGTCTTGTAATACTCTATTTGATTCCAATTTTTAAGCAGAATTTTACAATTTTTGACCTATATTTTGAGTGCTTCAAAATTACTTAGTTTTTCAGATTTTTTTTCTTAATTCCTGGTTAGATAGCAACACAAATATAACATGCATGAATTTTAAACTTATGTGGTCTTGTAGAAAATTTTATAACAAACAAGTTTATAGTAAATGTTTCTTTCCTAAGTTGCATATTTTCAATATTATAAGGAAAAATGTCGGAAAAAATGGGGTGATTTTAGCAATTTTTTCACTGTTGCATTTTTCCTGCAGCGAGCACAAGTTTCTCGAAGTTGCAAACTTAGCTTAAGAGTACTCTAACATGCCCCAATAACATATTAAAAATGCAGAACTACATCGCGCTTTACGAAATTATTGTCGAATTTGACTGGGCTATATTTCAGTACTTAGAATTGATAATATTTCAAAATCGAAATATACAAAAATGTAGAAAATTTAATGTTCTATAAAAAATATCTTAAGTAATTTTTAGATCGGATTGACACTAGCTGAGATAAACTTTAAAAAAACATTTTTTTAATCGAAAGTTTGACAGTTTTTCGACATTAACTTTTTAGTGGAGGGAGCTATCAGTTTTTTTGAACACAAAAATTGTAGAAGACTATTTAACATATAAAAGTAAAAAAATAACTACTCTACAACTAAAAGCGGTCGAGAAGATTGAGTAAACGCTTCAAAACGCCTTTTTTTCAAAATGGCGGACGACCGACGGACGGCGACGCAGAGGGTTGGTTTGTTCTAAGTTTGAGGTTTTAGAATCCCAAAGAGGTATACACTTTAAAGTAAAACAATAAAATTCTGCTTCCCTATTTTTGTAGATATTTTCCATTTGGTGGATAATTTGATTGTGGAATATAGACCAAATTTCTTCAGCAGATCTGTGCCACTTGTTCCGTAAGCCTAGTACGCTGCTGATGCGAAACGAAAAGTTCCTCTGGTCTCCAACAAGTCAATGAAATGCATACGAAGACACAGCGGAAAAATATTCATGGAGAGTTTCACAAATTGCAAATGAATAATACAATATTTAACAAAGAGTATCAAACAAAGCCATGCTAAAATGAAAGAAACAATAAATAAAAACACGAATGAACACAAATGTCATTTTTCCGCACACAATTAATGGTCCGGTCAATTAATTCTGTGCAAAAAGAGAGTGGAGAGTTGTCAAAACAATCTGGTATAATCATCAATTTCGGTTGTCGAACAGTGTACTGCAAAACGAAAAGCACAATGAAATTTTTCGTTTATGATTTCGTCTTGTCAATTTTCTATGGGATTTTTCGTTTCGCATCAGCAGCGTACTAGGCTTTATCTGAAAATTGTCATGCAAAAACCATGCAGGTTGTTGAAATATCTTGATTTTTATGCTTACCTATATAGAACAAAATAAATATGAAAACCAAGTTTTTTTTTGTAGGTCACAGAAGAAATCCTCTTAACTTTAAATTGAAATGTTCTTCCAAACATCAACCGTTCGCATTTAATTAGTCACGTATATTCAATTGTAATCCAATTCCCCATAGCTATAGGACTTATGTCAATGATTTGTCGAGTGCAATGACTCAAAGCCCTAACAGAGACTCTCCATTAGATCCACCATCATGCGGGACATCTTTAACATATATTCTCATCTCTGAAGTTTTGTGTTGTGCAATGTTAGTTTTATGGCTTAAATGTTATAAGCTGTTCGTTTTCCATACACACACGACAAACAAAAAAAAAAGAGAATAATAATAATTTTAACCTTTCTGCGCGTTCAGTTATATGTAGGTATGTAATGTTTGGTTTTTATTTGTTTAGCTTCATTTGTTCGATTATTTTATTTTATGAATGTTAGCGGGCTTCGTTGATGTTAAGAGTCAAAGATCTCTTGAGCTTTACCAAAAGGTCATGCTCGAGTGAGTTTATTCTACTATAATATTGTTGGCTATTAAAATGTTGAAATTTTTTTATATCTTATTTTAATTTTGCTTATTAATCTTGGTGTGTACCTACATGATTTTAATTTGTATATTTTTTTTTATCTATTTTTAGGTAAGTTGATGAACTGAAGAATAACGGTTTGGAAATAACGGCAATTGTAAGTTATTTTTATTTTTAAAATAATAAAAAAACATTACTAAGTTAAACAAAAATATGACTTCTTCGTGACCTATAACCCCGCGAAGAAGTCATATTTTTAATTAATTTAAAATGTCACGTAAATAGGAATACATAGTTACTAAATTAAAAACAGCCACAACAAAATTAAAAATTAAAAAAAATCATTTTAATTATTCATATACATACATTATGTAGATTGATATTGAGTTCTATTTATGTGTTTTATATTAATAATAGTAAAGCACGCATCATTCAAGAGATAATGACTTCCTTTTTATAGATTAAAACTCTGCGTTAGGATACAAAATACTGATAAAATAATATACAGAATGATATTAATAGAGGTAATAAGCAGATACCGATGATGGACGTCATGCATTATTTAAAATAATGCAAATATTGGAAGGGAAATACAGTTTACATTCATGTAGTGTGGCTCAACAACATATCTCTATTCTTTACAGAACCTACACTCAAAAAATTTCGCTCACAGGTAAACTTGTGAGTCTTTCGCTTGAAGCCTAGTACACAGACAAGCGTTAGTGTGAAAGATGAACATGAAAAACACAAGTTAATTGGTACGCTTGACAAAATTATTAGAGGTGAACAAATTAATATTTTGCCTGAACAGATTGGACTTAGAATGAACGGTTTGAAATGAACTAAGCATAGTTCAAAATTGTTTTTTTTTTTTTGTAACAGACATATTACAATTTTGGTGAGGTATAAAAAGGTTAGACGATGGGCTTTGTTGTCCCATAATTTTTACTAGATAGATAAATAGATAGATAGATAAAAAAATTTATATTCCACAAAGTTTTTTTACAAATGGTTGGATTTCATTATAATAAAATTAAAATCAATGACAATAACTTTTTAAGTTGCCTGTCAGGTTAAAGTATTGACTATAATAATTTATTTAAGCTTAGCTATGGATTTGTTTTTTTTTTAATAATATTCATTTATGATTAGATTTCGATATCTTAGAGCGTTTTTTAAGAAATTGTAAAGTTGCTTATAACTTTGTCCGTTGAGAATTTCGAGGAACTAGTCACGGTTAAGGCTTTCACTTCCAAAGAACTGTCTTCTGTATGTCCGAAAACAAGGGCACACTCCTACAAAGTGGTATGTATTTTCAGTAGCATCAAGGTAACAGATCGTACAAATGCCAGCCGAATCTCTTCTAAATGCTATTGCATTGAGATTAAGCAATCCGCACCTGGCCTTTAACACCATACTTATCATCTCGATTGAGTTACTGTTTTCGAAGTAGTTTGGCACCTCGGCATAGTTCAGGTTACAATACTCATCGTGGAAGTGTGATTGAAGAGCTCTGTTTGTGTGTTCTACCCAGTGTCTTTCCATGAGTTTTGTGCAAGTTTCTGTATGCAATGCTTTTCACTGAGACTTTGTAGACCAGTTAAACTCGATGTTGACTTCATTGAAGAGTTCTGACCATTCATTAGCCCAGTAAATTTGCTTTCTCACAATGACATCTGAAAGTTGTCTCGGCAATCTGTTTAAGGGAAGGGTGCTTACTCTTTGGATGTATTTGAAATGGAGTTCAAGTGTTGAAAGGAAGGCTTTTGGAAGTCCTGTTTCTAGATTGAGTACATAGTTTGGTGTGTTACTAGGTAAGGAGAAACATCTTTTAAGCAAAAACCGTTGCAATTTTTCTACTTCGTTATACTCGGAATATCCCCAAACTTGAGCACAGTAGTTCATAAATGATTTTGAAACAGCTTTATATATCTTATACTTAGCTGAGTGTTGTATGTTTTTGTTTTTTTGATGAAGTTTGACCATGTAGCATTTATTGAATTTTTTGATATTGCAAGTCTCTGCGTAAGATGCTCTGTCCACGACATATTGTAAGTCAGGGTAACTCCTAGGTACTTATCTTTGTTTGATTTCATCGCTGTTAAAAGTCCATTTTTCCTCACCTGCCCGGCGTCCACCATTTCGAAAAATAACTATTTCTGATTTTCCTAAGTTCACAAGCAGATTCCATTCTGTACAATAATTTGCGAAGCTATTTATCATTGCTTGCAAGGAAGCGGGATTGTTGGATAGTAGCACAATATCGTCTGCATAAATTAAGACTTTTACTGATATGTTTTCAACAGTTTTTACGATGTAAGTGAAGTGCAGTCGAAGTGTGTGAATGTAGAGTGGTGGTAGACCCGTTTCCAGATTGCTGTATTTTCTGGTAGTTTGACAATTCTCTTAATAAAATATCTCAACAGTTTTTCAACTTCTTCAAATTCAGAAATACCCCAAACTTGTGCTGCCTAGCACATAATTGACTTCATCACCGCTTTAAAGATTTTAAATTTCACACTTGGAGCTTAAAATGTTTTTCCAAGTCTTTTTTTGGACTCATTGAGCTTTTCTTCGCGATGTTTCTTGAAGGGCAGCTTTGAGGTGATCAAAACTCCAAGATAATTATATTGTTTGACCGTTTCAAGTTGCTCATCTTGTCATTTCCACCTTTCGTCTCTAGCGTAGCGGACTGTTCCATTTCGGAAAACCATTATTTTTGATTTATTCGTATTTAATTGGAGGTTCTATAATGTAAAATACTCCTGCAGTTTATTTATCATAATTTGAAGCATGTTTGGTTTTTCCGCAAATATAACAATGTCATCTGCATAAAGGAGCATTTTGATTGCAAGACCATTAAACATTATGCCTCCAGGCAGGATAGTAGATAAATCATCCAAATAAATTGAAAAAAGTAGTGGGCGCATTGGACAACCTTGTTTTACACCTGTTGTTGATTGGAACCAGTTGATTCATACAGCTTTTGCAAAATGTTTTGTTGAAACTCCAAGGTTGCCTAGTCTGATACAATCAAAAGCTGACTTGAAATCTACAAAGACCGAATAGAGTTTGTTTCCCTTGTCCAGATAAGTCCGAGCGATGCTTGTAAAGCAGAATACATTATCGATCGTACTGTATTCTTTTCGAAAACCAGCTTAGAATTCACTTAGTATAGTTTTTTTTTTTTGGATAACCTAGAAAGACGTTCCAGTATGATTTCTGTGAAGATTTTTGTAACCGCTTTTAAGAATGATACGCAAAAATTATTGTTTGAGTCAGTAGGATTTCATTTTTTAAAAATTGGCACAGTATAACGCTTTTCTTAAAACTTGCAGGCACTTCTCCCGTAGACCATATGAAGTTTAATTTCAACGTTAGTTTTTAGAGTAACTCGTCTGTAGCATTTTTGAAGAATTCATATGGCATGCGGTCATCACCCGGGGCTTTATTGGATCCACACCGATTTAGTACTTTTTTGACATCGTGAATGTCTATATTGGTCTATTTCCAGATCTTGCAAACATGGTAGTGCATATTACATTGGATTTTGTTTAGGAGGTGGATTTAGTAATTTTTCAAAATTAGTACTATTTGAGGTTTAACTCACTATTAGTATTGGCACTTACTATATACTAAGTGTATAATTTATATATGGTACATCTATTTGGGAAGACAATGTTTTCATATTCCATTGAAATCAGAAAGGAGACAAACATTCAAAAAATTTAATTAATTTAATCTTGATCACAAAAAAAAATTGGGTTTTATTGAATTCACTATAACGAAAAAAAAATAAAAAAATAAGAACAAAGCTTATTGAAAAATTGATTTTACATGAAACCCAAACCTATATTCGACCTATCAATTACAGAACAAAAAAAGGAAAAAACAGAAAACCCAACCCACAAATTAACATAGATTCTCCATCAATATTCAATATACAATAGAAGCGTGATTATGATCTTCTATTTTTTTTTTTGTAAACATCCACACATCAAATCTTATTTTATTAGCTTCGACAAAGAAAGCCACTCGCGGCATCTCATCGAGATCCAACACCTAATATGCCCCTTTAACCAAAAAACCTTATCAATAAAATCTTTATATTTTTTTTTGTTTAACAAAAAAAAAAAAAAAACATACATAGATGTATCTGAATAATAAGCCCTACAACCATTATAAACGCCCCCTTTCCACCCATATCAAAAAATAAGTATCATTATAGCAAACTCATCACATTACCATATCGTCATTGATGGCGACCCAACTATAACTATAGAGCATAGGTTTAGGCTTGCTGCCAAAGAGCTGGCTGCTCTAGGCCATTATTATTCGATGACTTGAGGTATAATCTCTATCTGTAAGATTTAGTTACACCTCCAGCAGCTAGCGTCTCGTGTTTGCGACCTAATTTTTTTCGACACGGCAAGCCAGCCATCAAAGCCATTCAAGCCATCCTAACCATCTCAGCTGTTTTATGTTTTCCACATGCTTAAGCTAAACTATCTTTCGAACGAACGATTAAATGCAACTTTGTATAGATTTTAAACAGGAGCGGATTGGATAGTCAGAGGGCCTTAAAGTTCAAACTTACATTTCAAGGCCAGATATCTTTTTTATTTAATTCTCTTCTCAACCAAAGATTTTATAGGAAATTGTTTAGTTCGAGCTATAATAATTTTTTTTAAATCCAGACTAAGAACTTAGGATTAATAAAGGGCCCCAAGTGTTTTAGGGCTCTAATATAAACTTTTAGTTAATTCTTTAAATTTTGTTGTTTTAAAAAGAAAAAAAAAAGCTTAATTAAAAAAAAAAAAAACTGATAAGAGCCTGGACCTTGGAACTCAACCAGGGGTGGATTACGAAATAAAGGGAACTTGAGAAAAATGCGTTTTTCCCTTAGACAATTTTATCTTAATCTTTGTCTTAATCAAATTTAATTTCTCGGTTTCTAAAATTATTAGATTACAAATTTAATGAGCGTCTGTTTAAAAAAATTCAGCCCTTTAGGACACTCACTTTGTGTCTTCAGACAGATCCGTCCCTGGATGCTACCGTGAAACCGCGCACTATTCAGGCTTACAATACGAGATTTGTTGTGGTCGCTAAGCTGATCATTTGTTTCACCATAGATATGTACGAGTATACACAAGGAGGATGGATTTCCTGGGTTGGGTTGGTTGGTAGGTTAGGTATAAGGTATAAGGTATAGGACGAGACTCTAAATGTGTACCTCCATCATGTGGTCCACATTTGAGAATTGAACCATGCAATGTGCATTGCGCCTCAACTTATTCTTTCTGTATTATACAAATAGCTATTTATATGTTTAAATATAGAGAAACCGACCGAGTTATGATGAATCTTACGTGGGCTACGGTAAATAAGTCACTAAATTGGACTCACGTCCAAGAGATTTGTGAGGCTTCGTGTTGCATGCAACTGGAAATAGAAAAACACAGTGGCAGTGGCAGCGCAGCGGTTTAGCAGCCAGCAGAACTGCTGGAATCTCTATCTTCTTCCGGTGCTGTGAAGCTTAAGAATATGCCGCCGCACTCTCTCAAGTTAGATGTATGTTAAAATACACTCACAGCCACACTAAAGCAATATAAATGCATCTGCAACTGTATCTAATGCAGTATCGGCAGTCCGTCGCGGGTATACCTATATCTATAATCTATAATGGTAGCGGTAGGCCATGGTATATGGACGAGCACCTAGCAATCTAAGTGGCATGTTGCCAGTCATTGGGAAGCTGGCTACTGTCGTTGTTTGGAGCACGTCGTCATCATCGCAGTTGTTGGAACGTCCGTCCGTCGTCGGTGTCGTAGCGAAGTCGCGTCGCCCGGTCTTTCAAAGCTCTATGGTAACTTCGCCTCTGACTGCTTGCGCCTTGCGCCAGCCAGCCAGGCAGCCAGCATTGCTGCTTCAACTGAACTCGTGTAATTACAAGTTAAACTAACGGTTAAGTAATTAGATTCCATTTGTAATGGAGTGGATGCTGGTGGCTGCTGCTCTTTACAGTTTTTTTTGTTGTTGTTGTTTTGATTGTTTTTGTTGTGTTCGTCTTGGATTGAAGCTGGATTTATTGCTTGCAAATCGTTTGGGTGGCGATTTATTTGCATAGAAATGGAAACAGAAGTCGGTGAGGGGGGAGAGGCGGAAATTTGGTTGCAATTTACATATATTTACTCTATGGAAAATCATGGGGAGATGGATTTTTTGTTTGCTGCGGTGATGGTGAAGAATCTAACCACGAACGATGATCTTTGACTGCGCGTGGTTTGACATATTGTCAGTGGGTCATGGGGGCTGTTTGTTTTTTTTGTAACTAAAATTTAACAGTGAAATGTATGTTTAAGTCAGCAGCACTTTGGTTGGTAAAGATTTTTTTTAGCAAATAAAGATTCCTGATATGATATGACGTTTGGATGTTTGGTATTTGCATGGAAAAGAGAATCAGTAAATGCATCATTTAAACTGACAGATTGATGGTTAGTTGAAAAAATTATACACTGAGAGTAGGTTTATTGGAAAGAAAATGACAGACGTGGCAAATGTCAACTGAGATTAACCCGGTTTGTTGGTCAGAGTAAGGTTTAGTTATAAAAGTCCAGGGAAATTAGATACAAAAATGTCCTTACTTCGGAGAAATTCTGACAAAGCTGAATTTTTGTGGAGAGCTTCATTTTTTTGTGCTAAACAAACCTTAGATTTGGGGTGGAACTAAAAATTTAAGGGGGTGTAAATGAGGTGAAATGCACTTTTCTTCTAAATTACTCAAAAACTATTCTTTTGAAACAAGTTTTAGGTACACATTGTTCCCCAGAAGATTCTAAAAAAAAAAATTATAACACTTTTGTTGATAGATTTCGAGAAAAACGGTCGAAAACATTTGGGTGCAGTACATTATTAGTCAAACAAATATAATATTGGAGGATATTAATTATGTTTTTGGATGGGAATTTTGGTTTTTTTTTGAGGGCTATGTTTGGGAACATATTTTCAATTAAGTAGCCAAGTTCTAAGAGTGCTACCGGAAGGGAAGCGCCACCATCTTGAAAAATTTAGTTTCTAAACCAAATTTAAAATTCGTAAATCCTTAATTGAGTTTTATAGTTTTTTTCTTTAAAGTAAGTAATACAAGATCCAAAACAAATATATTGAAAACATTGCGGTCCTTGGACAATGCCTCGAGGTTTTTTTGTTTTCTTTTAGGACCGAAAACAAGGATTCGCCTGCCATACAAATTTTTTCTCTCTAAAACGAACCACGATTTTGAATTAAAAAAAAACTATCCTTATCATCTAAGTAGTAGCCCGTAGCGTAATGGTTAGTGCGTTCGACTGTCACGCTGGAGGTCTGGGATCGCTACCCAGCCTCGTCCACCTAAAAACTAAAAAGTTTTTTTTCAGGGCTACTGCCTCTTGCGAGGAATTGACAAATCCTCCAAGAGTATCACTTGTCACGAATAAGTGCTTCTCGTCTAGCCGTTCGGATTCGGCATAAAATTGTAGGTCCTTTCCATTCCTGTCGAAAGGCGCACACAGGAATGGTTGCGAGTTGTTAGTCACTAGGCCCTGGTTCTTCATGAGCCGTTGTGCCACCCGATTTATTTATTTTTTATCATCTAAGATGACATTTGATTCAGCATAAAAAGAACATTCAAATTGAAACTAAAATAAAAACTAAGAAACTTAAAATGTTGCTTAAAACTGTCTTTAAAGTTTAATAAAACGGGGCCCAGATCGTGTACGACTAAAACGATTGTTCGATTGAACGATCGTCGTCTTGACGATAGCTGTCTGTATACACACATATAGGAAAATATAGAGAGAACAATAGTCAAAACGACGATCGTTAAATCGAACAATCGTTTTAGTCGTACGCGATCTGGGCCCTGGAAAAAATGAGTTATTTTTAGATTAAATTCAAAAAATCTATATACAATTTTGTAGTGTGTGAACGTAAATAATTATATTTTTAAAAATTATGGTAATTTATCTCTTTAAAAATCTGGCGCAAAAATAATTTATAAAAAAAGTTGAAGCATGAAAAGTTTAAAAAACATTTTTTGGGGATAAATTAAATCTTTAATAGTCTATGAGAATTATCAAGTGACGTAACATAATATTATAAAATTCTCAGTCTCCACTAGGTCACTTCAACAGTAATTGAATTTCGTTTGTTTTTGTAGCACAGTGATGTTATGCTAGGTTTCCACTTGTGTCAAAGTGTGTCAATTTGCGTCTTTCAATAACAAGTGGAAACCTAGCATTATAAATCTAAAGGAGAATGGGCAATTTTGGGTGTGAGCGGCCACGAATGAAATTAGTCTCAAATGAAAGGTCTGCTACAAGGGAGTAACTTTCAATACAAGCGTTTCGTTGCAGTTAGGAGTTGCAGTTCGTTAGGAAAAGAGATATGAAGACATTTTTAAATGCATTTTTGGGGCAGGTGGCGTTTTCAAAAACTATCTGATACTTATCCTGATTTCAAAATGTAAGTACCAGGTCAAGGTATAGCCCGCAGTAATTTTACTAAGCTTCTTATATGAGTTCAGAAGGCAACAGTTTAATATTATCTATTTCATCGCAGCTTTTTAAAAAGACTTTTAGAACAATCATTAACAAAATCGGTGGCGGTGGTCAGATAAACTTATTCAGGCTATTTCGGTGGGAAAATGCACTTTTCCTTTTGCATTTTGGTCTAAGTATACCTCCTTAAAATGGTATTTCCAAGAATGGAGTATCAAATGAAAAAGCTAGATTGCCCTCTTTATACGAATGTAAGGCTCAAACAGGATCCGGTCTAAGAAGGTTGGGCCTTTTTTAAATTCTCTAAGAAGACATGTTTCTCGAACTAATGTGAATAGGCAAAGACCAACTTTCCGAAGCATCACTGGTTTCCATCCCAATTTTGACGATTTTCCAAATCTATTAGAAGATGATTTTATTCTATTTGCTCTGGGTACGTACCAGGTGAAGATAGCCCGCGAGTATTTTGCTTAGCACCTAGTACAGGCTTGAAGTGTACCGAGGACAACAATTAAGACATCTTTCGCAATAAACCGAAGAGCAAGACATTTGGTTGCAGCACGCAACCACAATGGGAAGCTGATCGCATATAATGTGCGTAGTTTGGTATTTAGGCTGGGCAAGAAGGATGAGAAGTGCTTTCTTATTTTTAAAAAAACATTTTTTTAATATAGAATATTATACAAAGTATCGTAATTGTACTAATATTTAATAATTTATGTGCTTTTTTATAATAAAAATCTTTGAGTCTGATGTCTATAATTGTTATTCCACTTTCCTTTTCTATTTTTCCATTCACATTAGCCACAATACTGACTAAAACTCTACTTAAGTGCTAAACACAAAAATGCATTTTATCCAAGTTTAAAGTACACCACAACGAAAAACCGTTTACACTGTACTTTAACGACCAAACCACATCCAAAAATAATAAAACCATTCTTAGCCGCTCGCACCCACTTTTCATACAAATTTGCCCATTCTCCTTTAAACTCCTTCAGTTTCAAGTATAAATATGCTATAAATATATACCGTAGTTTTATTCTCTATTATTAAGACAATAACACAGAGGTACACTAGGGCGTATGCGCACCTTTTCTTATTAGGTTGTTTTTTTAAACAAATTTTCGTCAAAAAAGATTATTGAATTTTGCAACAATATACACCTCCTGAATGTGCAATTATTTATTATTCGCATCAACCCGAAATCACTAAGCTAGATTTTGACGTATTACATCGTTTATTTCCTGCCATTTAGGTATTCAAAACCAATGTGCATCGGTATCTCCATTAAAATGCTTATTCCCTATTTTCCTAACGTTTGCACTGTGTTTAATCATTTGAAGGGTAGTCAAACCCCCTTTACAAAATTGGGTGGTGCGAAAACTCGTGAAGAACCAGGGCCTATATTGTCTTATACATCACAACTATTTCCTGTGTGCGCGTGTGGACCGGAATGGAGGGGACCTACAATTTTATGCCGAGTCCGTTCGGCTAGACTAAAAGTATTTTTGCATGACAAGTGATTCTCTTGAAGGACTTGTCAATTCCTTGCTAGAGGGAAAAAACTTTTTCAGTTTTTGGATGTACAAGGCTGATAATTGAACGCAGACCTCCAGCGCCAGCGTGACAGTCCAACGCATTATCCATTACGCTTCGGGCTACTTTATACTACTACACTACTATAACACGCAGGTTATCGGCCAGCATCTTCTTTATAATGTACATACCTACAGTCGACGCCACCTATAACGACGCTGCTTATAACGATCAACCGCTTATAACGACCACTTTTCCATCAGTTGGTTGGTTTTCATGCAATTTGTACTAGTGTGACGTCGGATATAACGTCACCGCCTATAACGACTCGTTGGATATAACGACGTATTTCTAGCAAAAAAATCCTTGGCTACCGCCGCTTATAACGACCAAAAAAGAATGAGAATGCGAGAAATTGTAAAAAAAAAATGAAAAACGAACACAGTCAAATTAATGTAAGATGTGATGTTACAAAGTGGCTTATAACGACGAGTCGCTTTTACCGACCATTTTTCTTCATTTGGTTGGGTTTCATACAAACGTCGTGAAATCGTCGTCTATAACGATTAGTTGCATATAACGATGAATTCCAGACAAAAAAGATTTCGGTTTCGCCCCTTTCAACGACGGAATGCAGAAAAAATGCTAGAAATAATTAAAAATTTAAACCTGAACGTGTATGAATATACAAATTCCTTTCTTTGCGAATGAATTAAACTTGGTTCCTTATTATTTTGTTCTTAATAATTAACACCACATACCTACTGTGCCGATACCTACTTCTGTTTTTTTTTTTTCAAATCGATCATTTATATGGTAAGTCGGATATAACGACCGCCCGCCGGCTATTGCGACCACATTTGGCTGGTCCCTTGGCGGTCGCTATAAGCGGCGTCGACTGTATATAAAAACTTATTATGTTAATTGACACAATTGCATTGTTTCAGGAGAGTGAAAGAAAATGTTCAAAAAGCATACAAAAATAATTTTTTCTCAGACTTTTGTACAAAAAGTGTATTTTTGTAAGATTTTGAAATGCAATATTTTTTGTTATTTCAGACCTATTGGTGTGCATAATTTAAAAAAAAAATTGACTCTGACCATTGCGTGCATGTCAAAATATCACAAACATAAGGAAATTTCTAAAAAAAAAAAAAAAAAAACATGTAAACATTTCTCCGTTAGGCTTGTTTCACACACATTCGGTTTCATTCGGTTCGGTCTCTATTCGGTTTGTATTTGGCTGTGCCGGATATGTGTGAAACGATAAAACGGCAAAAATAAAATCCTAGTAGAAACCGTAGAGCACCGTTTTATCGTTTCACACACATCAGGCACAGCCGAATACAAACCGAATAGAGACCGAACCGAATGAAACCGAATGTGTGTGAAACGAGCCTTATAAGTATTTTTTCCAAAATGTAATTCAATTTTCTTGAAATTCCTTTACATATTACAGGCACGAAGTTTAATAAAAATCGCTATTATCGAGAAATGTTAATAGAATCAAAATTGCGCAGCTAGCCATTTTAAACGACCTTAACCAACATTTTGAATCTTCCTCTAGCAAACCACATAAAAACGGTATTTTTGAAAGAAATCGTTTAGTTAGCTTAAACTCTAAATCTATGAGCAGTGGACGGTCATAAACCAATATGGAAGTCATGACGAAAATCATTTTTTCGGTCGTACCCATCATCTTTGTGTGAAATGTCAATAGCCAAAATGTCAAATCATTAACATTCACCACCATCAACGCGTTGGCTGTAAAACAAAAATTTGTTTGTTTAAACTAAAAGTGTGTCCTGTGTTTTTATTAATTTTTGCTTTATTTCCTTTCGAACATTTTATAAAAAAAATTAAATCTATTCAGCAAATAAGCAGATTGGTAAAACTCAATGAGAAACCGTTTAATTTAATTAACTGCTTTGTTGATTTTCGGGCATTTGATTCCATCTTCCCATTTTGGCGTTATATTTTATTTTAAAGTTCGCTTATTTTTATGAAAAACAACAAAATAACAAGAAAATGTTACGCCGAAACCAAAATCAAGGGAATATTCATATTAAAACCATACACAGTTTAGAAAGTACTATATACAAAAAATTCCAACAAAATTAAGTTGAACCAGCGAAAACCGAGCCACCCAAAGTACTCTCGTCCAAGAAAACAACATGGCTTTCTGACGACATTGGGCGATGTCTTTCAACAAATTCCATAGAAGTTTTGTTTGGATATATTGCAAAAATCGATAAAAGACTTCTCAAATTTTACAAAACAATTAGCATTCAAAATATTTGAGCGCAATTTCCATTTTATAATTTGGAGACAAGGTAATTTTGGGCCATATTTCTTTTTTGTTTTTGGGGGGAAACAAACATGATGTTTGGGCGATATTTCCAGATCAATTTGGGCGACGGACGTTTCGTTGGCCGTTATTGTCCAATGCCGAATTCACCGTCTCTCTAAAGCTTTCATAAGTTGTTTTACTTAAAAGATTCAATACTAAAACTATTTCTTAGTTTTTTTTTGAAGTGAGTTATTGTTGCATCTGCAGACTTCTTTCTTTTTAGCTTGTTGCGCTTTAATCTTTTTATTTATATTTTTAATCCGGAATATCGAACCAAACTTACTAATTTCGGTCTGATTTCAAAGCACCTTCTCCGGCATACCGTAAATTATCTACTTCGTATTTATCAGTTCTATGCTGTCTACTGTCTTGGACCTATACAGGTGTACGTTGTTATCCTTTGGCAGCATTTGTTCATAAATTAAGTTACGAACTCAAAAATTTAAACATTTCTTAAGAAATTAATTAAATAATAGGAATTTCATGTTTTTCATGTCGTTTAATAACGAACCTTCTTGTTATGATATAAGTGGGCTGGACTTTGTTCTGGCATCCACTTTAACTTAACCTTATGCCTTTACAATCTTATGTCAACTAAATGCGTGTGACATTTGTGATTTACAAAACTTGATAACGAAGCTTGATGGATTGGTGTCAACTAGGTATAATGTTGTGTTTTTTTTTACGATACACATCAGGTACACGCACTATGATTACTTTCGATGCAATAAACATTTGGAGTGACGGAAATAAACGGTTTATTATACGAGTTTAGTGTTAAATAACCACAAAATTGTAAAATAACACACCATGCATGCCTATTTCGGCATTTAATTGCCTTGAATTATAATACTAAACACCTTGAGGTGACACTTTCCATTTCGGTTGTCAAAATAATGGTTGCTTGTTATGTCACTACACTGAAAATAACAATAAAATCTAAATGTCAATAAAAACGATGATGCATGAAGCTACTTACACTTTGTTAAGCTAAAGTTAAATTCTTAATATGAGATTTATCATGCCCATGTAACTTTTTTTGTACCTAAAAAATTAAAATTTTTAGTTAACAAGCAGACAAGCACGTCTTTATATTCAGTCTATCATCTTACTAAGCTATTCGAAAATGTTTCTAAACTGAACAACAAAAATTCCTTAATAAGAAGGTAGGTACATGTCAGAATGTGATTTTTGTACCCGCATATAGCTCTATCGCCATATTAATTTCTTTTAAGTGGACGTTATAGAAATTTAAAGCAAACAAAAAAATTTATCCGTTAAAACTTTCAATTTTTTGTTTATTTTTTCGCCGATGCGATCTCTCGGTTGTTGACCATAAAATGAAAAGCCTCTTTCATAATAATTGAACGCAATTAGTTAACATAGCGGTACTCGCAATTCAATCCGCACTCGAATGTGAGATAAATAATGTTTTTTTTTTTGTTTGTGTTTTTTTTTGTGTTTGCAATTGAGAGCAACTACCTGCGCTGGATTTAAAAAATAATAGTGCACATTTAGATGAATCAACAACATCAGCCAGTCACCACAATAATAACAATGAAATGATTTCCAACATTGTCGCTTCGTGGGTGGAATAATGAGTTTTCACAATTTCAGTTGTGGCTGTCACTACTGATGGTATTGGCTTTCTCTTGTAAGTTGCACAGCGCATGATATTACCTACACGCAATGATCAATAAATATAGTACCATATCATTCAAAAGTAATCTTGATGTGATGAATTAAATTCATCGTAATTATTTAACCTACCATCAGTGAGGAAGATTTTATTGATAAATAATCTAATATGGAAGATAATAGACGACAATTACAATGATCAGTTGACTTCTTGGTTTTGGAAAGTCACCATTCGTTGATCTTTTTCGGAACATTTGGTTAGAATATAGGTTTATACAGCATACATACATATATTAAATGTTTCAATAAATTCATAGTATAGTGTTGTTAATTGTTAGATGAATCCTTACGCTTATGTAAGGCTTAATATATAAATATGTAGGGTTAATCGAAGTTATCGAAGTCTAACACAAAATTTTAAATCAATTTATTTATTTATTTGTTTTTATCAATAACATATTTAAAATATACTATTAATAAATGGTAGCCGTCCGGAAAAATGCCAAGTTTTTTATCAAGTTTGGACAAGGCCCTAATAAGCCTTCAGTAGGGAAAATCTAGACGAGCAAAACTTGTCGGATAATTGGCAAGCCCTTGCTAGATTTCAGCACCAACATTTTAAACGAGGGAAACATTTTAAACAAACTCTCGTGAGGCCCTCCCTAGTAAGAACTTGTTTGGACATGTTTCTTTACCCCATAAGGAATGTTTCTTGTACACCAAAAACAATTATTAGCACCATGCAATTTCAGTATCATACTTTCCTTTAGTTCCTTTGTCTTCTTTTTCGTATCACACGTTTCTATGGATGTGAGACACCTGTATATTATATGTATGGAATAATGTATGGAACTTATTCACTTTCGATATTAAATTTTTATAGCGGGTTAGCCCAGTAGGTAGCGCATTGAGATGACAAACAGAACATCGAGGCATCAAGTCACACAAAAAAGCCAATTTTGTTTGTAATCGCCTTGTTCTAGCCTTGCTAGCACCTTTTCAGATTCTATGAAAGACTTTTTAGTGCACTTCCAAAAACTAGATTGATTTTCTGCGCGGGTAAATAAGAGCATTAGCATTAGCATAATGCTATACTGATTTGCAATGGAAACCATTCTTTATTTTTTTTTTTTTATTTTTTATATATTTATATATATTATATATTTTATTTTTTATCAAAAACAAAATTTCGATGTTTTAATCAAAACTAATATTACGATGATGGAGAAGCCGAAGAAAAGTTATTTTCACCAAAACGTCTGTTCATCGGTGCGTGTGCGTATGCTATTCCTGATGTACATTAAGCAAGACCCTAAACGGTTAAACGGATTTGCTTCAAACTTAGTGTGAATCATTTTTATGTGATTCCCTTGAAGTGAAATTCAATTTTTTTTGTATTTATTTATAGCTGCCATTTAGTTCTTATCAAGTTTTATCGAAAACTGCTCTAACAATTTTGATTAAACATCGTTCATGTAATCTCTAGAACAGTTTTAATAATATTGTTCTTGCCAAAAAATTCGAATAATGGAAATTTAGTTTTTTTCAGCAAATTGTCCGGCTTTTACTAATTTTGGGATATTCTTGAATTTCTCATCATTGACTTCATTCATTTGTCATAATTTTACAATTTGGTACATCTAAGAAAGTCAAAAAATATTGCATTTAAAATTTGTATGATTAACTTTTTTTGCAAAAAAATAAAATCAAAGAAGTAATTAGTTTTTGTCTTCAATTTTTTTTTTTGTTTTAAATCAAAAAATTTCAAAATTGCAATTTTAATTTGTTTTAATTGTTTTCTCGTATCGAATGAACCATATTACTATACGATTCACCGTTACCCCCATATTAATAAACGGAGCTAACGGCGAGTTATCTTTAACTTTAGAATTAGGAGTTCAATTTCTGCCATTTACGAGCTAGCTAAACCAACAAGGAAGGTGGCGAAGGGTTAACTAATAAAAGTAAATATACGTTTTGATTCACGAGTTATCTCTTAATCTATGCCTACACGAGAGCTCGAAAGTTACAAGTGAGTTAAGCGCTGTTTTTATTAATATAGCTGGCAATGTCCCGGTACATTCTAGTTGTTAGCTACAAGAAGAAGTTCAGTCGTGCATTTTATTTTACATTATCTTAAAGAAGTTTTAATTAAATGAATGTCGGCCTAAAATTTTCAAAAATCAAAACTTTTTATATCAACGTTCCTGATTGAAAATTATTCCCGTTTCTAAATTAAATTCATACAAAATGAAACAAATAACAGCTTCTAAAAACACAAAAATGTATGTTTTCACCGAATTTCTTCAATATGGAATACATTTTAATGTAAGATAAAAATAAACAAAAAAAAAATGTTTTTTCGTGGTTTTTATTAATACTGTTGAAATCATTAAAAAAAAAATGGTTCAAGTAGTTTTTTTTTCTTTTTTTTAGTTAATAAATTGTTTTATTTAATATACACATTTGTTTTACAAAAAAATACTTTTCTTAAACAAAAAAAAAAAAAAAAGACATGGCCGAGGGCCGTGGTTCAATTAAATTAGGCATAAATTAAACATTTTTCATTAGCAGGTTTTCTTTTTTCACTAAACGTAAAATAACACGTGTCAGCCTGGGTTAGTGACACTTAAGTGCCCAATACGGGAGACTTAAGCGCCACTTATTCAGGTAAGTTTACACTGCGAAAATTGCACTTTTGTATTCGATATTGCGCATTCAAGTGCACTTTTTATGACTGTGAAACTGAATATCTAATAATAAACAAAAATTAAGAGAAGTGGTTGACCCCCTTGTATGCAATACTGCATTAAAAAAGCAGTGCATTGAAAATGCTAAATTAAATCGTCTAACAAAATAGACTTAAATGGTTCTCAAAGTACCTACTCCAACGAACATAGCACATTTAAAAAAAAAGTGTTCTAGATAGAATAAATATGTAAATAAGGAATGAATAAAAAGAAAATAATTCTTAGGCCCCCCATGAACCAAAATAAATATATTTAACTGAAATTGGATTTTTCAATTTATTAAACTCTCGTCCCGGACGCTTAAAAGCAGTCTCGTCATCCGAGACCGAGACTTTTCTCTCTCTCTCGTGGCCAGCCCTAAGTGACATCATTTAAATGCTATCTTTTGCAATCCAATACCAGACTTAACAAATTAAATAAGAAATGCAATTCAATTGTAGGGGAGCGTGGGGCAAGAAGGACCTCGGGTCAAAAAGAACCAAACCGATTTTTGGCGTGGTTCTTAGCTCCATCTTATATTCAATAATGAGAACTTATGAGAAACCTACTTTGCCAACACATCCCTTAGTTTCATTAAAAAATTGAAGTTAGTTGTTGTTTAAATGAAGAAAGTTTGAAAACGGCCTATCTGTTAAAAAAACAACCACTTTGCAAAACCGATCCAAGACGACAGGTTGAACTTTTCCAAAACTTTGTGCATTTTTTATTGTTTGTGATCGTTTGTGTTCCTTAAAAATAAAGGAAATAAAGGTAAATAAATAATATTTAAACAAATAAAAATATTTCTTTTAAAAAAATCCTTGTGGGGTAAATGTACGTCGGGGAGCAAAGCGGACAATCAGTCCATTTTGCCCCCCGACGTACTGGTTCCAATTTCAAAGCAAAACAACAACTACCTAAGATAAGTCTGTTTTGCTCCATGACCTTCACGAAGATGAATAAGATCTACGTAGTTCATATTTTACAAATTGACAAGTTTTTCTATTTGCGAAAAATGTCCGAAGTGAGAAAATAGAAAACTGACTGTCAATTCAATGAATTTATTTTATGTTTTTGTTATGTTTTTGTTATTTTTTTTTTCTTGTTATTTTTGTTATAGTTCTGAAACTGAAAGTCTGGCGTGTCGGGGTTGGGGCCTTTGTATGCAAAACTGAATTGAAAATGCAGTGCATTGAAAATGTAGTGTAGGAACTTCAAAATCACACTTAATTAAAGAGCTGAGTGCCCTAGACATGGCTATGGAGTCCAAACTATTTTCCGAAGAGCAAAATAGCTGCAAGGCTCACTCAAAGCTTCAATCTTTGAGTTCGTCTTGCAGAAATTTGGACTCACAGAAAAGGTCTTGAACCCCATATTCATATCTAGAGTATTCAGATCTTCTATTAAATACAATTTTGAAGTGCCTACCCTTGGTACCTGGGCTTTAAGAAAGAAATGCATTTTCAATGCAGCATTACGTACAAAGGCCCCACCCCCGACATGCCAGACTTTCATATTTGCATATGAATAGTATGGACCTATCTTAAAACAAAAGGAATTTTTGTTATAGTTCACACCCAAAAACTGCTGTGGGCTCTCGGTCTACATTGTTTCGTTTTAAAGTTAATTTTTATTTATTTATTTTTCTACGCTTCCTTTGTTTATTTATTACTTGTATACTTCCAAGAAGGAATTTAAGTTTTTAATACTTTGAATAAAATAAAAGTGTTCTTAACACCGATTGTTTTTTATATCATTGTTAAAATAAATCAGTGGTTCATTTTGCCCCATTCAAAAGTCCCTTTTGCCCCGGTAGTGGGGCAAAACGGACTTTTTAGGTAAGGTTGTATATTTCTGTATATCTCTATATATACTTGTTTAACTATCCTGATTGCATAATATGATAGAGTTCAATGGTTAAAGTATTATTTTAAAAAATAATATTATGACTAGAACAAAAATTAGCAGCATCTAAAGCTAAAGTGGTGCTTCTTGCCCCACTCTCCCCTACCCAATTTGTTTTAAAATGTACAACAAAATTAATTGGAATCTAACAGTACATTGGATTAACGAATTTGTTCATCATACGATTAACCAAAAACCTACATATATTCCTTGCTTTATATTTCTAAATCCATAACTGTCTTAATGCAGAGATAAAATCTTATAGTAGTAAAATTTTTTAACGATTCACATATCAAGTCACATGTCAAAAATTATTTCGTCATCCTTTTTTTATGTTTAAACTTGATATAAATATATTCCACTCTTGGCTTATTTGGCATCAGTATAACGATTCAACGCCAGAACCATCAAATGTTTAATGTACCAAAAAGTTCTAATGGAAACACACACAAAAAGTCACGTAAAACAAAATTGAATCCTACCATTGACAAGAAATCTGACAAGGGATTTAAATGACAGATTCGATTGAAAAAACATTTAACAGTTAATTGCAATGTTGTTCATAAATGTACGTTATGTATACCTACCTATATGAATTATTTTAATGTGTCACTCGCATACATACATCAAATACATACAACATTTCTGATGGTTAATGCAGATTTTGTTTAACGTTTACCTTGGGCCATTAAATCAAGTTAATTACACATTCAACAACGGTGTGTTGTATACTATATGCCTTTAACAAGAGCGACTTCCCTGGGAGGGATTTATTGACGTATTCGATGTGTACCCACGTACATAATGTTAATGTATTTTACTGCACGTACTTAACGGCAAAGTAAACACAGAAAATTGCACGGACATTTCAAGGAAGTTTTTGATTTAAATTAAGTCCAACAAAAACTTAAAAAAAAGTTTAAGGTGAGAAATGAAAAATTTAACAATAAAAATTGTATTATTGTGAGGACAGCTTTGAGCAGTTTGCTGGCTGTACCAAAAAAATGTTTTTTTTTGTTTATAGTTTTAAACATAAATAATCTGTAAATTGTATTTCTCATTGAAATTATAATGTTGAATCAAATCTATAAGCTGTATTTTTTTTTGAAACTGTAAATAGAAAAACTCGAAAACGATTATCCATGTAATCGTATAGGTAAAATAAAAATAAATCGGGTGGCACAACGGCTCATGAAGAACCAGGGCCTAGTGACTAACAGCTCGCAACCATTCCTGTGTGCGCCTTTCGAAAAGAATGGAAGGGACCTACAAATTTATGCCGAATCCGAACGGCTAGACGAGAAGCACTTGTTCGTGACAAGTGATACTCTTGGAGGATTTGTCAATTCCTCGCAAGAGGCAGTAGTCCTGAAAAAAAACTTTTTAGTTTTTAGGTGGACGAGGCTGGGAAGCGATCCCAGACCTTCAGCGTGACAGTCGAACGCACTAACCATTACGCTACGGACTACGTATAGGTAGGTACTCTGTTATTTGGCTATTTACAACACTCTTGTTTTCCACTTACCTTAATTTATCACCAAATGTCTATGCTGCCATAAATATTTTTCCCTAGACCATATGCCTGAAAATAAACAACCCAATCGACACAAAAAAAAAAAACAAAACAAAAATGCATTTTCAATGTATAAATGAACTTAAAAACAACATCAACATTTATTACCATTGTTACATGTTTAGATGTAAAAAAAAAAACATTGAATAAAAATTTGTATGTTAGTCCAGTCCATGTCAAACAACAACTACACCCCTACACCCACTCGCACTTGATGGTTCTTTAGTCTCACTCTCAAACATCGCCGGGTGGAGGTTCGGTGGATGGAGGAGGGAGTGCTGTGGTGGTTGATAAATAATTTACAATTCAATGACGCATAGATACAATTTTTTTTTTCATTTCAAATATTCTCAATATACATACCTACAAAATGTAAAAAGCCGATTGTAATATTTATTTGTTGCTCCGTTAACACCGCGCTCCGTCGCCGTCGAGTCATCATCATCGCCACCATCATCATCTCCATCTATATATCTACAAATACAAAATATTGACAACAATAATATAGATAGGTAGTCTCTCTGTACATATCGTTGTTGTTGTTGTTGTAGTATCTTAAAAGTACATAGGTAGTGTTTGCAGACAAAGAAACTGTATCTTTCAGTACTGTGCTGTGGCGTGGTTCAATTAAATCGCGCTTATATTCATCCACCTCAATCAACAAATGAAAAAAAATATATAAATACATATCACCATCAAGAGACTTTTAAGAGATAAATATCTGGCAGAGCACGAGCCCTAACTTGGTCGGTCGGGCGGTGTTGGGGTCGTAGGCAGCATAGTACAACAAAATAAACTTAAAATAAGACGAGTCAGCGAAAAGGAAAGAAATTCAATCGAAGTTACCCAGAAGTTAGATGGATTTTATATATTTTTCGAGACCGGATTAAATGCCTTTGCCACGAGCGACCATCAGCGATCCGCTTCGGTAGCTGCTTAGATAAAAAAAATAATCATGCAAAGATACGCTAATAAAACTAAAGCAAACTGCTAATAAAACTAATGCAAAATGTACACCGAAAGAAAAAATTAGGATGGACATACAATTTCTCTAAGACCATGGAAGACATTTTTTTCGACTTTTTTGTAAAAAATAAATATCAATACATTAAGGAAAGTAAGGAGATAAAATTATACTTAAAATATTCGAGTCATTCAAGTTAGTAGAAAACTACAAATTTCTAATCACATATTCCAACTCATTACTTTACTGGAAAGAAGGTGCCGACTGCTTCATTGTGGGACACCAGATTTGGTTATTAAAGGATCCAATTTCCAATCAAACTAACAAAAATCTAAAAAAAACAAAAAAAAAACAGAGTGAAAAAAAGAAAGGGCCTGAGAGTTGAGCCTTGGGGAACTTCGACCGATAGCCGACAACAATTCAAATATTCTTATGAACAGTTTTACTTTTATAATTAGTCCAGTGCATTTATAATCTGACCAAGCAGTTTGTACTAGCCCGAAATGCCAAATGCTGTAAAATATAACAGACTCCAAAACAAAATGAAATGCCTGAGAAATTAATTTTTAAAAAGCCGTTTTGCATCAGAAAAGCGACAAACTAAAATTTAAATCTTAAAAACGGTCTTAGCAAAGAGAAAATCTAACCTAAAAATCTAATCTAAATCTAATTCATCCAAGATCTCAGATTAACCAAAAACAAACGAGTTCAGGTATAAAACATTTTTTTTTAATAGAAAAATATTCATAACTTTTATTTTATTTACAACAAAATTGTTCGAAGTTTTGAGCCCAATAAACTTGTCGTAGAAAGTTTTTTGAATTTTTGATTAAAAATAGCCTAAATTTAGGAAAACACTAATTTTTTTTTTGTTGGCCTGTAACTTATATTATATTATAATTTATAAATAACAAAAAATGTTTAACACATTAATTAGGACATTTTATTCTACGCATTTTATCTCTCACAATTTTTTTTTGTAGCACTAATATGAACCGAGATATTTAGTAAAAACTAAAATCCAATATGGTGGCAAAACGGTAAATGGTGCGAATGCAAAAACTGAGATTTATTATCTTCGATCAGCCTTTATCGAATAAAAGAAAAAAATGGGGGGGGGGGGGTGGTACAAACTGCTGGGTCCCCCATACAAAATTTTATAATTGCACTGGACTAAATGATCATTTATCACAATATCTCTTTTAGTCTGCGAAAAATCTGTTGTTAATGTTAGCCTTGAACTGACCCTACATAAAGACGGTAAAATATTACAAAATACACCAAACGTATACATTTAGGAAAAGATTTTTTTAGAGGGGAAATTGAATTTAGAAATTGTTGACCAAAAGAAGTTTTTTTTTTGAAAAATGTGGATAAAAACAAATTACTTCTCCTAAAAAATAAAAATAAATTGGGTGGCGCAACGGCTCGCGAAGAACCAGGGACTAGTGACTAGCAACTCGCAACCATTCCTTTGTGCGCGTGTCGACAGGAATGGAAGAGACCTTCAATTTTATGCTGAATCCGACTGGCTAAACGAGAAACACTTATTCATGATAAGTGATGCTCTTGGACGATGTGTCAATTTATCGCAAGAGACAGTTGCCCTGAAAAAAAAAACGTTTTAGTCTTTTTTTAGGCGGACGAGGCTGAGAATTGAACCCAGACCTCCAGTGTGATAGTCCAACGCACTAACCATAACGCTACGAGGTACTCCACCATGTGAACTCTTTCTAAATTACCATAAAGATAATTTATCCTTCCATTGATACAAATTGTTTAACTTACAAAATTCCAGTTCTTAACAAAAAAGAAACAAAATAACAGCAGAAGAAAAGAACATGGAATTCTTTTCTCACTTAGTCTTTTTAAGCTCACATATTTGTATTTATTATAGTCGGGGAGCCCGCTATAGGACGACCTATGCCCATCTTTTTACCAGATAAGAGATATACAGTTTTTTATATATTGTCGAAACAAACAGTTTGCTCATGGGTTGCCTATAAAAAAAAGTGGGCCCTTTATAGGGCTGCCACGCTTTATGGATCAATTTTTGCGTTTATTCAATTATCTGATTGCACTTACGTGGTAAGCCATAAGGATATTCAAAAAATATATTATGAAAGGAAACTTAATTTAAAAATTTTCAAATACGGGATTTTACTAATTCCTTGCAAAGCTTAAAAACCTATCTAAAAAAGAAGTAGCTTATTTTATTTTTTAAATTTCTTCATCTTTATTATTGTCTTAAGGAGGCTTAGAAAAGGTTTTAGACAAAGCACTAATGAATAGGCATCTGTATGGCAGAGAATATGTAGTACAAACCTGTTTTCTCTGACGCAAAGAGAAATATTAAAGCAACCCTGAGTTTTAACCAAGTTTTTGTAGAAATCCTGGTATTATCATGCTTATGTGGGAGAATAATCTTTCAATGAAAATACCAAAGGGTACAAAAATAAAAACAAAACAACCTACCTATAAATTAAAAAAAAAAAATATTTTTCAAAAATTCACTTTGCCAAAACCAAATCTTTTTAAAAATTTGGGAGATACCTATTATCTTTTTATTAATCAGCTTCATAACAACATACCATATATTTCAATAGAAAGTCACGCTGATTTATAGTAAATTTTTTCTCAAAGATCTATTTCGCCAATTTTGACTTTCAAACGTTCATATCTCAAGTTGTAAATTTTCGACAATCTTTGTTGTCATGTACAACTTTTGTAGTCAATAAAATCTATCGATTGCAAACAAAATTATTTCGCTATGACTTACTGTTTAGAAAATAAGATTTTGACCTTTTAATACATTCACCCTAATTTACCCTACTTAAATTTCAAAAAATCTCGTATTTGAAAATTTTTAAATTAAATTTCCTTTCATAATATATTTTTTGAATATCCTTAGGGCTTACCACATAAGCGCAATCATATGATTGAATAAACGCAAAAATTGATCTTTAAAGCTTGGCAACCCTATGAAGGGCCAACTTTCTTATATGCAACCCATGCGCAAACTGTTTGTTTGGACACTATCTAAAAAACTGTATACCTCTTATCTGGTAAAAAGATGAGGGTAGGTCGTCCTATGACGGGCTCCCCGACTATAAGTGGTTGTTCGAAGAAAAAGCGTTAAAAAACTGATTTAAAATAAAAATTGTATTCTAAGAGTCATGTGCAGAGTAAAAGATTAATCGGAGTTAAGTTAGCGAATTTGGTTATTTAACCATGAACTAACTCAACAAATGCCCTTTAAATGTTATCTTTCCAATTTTGTAAATCCTTCTACATTGAACCTCAAAAGAAAAACTGCTTCTTGAATGGAATTAAATGAAGTCAAATCTATTTGTTGAGTTAACTAACTCTGGTTTAACTCACCCCTTTAGAAATGGCTCAAAATAGATGAACTACAAAAAAATTGAATACAAACCTTAATTGATAAACTTAAATTAATACTAAAATTATTTGAAAATAAACAAAAGAGTTGAAGCCCGAACCATGTCCACGTAAAAATTGCAGCTGGATGTTTTATATAAAAAATGACGATTATTTCTCTGAGTGCATTTTGAGACTAATTATACAATAAACGTTTGCGTTATGCTTTTTTAAGGAGTGTTGGCGGTATCGTTCTTTTGTTGTTAGTTCAACAAAATAGCACGCGATATATTTACCGGTGTATTTTTTTTTGAGACAAATAAAATAAATATTTTACATAAAAATACAGTTCATTCGAAATTCGAACCAAAAACTGGACAATGTGTGTCGCGGCACTAAACCATGTCGCGGGCAGTAGTAGTTGTTGTACAAAAAAAAAAAAAAAAAAATCGTTGGTCAGCAGAGCTTGAGGTAGGCGCGAAGGTGTAATAAATTTACGATCTTCGACATTACAATCTAGTTCTGTCCCTCTCTCTCTCAGTCTCTCGCATACTCCTTTGTTGGAAACATTCAACTCAACACAAAGGTGACTATTACCTATATCTATAGTGGGGATTGATCAGGGGATTTATGATGTCTTTTTTCTTTATCCTTCTATATGGAAACAGCCAGCGGGTGGGTGGCGATTGTGCGGAAGACCAAACACGTGTTACTTGCGACAGCTGAGGAATGCAATCGAGATTAAGTCGATATACTGCATTATGATCTTATAGAGTGCTTTATATTCGTTCAAGCCTCTTTGTCTTGCGTGTGCTTCACTGTAGAAGTATAGAAGCTTAACAAAGGACTGGTGCGGTGTACATATATCGCCGTGTGTACCTGTAAGATGACATATTGAAGGGTAATATATTTCTGAGTGATGTATGTATATTTTCTGAATTTAAATATTATAGGTAGTTTCTTTAGTATCTTAAAAGAAAAAAAGAATCAAATAAAAACAAAATATCTGACTAAGATCAAAAATGGTACGATGAATTTCAAGTATAATAATCTGAATTGAAGAATGGCCGAAAAAAGAGACATGGACAATAAATTCAACAGTGCCAGCGGTTTATCAGTAGAAAGATGACTGTCATTATTATGGTTTTTATTTTTTTTTTCGTTTTCCCGTTTTGTGTTTTTTTTATGGGATTTCAATACATAGTCAGCATTTTTTTGAAAATGCATACAAATGAACATTTGTTGTTATACTTATAAAGAATTGAAAAATTGCAGTTTTGTAAAAGTAAATGGGTCATTTGTTGGTATAAGCTAAACAGAAGAAAATTAAAAAAAGTCAGGTTAACATTTGTGTTTAAAACAACTAGGGCATCCGTGCTTGCGTTGCTTCGCCTAATTTTCAAAGTCAAAAGATGAAACTTATTGCATTTGATTGCATTTCTGGTGGTCTCACATTATAACAAAATACATCCTATAAAATTAAAAAAATCCACGTCTAAATGCACGCAGTGCGCGAAAAACGAAAATAGAAGATAATATCGCACAGAAAATTTTCATTTCGATTTCAAGACGGTGGAAGTTTTATAAGGGTAAACACATTGTGTGGAAAGTTTTCTACATGCGACACATAAAAGACAGGTGTATTGGCAAGGAACTGTTTCGTTGACATTATTGAACTCGAAATCTTATCGGTGATAGATAAGTCGAAAAACGGTGATAGATAAGTCGAAAAACGTTTGGCTCACAATTCTGGCCACACATTTTTTTTTTTTATTTTTCTTATGACCAAAACAATGGAACCTGCCATACTATGGTTATTTGCTCTACAGGCCAAGTATTGGTTTTGTGTCAAAAAAAAAATCAAGGTTTTAATCAAAACTAACTTTAAGACAAAAAAAGGTCCGAAAAAGGATTTTCGTCAAGGTTTCCTTCGGTCTGTTTGTGTGAGCGTCTGTGCGTACTGATGTACTGATGTGCTAGAGTCTAAGTGAACGGATTCTAGTCAGATATTTGGTGTGATGCGTTTTTATTTGATTTCTTAGAGCGGAAATTCTAGTTTTTGTTTTAGCTAATTTAGAACGTGTAGCTGCCATATAATGATTTCGGTTTTATCAAGTTTTATCGAAAACGGCTCCAACGATTTTGATTAAACTTCGTATATATAATTTCAAGGCCAGTTTCAATAGTAGTACAAACAATATTTTTATCAAAAAATTCAAATAATGTAAATAAAGTAAGGGTTTTTTTTTTGTTGTTTTTTTTTCGTAGACTAGTTTTGGTATATTACCGCATATTTCGTCATTGGCTTTGTTGATTTTACCTTTTTTTTGCAATTCGGTACTTCTAAGTTTAAAAATAATGCATTTAAAGTTTGTATGAATAATTTTTTTTCTTACCAAAAATAAAATCAAAGAAAAAATTAATTTTTTGTTATATTAGCAAACCATTACTATATCTACATTCTACGCCCTCAATTTCTAGCTACATTTTAGTTGTTAGGTACGAGAGGAAGTTCGAGCGATCCAGTCGTAAATGTATATGCAACAGGCTTATTTACAGATTCATTTATTCAATCATCACTGTACAGCTTATACTATTTATAATGTATACACAGGGTGATTGGTATAAGGTGCACCAAAAAGCTGTATCGAGTAGGTTGGGTTAAGATAAGAACAAAATCGTATGGGAGGGGGGATCTATTTCTCTCCGTTTAGGCGGGAGGGCAATTTTCTAAAAAAATTAATAAAAATATAAAATATATTGTTTACAAATAACAGTAAAACTTGCAATGCCCTGCCATACCTTTTTGGAAAGCCAGAAATCTCTTCTTTAATTTTCATTTTAAATTAAGTTGCTTTTGTGAATAGTTTTTAAAAAATTAAATTTGAAAGAAAATTAAAAAAAAAAATTCATCCAATTTTTTTTTAAATCTTATGTTATTAAGTACTATTTTTGTTTTCAAAAATTCATGCTTTTATTAGTTTTTACTTGTCAAACAATGAAAACAATATGGATCGAGGACTTTTACTTTTCAAGATATGTACAAATAAAGCAAATTTATCATTAAACTAAGAAGAATGTGACTAAATGATCATTTCAGCAACCAGTTGGTTCCTTTTTTTCTTGTTTTTACTAAGATGCTGGTCTCTTTATTTTTTAATATCTTGAAAAGTCAAGTCCTAGAACTATGCGGCTTTTAATATTTGACTATAAATTGACAAGAGCGTTTAGTTTTGAAAACAAAAATTATGCTCAACAACATACAATTTAAAAAAAAATTAGTTTGAATTTTTTTTTTTAATTTCGAGTTTAAAAATTAATTTATTAAAAACAATTCACAAACTTAACTTAATTTAAAATGGAAATTAAAAAAGAGATTTTTGGCTTTCTAAAAAAGGAATGGGAGGGTATTGCAAGTCTTACTGTTGTTTTTAAATTTTTTTTTCTGTTTTACGTCAATTTTTTAGAAAATTGCCCCTCCCGCCAAAACAGAGGGAAATAGCCCCCCTTCCTATACGATTTTTTTCTTGTGTTAACCCAACCTTAAAAAATAAAAAATAAATATACCTATATGTACATATGAATATTTAAAGATTTTTGTAACTATTTGTAACTAATATTTTGGGTGCTAGGAATTTTTGAAAAATATTGACATATTTGAGTGATTTTGCAAATGTATTTTATTTTTATCTTTTTAGCAGGTTGTCTAAAAAATTTCAAATTTTAACGAGTTTTAGGGATTATAGATGCGTATAAATGATGCAAATTTTGTTTTTTTAAAGATGAGATATGAGAATAAAAAAAAATAATATAAAAACAATATTTTTAAAGTCGCCTAGAATTTAAACATAAAACAAAAAACAAGTTAGTTGTTACTCTGGAGTATTTGCTTTCAAATTTTGTACATGTTCTTGAGTGCTTCAAAATTAATTATTTTTTTCATACTTTTTTGAAAGTTTTATGGAAATTTCAAACAGAAATTTATGACGGATGTTTTTTTTTATAAATTGCATATTTCCAAAGTTATAAAGGGAAATATCAGAAAAAGGGGGTGATATCGGCGTTTGCTTCACCATTGCTATTTTTCCTGCGGCGAACAAAGGTTTTTGAAAGATGCAAAGTTGGCTTCATAGGCTACTCTAAAAGTCCTAACAAAAAATCAAAACTTAAAAATCAGACAAAATAAATCAGTACTACATGACAGGCCATCGTCATTTTATCATGTTGTGACCATTTTTCGCCATAAAACACGACTATTACAACAAATACTTAAAATATCTGGCAGATATAATGGAATTCTTACAATTTATTTTATGACAATAAACTTAAACAATATTGAGCCAAGCAGATTGCTTATCGAACAGAAAAATGAATTGCTTTACCATCTGTAAGATCTTATTCAAATATTTTCACTTCAGAAAAAACGGAGTGAAAATGCAATATGACAATAAGTAACTAACCTTAAATGGCTTACATCAAACAAGGACAGAAATGCTCATGCATAAATTGGACAGATGGATAACAAAAATTAAACGCTACCTACCACTAGTACAATCTAAATCAAAAAATATGAAATACCTGTTACCATTGAAATTCGATCTAATTAATTCAAAATAAGTTTTCTACTCAGCTCTTTTGTTTTAGAAGATTAAGTATGTAAGTAGCTATACATATTGTTTTAATATTATTTTTTTTTAATGAAAATTACTGTTTAAGTATATATATTTATTCATGTACCTACTTTTCGATATTTTGTGAATTCAAATCAATTTATTAATTTTTTTAAACATTATATCACATTTTTCAATTAGAAACAAAAATTCAAGTCAAAATAAAAAAAAAACATGTTGATTTATTATTCATCTAAGGTATATAATTGCCAACATCATCTAAAATAGGTACATTAAAAAACCTGTCATGCACCAAACCGACAACGATGGCGACGATGATGATAATGATGATAATGATGATGACAAGATATTTACCATACAAACATTCTCTTTTCTTCTATTTAAGATTCACTATACTCGTACTTGTATATAATGGCAAAAGGAGTGTCAATATTTGATCAACTTAAAGCAACTTATTTATGTTGCAACATGAACTACTCGAATGCTTCTTTAATTTCCTTCACTCACAACTCTGCAAGAAGCGACCCATCATAGTCATGGTATAGTAGTAATTGCTTTATTCCATTTCTTAAGACTTCCAACTTGGTTAAGTTAGTTTTTTTTTTTTTTTTGTTTCTCAACTTAAAGAGTTCTCGAGTATAATACTTTTTTGTTATTGTTGTAAGTTGCTTCGTGTGTCCACAAATTCCTTTCATTTACACCATATTCGTATGTTAATGGCCACCTATTTGGTTTGCAGCTCACACTCTCATCTATGAAAGATACACGTAGTATCTTTCAGTACCAACTATACACCAGCAGCGCAATAGCAGCGGCAACTAGCTCATTGGCATGCATGCTAAATCGTCTATAAAGGACATTTCCGTGCCTTCGGGTTCTTTCTGCATTGTGTTTACAATGGCACATCAGAGGGAACTCTCTGTCGATTGCTTCTTCGTCTGTCCGTCCGTCGCGTCGTCGGTCGGTGATGGTGGTTGCATGAAGGAGGGCCATCAATAAATATATGCACTGGCACTCTTTGGCTACTGATTTTCACTCTTGGCCATGGCTAAGACACTTTGTTAAAGGTGTACGGCCAGAGTGTGCTCTAGGTGCCAGTCCTGGTGTCAGTACATAGAGATATGGTTTTGCTAACCAAGTTTATATGTTTTTTGCGAGTTTTTGTTGTTGTTTTGTATTCTGTGTATAGTTGTGGTTCTTTGAAAGCCTCCAAGGGGTTATCGATCTGCAGTAAGTTAAGCTATAATACCATCAGTGGGAGGGGGTAGTTGTATAGACACAATATTGAGGAGGAACAACGACTTTGGTTCACCGCGCTAGTCGTCGTTTGGCAAATAACCACAAAAGAAATTCTAGAGCTGCCATCAGTGTGGCGTATCTCACATTTGCATTTTATGGTTTGTGCAAATATTTGTGTAAATGTGTTGATATTTTATTTTTAATTCTTTTTTTTTTAATTTTTAAGCTTCTGGCTTTCAGGTGTTAAATTCCACAGTGGCTTAGTGGAACTTTTTTTTTTGTCAATGTCAATATGTTTTTTTACATAAAATCAACAGCACTGCATTTGACAAACAAATTGGGACTACCCGCCATCGAAGAGTATAATTATAGGGTGGGGTTTCTGGCTCAAGCCGACACAAAGCTGTAAGATTAAGAATGCCTTCTCTAGTGCACCATTTTTATTTTTCTTAAGTCTTAAACTTAAAATTCAAAAACTCAATCAACCTCTGTAAAAGTGATACATATAAAAATAAATATGTTTTAACTTTCAGAAACTGGATTAAATAAAATGAACGAACTGACCCCACTAACTTGCTTTTGTAGTTCAAGTGGAGATAAAAAGTAATGTACTTTATTTTTTCTTATTTTTTTTTTGTTAACAAAATTCGTCGAGCCATATGTACAAATTGTTTCATAATCAATAGTACAAACTTAGAATTGCGAAAGTCCAGGGTCAGAATTTGGTAACTTTTCCATACCGAATCATAACAGTTTTTCAGTAAAAAAAAAGTATGTCTTAATTTGTTCCTTTTTTTTCATTTTAGGTTTTGCTGTAACCGAGTGTTGTTATATTTGCTTTAAAAAAAGGTAAGTTACTATTTGATTATAATTTCAATATGCACTTTTTATTTTTATTTTTTACCTTTTTTTCTAAACAAATTTAATAAGGAACTTACAATCCTTATCCTGGATTTATTCGCTGTTAATTTAAAATTAAGAAAGAAATGGGAAATTTTATAACATCGTACGAAATTTTTCAAATTTTAATGCTGACTTTAAATTAATCTGGGGCTGAGACATTATTTTGTATAGAAAAGAATTTTTCACATTATTCACATTATTAAATTATATTAATTAAGTCGTTCGCAAAGTTATAGAGTGAATTTCTTTTCCCTCAAAAATATTATCTATGTCTTCTATGTTGAATTTAATTAACGTAAGATTTTTTTATATAATTTGCCATCAAATTTTCAATGCTTTAGCGACATGTATTAAAATAAAATTAGGAGTTTATTAAATTCTAGGAATTTTGGGGGTGCACTTCAAACATTCCCGCGGTGAAAAACAATCTAGTTTTCAACAAGGCACAAGAGAGTTTTACATAGATTCTGGCAAGGGGCTTAGAAGGGTTAGCAAAGGCTAGAACATTATAAATCCTAAGGAAAGAGAGAAACAAATGTGGGTGCTTATAAAACTTTTGTTTTTGGTGTATAAGAGACATTCCTGATGGGATACCGAAACATATTCAACACTTTTTTACTAGGGAGGGCCTCACGAGTGTTTGAAAAGTTTCACTCGTCTAAATGTTTGGTACTGAAATCTAGCAAGTGTTCGTCTAGAGATTTTCTAATGAAAACTTACTAGAGCCTTGTCCAAACAGAGGTACCAATTATAAAACGCTTAATAAAGTCAAAAGACTAGCGTGCGTAGGAATTATAGGTCCAATGAGGTCGACACCAACTGCGGGAATGGAAATCATACTTAACTTAAGACCCATAGATCTATTTGTACAAGAAACCGCTTCCTCGAGTGCTCTAAGACTGAGCCAGACTGATAGCTGGAAGAGGAACTCTGTAGGTCATGCACAAATTATAAACAAATTTACGGAGGGGTATGTATGCACAGGCTACACAACACCCCGTTCAGATTTTTAAAAATCGTTTTCTGTCTCCATCCCTACAAGAAATAGGGATGCTGATTTATAAGCATCAGATAGTCCGGTGGTTGAAATATACACCGACGGATCGAAGATGGAAACGGGTGGGTGTAGGTGCGGGATTCTTCTCAGAGTCCCTCAATCTAGCCAAATCTGATAGACTCCCCGATTACAGCAGTGTCTTCCAAGCGGAGGTTCTGGCAATGATTAAGGGTGCCGAACAAATATTAATGATGACGATACCACGGGCTGATATCACTTTTTACATTGACAGCCAGGCAGCGATCGAGGCCATCTCTGCTACAGAAATCAAATCCAAACTGGTTTCATGCTGTCGTGCAAGGCTTAGAGTTCTTGCCGCACAGCAAAAAATCAGACTCTGTTGGGTCCCCGGACACTGTGGAATTGAAGGTAATGAAAAAGCAGATGAACTGGCAAGGACTGGTCTCCAGTCTCCAGTCCAACAGACTCCAGTTTTAAAATTCCACCCTGTACCATTAAACAGAGATTAATAAGAAGATAGTGGAACTTGCCTATGACAGGTGGAACTCACTTGTAACTTGTGCCCCTACAAAGAATCTGGGGCCCAGCTACAATAAGAAAAAACAGACAAAATTATGAACCTGAAAAAGAGATCCCTGCATCTTCTGATAGAAATTATCACAGGGCTTAATCTCTTAGAGTATCATAAAAACAAAATGGTACTTAATACTTTAGACCTATGCAGAGGCTGTGAAGACGAAGAAGTAGAGGAGGCACTCTGCAACATAAGGAAAAAAATTTTGGATAGCTACTTCTTCAACGATTAGCAGAAATCTCGAAGTCAGATAATAACATCTTAAATTGAATGAATTTCATCAATTACTCTAAATGGCTCGATACCAGTGTTACCGCAGGTTTAAATTTTAATGAGTCCTCGAGGCTGCAAAAATGACTAATTTTGAATATAAATGAGTCCCATCTGTTTAGGTGTATGATAATACTTTCTTTCATTTCATTTTTCATTCAATAATAAAAATAAATATGTACTTTGAAATCATAAAAAAAAATATTTAATTATTCATAAATATTATTAAGCTATCTAATTTAACATAAACATTTTTTTAGCAAAATGAAATGAAAGCGCTTGAGCTTAAAAATTGATTCAACCGTATTATATAAAGTGTTTATTTTTACTCTTCAAAAATTAGTCAAATCTAAAAAAAAGATGAGTCCCTGAGCCAAGTTTTAAAAAATTAGTCCCTTTTGACTCAAATGAGTCTCAGTGGTAACACTGCTCGATACTCCATAGAATTTCATAGGTTGTATATTTTAAAGGGATAGTCCAATCCATCGGTGTATCACAACAGATCAACATTGATCTAAGTGTGACGGGAACAAGATCTACCGGCAGCCCAGCAACCTAACCTTGCCTTGTCCAAACTAGACAGGAACTTAAATTTCTTAAGTTATTCATTTAAAAATGACTTAAGTATAAAAGAAAGAATGTATTTATGTACATTATTTATTTTGAAAAAATAATCTATACAATATGAAATTTGCCGCAATTATTTTTATTATTTTGACTTAAAAATTTAAACAAAATTCAAAGGCAAACTGACATAAAAAATCAAGTTACGTTAACTTTAAAAGAAAAAATTAAGATACCTAGGAGCATATGTATAGATCTTAAAAGGCTGAGACTCATCTCACCCGAAACACCACTTTAATAATTTTATAAAAATACTCAAAACGACCAATACCTACTAGAGGTTCATGTAAACAAAATTAAAAAAAGATTTACATACAAAAGAAGTAATGTAATTCAAAATTATCATTTATAGGAACATCTATTTTAAAACCATTTAATTGGGCCATAATCTATTTATTTAAATAACTTAAGTGATTTAGTATTAAAAATTAACATTTTTAAGATAAAATACGCAATATTTTACTCACTCCATGATGTTTATTTTAATTCAACGAGCATATTATCTGATTTATTATTTAAATTTTCAACTGAATAATGTCAAATCGTTACAGAACCAAATTGATAATTTAAACGAACATTAAATACATTATTATCTTCTCAGAAAAAAAAAATATTAATGAGCGTAAACACTTAAAATCATCTTCTCTAAATTTATAGTCATATCTTGAAGAAAAAAAGATTATAAAAGCGATATATTACGTTAATAATGACTATATGACCCATAATATCATCATCATCTTTTCTGCACCTTTGTTTTGAATCGGTTCCCAGAATTGTATTCCCCCATTACAAGATCTAATTTTTATTTAGCGGAATGAGTAAAAGAGATACAAATAACAACATTACTGTCATCATAATTTACCAAGAAGCTTCAAAATGGTAAAAGGTTTGATGGGACATCTTCCCTCTGATTTTTATAGACCACCCATAGATATAATCCCATTGTGATTCTATCTTAAATTAAATTGAAAAAAAAAAACAAACATAATTTAATTTGTTCACCGCATACCTATAACCATGATTATCTTAACTCATCACTGTTTAAACTATTTTCAACTTAATTAGACAACATTAGGTTGGAAATGGACATAGTCAAAAACTGTCATGGGGTGAATCAAAATTATAAAGAAACCTACGGATGGGCTTTCATCTTTGACGAAAAAAGATACTTAAGTTTTTTTTATGTGTGTTCTTTTAAAATAATTTTACGACCATATCTGCCTGTTGATTAAATTAACAGTTTAAATGCTCGATGGTATATTTTGTTAAAAAATAAAAATAAAGTGAAAGAAAATAAACGCGATGAAATCAGTTAAAATAAAAGAGATCACCAAGCCATTAAGAAGTTATGTATAGGGGAGTTTTGCACTTTTAATTTAAAAATAAAGCAAAGGAGACTCGACAAAAAGTATATGGAAGCTGGTCTAGAATAACCAATAACGACGAGACTTTAAATTGCTATTGGAAAAAATATTATTCGTTAACTAAGATTTTGAATTTCCATACTAAAAATCATTAAATCACATTTTTAGTTCAGTTTTCACACCGCCATATTAAGTATAGGGTTTTCCAATATGAGGTGTAATTTTCAATAGCCCGCTATTTTGGTAGTTGTCACTTTTGAAGCTATAATTTTTTGAGATTTGACAAGAAGAAACTACGCCATTAATAAAATTTGAACGATATACGCTTCAACACATTATTAAAATTCACTTTAAAAAATGCATGAAAATGATCCGGAGTTTCATCGAAAAACCATCTTGACTGATCAGACCCATTTTTACCTCGGTGGCTACGTCAACAAGCAAAATTGTCGTATCTGGGGCTCGGAAAACCCAAGATTTATTATTGAAAAGCCTCTCCATCCTCAACGAGTAACTGTTTGGTGCGGTTTATGGTCCGGCGGGGTCATTGGACCTTACTTTTTCGAAAATGAGGCTGGAGCAACAGCTACGGTGAATGGATAGCGCTATCGAGAGATGATTAATAATTTTGTATGGCCGGAATTGGATGGTATTGATCTGGACAACGTTTACTTTCAACAAGACGGCGGGCGCTACGTGCCACACAAGCAACGAAACCATCGATCTTTTACGGGAAAAGTTTCCGGACCGTGTTATCTCTCGAAGAGGTGATCACAATTGGCCACCGGAGTCTTGTGATTTAAGAACGTGGGATTTCTTCCTTTGGGGCCACGTGAAAGATAAGATCTACGTCAACAGCCCAGCGTCGATTCAAGACCTCAAAGATGGAATTTGTGAAGCTATTGAGGGCATACAGCAGCCACTTTGCGATTTGGTGTTGGAAAATTTCATGCAAAGGGATATTGTTGTGTAACCGTTGCCGTGGCGGCCATTTGGCTGATTTTGTTTTCCATTACTTATGGCATACTTTCCTCTTTACATTGAAATAAACATCCGATCATTTGTCTCAAAAGATGCCATTTTTCTTTGAATATCAAAATAACACCTCTATAAACCGTATATTTTGATTTGTGTAATTAGAGATAATGTTTTGTTTTCGTTTGTGGACTTATTTCTATTGTTATTTAAAATGAAATGGACGTTGAAAATTGAGTACGTAAATAGGTATTAATCGGCAATGTTAATCAACAATGTTGATCGGAAAAATGTGGACGTGAATGGGAATGCTGTTTTTGAGAGCTTTGGAAAAAAATTAAAAAAATCTTTATTGAAGTGTAGTAGTCTAGGAAATAAAAAGATGAAGAAATTTAAATATTAAAATATTGAAATTACTTCTGTTTTAAACGGAGTGAATGAATAAAATTCAATTATTTCTGGAGTTGAGGTCACTTGTACTTTTTAATTGTAGTCTAGGAAAGATAGGAAATTTAATATGGGCAACCGGGGACAAATTAATTCATGAAATTTTATTGCTGGTATCGACGCAAAATTTAATCCTCAACAACATATTCAAAGTCCTCCAAGATCCCTGAATTGACTTATTGTGTAGACGCATTTTAAGAGGTGGAGAGGGGAGGGAGGCGGGAGTTTGTCATGCTGAAAAATTTGTTGTAATACAATCTAATCATAAGACACATGTTTTTAAGGTGCTTTTCAACGCTGATTCTAAGGAGACCAAAACTGAAAAGATACATGTAATCTGTGGAAAGTTAATGTCATTTTTATGGAATGTTCACTTTTTTTGAAGTACAACAAGTAATATGTTACCCAAAAACATTTTAAAATTAAATTTAGTATAAATGTTTCATTTGGCATGCTTACCAAGAATCAAAAGAGTCCCCAGAAAAATCTTTGGTTAAAGGGTGTTTTTTTGACGTAGAGATGCAGGTGAGTGATTATTACCATAACATCCATGAACAAATTCTTTGATTTTATTTTTATTCTTAGTTTTTTTTTTTTCAAAGAAGAATGGGCAAAAATATATGGGACCTGGTCGACCTAGTGCCCAGAAACAAGACCTATGAAAATGATAAGGTACTGTGGAGTGTACCAACGTACGAGTATTCTTTTTGTCCTAAACAATGGGAGTTGGCTTAAATAAGCGGCCAAAAAATAAGAAAATCACTTTGCAAATTCGAATAAACATAGACGAATTGTTTTATATTTTGTGATATACTGCCTAAGCCCCATGGTTTACCGTTGTGTGTTCACATTCAAAAATGATGCTCTTGAAATAAGCTTTCCAACGTTGTATATCTCAATTTGGTAAATCGAATACAAAAAGTAGCATTTTCTTACTGTTACGCGAATTATTCGACAACCATGATATTATACGCTATTATCGGTCATTGGTATAAAAAATCATTTATTTTGGGGTCTATTCAGTTCATCGAATGTGACCAATACTGTCATTTTAATGGAACGCTATCACAATTCATTTTTGCTCTAATTGCAATGTTTGTTGCAATACACTACCTTAACCCCTAAGTTTGCAGTCCTGTGTCCATACAAAAAAATTATGTACTAGAGCTAAGCTTTCCAACAATATATATCTCGTTTGTGGGCAATAGGTAGACCAAAATGCCCATTCCAATTGCTATTGTAACATGGTTTTGTTATATTTTCGCTAACGATATACAAATTTAAGCAAGCCACGCACCCTCAATGTCCAGCTACAATCTAGTTGTTAGCTTTATTTGAGATAAATGCACACATTTTTAAGATTATAATTTTCAAAAAAGAGCTCTTTGAATTTTAATATTTAATAGAATAAATTTGAAAAATTCAAATTTTATGATGAATTGACAAGCAAAATAAACAAAAATGTCTCTCTTTCTGCAGATAGCTTTTAATGTTGAATTTATTCTACCTATCAGTTATCCGTTTCTTGACACCAGGTCAGGTTAGTGAGGTATTCTCGCTAGTTTTGGGGTTACACAACAAGGCAAAGTATTTTTTTTTTTGTATACAAAATTGTAAAGATTTCAAAAAGAATTAATCTTTTCTCCATCAAAATTTCTTTCTTTGAATTTCCGATAAATGGTTAGTTAAATGTTGGTAAATTACCTATTTTCGCATTATTTGAGGTTATGTAACAAAAGCGAGGTATTTTTTTTTTATCAACAAAATTTGCGACGTTTCCAACCACGAAACGAGACTTTTGGAAGTCTCGTCTCGGTCTCGTTAAAATCGAAAATTTTCAGTCTCGTCTCGGTCTCGTGTCGGTCTTGTAAAATTAAGTCTCGTCTCGGTCTCGTCTCCGAAAAATTCGATTTTAGGACAAACTGTTGATTATTGGAACGAAATATTTTCTATTATCGTTTGAATATGTGCAGAAGAAAATAAATATTTAACTGAAATTTGATTTTTTAATTTATTAGACTCTCTGTAAATTTCGGTCCAAATGTACAGTCTCGTCTCGGTTGCTTAAAAGGCAGTCTCGTCTCGGTCTCGGTCTCGTCATGCGAGACCGAGATCGAGACGGAGTCTTTTCTCGTCTCGTGACCAGCCCTATCTGTTTTGCTCTCTGAGAAATCTCTTGTTGAAAATATAAAACCATATCTTATACTATAAACTTAATTACTAGAAAGATTTAAAAAGGAAGTGCTGCAGTTTAGTTTGAAGAAAATTACTCTCCGTTGCTGCATGACCTCAAACTTTTGGAAAACTCATAGTTTTTTTGTTTTTATTATACTGGTTTGTTATACTGGTGAAATCGGACATGGTTTTGAGTCTCAAAAATCCAAAATCTCCAAACTCTAAAATCAAACTAAAAAATCGACATTCATCCCGAATTTCAATACTCTCATCAACTTTCTCACAAAAACCGTGGAACCGTAGAACGAGTCCTGGTTCTATAATTTTTCTTTATAAATATCTTATTTTTATTTTTCAAAAATGATCAAATTTTTAATCAACAAATGGCCATGAAAAAAAATAAACCTAGGACACTACAAAAAAGTACTTTTCGAATATTAGTGAACCGAATGGCCTACCAGGGGCTGAATTACCGCATCAGTAAGTGAGCAATACGTTACTGAATTTTTGATTCATTCGATATCGAGTGAAGGATCGAGTATCGGATTGTCAGTGAGCGCATGGTTTTTCTTACGATAGATGCAAGGCAGACGAGTGAGCAAGTAAAATGGCAGACAAAGAAAATTATTTTTATTTTCTACAAATATTTTTGCAAAATATCAATAAGTGGAGTTTCAGGAATGTATGAAATAAATTAAACATCACCCAGAAAACTATTTTCGTATGATTTTAAGGAACAAAATTTCGATTTGGCCAAAAATATTTGTTGCCATAAGTAAATTCCAAATGCAAACGTAAACAAAATACGAGCTCAATAGCAGCAGCTGTGACATGACGTCTAGGAAAATGTACTACAACTATCCTGGTACAATACGAACTCAATTCGATATGTGATACTTCGTATACAATCATACCAACGTGATTACTTGATAGTTCGATAACGTGAACAAGTTCAAAAACATCCTTATTCCTTAGTCACCCGAAGACATTTCACCAGAAAATCTTAACTTGAATTTCTTAATAAACTTTTTTTTGAACGAGTTTTATAATTTGATTAAACAAGTAATAATCACGTAGAATAAGCAATTATAATCACCTTGAGAATTTTCGTACAGTATATTTTTATTTAAAAGCAACAAACGTACAAGTTATAATTGCATGCATCTGAACAATAATTCAAAACCATTCACACGAAGCTTAAAATTCAAATGCCATCAAGATTAAAAAGTCAAATATCTTTCTCAATAATTAGCTACATTATTCCTGAATAAAATTGATTTAATAAATTCTAACTTCACCGGAAGTTTGCATATTTTTTACGAAACTAAAAGTTTATCTGCACGCAATTTTTGAAAGAATACAAAAAAAAAAACAACACAAATCTCAAAGATTTGATTTCACTGAGAGTATAACAACTGTTAAAGAATAATAATAATAATAATTGTTTCTTGTTTTATTTTTCTTCTTTAAACAAAAAACAAAAAATTGTCGTATTCTAGCGTATTATGCAATCAAAATTTCTCTCTTGCTCGCACGACGAACGATTTGAAGTGAATTTGTTCAATTTGTAGAATAGACCAAGCAGAAAGCACAATAACAACAACAAAAAAAAAACAACAGAAACATTCTAACTGTCACGTTGCACAAAACCTAACAAGCCGTGCCTCGAGTTCTTGATGATGAACAATGTGGATGCAGCGCGCGGGCAGTCACTTTTTTGTTGTTGTTGTAATTTATTTTTTTGTTTCTATTAAATTCATTCTCAACTATGAAACTATATAAGATACTTAAAGTCTCTCTCACAATAGAACTAACGATGGACGATGAGGACGGAGACGACGATGAAAAGAATTATTGTTCAAGATATACAGTACTTTTGCTCTCATGGATTTCTGCTGCAGCAGCAGCTTAGAAGTGCAGTAATTTTTTTTATTTAATTTTTGTTTCCCCTGAGCCAGGTATGTCGCACTGGCACTCTAACGAAAGAAAGATTTTCTTCGCCAGCCGACCATGATGATGGTGATGGCTCCAGTGTGGTGAAGAATTGTGCTAGCGCTAGATAGTATGGTGGGTTGCTACCTTTATTTAGATACTTTACTTCAATTACAGAGTTTTCCTCTAAGTGATGTCTGGGAATTTTACAAATTATATATCAACTTATATCCCAGGTCGGTCCCAGGCTGGTCTTATTGGTTGTTGGTTGTTTGGTGCTCTTGGTCTTCTTCCCCGTTTGAACAACGACGGCGACGACGAAGAGGACTATGAAGATGAAGACAACGAAACGGCCGGCGAGTATACGACCACGGAACGGAGCAATTTGCATAAACGCTAGTGGATGTGAAATTGCTGAAAGTCAATTCATTAGACGCCTTCTTGGCCATAAGGAGCTATTGCTTCGGATAAAAGAATCGTGAAAACGTTCTTTCCATATAAATCGAAACAGCCAAGATGCTTAATTTCAATTACAGACTATAGAGGCGGTTTTGCCGTTAGATATACTGTGATGCGCCAAGGCTCTCTTTCAAACAAAAACCAAGGAAATGTGTGTTTCAGCAGTGGTTTGTTGTCGGTTCGGATGGAGTGACAATTCGTTGAGGAGCCACATCGGTCATCCCATACAGGCATATATCTAGATATTGCGCTTTTCAAATGAAGAGTTTATATCCGTTTGTTTGTTCATCCGTCCGTTCGCACATCGTTGTCATTGTTAGTGGCGAAGAATTTGTTGTCCATGGGAACCTCTATATACCTATAACTTTGTTACTTACTCAGTAACAGAGATTGAGTAAATAGAGACACTTGCAATTGTTTCACCATCAATTGGTTAAGCGAAAAACTTGCGATTTTCCTCATCAGAGGGAGCAGGGACAGGGAGGATATAATAATGGAAGACGAGTTTTATTATAGTTTTCACGATATGGGAAACAAGTTAAGTTGAGCACCCTGGAAGTTATTTTAGAGCAGGAAATATTTACGAAGCAATCAATGTAAGGAGATAATTATTATTGGTGAAGGAGATACCAGTTGGGTATAAAAAGATTTTAACAATGAGAATAATTGTACATTTAAAAACGAAAAAAAACATGTAGATTTTTGCTAACAAGAAATATGAACTTAAAATATTAAGTGATGTGTTGTGGTAGATCAAGGAAACGGGTTTTCATTTTTTTTATTACAGTTTGGGCTTGAATAACATTAATATCTGACTGAAAATACCAATTTAATTTGAAAATAACATTTTGTTCAGAATAAATATAAGCATGGACTTGCTCTCGTGTTTTGTATTTTGTTTTAAAAATAAGTTACAATATAAATAATTTTACTATGAATAACTATAAATATCTTTTTTAAATGGCTAAAAAAGCTAAGGTTCAAAAACAAGTAAGCCATATGATTTGTTTGATAAATATAAAGTAATTAAAAAAAAAATCAAAAACCCTTCCGGTTTTCTTAAAAATTAATTTTGTGTAAATATAAAACTTCTTGACTATTAAAGAAAGAATTAATATGGCAACCCTAAACACAATTCTGGATAAAGCAGCGCCAGCGTCCACATTATGCCAATGAACATTGTTTATTTGCATTGGCGATCAATACGCTCAACATTTTAACCTGTCAACACATTGCCTGTTAGAGTGTACGTGTTGAAGCATATGCTCTGTCATGTGTTATACGACATTTGCCATGTGCCTACCAATAGAGGCACAAAACCCTATGCAGAGTCTATACAAATCAGTTTTTTGACTGTGTTGTATCTTTAATGTTGAGTAGGTACGTACGTCCATGGAAACACTCATTTTTTACATTCTCAGTTTTTCACGTCCATTTTTAAAAATAGCAGCGATTTATGGTCTGACCAACTAATTTCAAATAACGATACAAATAAGACTTCTAACTAAAATAAAACAGGATCTAATTACGCAAATAAAAATACGAAACAAAATATTATATTGCACGCGACTCCACAACCGCAATAAACATGACATCTGTGCTGGTCAACACGCCCAGAATTAAAAATTATTGTTAAGTCGACTCAACTTTGTTGATTTCTTCCCATTTGAATCGGGTTACGTTCGGGTCAACAAAAGTTGATCGACTCTTCTGTTCATTTACACGTCCGCATTAACTCAGCATTATTGATCAGCACTGTTAATATACAGAAATCAACATAATGTGGACGCTGCTTAATATTTAAAAAAAAATCATTGACTCGTTTTCAAGATAATGAATCTGCAAAAAAAGAAATTAATATGTTTTTAGAAATCCAAAATTATTTTTCTTGGAAATATTTGCAAGCAAAGTTGTTAAAATTATAAAACAAATTGTATACAGAAAGCTGTATACAAATTTTGAAGGAAATAGTGAGGCCGTTAACGAGAAACTTGCTAATTCGTAGAATTTTATCAAAATTGTTTTTTATTAAAATTGTATGTTGGTTGTTTGGTAGGTACCGTTTCTTTTCGAGTTAAGAAAATTTTAATTTCACCTAGATTCTTAGAATCGAATTTTCAAAAAATAAAATGAAATTTGTTAGAGTTCTAAATATCATTTTTGAACATTTTCGTCACGCAGTAATATTTATACTTGTCGAAAATGTCTATTTAAAAAACGGCGTAAATAACAATGCAAACTAAAACTGATTTCTCTTCAACAGAGATCGCACTAATTAAGGAATAAACATATTTTTATCAAAACCTTTGGAGACGTTTTCTTAAAAAAAATTTTTTTCTTAACGGATGGCAAAAATCACTTTGTACCAAGTTTAAATAAAATTGACTTAATAGTCATTTTGAACTTTTTCTGTTGAATTTAAAAAATAGAGTTTCTTAAATGCTGAAATATAATAATTCTATTTAAAGTTCTAAGATCCTTCTCCGTAAAACAATATTGAAAACAAAATTTATTGAACTGTTCTCAAAAATATCATAAACCTAAAAATAGTTCTAGCCAGAGTCAGAATTTTTCGAAAAAAAAAAATTGCTTTATTCTTAAAGCAATTAGATTTTTTAATCAAAACCGTAGAAGCAGTTTTTAAGAATATATTCTCAGCTGCTATGAAATTTGTATGGCAAGTACCATTTTTGTAAGTCCTACAAAAATACTAGTTTTAGTACATAGTATTTTCGTAGTTTGAAGAAAATCCATCCAGTTATAGGATGCAGGTTTTTTTATAAACAATTTTTATTTTAACTTCAGCTCAATTTTGGTATGATTTTGCAATAGGCAAAAATCAGAAAAAATTCTAAGTTCAAATTTTGCAAAAAAAAAAAAAATAATTCCACATTTTATTCTTTGATTTTGTTCGGAAAAAATAGTTTTTTTTTTTTACGTTTGTTACTCATGCAGAGCTGTAAAAATAAATACGACACAAAATTCGTTGCCGTTTGATCATTCTGCTGTAGTAGCCCCTAGCGTAATGGTTAGTGCGTTCGACTGTCACGCTGAAGGTCTGGGATCGCTTCCCAGCCTCGTCCACCTAAAAACTAAAAAGTTTTATTTCAGAGCTACTGCTTCTTGCGAGGAATTGGCAAATCCTCCAAGAGTATCACTTGTCACGAATAAGTGCTTCTCGTCTAGCCGTTCGGAATCGGCATAAAATTGTAGGTCCCTTCCATTCCTGTCGAAAGGCGCACACAGGAATGATTGTGAGTTGTTAGTCACTAGGCCCTGGTTCTTCATGAGCCGTTGTGTCACCCGATTTATTTTATTTTTTTTTTGATCATTCTGCATGGAAAAAAAGTTTCCATAAATCAATTTAGAAATTTATAGATATACTAGCCGACGCTGCAATGGTTCGCTTTTGCTATATTCAAGAAAAAGAACATACAAAAATATTTGTTTTCTACTATTTTCCTTAGAAGTATGTTTAACATTTTTATACGAAGATTATTTTGAAATTCAATTTGATTAATAAATTGATCAGATCATTTATGAATGCTCTTTGATAAACGATAATTATTGTAGTTATTTTTTGGTCGCTCATAATTAAGGCATTCGGTTTGGCTACACTGATTGAAGCATGCAACATACAGCTGACCGTGAACAAAACATGGATACCCAAATTAAACCCAAATAATTGCAGCAAATTGACCTTATTAACTGTAATCGTTTAGAATGGAATAGTCAATCAGTTGGATTAATTGGTTTTCGTGGTAGCAGTATCTTCGCTTTTGAATTTTCGAGTTAAAATTGTTTGCTTCGATCACATAGTTCAACTATTTGTTCACTACCAATCTTGTACCATTACAAAATACCAACATTCTGGCCATAGCTTTGTAGATATAAGTTTTAAATTCGAGAGTTGATTTTGTAAAAATACTTTTTTGAAGCTAATAAATCAGTTCGATTTAAATTCAATTCAATTCAAATACCAAAATTTTTTTTTCTAAACAGATTTAAAAAACTACTGCAACAATTTTTATAAAATTTTCAAAATTTGTTTTTTATATAGAAAGGAGAAGATTTAAAATGTCGTTCAATAAGATCAAATTACTGCCAGTCCCACAATTCTTGTATTAAAGTTTTATCCATATTCAACGCCCTTAGAAAGCTGATATTTTGTAAATCTCTTCAACCTAAATTTTCTTACATTTCATATTTCTTCTCATAAGCATCTCGATGAACCTAAAATTTTGTTACTGAGCTGCATTGAACTTAAACCAGATCGTAATTTTCTAACTTTATATGTATGCCAGAAAAGAAGTAGGTATGGCCTTATTATGCACTTGCATCAGCTTCACCAAACTAGCATTTTATAAACATAGCGAGTTCCATTCCTCCCCTTAAGCAATTCAAACGTAATACTCGCGCTTCTAGGAATGCTCATCAGTTGAGCCTTTCTTTAGTCGCACTACACGAATTTGGAATGCTCTACGCAGCCTGATTTTCCTTGCCCTTGTAATCTTCAGACATCTAAAACCAGTATGCATCGGTATCTCCTCCGAACGAAGGGTAGTCATAGCCCCTTTCGCATGCGCGCTTAATATTAAAAAAAAAAAAAAAAAATACTTATGCACATAATCTACAAAAGCTTTGAGCTCCGTTGCAACCACCAAATCCTTTTTCCTGCATGAGGTTTCAAACAATGTTCTCACAAAATTAATTTATATTTGCAAACGTACATATATGTATGTATGTATGTATGTATTGACAATGCACATCCATGTAGGATCACCTTATAGATCCGAATAAACTCAAACACCAATTATGACATAATCGAATACGATAAGAAAGGAATAACGAGAATGATGACACTCGCTTTCCGACCGCTAAGAAGTCAACGTTATTAATAAGAAGCTCTATTTTTCTTTTTTAATTTTATATATTTTTCAACACAAAAACTTAGTCTTTGTTTTTTATTGTACGGAAAATCCCACACACATATGTACATATCTTTAAATACAGGGTGTCCCGTAAAGGATGGTCCAAACTGAATATGGATAAAGCTACAATTTTTCCAAAGATATTTCTTAAAAAAACCTGATGGTTTTCGAGAAATTTTTAAAAATACTGGACTTTTCCCCTTTCACCCTACAAAATCGAAAGTCCTTGGCCAAATTTAAGGTTTTTATTTAAAAAATGCGTAAGACATCATAATTTTAACCTGTTTTATTGGATTCAAAGGATTATAACTTTCTATCTGAGCACCGCCTTAGCAAGTTTTATACTTTTTTAAAAACTACAGAAAAACGGGATATTTTTGGGATATAAAACCTGTATTATGTCATACGAATTTTATTCATGGAGCTCTTAAGAAGATTGAGGTCAAAAATTAAGTTTGGTCAAAGTTTAAGTTTATCTTTTAGATTGTAGGCAAATGGTGAAGTAAATGAACATTTTTTTATTCAGTAAAATAAGGCAAACTATTAGCCAAAGTTTAAGTGTAAAAATTGTAAAAAACAAAAATCAATTATGGACAGGGTGAGCAAAAAACTGGTTCAAAGTAAAGTTGTTTTTAAATTTCGAAAAATAGCCATTACTCGAAAACCGTTATGATTCCGAATGAGCAAGTTTTCATATTCTGAAAGGTCATGACCTGGTCAATCACCATATTCAGTTTGGACCATCCTTTATGGTATATAATTATACTGTACGTGTGTATGTCAATGGACTCCTCATAAACGGCTGGACTGATTTGAAATGTTAAAGTTGGCACTCTGACTCTAAGCAGAGCAGCGACCCAAATAGTGTAAACAGACTTAGAACGCACAATGCGGGTCACTTAATGTACTGGTGTCCAACAAAAACTGTTGAAAAACGTCTTAAATGAGTCATGAATACGAAGCATTTCATCTTCATTAACTAATGTCCATCTCATAGTCTGAACTATTGCGTATATCTTCACAATTTTCATCAAAACCCTATTTTTTGCATTTAAATTGTTTTTTGTTGCACTTTGCCGGGCTGATTTGTGAATCTAAACCATCCAGGGCGCCACCCAAACGCATACAAAAAAATTCACTCAAATCGGTCCAGCCGTTTAGGAGGAGTTCAGTGACTAACCTTCCAGCATATATCAGTTTTTGTGCCTGCAAGTCTTGCGATAAATATTTGCTAAGTAGAAAAAGATTTGTCAAAAAAAAACATAAATAGTCAAACAAAGGGTTAAGGTTTTTTGAAACAAAGAGTTAAGGTTATAAAATTCTTATGAAAAGACTTTGTAGGAAATTTTAATTTTATTTTTTATTTGAATAATTCCTTAACCTCCTTTTGTCCTTTATTAGTAGATTTTTTTCTTCAAGTTCTTATTCAAGGTTGTATTATATTATTTACCAACAACATTTTATTACTCCAATGTGAAAACATTACTACTCGTGCAATACAATATTCATTGAAGCTAATTAAAATTTAGAATAATCACCAAAAATCAATATATGCATATATGCTAATGCATTGATATTGCCATAGCACTCTTAACAGCAGTATTAATTTGGTTGTATATTTAAGCAAAATAGAATGGCAATTAAAAAACCAAACTTATTGCCAATTATTCAACGATTTAACTACAAGTCTTACCTAGCTTCAATGCTTAATTATATTTTGCATGTTTCTTATTTGCTTTATCAATAAATGGCACACGGCACAAAACAACTTTAAGATACAAAAATAATAAACAAAAACTCTGCAATATCAACTAATTGGTATGGATTGAGATTAACTTTCAAGGCTGTCTCGAATAAATACATAACATACAAACAAAATTAAACTAATTTGAAAGTATAACAGACATGATTTTTTGAAAAGAAATACAAAAATGCAAAAAATATCATTAAATAAAATGAATACAAATTTAATAAATACGTATTTTAAAAAGCAATTAATTAAAAAAAAACTTTAGTATTATTATTTTTGCTCTGCAGTGACGATGTGACCGCATCTTTTTTATTTGAAAAATAGACAGTAAAATTCGTGCTGCTTAACAATTTTATTAGGTTGAAGATACGAGAAAGCTTTGATCTCGATATAAAGAAATAAATAAGTTGGTATTATTTGGAGATTTACTGAATAAAGATCTATTATTAATATTTTTCATATTTCATATTTAATTCATTACGGTTTCATATAAATATGCTGAACGAAATATAACGATAACTCAACAAGGTGGAATGGAATGGAATTGAAAAATAAAAAAAAAATTCAAATTAGGCAAATAAATTGTAATATTATCGACCTGGCCGAAGATTTGGCCAACAAAAGTAATTAACACACTTTTTGTAGAAGTGAGAGAAATTTAAAATAACCAATGACTTGGATTTTTGTATTGTAAGGGCTTAACTACAATAGATCTACTTTTTTTTAAAAGTACAAAAGTGAGAAAAACATGTAAAAAAAACATGATAAACATGTATTCTACAGAAAACTACTTCCAAAAAAACATACGAGAATTGTTCTGACAGATTTAACCGCCATACATAATTTTTAATTGTTTGTTGTCTTCAGCAAAGATATAAATTTCGTACTTCTGTACTTTTTGCAAACAAAAAAACAGGTCAATGTCGTTAACCCCTTTTTATATAAATTTTTTATTTGAACACTACCTTATTCTTGTAACTTATTTTTATCTGTGACTTAACCTCTGCACCTTTCAAAAAAATATGAAAATATTTTGTCGCTCAATTAGAAAAAAATAAAAATATTTCCTTTTCAACAACATACAATAAATCAACAAAAAATTACACTTCCTCAGTTAACACAAGCTTTGCCCTACTAAAATTATGAATTACTTTGTGGATACAACAGTTACTTTTCTAAACCTAAAACCGCCAATTTGTTTGTTTTTGTTGCGTTGTTTCACTATGCCAATATAACTCAGGATATTATCATTTTTGCTGATTTTATGCGTTTTATAAATCTCCAAGAAAAAGCCGATAAGGTCCTCTTAGAAAGCTAATATTTGTGGGATTGCCAAAGATTTAGATGATTGGACTTAAGAAAAATGCCAGAGAACCAGAACATATATTTTTAAAATTTATTGAAGTGGTAATACCTCTAAGAAACAAATTGGAAAATCGCTAGTTTTAAAAACCCACCCTCGCCAGAGGCTGAAAAAAATCTGGCAGCCTTTGGTTTTCGATACCACGATATAAGCACCTACAAACCCTCATACTCATATTTTGTTTATCCATCCAATCCCAAAATTTAATTTCTGCTCTTAAACTATAACCTTAACATAATATGGTAGGCAAACACAAATAGATACAACGAACATTGAATTTTGGGACAATTAGGAGAAAGAGGACGTTAAAGTTCCATACAATTGTTGCAAGATTACGTTATTTCATCTAATGCCTTACCTCTAATGACAGCCAGACACCTAAAAACTATTAAACTAATCCTATCATTTACGCTGTAGTGTCAAAACTTAACTAATTTGTATATGCTCTTTGGGCAACTATTTAGCAATCACAATCAGAAATACCCCTACAGTGTGGACTTAGCAACGTAAAATTGGCCCCAAATATAAAATAAAAAATATCCCGAAAAATTTGTATAGGAAACAGCAAAAACAAATAAAAGTTTAAAATGTGTTAATTGGGGCCATTTTTCATGGTTTTGGGGCATTTTTTCTTTCTTAATTTTGGGGTGAAATTTCATTATGAAAAATGGCCCCAAACTTTTATTCTTAAAACAAAATACAAAAACTTTGAACATAGACTAACTGACAACTTAGGCGCCTGCCAGGCGACTGAGCATACCCCAACGTGAGCGGGACAGAGAACCCAAAAAGGGAGTTAAAATCATAGAACCCGCGAAGTGGACCAGGCGAGGCACTTTTAAGGCTATCCCAAACCGACGCAAAACACCTTTTCTTCTATTGTAATTTTTTTGTTGTTGTTGCTTCTTATACTTATTTTGGGGCAATTTTTCATTTTTTGTTTGGAGTCATTTTTCATAAGTTATGTGCCATTTTTCATTATGAGCTCACATTTGGGACCGGTTTAAATAAATGGATACGATCCGTCGCTCTTTCTAAAATAGTCCAAATTTCTGTTAATAAACAATGTGTACATATGTAGATACTTCTTTTGCAAATAATACTTACTTTTTTTAAATACTGACAAACATACACATAAACAAATTATTTTTTGATATTAAAGCTTAATATTCAATTAAAAAGTACAAGTGACCTCAACTCCAGAAATTATTGTGTTTCGCCCAAGGTATAACAGTGGGCTCTTCAGTCAGTCTGTTATACCCTACTAAGACACAAATTTTGGTCGATGTTTACCGACTCTTATAAAAATCACAGCATACTTATATATATTTCCTATGGAAGTTGTTTTTGAGCAAAAATATATAAAAATGTAACTTTCTCTGTTGTCCGACAGGTTATGAATTTTCAATTTTTCACCAAAAAATCCAAATAAATAATGGTAAACATCTCCCAAAATTTCAGAGTTCCAATCCGAACCCTTAAAATGATAAAAAGCATTTATCAGGAAAAATTCAAATGTCCATTAAATGCTTTAAAAGCTACATGCAGAAAAAATTTTTGGTTTCTGCACATCTGTGGGAAAAAACCTTTGCAACGTTATATAATTTATTTAGTTCCGTTGAGTATTTACAGAGAAAAGTGTACCGTTAGGTTTTGCTTAGGATTTGCTAAGAGTATTAATATATATATTTGTATTTACACCAACTTCCTTAAGTCTATATTAAAATTAAATTTAAGGCATATATGCATTTTTGAATTTAATGTACCTACAACACTTACTCATCAACAGTTTATTTCTAATGTTTAATAAGGAATATATAAAAACAAAAGTTCGCTACTCAACTCTTTCGTTTTGACAGATTTTTCTATAATCTTTGAAGAACATAAATTGAATATAAGACCACAGTAATCTTCATTCAATTAAATACCATATTTCAAGTTGGTCCATATATAGTGAGGCATTATAACTTACCCAACATAATTCGAAGGTAGCCGCTATTTGTATTCAAAGAGAAAGAAATACTCGCCCATGTCTAATTTGTTTGCAATCACAGAAACAACCTTAAATTTATTTCAATAATTAAAGTATCTAAGTTTCCATTAAATCATATTGGTCTAACAAATCCACCTCTTTCTTAACCAACCATTTTCAAGGTCAAATAGAAGAAATCAACAACAAATACAAGTTCGCTGGTCAGCTCTTTCGTTTTTGCCTGTGCCAATCTTTCCTCTAAACCATGAACAAAAAATGCAAATGCAAATGTAACACAAGTGCTAATCATTCGTTTAAACGTTTCAGGTATATCATTTAACCAAATAAAAAAAAATACAAAATGAAAATAAAATTCATAAAAATCAAATAAACAAGATTGCGAACTATACTGCATCTCGCGCATGTACCAATATAGTAGCAGCAACAGGTTTATTATTAAGAGTTTATTTTTTTCTACTTCTTCTTCATCTTTTATTTTTATTTTACCCACAACCGTTAGGCATGTCCCTCGTTAAATAATTTACAATTGCTGCAGGTTTTGGTATAGCACGTTCCAACAACTAACGACAAAATTAAAAAAAAAAAAAAAATAAACCAGATGGTTGAACTGAAAAGATAAAGAAAAACGCAAGTTTTTTTTCAACGTCCAAATTAATAAAAAAAAAAAATAAAAACCAAATCATTGAATCTATAGTGGACCAAGTTATTTCATTTTTTTTTATGAAGTAGGCACAATACGAATCATAGACTGGTAGACAGCCAGACAGATTGATCATGCAACTTTGGTGCAATTCATAATATTTTTAAGGTGATTTTAGAGAGCGCACGCGGTGTGGAGCTGGCGTGCTTTGCTCAAAAATCTAGAGCACCAGTTGTGATTTTTTTTTTATTTTGGAATGAAAATAAAACTCTGCACAGGTAAAAGGCAATAATTCAAGCGCGCTCAAGATGGTGGTATGGTCAGTGGAATCCAAGCAGGTACCGCGCGCGCGCCGCCGCACCGCGCCATCGCCATCGTTCAGCTGGGTGTGACTGACACGGAACATGACACTTAAGAATTTTATTAGCAAAATTTATTGCTTTGCTGCAGTTTTGAATTGAACTATGCGGTCGTAGCTACGGCAGCAGTGCAATTGGCAGCAATAATTGGCTCCAAAAAGGGGAACGAGTCAATAAACCAAAAATTAAAAAAAAAAAAAAAAAAAAAATACTTCGAAACGGCATCTGAAACTCTGGAATAAAATGCATGCCTATCCGGGAATAAATTAAATATAAATACACAAAAACTAGGTCTCACAACGCCTTCTCTGTATTTATACATCACCGTCCACCATACTGCGATTGCCTAAAGGTTCTCACGAAAAGAATTGAATAAATAATCACAATCGTCAGTGAACCGGTCAAAGATTTGTCCATACGTGGTCTGATTTAAAGAGATTCTAGATCCAGAGTGATATCAATGGTTCAATGATTATGTTTGATTGGTAGTTGTTGTTGTCGTCATGATGGTGGTGTCACACTGTGGGAGGTTAGTCTTTGTTTTATTCTTGTTTTTGAGAACCTAGGTTAATGAACTAACATAAATTTATACATTTACATACATATGTCGTATATGATCTGTTTTAGTGAAAATAATTAATTTATTCATGAAGATTTGTTATTTTATTATTTTTTGTTCAAATTTATTCATAGACTGGTGGCTTCTGTAGTATCGCAAATATGATTTATATTCCTCATTTACATAACAAATAAGGGGAATCTAAAAATTTTTGGCAGAAATGTTTTGAATTAACAAAAAAAATCAATATAGGTACGAGTATAAAAACAGGCCTTCAGGGTTATTGGATTTGTGAGATGTGGGAGTGTGACACACGATGTGAACTGATATCGTGAAAAAGTTATTTTGGGATGAACAAATTGTGATCCAACAACGCCTTTTAGAGTAGTTTGTCTTTGATAGCATGAAAGGCCATGGATTGAGGTCAAAAGGTAATGATTTTGACAAATGTTTTTATTTCTTTTTAGCTTGATAGATTGTTAGCGTTTCCTACTTAACTTAAAACAAAATTAATCTCTAGTCCGATGCCAGAGGGAAGAAAGGTCAAAATATATTGTATTTACACAGGCAGTGAAATTTTACTATAATGTTGAACGTTCATATAAGAGATCATTAATATGAATGAACGAACATAATGTAAAAGACGCAATAAAAATTAAATGTATATGTAAATGTATGCAATCTCTTAGGGCCAGTTTCACAGTTACAGTTGTTGCACTTAAGTGCGTAATATAGGATAAAAAATGCCAATTACCACAGTGCACACTTACATGAATAAGTTGCACTTAAGTATCCCGTGTTGGGCACTTGAGTGTTACTAACTCAGACTGAGAAAATTAACAAACTTAAGTGCAACTTATTCCGGTTAGTGTTCAATGTGAAACTGGTCCTTAAGCTCTCGTCACACACTGAATAAGAAAATGCTTTTAGAAAGCGTTTCGAAAGTTTCGATTTTGAAGTTTTCCCGAAAGTACTTTCAGAGAGCAGTCACACAATAAAAGGAAAGTGCTTTCTATAAACGACTTTTTACTTTTAAGAAAGCAAATTTTCTGAAAGCACGTCACACTATGAAAGCAAAAAAATTTTCTGAATGGGCTTTCTGAAAATAAAAATTACATGTGTATATAAAATACAAAAGATTCGTATCGTGCGATACATCGATTGAAATGTAGGGTACTCCCTAAATCACGAATATGCAATTTGTAATCCTCTAAGAAGCTTAGCTGGAAATCGCATTTAATGACGGAAATCGGTGTCAACTTTAGAGGGTCTAAGACATATAGTTTAGGCGCAAAATAATTTTTTTGTTGCTAAATAAAATCCAAATCAACTGTTTGAAAAATAAAAAATGAAAAAGTAACTCAAAATTAAAAATATAATGCTTCATTTAATAGAATACGATTAATGTTAAATGATAAATAATTGTCAGTTTTACAAAAAAATACTCCTTTCTGAGAAGCGCTAAAATGCATTAAAAAAAAATATGGACGACTGGATCGCATGAACTTGCTCTCGTAGCTTACCGCTAGAAATTAACTAGACATGGACGGTGTTTATATAGTACTAGTTTGCTAATATTTCTATTTCGTTAACGAACAAATAATAAAAACATGATTTAGTACTAAAATGATTGGAAAAAAATTAAAAAAATTATGTTAAACAACCTAACTCAGCTTGTTGACGAGCCTACTCGGATTCCTGACGTTACAGGTCAATCCGCCAACACTCTAGACTTGTATTTTAACTCTGACCCTAATAAATACACAGTAAGTGTATTATCGCCTCTAGGCAGATCAGACCATTTTGTGTCATATCTGCGAATCTGCCACCTAAGCACAGTTAAAGAAAAAACTCCTAAGAAAACCGTTTGGTTGGCAGTACGAGAAAGGCAATTGGGATGGTTTAAATGTTTTTTTCAGGAACTTTAATCGGTCACTTTGATTTCTCGATAGTGACATAGAATCCAGCGCAGATATGATTACAAATTTGATTATTTGTGGAATAAGAAATTTTATACCGAATAGGGTGAAATCTATTAAACCCAAAGAAAAGTCATGGTTTGATTGCAGCTGCAAAGAGGTTATCAGGTTCAGAGAAATAAGCTTCCGTTGTTATATGGCCAACCCTACTGAAGAAACCCGGAAAAAGGTTCAACACGCTAGAAAGACTTGTACAGTACATATTCGATGAACCAAATTTTTACATGATCAACAATTACGGCAAAAAATACTACAATGCCACAAAGGTGGTAAAATTTGTTGGTCATTTGTAAAAATAAATAAATACGAAACACCACCTCGTCCTCGGTGCCAACGCTCGTCTTCAATGATACTCCTTTTGTCAGCTCACTAGATAAAGCTAATTTGCAAAACAGTTTGCTGTTAATTCGACGCTGCCAGAAAGTGTTATGACTCCTCCTGTACTTGGGAGCGTAAATGGTTTTATGGGACAAATCCTTTTACGCACTCGTGCAGTTGCAGTTCTGAAAGATCTCGGTATCCCTCCCATTGTTCTAAAGAGGTGTTCTTCAACGCTGGCAAAACCACTACGTAAGCTTTTCCATCTGTCCTACTCTAATGGTCTCTTTCCGAGTGGATGGAAAACAACATTTTTCCAGCCTGTCCCTTAAAAAGGCGTATCTTCTTCACCCTCTAACTATTGTCCAATTGGCCTTACGTCCCTTCTTTCCAAGGTCATGGAAACTCTGATTAATTTTCATCTCAAGAAATATCTCGAAGAACGAAAGCTTCTTAATGACCGGCAGTTCCATCTTTCGTGGCAATAGGTCCACTGGGTGATCTGATGGTTTATCTCATCAAACAGTGGCACAAATCTTTACATCGTTTTGGAGAAAGTACGATTATTGCACTTGATATTTCAAAAGCATTTAATAGAGTTTGGCAACAAGCTTTCTTATCGAAAATGCATGCATTTGGCATCGACGAATTTCTGCTTCGTTGGATTAGAAACTATACCTTTCGGACTGTTCAATACAAGTTGTATTGCGGATGTTTTCAAGTATGAAATCCATAAAATAAATGCTGGGGCTCTGTTTTGTCTCCGACTCTCTTCCTTCTATTCATAAACGATCTCTTGTCTGAAACTTATAATCCATTAAACTGTTTTGCTGACGACAGTACCCTCAGCTTTTCTTATTCGTTTCTAGAATTAAATCCATATCGTTCGGATGTGGAACTTCAACAACAGCGTATGATTTTCACAGCATTGTCCAATGGGGAAACAAAAACCGTGTAGAATTTAATGCTTCAAAAACTCAATGCTGTCTCTTGTCCTTAAAGCGAAACCCACCCCCTATGCTGCTATCCATGAGTGGCACTTGCATAGAGGAAAGCGAACAGCTTTCAGTCCTCGGTATGTGTGTCACAGACCACCTTTTGTGGAAAGACCACATATTTGACATCACCAAAAATGCTGCTACGTGTTTAGGTTTTCTCCGTCGATGCAAGAAATAAAGCCATTATTATAAAACCATTATTCGTCCAAAACTTGAGTACAACTACCATATTTGGGCTGGTGCTCCAATAACCCACTTAAGTCTATTGGATAGAATACAAAAGAGAGCTCTTAAAATGATAGGTGAAAGGACTATAACTGACACATTTACATCTCTTGAGCACCGTCGCAATGTTTCATGTCTTTCGTTATGTTACCGATATTTTTACAAACAGTGTTCTAGTGAAATAGCCAGTTGCATTCCTCCCCCTAATCAATTCAACCATAATACTCGTGCTATTAGGAATGCCCATCAGTTTACCCTTGAGCCCAACATCGGACGTACTGTTAAGTACAGAGATTCTTTCTTTAGTCGTAGTCGCACTACACGAATGTGGAATGCTTCCCAGCTCAATTCCACCCCCCTCCCCCAAATTGTGATCTGCAGACATTCAAACACAATGTGTATCGGTATCTCCTTTTAAATTCGGTCCAACTTACCTAATCACTCGTGCTGTGGTAGTCGCAACCCCTTTAGCGCGCGCTAAATATTTAAAAAAAAAAATTGGCATTATTCCCTAATATTCTTATTATGCCGCCATAATCTTGCATTCTTACTGTAGAACGATTATGTTGTTAGAATATACCCAATAATCATGTTCTTAAATATTATTGACGAATTTAGGACAACCTGTATGATAATTTTCAATTTGGAAGGGTTTTGCGATCTATAGTGCAGATGTGTTTCGCTCTGACAACAACAATTAATAAAAACAATTAATAAAAAATGATTTCGACATTTTCTTCTTATTTTTTTGCATTAATTCAAAAAATTTAAAATTGTTATTTTAACTCATCTTAATCTTAATAATATTTTAAATTTGAAAGTATGTTTGTGTGTCTGTTTGTTCCACTTTATCTAAGAAAATATCGAAATGATTGGAATGAAAATTTGTGGAACAAGAGTTTGGATGTAGGGAATGAACATAGGCTAATTATTTTTTTTCAAAAATTTAAAAAAAAACAATTAAAATGCTAAAAACAGGGGATTAATGATATTGGTGAAGCTTAACGCAATAGTTTAGACTATGAGATGGAGATCCTTTATATAGAATATATAATGTACAGTCGTGACCCGATTCGTGGGTTTTAAGACTCTTTTTTTGGGTCGTTGCTCTGCTAAGAGTATGCTTAATCGTCAGGCCATTGCCAATGTCAACATTTTTTTGGTGGGCGGCCTACTAAATTCAGTCCACCGAAGGTACTGTTGTCTAAGAAAAACAGTTTAAAAAAGTTTTTTGACATTTGTAAAAAAAATATTTCCTTTTTGTTTTTTATATAAATCATTGAAAAAGTATTTGAAATGTGTGCTTTAAGCTAAAAATATAAAATTTAATATTTTCAATACTCAAAAAAAGATTACGAAATAACACAATTTTTTTGTCACCATCCATATGGCAAATAATTTTATCCTCGACAATTTGGTAAATATTGACAATACCGAGTTTTGTTTAATTTAGCTTAGCAAACATATACGCAATTTTTTCTAGAAGTACACGCTTTACTTCTTTTCATAATTTAAAAATGAACTAAAGTTTTGTTTCAACATCTAAAATAGTGCAGCAAAAGCCGATGAAAATGCAAAAAATAAAAGGGATTTATTTAAATTGGTGAATCTATACTTAATAGGTTGGACTAATATACTGATATATGTACGTTAATGGAAATGTTTTATCGGTAAAACTTAGCACTTTTCAGTGACATTGGTAAAATTCTGAAATTTTTGGTTTTCATAATTCATTCAGGACTTTTTTCCAATAGTGTTTGTAGGACAACATTACCCTCAGTGGCCACCTTCTGAGTTCCAAGAATTTTAACTCTCACCTTGGGTCTTCTGTTCCATTAAAGAAACTTTGTTGCTCCGCTTTTGTTCAGTCGCCAGGCAAGCACCAATGAAAATATTATATTTCTTGGACAGCAGTACCTTGGATCCGCCTATCAAATGTGGTTCATCAAAGGTACTGTTGTCCAATAGAAAATGTTGAAAAAAGTCCGGAATGAAAAAAAAAATATTTCAAACTTCTGCTAATATCACTGAAAAATACAAATTTTGTCGGTAGTTCTGGAATATTCTCATTTCGAAGTTTTACCGTATGTATCGGGGTTTTCAATAAGAGCGCTACAAAAGTTTTTTTTTAAATAAAACAAAAACGGTTTTGGATATCAATAAAATTCTTTATTCCTGTGAAAGCACGTTCGATGGCACTTGATTTCTTTTCCATGGCCACCACGGGCACGCTTGCAGTCGTCCAGACGCTGAACCCAATTTTCGACGGTTTTCAAGCATAAATCGGCCGATACTGCTGCAATTTCACGTTCGATATTCGTACGAAGTTCATCAATCGTCGCTGGCTTGTTGGCATAGACCATAGACTTGACGTAGCCCCACAGGAAATAGTCTAACGGCGTCAAATCGCACGACCGAGGCGGCCAAGCGACTGGACCATTTCGTGAGATAACACGTTCTCCAAACTTGGTTTCCAATAAATTGATTGTGACATTCGCTGTGTGGCTTGTGGCGCCGTCCTGTTGGAACCACATGTCCTCCAAGTCCATATCATCCAATTGGGGCCAAAAATATTCGGTTTTCATTGAACGGTAGCGATCCCCATTCACAGTAACGTGCCAGTCTTGATCATCACGGAAGAAGTACGGCCCAATGACGCCGCCGGCCCATAAACCACACCAAACCGTAATTTTTTCGGGATGCAATAATGACTAATGGAGTACGTGAGGATTGCTGCTGGACCAATACCGCATATTTTGTTTATTGACGAAGCCATTCAGCCAGAAATGAGCTTCATCGCTGAAGATGATTCGAATCATTTTCAAGTTGTTGCTCAGCCTAATTCACGAACATACGACGCTTCTGGTGGTCAAGCGGCTTCAGTTCTTGCGTCAATTTAATCTTGTAAGGATGTAGGCCAAGATCTTTTCGCAAAATTCGCCACAACGACGTCACAGAGATGCCCAACGCTTGAGAACGACGTGTGAGAGACACATTTGGGCTTTCTGCAACTGAAGCCTCAGCGGCAGCAATATTCTCGATACTACGGGCACTTCTTTGTTTCATTGGCACGGGAACATTTTGTACTGTGCCTGTGGATTCAAATTTTTCCACTAGACGCTCAATTGTTGATCTGCTAGGACGATTATGACGAGCATAAATTGGACGTAGCGCTCTTAACGTTGAGGCCACTGCATCCGAATTTCGGTAGTAAATTTTAATAATTTTGACTCTTTGTTGGCCCGTGTATCTTTCGATTATGAAATGACAAACCTTACTGAAGAGAAATGTCAAAAGAGCGGCAAGAAATATGGCGTCATTTGCTGTCCCTGTTGCTCTACTTTTATAGCGTCCCTGTTGAAAAACCCTTAATTTTCATAGTAAAATACATTTTCGCCTTGAATTAAATTAGAACTGGTCAATTAAAAACAAAAAATTAAAGAGGTTTTCGTGTGATACAAAACTCACAGCTAGGCTGCATAGCTTTCGCTCCGCCATATATTAATATTAAATGTTTGAATGAACAACAATCACTTGAAATTTTTTGCTTTTGTTAAATGTTGCAGAAAAAAAGTATTTCTTCAGTTTTAGGTAAAATTTTATTTCAATCATCTAAACATTTTTTAACGTTTATTCTTCTAAAAAAAATGACAAGATTAAATATATTAACAACAGGATGTCTCCACAAAATTCTATCCGACGAACCTAATAGTATTTTCTTAGTTTTAAGGAAATTGTGTATTTAAATCATTCAACAAGTGTGTGAAGCGTGTACTTCAAGGAAAAACTTTAAAATTAAATATTTTCGATTTTGAACAGAGTTGAATAAAGTTATAGTATTACTTAAACAACATAACAAACAAAATTAACTACCATCGTGCAAACAAAATTGTTTCCAAAGTTTAAGGATTAAAATTTATTTTAATCATACAAAAGTATGAGAAGTTTTCTAGTGACAACTTTGTTTATCCGGAAACTTTAAAGTTAAAAGAAATTGAATAACGCAAACATCAAAAAAGTCTATTTTTGAAAACTTGGTTCGTGAGAAAACATGAAATACTTTATTTGGAAGGCATCTAGTAGAAATTGCGGTTAGCCTTATATAGTCAACAAAATTATCATTCTTTAAACTGTGCGAAATAAATATTAATTATTTCCAGGATTCTATCCTCCCGCTAAAATATGCCTTACGCTTTAAGATTAAATTAAAAAATCGGTGTAGCCAATATTTAAATCAAATTATTAAAGTACAAATTATTTGTCATAAGAGGTTTTCCTAAGTTTTAAGGAAACAAAAAATTTGGTCTTCAAAATCATTCAAAGAATTATGGTCAAATAATCATTTATTCAAAAAATTTATACAAATCATTCAAAAAGCGTGTATTTGAAAAAACAAATTCGCAAACTTAATTCATGCGTATTATAAGTGATGTCAAAATAGGCACCCAATTAACAAAGTTGCGTATTCAAAGGCTTTAAAAAAACATCAGAAAATCTATTTTTGAAAATTTTTTCGATGAGATAGCCTTATTGAGCACCGGTTTGTACGCCAACAGTAAACTAATTTTCATTCTCAAAACTGAGAAGCAACGCGAGCATGGGGCCGCTAGTTTTAAATATTTCCTCGTTAACAATTATTGACAGCCGACAGCACTGAGAATTGATTTCTAATATTTTATTTAAGTTCATCTGTTTTAAATACTTTATTTCCGTCAAGATTTTTTTTTTTAAGTTCTTATGTTTATTTGATCAAAAATGTACTTTTATTTTACCCTAATTTTTTTGTATTTTCAGGTAAGCAATTGATATTGAAGCATGACCATTGACCATCTAGTTGTGTAAGTTGAAGAATAAAATTGTACTTATATGCCTTATGTGTTATGTAGTTACAAGAGACATTACAAAAGCATTTTTCTTGAAATACAAATAAATTATAACAGTGTTCTTGATCGTTAAACAAAAAGCCACTAATCTTTTAGGTCAAGAATTTTGTATATAAAATGTTGTCTTCATAAAACATTGAAATACAACGGGTCTCCAGAAAAAAAGCCTAACAGAATTTAGTTCGATTTAAATCTTATGACGCTTAACCCGCGCCTTATTTTCAATCTAAACAAAAAGAAGAAAAATCATTCTTACATTCTTTATTAAAGTATATCAGTTTAATAGTTTAAACATTATTATGAACCTCTAAATTCAATAAGCAACAAACCAATTTACTGCTATAAATTGTATTTAAGTTTTTTTTTTTTTAATTTAATGAAAAAGGTGTAACCTTTTTTCATTTGATGGATCACGCACACTTTCATACTTTCAGCTTTAATACCGAGCCTAAGATAATTGGCCATACAAGCCCAAATTCGTCTACATTAATTTCTAGCTATTAGGCGTTATGAGGTTAGAAAGTCAAGGTCTATAGGCTTTAAAGACCTTCACTTTTTAATAGCCGACTAGCCTTTTTCCTTTGCATCAGTCTGTGTAAAAACTTTGATAATAGTCTCTTTTGTTTTGATTGATATCAATCTATCTATACAGTTAAGTTGGGATATTAAAAATCTATAAAGATGAACAATTTAGTGGTTTTTGATGTAAGAGTTTTGTCAAACACGAAACGTCTTAAATATGTTCTCTATAAAAACACATACTTCCTGAGGCTTTATTGCAGCCGAATGGCATCGACAGACGTATTTTAAACATCTTTTAATTTAATACATGCGGAGAGTATTGAAAAACATATAAGATACACAATCTACGCACTTTCAATAAATACTTCAACTTAAACGATAATAACATTGCGTTTGAGGTGCGTGATTAGATTGCTGGCATAGCATAGGCATCTACAGACTCTATAGATACTTAACCGGATTGCTCTTAAAAGTAAGATATAACCATTTCATGGTGAGATAAAAAAAAAACATTAATTTACCACCCGATTGACTATCACTTACCATTTATACCATGGACAAGATAAGTAGATACACATGTTGTATCTTTTGCATTACATGCGCGATGTCGATGTGGCCTAATTTACTATTCAAGGTAATTTAAACTTTAATTGAATATTTCCCTTCAAGAACTCCAACTCCAGCTCAATTCGACACTTCTTATGTACTCAGACTTAAATTTCTGTTTTCAATTTTGTTTTGTTTTTTTTTTTATAATTTCAACAATCAAAAAGTGAGTGAGAGACACAATCGACAGCTGACAGATGAACTGACACATTCGCCACATGGTTCTGTTCTGCCACATACACTGAACAAAATTAAGGTACACACTAAGCTTGGAATTGTTTCACAGTTGTTGTGCTCTTGTTTGGTTTTCTATTTTTATTTAGATTTCCAATTTGTTGATAACACACGCCTTTAATTATTTTGGCTTTCGTGCAATTTAAATCAACAAACTGGAAACAAAATTGCTACTAGCTTCTTCTGCGTTCTGTACTAAGACCCTTGGTTGTTCAAAAATTTGGGAAAATCTATATATAAATAGCCTTAAAAAAATTTTGTGGTACCATTTGCTCAGAAAGTATCCAACCGATTTTGATAAATTTTATATGGTTGGAAAGCCATAGTTGCGAAGGTGTGCGAAATATACCACTGTTACCACATTACATATGTGGGTTGTGGTTTGTGTTTGCACTGCCGATGACTAAGCATATTTAAATAAAATTAATTTAAAATTTATAGAACAAATTTTGTGTGATTGAATTTTCTTTCAAGTGTCAAGATGAGTTTTTGAGTGAGTTTTTGTCGAATTTTGGCCAGTGGGCGATATACTACGCTTTCTTGTTAGGTATCACATTTTTTTATCGGTGTACTAACCGCTGCTGCTCTGCTTAACACGTAAGAAATGTTTTCGTTTAAATAACGAAATAATTCTGCCAAGTGTTCACAAAATAAGGTTAAGTAATGAGTTTAATGGAATTCAAAAATGTGCAAATTTCTTAAAAAAAAAAATTAAAAAACAAACAAAAAAAATCATCGCAATGGAGAAGAAGAATCAAAACTCATGATGATGGATATGGAGCGCACGTACATTTTTTTTGTTGTTGTCAGAATGATTGACTCGTGAGCAATCAATTTAAAGCATGACAACATTTTGTGCTAATTTCATTGTTGTTTGTTAGATTGATCTTATTTTGGAAATAAATACCTTAATTAAATTTGTTCCCGTTGTTGGACCAACTCTCTTTTGTTAACTTCGTTATATGCATGATTTTTTTTTTTTGTTTTTAATGAAATTCTGAAGTAACGATACCTTAATCAGATCAAAATCAATCGTGTGTTATGCTTAATGTTAATGAACTTAGGTAAAAATAATAATAATTAGCATCAAACTGTTGAACTGATGCGACACACAAAGTGTTTCAAATATAATAGCGTAAACACTTATATACATTTATAACATGAAATTGATCTAAGACGACTTCAATAAGTTAAAGTTAAACAATTAATTAATTTAAAAAAAATATATATAAGTACAATGAAGTGAGGAATAGTATATACACACAAAAAATTGGTGCGACGAAAATTGATGACTAGGGAAGGTGGTGCATATTTATAAGTAATCATGGTTTGATTCGAGCTGTAAATAGGTTATTAGGGTTAGAGAAGTAAGTTTCCGAAGTTATAAAACCAACCCTACTGAGGAAAACCGGAAAAAGTTTCAACAAAGCTAGAAAGACCTGTAACGTTCATATTCGAAGAACAAAATTTTTGCATGATCAAAAATTACCAATTGCACTTACGTCCCTTCTTTCCAAGGTCTTGCAAACGCTGATTAATTTTCAGCTCAAGAAATATCTCGAGGAACGAAAGCTTCTTAATGACCGGCAGTACGACTTTCGTAGCAATAGGTCCACTGGTGAACTGATGGGGTATCTCACCGAACAGTGGAACAAATCTTTACATAGTTTTGGAGAAATTTAGATAATTGCACTTGATATTTCTAAAGCGTTTGATAGATAGCTCTCTTATCGACAATGCGTGCATTTGGTTTCGATGAATCTCTTCTTCGTTGGATTAGAAATTACCTTTCGGGCCGTTCAATACAAGTTGTATTGGACGGTTTCAAGTCTGAAATCCACTAATTAAATGCTGGTGTGCCCAAGGGCTCCGTTTTGTCTCCGACTCTCTTCCTAATTTTTATAAATGATCTTTTGTCTGAAACTTCTAATCCATTAAATTGTTTCGCTGACGATAGTAGCCTCAGCTTCTCATATTCGTTTACAGATTCTCATCCATGTCCTTCGGATGTGGAACTTGAACGGCAGCGTATGATAAGCTCACTTAATTCTAATCTCGACAGCATTGTCCAATGGGGAATCAAAAACCGCGTAGAATTTAAAATAAAACTCAATGCTGTCTCTTGTCGTTAAAGCGAAACCCACCCTCAATGCCGCTATCCATGGGCGGCTTACATCGAGGAAACCAAACAGATCTCAGTTCTCGGTATGTGACCACCTTTTGTGAATGACCACATATTTGATGTCGCCAAAAACGCTGCTAAGTGTTTAGGTTTTCTCCGTAGATGCCAGAAGTATTTTTCCCCATCTGATCTGGCTGTGATCTACAAAGCCTTTAATTCTCATGTTTGGGAAGGAGCTCCAAAAACTCACTTGAGTTTGTTTGACAGAATACAAAAGAGATCTTTAAAAATGATAGGCGAAAGATCTATAACGGAAACAATTACATCTCTCGAACACCGCCGTAATGTTCCGTGTCATTCTCTATTTTATCGCTATTAAAATAATCAGTGTTCTAGTGAAATAGCCAGTTAAATTTCTCCCCTTAAAAAATTCAACCGTAATACTTGCGCTTCTAGGAATGCCCATCAGTTCACCCTCGAGCCCAACTTCGGACGTACTGTATTGTACAGGGATTCTTTCTTCAGTCGCACCACACCAATGTGGAATGCTTTACCCAACTCGACTTTCCCCTCCCATTTCGAAGTGCAAATGTTCAAAACCAATGTGCATCGGTATCTCCTTCTAAATCCTCTCCTACTTACCTAATCCCTCGTGCTGTGTTAAAAACATTTTAAGGCAGCCATAACCCCTTTTGCGCGCGTGGAATATAAAAAAAAAACTGAATATGTATGCTCCAGAATTTCACACAGTTTAACAAAATGAAACAAAATGTTCTCCAAACTTCAATAGCTATTTCTTAATTCTAACCAGCGCTGCCTTACAGCGTTACATTGCAATGCGAAAAACATGAGATTTCAATATTGAATTATCAATTTTTTCCCCACTAAAAATATTAAAGTAACAATTTGTACTTGGTCTATAGGGCAAGAATTAATTTCGTGTCAAAACAAATTGAGATTTTAATCAAAACTATCTTACAGTGATGCAGAAGTCCAAAAAAGTGATTTTCGTAAAGACGTCCGTCGGCCTGTTTGTCTGTGCGTCCTGATGTACATCGAGCTAGAGCCTAAACGGTTGGACGGATTCGCTTCAAATTTGGTGTGAAGGATTTTTATGTGATTCCGTATAGTACAAATTCGTTTTTTTCCCAAAAAAATAAAAAAATAGCCATGAAGGACCTCTTAACATTAACATTTTGAGCACATTTTCTAACACAATTTTTTGAACCATAAGCAATCAATTTTTCATGGTAGCATCAAAATCAAAACAACTTCCTTCAGTTTAGGTATACCACCCTATGTATGTATGTACGTACATATATCGATTTAGTTTCAAAAGAGAATAAACAAAAATAATTCTCTCTAAAAGGGACGCTTAAATGAAAGGTGCAACAGGGCGTATACGCACTTTTTATTTGAGTTTTTACCAATTCTGTTTATATTTTTGTTTATGCAAAAGCTTAATTGACCGATGCGGTCAATTCTTTAAGTGATGCGCTTAGAAAAAACAGCCATACCAATTTAGGTGTTTTTTTTTTTTTTCTCAATCTTCGTTCCAACTTTTAAAAATAAATATTGAACGGAAAATAAAAATAAATTAAAAATTAAAAATTAAAAATTAAAAATAAATATTGAACGGGAAGATAAAATAGAAAAGTTTCGGTTCCAGAAAATTGGGAAAATTCGGTTAATCTGAAAGTGCTTTTCTTCTATATTTTCATGATTTTTATAAGAAATCATACGACCATAATTCATGATTCAAACGATGAATTTGCGTAGTTCTTTTTTGTCTTATCCGTGGTCTTTCTTCTTTGCTCTCTGCCAACAACCCATTTATTTTCATTTTTTATTATAATCCGAATAAGATTTTTACGGAAGAAAACTTTGAAACAGTTGCGAAACTAAATTGCACTTGCACTTTTTTGTTACAAGAAAAAGGATTCATTCAGCCAAAACTGTTGTCAATGATTTTATGGTAAGGTAGTGCATTTTTGAAGTCGTCCGTTTTGTGGCAAAAAGCCAAGTAGACCATCAAATGAAACTCTCACTTTCAGATTTACTTACAAAATACGTTGAGCTTTGGACGGTGCCTAACGTTTATTAAGTAACGACAACATTTATTAATTTTTCAAACGAAAATAAAGCATAAGGTTTGACTTTTTTTTCTCATGTTTATCACAACTGTTTACATTTAAAATACTTCTTCAAATTCATAAAACGTACGCAAAGGAATTTGTTGAAATTAGAACGGTTGTAGGGTCAGCTTGTTTTAGATAATAGCCCATAAAGCTACTATTAGACGGTCAACGCAAATGGTCAATGCGTTGACTCTCTGACGTCACCAAAAAAACGGTCGAAGCACTGACATGGCAACGTCAACGCTCACCGTGTCAACACCTGAAATATTGACGATCATACAAATGACACAAGTCCGTCAATGTTGTCCCAAAATGCGTTGACAGGTAATATGTGTCAACGAGATTTATCCAAATCGGTGTCAATGCGCTGACAAGTAATCGTTGACGATCACACGGCTTGACCATGTCCACGCGCTTTGAGCGTTGACAATAGTTCAAATCTGTAATTTTTCGAGTTGACGCCTACACATAGTAATGGCGCGCTGTGACACAGTCAAATAAATTTATTTATTTCGGTTTAAATTTTTTTAATGCAAAATGTTAAAAGCAAACGAAATGGAAATGACAATTTAGGTTTCGGCAGAAGGAGCAATTTTCTAAAAAAAAATGACTTAAAATATAAACAAAATTATTAAAAATCAACGGCAACACTCAAAATATCATGTAATAGCGCTTTTGAAAGCCAAAAACCTATTCTTAAATTAACTTTTTAAACCAAGTTGTGCAAACAGTTTTTGAGAAAATAATTTACCAACTCAAAATTCTTTCTTCTTTCCAAGATGGCGGACGCCCCACAAGCCCAAAAATCCCGCAAATCGAGATTTATGCTAAGAAGCAACCCTTCAAAACTGCGTTCAAACTTTTCAGACGTCAAAACTTTTTTCAGATTGCCCTTATTTGACTCCCCGTTGCCTGTTCTAACTACTTTATAGTCGCTGCATCCTCCATTCCAAAGCGCTGGTCGTTTCTCTACTGCCGCAATCAAAGCGGAGACCTCGTATTGTTTGGTCCACGAGTAAAGTAATTTTCTTTTACGTTTCTCTGACAACTTTTCCTTCGATTCATCATCAGGACGCGCATTTACTTATCCGACTCACTGGTGCTTAGGTTCATTTTTTTTTTTAACTCAAACTAATTTAACTTTAAATAATTTTGTTTGGAAATGTTTTCTTTTCTTTTATGTTGCTGTTTTTTTTTTTGTTGCTATTTCTTTAAGTGAATAGAATGTCAACGCCAGCTACTTTGACACAGCAGAAAATTATAGCGTGTCAACGTTGAAACCTGGACAACGCGTTGATGGGCAGTCAGGAAATATCTGTCAATGTGTCCGAAAAATTCTGATGAGGTGAATGAACGGTAAATGAAAACAGTCAACGCGTTGACTTTTCAAACCATGTCATCGCAAGTGTCAACGCTGATGTCAGTGCGTTGACAACGTTTTGCAATGACAATCACACGACTTGAAAGCCGTGGGACAGAATTTGACGTCATTCTGACGTCAGAGAGTCAATGTGTTGACCATTTCCGTTGACCGTCTAATCATAGCTTAAGGGTTCCAATTCAAGTCCTTATTTCTGCTTAGTGAAATATATTACCCCAAAACCAGTATCACAACCAAAATCCTGATGTAAGGAGTACTGTATGAAACTGTAAGTTTTCACCATCCAACTATTCATTATTTAACAAACATAACTTTATTTAGTAGCCCGTAGCGTAATGGTTAGTGCGTTCAACTGTCACGCTGGAGGTCTGGGTTTGCTTCCCAGCCGCGTCCACCTAAAACTAAAAAGTTTTTTTCAGGTCTACTGCCACTTGCGAGGAATTGACAAATTCTCCAAGAGTATCACTTGTCACGTATAAGTGCTTCTCGTCTAGCCGTTCGGATTCGGCATAAAATTGTAGGTTCCTTCCATTCCTGTCGTTAGGCGCACACAGGAATGGTTGCGAGTCGTTAGTCACTAGGCCCTGGTTCTTCATGAGCCGTTGTGCCACCCGATTTATTTAACTTTATTTGTTTACGTTGTTTGATTAATTGTTTAAAATTGATAAGTAACGTTACTAATTTTAAAATACTTGTCATCGGATTTCACGTGTTCAACAACCAACTTGACCCAAATTAATCACTTTGAAATTAAGTATATTTTCCAACCTGGCACCAATGTAGACTGTAAGATCCCCCCCACCCTCCCCTCTTATAGATGAACTGCATACTGACGATCAAAGAGTATTACACAATAGGGACACACACACAAATCCTTAATAACATAGATTAACAAAAATCCTGACCAACAAACATAAGTGACTATTCTCTTATTAAATGCTAAGCTTTTCTTCACATAATATTAATCGAGGACATTTTTTTGTCAAATCTTATTACTCAATGCTAAATTTCTCATGCTACTTCATGAAAACCTTGAGTGTGTAATTGTGCTTACATAGAATATTGCAATCTCTTTAACTCACGACTGGCCTTAAGATAAATAGGTTTCTAGGTACCTACTTGTAATTACATAAATAAATCCCTTACAAGGATAAGCATCACTTAAATTCTAAACAGCCTTCAATTGCATATCCTAATTACTAAAACCAGTAAGCATGATTTTTTTTCTCTATCTCTGTCTTATTAAGGTCAGCGTATATCGTACATTATAGTAGAGGTATATGTCGAATTAAGATGGATGGATCTATATCCAACATTGGTTATAGAATGAATATGTGGTCGATTTATATGTAAAATGAGTTCGTGATTTCGTGCTTCTACCAGCTTTAGTCAACCTTTCACCTATTGACACAAAAATGTCAATGAAAAACAATTTAAAAAAATAAAATCCAAAATCTATTGTCTACCCTATTTGTAAAGGAACCTCTGAGAGAGCACATCTCGCCACTCTTGATAATTCACATGATAAGTCAACCAAGCATCATCATCACCATCACTATCATCGTCATCATCATCAGGATTTACCCTTGTGCTCCATTTTCCTATGCTAATAGATGAAAAGACTTGAAACCTTTGATAACCCACGTTTCTACACCCTTGATGATGATATAGTGTAAAACAAAAACTACTCATACCAACGTAACGTATATTAGGTATACCTCAACTGTATAGTAATATATGTGTGTGTGCCTTCTTTGGGGATCATGGCTATTCGTATATTTTCCGTATATCCATTCTGGGTGACGGATTATTTATTCAGCGGAAATGTGCAATTCCATTTCTCTGTCACGAATAAAGTATCTGGATATTTTTTTTTTTCTGTATAAATGTTTGTATCTCTCAGATGACAGAGAGCACAAAATGAAAATGCGACAAAACCTGAAAAGGGCGATCAGTCGGTACATATACTCGGTACACACATAAAAAACCGTTTTTTGACTTAGTACTCTATTTGGGCAAAACAATGTTACATGTTGCATACAAGTGGTGTTATGAAATTAGGGTGACCAGCAGCTGTAGAATTGTTGTCAACTTGTTTCCGCATATCTCGTTAATGGTTGTTTTCAGAAAAAAATCAACAAACAATTTTTTATTACTTCTCGACGTTTATTCCAAACAACAATATTGTTAATAAATGAAATAAAATTGGTTTATTTTCAGCCAACAAAATAAGATATTTAATAACAAATTTCAGAAGTGGTTTCTTTCTAACCTAAAAAATCAGTTTTTTTGAAGATAGTTTCGAACTTGATGGCTAGAATTGCTAATTAATTAGCCATTTCTGGTTAAAAGAAACCTCTTTAAAAACCCAGGTTGTACAAAGGATTTTTTAAAGCTAAATTTGAACGCAGGTTTTTAAAATACCGAGAAAATGGAGACCATTTTACCAAAAATATGAACATTATGTAAGTGTAATATTGGATTTGTTTTAACCAAAAAATCACCTTCAGTAACAAAATAACTAATTTCTAGCCATTTTTTATGACCGCTGTTATACAGAGTTATTTTATTACCACGGGAATCTCGTTATTGAGGTCACAAATTGTTGCTTGTTCAATACTTGTACTTTTTGACTTCTTTCCAAACAATAATCTTGTTAAAAAACCAATCGTCATTATTACGTTGAACAATACGACATTCGTGCGTTGAATAACGAGAGCAAGTTCGTTCGATCCAATCGTGCATTTTATTTTTTCAATTCAATTGCTTTTACACTATTTAAATTTATTTATTAAATTTTGTCTTATTCCCACTTAGAGGGCAGTTAACACACTCTTTTCAAGTTCTATAAGATTCCGTACAAGACGGAAATTTATTGAAAAAAAAAATTTTGATGGTCTTATGTGTAGTAAATGTCCCCTCCACCAAAGTGAACATTCGTTAAATTTAAAAGGGCTTTTCCAAATCAACGCAAAACATTCGGTGCGAAATTAAAATTCTCGCTTGTCAAAAAATATTTACTTGGCGATAAACGAGAGCACCTACACTGACGATCGCGTCGCTGTTACAGCGAATGTTTCACGTCTGAAAAACAACGAAAGAAAAATCGTACGATTTAACTTTTGTTATTTGCAAAATTTCGTAAACTGAATTTCGGAAATAATTAAAATCAGTTTTTCAAAATTATGAAAAATAATCGAAGAAAATCGCGCGATTTCTTAGCGAAACTTAATAAGGCTCTCTTAAATTTAGAGCAAAAAATAATTGCAATAGTGTTCCATTGAATTACAGCATTGGTCACATTCGATGATCCTAAAATAAAGGAAACTTTATATCAATGGCCAATAATAGCGAATAATATCATGGTTGGCGAATACTTCTTTCTTTTTATTCGATTAAGCGAACTTATTGAATGAGAATAATTGTGCGCTTAGTGTCCACAATTGAGATATACAACGCCAACGTTAGAAAGCTTACTTTAAGAGCATTATTTTTGAATATGGACACAGAACTGTAAATCATGATGGGGTAAAGACAGTATATTACAAAATGTAAAACAATTCGTTTATGTTTAATCAAATTTGCAAAGTGTTTTTCTTATTTTTTGGGTCACTTATTTTAGCCAACTCCCATTGTTTAGGACAACAAGATACTCGTACGTTGGTATTGGTACACTCCATAGTACCTAATCATTTTCATAGGTGGACCCCATATATTTTTGCCCATTCTCCTTTTTTGTTGAATTCCTATTGTTGTAAAATAAATCCCACTTCATAATTATAAATTTGTGAGAACTTACCAAACAAAAGTGGTGACGTGAAATAACGCCAAATGATATACAACTAAATTCCGAATTCGGTATTATTTCGTTTTCAAAAATGAAATACATAACCCCAATTTGGCCTTATTTCCAAAGCTAAAGGGTTTTCAAATTAGAGGTGCTAATAAATGATTGGATGTTTATTTTAATGTAAAGAGGGAATTATGCCATTAATAATTGAATACAATACCAGCCAAATGGCCGCCACGGCTACGCTTACACAACAATATCCCTTTTCATGAAATTTTCCATCACCAAATCGCAAAGTGGCTGCAATATGCCCTCAATAGCTTCATGAATTCCATCTTTGAGGTCTTAAATCGACGCTGGGCTGTTGACGTAGACCTTATCTTCCACGTGAATGCAAGGAAAGAAGTCGCAAGGTGTAAATCTCAAGATCTCGGTGGCCAGTTGTGATCACCTCTTCGAGAGTTAACACGGTCCGAAAACTTTTCCCGTAAAAGATCGATGGTTTCGTTGCTTGTGTGGCACGTAGCGCCCGCCGTCTTGTTGAAAGTAAACGTTGTCCAGATCAATACCATCCAATTCCGGTCATAAACAATTATAAATCATCTTTCGATAGCGCAATCCATTTAATGTAAGGTCCAATACCCCGCCCACGGACCATAAACCGCACCAAACAGTTACTCGTTGAGGATGGAGAGGCTTTTCAACAATAAATCTTGGGTTTTCCGAGCCCCAGATGCGACAATTTTGCTTGTTGACGTAGCCACTGAGGTGGAAATGGGCCTCATCAGTCAAGATGATTTTTCGATAAAATTCCGGATCATTTGCATGCATTTTTTATAGTGAATTTTAATAATTTCAATACGTTGTTAAAGCAGTGTATCGTCCCATTTTCATTAATGGTTTCTACTGTTCGAAAGTGACAACTACCGAAATAGCGGGATATCCAAAATAACAGCTCTTATTGGAAAATAAAATCAAAAGGCATAATAAATAAAGCGAAAGATATGCAAAGTTAATTTTTGGCTTTTTTTCGATTTAAAAATAGAAATAAAGCTAAATAGTATTCGTTAAAACACATTTTTGGCTTTATTTCGTTTTTGAAATCGAAATAAAGACAAACTTACCATTTAATTCTTTATCAATTGGAGATTTCTTTAGGCGAAACTCTGGTATCAGTCGTGTATCCAACGCTAAAGCCGTCAATTTACGATTTATTCGTAAGAGGCGAAGCAAATCGCAGATATAAATATTTAAAGGTTTTGAAAAATCTGATAATAAGATAAATCGTTAAAAATCGCACGATTTTTGTAACGATTATCTTATCAGATTTTTAAAAATTTTCAAAAACCGATTACGCAATTTGAGAATCGCAGACATATTTTAAAGTTTTGAAAATTCTGATATTTCTTGAATGAAATAAAGCCAATTTCTTTTTTGAAAACGCAATAAATTTGGTTGTTTTTCGTATGGCGTTATTTCACGTCACCAACAAAAGTTGGAATTTTTCCAACCTTTTATGAGAACTAAGGCCACCGCACAAAGGTGGTTTTATTTCCCAGTAACAGGAGCTAAGCCCCTCAGTGGACTAAGTTCTCAGGGATTTATTTCACTGAACCGTGATTTTATACATAAGAGAGTGTGTGACAGCATCTTAAATCGTATTTTGTTAAACACGTAGTTATATTATAAGTTTCAAAGCAAACACATTGGGGCATATTCATAGTCGCAGATAGACCCAGGTTTAACTAAACTACAGTTTAAGACAATTTTGGCTCAATGAATACAGATCGATTTTAATTACAAATTGTTGGTTTTATATTTTTATAAGATAATGAACTTGGTATACACCAATAGCTTCAAATATTTTGAAATGATAACCTTAAAAAAATAGAATTAACGTCCGAAAATTCAACCAAAGCTATGTTTAACTTAGACCCAGGTCTAAAATGACTATGAATATGCCCCATTGTGAACACAAATATTAAAAAAAAAAACCTTAGACTTCAAAACTTTTATAGAATAAAATATCATCACACACAGGCACGGTCACCCCAAAAACATATGACTGAAACCTCATAGTGATGTTGTTGTCAACAATACTCCACCTTGAATATACTCGACTCGTATATAATATTAAAAATCCAAATGTAGGCAGAATGGAATAGGTTAGGTATAGGTATCTATAACTCAAAGGGAATTGTTTATCTATTTATGGTCAGATTAGAATTTACAACCATTTTTATGAAAAATTACTTGTCTCCCCATGGACTTGACGTGAATAGTAGAGGTTTCTTTTAAAATGCACGATAGTGTCTTCATGGACTTGGACGGACACACGTTTACACAGCCAAGACGTCGTCGTCGTTGCAGTTGCACCACAAAAGATATATGGACATCACGGAGGACTCGTCCATCACATTTATGGTATTATAACATTTCTGTTTGTGGTTGTTCCTATTTGGGAATATGATGGCTTAGCAAAAGAGTCTTTTGTTTTTTGTTCTCTTCATTTCTTGGTTATCTATCTAACCAAACATTTTTATTAAAATTATGCATTATTCTTAACAATGCTGGTGGTATAAAGTGAGTCGCCTGAGCTTATGCTTTGAGCCATAGACTTCGGTGCCATATTGATTTGCGTTGTGTGGAGCACGGTATATTCCTACTTCCGTGGTTTTGTGTTGTGCGGCGCGGCGGCCGCCGACGGCGAGTTGTATGACTGAACAAAAAGAGCGAAAAAGAACCGTTTGAAAATAACAAGTGTCTTAACAAAAATGAAAATGCTAGATTATTCAAAACGGGATTATAAGAGTGAGTAGGTACATATATGCTTTGCTTATATTCTTTATGATTCGCCCAATGACACACAAAGAATCCTCCAGAGTCTAGAGCAACGAGCACCAGCAACAGCACCACCCTTCCTGATGGTGTGGTGGGAGAATTTTTCGTTCCTGGATGTAAGCGATGAATAAATTGAATTTAATTCTTGGTTTTGTAGAACTCAGACAGAGAGTTTGAGGGTTATTCCCTTTAAGGTAAGGATATACCGTTGATGGCGTTCGTTGTTGCAAATTGCAATCATGGACGTTGTTGCAATGAAGGATGTGTTATATGGGGGACTTCGTGGGAATTAAGTTGTTAAGGGGATTTGACGCACGGAACAATGGCATGCATGATGTGGATTGTAGATGCACTCATATTAAAATGAAAGAGGATAATGATTAAAAAGCGATAAGAATTATGAAGCTAAAAGCCTTCGAGGCTCAAAATTTTATTCACCAAGTTTTTTAACAGTTTTTAAGCTTAACTTAATGAAAAAATATATTTTATCCTCATTAAGGATATTAATAAATTTTTTTTCAATTTGTTTTCAAGTGTGAAAATATTTTCAAAGTTCCGTTCTCACACGTATGTGACGTTGGCAGGGCACCTTTACCTAGCTAGAGTTATGGGACTAATGCAGAATAGAATAGGCTAGGTCAAAATTTTGAAGTCCTTATTTGAAAGAAATTCCACAAAATTAACTTGACTCTGAAGAATGAATTTTCAAAATTTTTAATCAGCCTTTTCCCGAAATGCAAAACAAAACTGCAGATTTGGACCCTTACTGATATTTACTAGCACGCTTAGTTCTCGAGATACACTATGTGATTTTGATTTGTACTATAGTACACTTGGAGTATTTTTTAGTGAGGATAAATTCCTCTCTTTTATCTGATGATTTCTCAGATATCTGTTTCTTTGATGCACAAGATCATGATATTTGCCTAATATGTGGTCAGGTATTTCTTCATGGACTTTCCTATTCTTAGGCTATTCTTACTAAGATTTATGCAGGTTTTACGTCTTCTCAGGCCCGTCTTTGTGTTAGGAGTTCTTTCCAGATTTTAAATCTTTTTGCCTCTTCTGATTTGATTTATTTTTGATCACAATTTCACCTAATCCGAGGGTCAGGCCCCTATTTTGGTTTAAAAGTCTGCCTCCTCATAGCCAATAGAGTGTGACAGTGTTTGCTTTAAGAATTTAGTTCCTCATTTCACCTACTCACTCTACCCTTGGAAGATCTCGTGATTTCTGTCTGGAAGTTCATTAACAAGTAAGAAGATGAAGAAATTTAAATATTAAAATATTGAAACTACGTCTGTTTTAAGTGGAGTGAAGGAATATAAATCAATTAAACAGTACAAGTGACCTCAACTCCAGAAATAATTGTGTTTCGGCAAGGTATAACAGTGGTCTCTTCAGTCAGTCTGTTATACCCTACTAAGACACAAATTTTGGTGGATGATGTTTAGTAATGTTAAATCTTATACAAATCATAGCAAGAATATACTGTGAATTTTATTATTCTAGGAGAATTTGTTTAAATTCGTGCACCCAGAGTCGGTAAACATCGACTGGGCGAAACACAATTATTTCTGTTCATTTACAAGATAATTGAATTTTTAAGGAAAGTATAAGGGGCTCAGAAGAAGTTACAAAATATGTTTCCAAAACTTTTCCAAAAAAAACTACCAAGAAGTTGTGTAAGATCTGATTAAAATTGGTAAAGCCATTAACGAGATATATGGCAATAACCTTAAAAAACCCATATTTTGTTAAAACTTGAAAACCCTACTTCTGTTTGGAATATTTGTTGGCAAAAATCTACAAAAAATAGGGGCCAGATCGCGTAAGACTAAAACGATTGTTCGATTGATATTTTCTTAAAGCTGTAGTCAAAACGACGATCGTTTAATCGAACAAGCGTTTAAGTGTTACGCGATCTGGTCCCAGGTTTCTTACAATCTCTTTAAGAAAACAAAAAAAAGCTCAAAGTTTGATTAAAATCGTTGAAGCCGTTTTCGAACAATTTAAAAAGCACCAAAACACAATAGGGCAGCAACCCGTTCTACTAGATAAGCTGGACAGATAATAAAATTTCACGTCTACTATCACATAAAAACACTATGTTTCAAGTTTGAAGGTACAGTGATCTTGAGGACGCACATACCATATTTGACTGTTTCTTCAAAAAGAACGGTTTTCTATTTTCCGGTTTCTTTTACTTCTTCGGTTTAACTAAAATTGTTTTAATCATTTAATTACTGTAGAGAAAGGAGAACTTTTTGGTAATTATTTATTTATTTTTAATTTACCATTGGAAGTTATTGTAATTGGTGCGATTTGTCGAATTGAAAATTTTGACATATCTTTACGTTTTGAGGTGTCTAGAATCAGAATCTGTCGTTTTTAGCAAGATGTCTGTATGTGTGTACGTGTACGGGGTACCTACTTTGTTTGTCCATCACCATATCTCGAAAACGAATAAAGATATCGAGCTCGGATAAATTTAATTTTACAGATAATATTGTCATAACGTGCTGAAAAGGTTTTCTTACAAATTCAATAAACCATTTTTTTACTACCCAGCCTCGTCCACGTCAAAACTAAAAAGTTTTTTTTCAGGGCTACTGCCTCTTGCGAGGAATTGACAAATCATCCAAGAGTATCACCTGTCACGAATAAGTGTTTCTCATCTAGCCGTTCGGATTCTGCATAAAATTGTAGGTTCCTTACATTCCTGTTGACAGGCGCACACAGGAATGGTTGCGAGTTGTTAGTCACTAGGCCCTGGTTCTTCACGAGCCGTTGTGCCGTTATTTATTTTTTACTTTTTTAACTTCAGACTAATTTTATTTTACACATAATTACACAATACCAAATTGGTAAATATTAAAAAAAAATTTAACAGACACTATTTTTAAAACTGATAAAAACAGTTAAAAATTATTTTCGTCTCAAATATTTCAAAAACAAAAAATAATTCCGAACCCAGTCTATTTTGTTTTACATACATATAAGAACGTAGTCAACAACTGGTGATTTAAAAAAAAAAATTCAGTAGACAATTTTTTTTTAGAGGAAAAAAAAACTGAAAAATTGACAAATGTTTTTCAACTCAAATATTTTGAAAAAAAAAAGCAATGATATCGAATTAAAATTTTTACCAAAAAAAAAAATACCTACACCGTCTAAATTTTGTGTAATTTTGAGATTTTTAAAACCAACTTTTAAAAAGCTAAAAATCAAAATGTTGCAAGAAAAAACTTTTCAAAAATGTTTTAATTCGAAAAATTCTTACACTTAAAATCGCTTCACAAGCTTTGAAGCCATGTATTTTTAAGTGCACTCCTCTGATTTTTGGTATTTTTTAGCCAATAGTCTGTTTTGAAATAATTGGTTTAAATAATTAATACCTCCATTCTGAGAGGACCTAGGAAAAAAGTTAAATAAGTAAGTTCTTAGAATTTTATAAGCTATTTACAAAAAAAATATCAAAATTTTACTATTATAAATAGCTAAAGTGCAAAATATAGGTGATGCCACATTTGGCCCTTTATCTCTATATCATACCAACATACTGATTATCCAAAAACCAAAAGTTAATACACTATAAAATATATAATAATATAATATAATGTGTATGGTTTTCAAGGGCACCAATGGGAAGTTACTAGTGTGGTCGACCCCAGACTCTTTTTTTTTTTGTTGCTTTTTTCGAAAAATCGTTATTATTGGTATTTTTGGTAGAACTATTTTTTGGGTTTTCGATTTTTTTACAATTTCTAAAATATTTGGAAAGATCATGTTCCTAAAACCAATAATATAATCACCTGCCTTACAAATATTAAAAAAATATTATGAAAAATCTTATTTTTCTACATTTTTTAGAATGTGATGCAACAATTTTTATAAAATTTTGTGTTTTTTGTATGCAGAAGCTTTTAGAAAATATAAATAATATTGAATAGGTATTAAAATTTCGAAACATTTTTTTTTTCGAAACCTCGAACTTTCAAAACGGTTTTATGAAATTTGTTTGAAATTTAATTTTTATCTGCAGTGGCGGCGTTGCAATTTCGTTCGTAAAATTGTTTTAAGAACTTTTTTCCTTCAACAAAATTTACTTTTTAGAAATCGTTTTAACAATTTTCAAATCTGTTTGTTCATAAGTCGAAAGTGCAAGATATCAAAATGTATATTTTTTTAGCTCAAAACATGGAATTTAAAAAATTAAAAAAAAAAATCAAACAAAATTGAAATACTTATTTACAAAATATGCTCCACCCTACTATATTTTCTAGACATAAGTTAAAATAATTCATCTTATAGAGAAATAATATACAAAATTTCCGTGATCAGTTTCATTTCCGGTTAAGTTCCTACGTTGGTACCGACTTGTCGTTTTCCAACACCTTTTTTGTTTTGACCTTTCCCAAGGCTCATACAAGCAAAAATCGATTTCACCCAATTTCTTGTTTCAATTGACGAATGTCGATATACCTACTTATAGGTACTCGTTAAGTGATAGAAATTCTTATAGGAAGTTGGCATAGGACAAGCAAGTAATTATTTCTGACAAAGAACCCCGTTTTTTAAAGTGTGTCTGCACAATATTTTTCTATCTACACCCGCGCCTCCCGCCGTGTAAATTTTTATGATCCATTTACTTGTACAACACCATGTAGAGTAGGTACTAGACACAATAGAGCACCAGGTGGACGTTTTGTTGTGGCCGATGTCAAAGGTGTACGGTAATTTAGATATTGGTCTCAGCAGCACGTACACACAAAGAGATACAAAAATAGCAGGTATTAATAGGCCAACGAACTTCCCAGGTGCGTTTTTGTTTGTCAATGTATAAAGTTTCTGTTCTACCGTAATAAATGTATTTTTATTGTTCTGCTGAGATACTTTTTGTGAGTGGTGTTTTATTGTTTATTTTTTTTTAATCCGCCCACAATTCAATAGTTTGGTGCGTGTTTTTCTTTTTGTTGTTGTGGAAAAAGATACAAAATTCACTTCCCCATGCTTCCGCTGAACTGAGTTGGTGCTGGCTGACTGACTATGCTGGTTGATTATTGCCGTTATTCATGTATGACGACGACGGACGTTAAGCACGTTCAATTAGCTGTTATTTAGTGACGGAAGTCTCACGTTAAATTAATGACGTTCTATTTACACAAAAGACTGCATCCAGCCTGCGATCACACAATATCCCCAAATATGAAATCGAGGTAAACAATGCACATATAGGTTTGCAACTTCAGTTTAAGTTTTTCTTTTTTTTTTTATATTTTGTCTAGGCTGCCATGAGATATTAGCGCAATCCCAGTTGTTAGTTTTTTTGCATAAACTTAAGATAGAAATCTGGCGAACTCTGCATATATGCGATGCATTATGTGCGCCAGTAACCTTTTTGATCTTTTGTTACTCAACTTGAGATCAAAACAGAATGTATCTCAACACACAAACCTAGATAAATATATGTAAAGTCATATCTAAAATGTGTCTAGGAGCAGCACAAAACACCTCCACGCATAATATTGCACAACAATAATGAACAATAGATTACCTACCTCTGGACTTGGTTTGGTATCTGGTGTGTCAGATAAGTATAAGGCAAAAAGGTTTTGTTTGCCTGGACTCTAGTCTTTGGTTGGATCGGGTGTCGAGTAGAGATTATTATGAGGGTTGGTAAATATGGGCGGCTTAGGAGTAATGATTTCATGTCAGCGACTAGATTTCCTTAATAAAACTTACTTAAGATAGAAAGTGATGAATAATATATAGGTAATTCAACCAAATAGTATTAGGTAAAGGCTTAAAGGTTTCAAAAGCTCTGGTTATATGATAACTTATGCTATATGTCTGGATGTGCTTAAATCAGCTCAAAATGAAAAGGAAGTAGTTATTTTATTTTTTGATTTTAATTTACATCCGCTGAAGTCACTGTAAGCAGTCAATTTAGTTTTATATTTTTCATTGCACACATGGAAATTCGCATAAAGTCTGACAAAAAAAGATAGGGCGTCTTAATGCGTCAGACCAGCCAAAATATGGTTGACGGAACATCTTTTTCCCTCGCTTGACGGGCAATTTTCTTAAAAAAAAAAGGTATAGTTTTGTATTCTGTAATAAATTCTTTCGATTTGTTTATAGTTTCGTGGTTTATTTCTTTTAAATTCGACTAAAAATTAATAAAAACTTAAAATACAAGAACAAAAATTAGTATTGTGAAAAGTCGTGATTAAAATTTGTTCCTAATTTATTCAGTTTGAAAATTATATTTTCAGAAACTTTACTTTTAAACAACTTTATTTTAAGACAAATTTAACGGAAGACTGCCTTTTGAATTTTTTACTGACTAAAAACAAAACTATGAAGTACCTTCTTTAAATTAGGAAGATAGTTCAACTTTTGCAAAAATAATGCGGAATTTCTCTTTGAGTGATTCAGTTATATTAGATTTAAGTCTTTCATTGGGCGCCACTTAATGCATTGGGTAGGTAAATATGAATAAAACTTAGCACGTGCTCAAAAGAGGTGCTCCAATAAGACGATCGTAAAATTCCAATTGATCTAGAATTTTTATTCATTTTCATACGAAATAAAGCAGCTGTTAGGTAAAGCGGAGTTTTTAGTAGCGTTTTATTCATATCACACATCGTCTAATGTAAATTCCAGCTAAAATTTTTTCCAAATTAATGTTCCCATGAAGTGATGAATCATTGCGTTAAGCGCGTAATTTCTTTAAATATGTTCAAACTTAAAATTTTTTTTGAATTTCATTGTTTTTTAAATTATCTTTTGCTAATAATTTTAAATGTAGGTACCCTTTTTTGTTGTTCAAAAAATATTAAGCAATTTTAAGAAAATGAATTTTGCTATCATAACAATTAAATAAAAAATGAAATATCAAACTTAAGAAAAAGAAAATGTCATAAAAAGCAAACAACATGGGTATGGTAGTTTATTATGGAAAAATTGTTATCCGCATAGAAAAAAAAAAGTGCGTAAGAACTTCTAACTACTGCTGTGGTACAGATGATACAAACAAAATCAAGAATGCAGTTAGACAAAGTTAAGGCCAGATAAACGAAACGAGACCAAAAATCATAAAAACCATCTTAAGTCGAAAATGAGGCGAAAACGAGAAAATTACCTCATAAGTGGTGAATGTGGAACACCCTGTATAAAGTGAAAATACAAATCTAAACAAAATAGTAACTAATTCATCATTTGGAGTTGATTTAGGCCTAACACGAACTTTTGTGTTACGACCACCCTAGTATATGTACATATGCGCAGCGCAGTGGGTAGGATAGCCTCGGATTATGACCAAGTGAGTAAGATATGCTCCATTGCTATAAAGATCTTGTGAGTTGCTATGAAGTACACACAGGGAAAAATTTTCATAGAATTCGTAGAGAACAAGTAAAAGTAAAAAAAAAAAATGTTACTCACACAGAAAAAAGAATGTACGACTATTTCGTTGTCTACAACCTTATATTGGCAAATTTTTCGATCTTCGGAGTGATCGATCATTTCGATTTGTCCAAAATGGATGGATTTCAACAAAGTCCTCTTAGAAATAAGTGTTTCCTTCCACGAAAAAGGTCCATATTTCCTGTACTCTATAGGACGTCTACAGGACTATGCACTTCTATAGCGCAACTATAGGTCCGCTATAGGACTCCCAACAAACAATTTAACTTCTGTAAGGGTCTATCGGAGTTATTTCCTAATCAGCAAATTCGACTCTATAAGGCCTTAGAGAAACAGATTTGGCCACATTGAGAAGCTCGAAAGTCTTTTAAGCAATTATTTATAGGTTTATTTGAATTACTCAATTTATTTCGCTAAGGCCTTATAGAACAAAACTTCATTACTCAAACATTGATAATGTAGTAGTTTAGTTTTGTTCAAGTGTTTCTATAGACACATCTAAAAAGCCCTATAAAAGGCTTATCGAGGCCTAGGAGAAGCCTTTTCGAAGCATAATGCAAAACAAAATAAAAATAAATTATTAATTTTTATTTCTATATTTTCTCCTTTATTTTCATAAAAGTAATGATTTTCTTCTGGAACTTTATTCACAATAATTATTTATATCCGAAAAAAACACATTACTTACTTGATGGATTTTGCGGGAATTGAACCGAGGAGTGTTGGGTTGAGAGTCGGGCACCTTAGGTATCGAGCTAGCCTAGCATATGAAAAATGAGTACCAAATTGGAACCACTGGAAACCGAAATTAGCTTCCTAAAAACCTCCTTGGGGTTTCCTGATCAATTAAACTACATAATTTGAAAAATACAGGTGACCATTCGTCTGTTGCTTGCAAGGGAGTTTTTTGTTTTTAATTATTAACGTTTCCATGATTACTCATTAGGGAAAACATGGAAGTGGTCACACAAACATACTTTTTGTGAGACAACATATTAAAATATAAGTTCGGTTTTCGTTGAAATCAATTGTTTATTTAAAACGAAATGCTTTGGTTTGAGAAAAAATATAAAAACTCTTTTATGTTCCATCAAAAAATATGTAGATACTTTTCATTTTGTACACAAGCCATTTACTGACAATTTTAATTTGTATCTTTTTTAAAAACACTAATTTTCCAAAATATGTATGTTAAAATATATATAAACAACGTTTAAAATGTAATAAAAAAAATACTGAGAAATGAAAGCTTCATACTAAGATAATTTTTGAAAACATTCGAACTTAATGTGACACTGATGATGATAAAGGTTAACACTGAAACAGAAACTATACGATGGTCACTTCGTTTGTGAATAATTCAGCCAGCAGTAGCTTATGTTCACATCAATACTACTTTGCATGCGAAGTACCAGCTTTTAATGCTTCCATGTAGAGTGTGCAACACTTCGCTAGGACCAAATAATAGGAATTGTTACTTCCCGTGCATGCGCCTGAGAGCATGATTAAAATTATGTTTGCATAACCACCTCTTCAAAGGTCTTATAGAAACAAATAAGACTGACATCACTTCGCTGAGGCAAATTCATCGAAATAAATGCTTCTCGCGCGTGCGTCTGACAGAGTTCACACAATTATTATGCTTGTGTCGGGCTTGTGTTTGATGGGTTAAAGAACCAAAATTGGATGTCATGCTTAATCAGCGTTACCACTGCGATCAAATTTAAATCTGATGGAATCATTTTTATTGGTGGGATCCGGGGTTTTATTTTTTTAAAGAAATTAAAAAAAAAAAAAACAAACCACGAATATGAAGAAAGTTTTTCTGTTTTTGATAAATTATTTCTAATAAAAAATAATTAAATAATTTCTTTTTGTATTACAATTCTGAATATAAATACATAATTATAGTTTCATGTAGAAAAATAAATACATTTTTTTTTTTTTCTTTTTTTTATCAAGTTAATTTAAATTGTTTTTCTTTTACCATATTTATCTCACTGCAGAAAATGAATAATGTTTGTTCCGTTTTTGTTTTGCAAAATATAAAAGCTTTAATTGTTCCTATTTCGTGACCTTTAGGAATCCAATTATAAAATCTTTAATATTAGACCATACCTACTCAATGAATCGGTTTCATTTAAATTTTCAAAATGATACAATTTTTCCTATTTTTATTTTCATTAACAATTTGACCTGATGTGGTAACCCTCTCTCGACAGTAGAAACATACATGCACCGACCAGTACACAAAATAATGCTTATATCGGACACAAACAAAATAAACTGACATAATTCCACTGACCATTATGCTTCCATTAGACTTTCGTACACATAATAGCTTCAGGCGTTTGCAAACAAGTCCTTCAAGAGCTCTTGGCAGTGCTTCCTAATGAAAGCTTTTTATTTGTTTTTATTTCGCATGCCTCTCAAAACTAATTTCTGGGAAGCCTTACTAAAACTATAACCAAATTGAAAATATTCAGGCTTGCAGAAAATTTAGATTCTGCCTATAATAGGTTTGTAGGAAGCTGTTTTAAAAAATAGAGCTTCAAAAATTTGCAACTTCGATATCGATGTCCAAACTAAATACAAGCCTTGTAGAAATAATAACTTATAGAAATTTCAAAAATGGACCTTATAGAGGAAAAATTGTTAGTTGGGCTGCTATATGATTAATATGACTGCTATGAAGTACTATAAATGAGACGGGATCATGACGTTATCTATAATGACAAAAATCTCGAATTTCGACAAAAAACCAACAAAAAATCTCGAATGCAAAAATCCCGAATGTACAAAAATCTAGAACGTACAAAAATCACGAAAGATCTATAAAAAAAATCTCAAAAAAATTTTTAGCTTTTTCAATAGTTTAAGCGAAAATAAAACGCATAATATGTTCAATTTATCAAAAAAAAAAAAAATTTTCTGGTCAAAAAAGAACAACAATCGAAAATGTTTAAAAAAAAAATCAAATATTTTATTGGATATGTATATTGTATATACATAACAAATATCAAAAAAGTACAATAATTATTCAATACAAACGAAAATTGTAAAAATATAACAAAATTAAAAAATAACTCTAGCTATAATAACTAAATAACTTCTATAAACTGGAGTTATAAGCAAGACTCTTAAGGTAGCTTATATAACTTTTTTCTTCTTTTTCGTCCAGTATTTTTAAGATTTGCTTTTCTTCTTTTAAATACTCCCTTTTTACCTTAGTTTCTTGACCAATCTGAATTTTTTGAACCACACAACTAACCTGAACTATGTTTATCTTTATCATTATGCTTGACTGTAGTTACTGGCACTACAAAAATGAGATTTATTCAGTTCACACAGCCAGTAAAATTTACAGATTTATTTAAATAATAAATAAACCCATCAATTTCAATTTTGATGGAACCTTTGTTTGTAACGATTTCATTTACTTTCATTGCACTTTTTTTTAATAAGAAAACTTACGTTGTTATAAGAGACCGTCCCTTTCCCCAGCAACACTAAATTTAGTCACCTACTTGTATAGTTGGATGGGTGTATGTGCAGTGTACTGATTCTCTTAAGGAGACTTTCCTAATCTAGCATTAATTTTAATTGTTGAGACAATGAATGGTTACAATTCACGTGCGCGAATTGTAACCATTCATTGTCCCAACAGTTAATATTTATTCTAGATTTTTGCAGTTCTAGATTATGCTTTCTAGATTTTTGTTTTCGAGATTTTTTCAATTCTAGATTTTTTTTCGAGATTTTTACTTTCGGGATTTTTGCTTTCTGGGTTATTGGTTTCTAGATATCGTGGTAAACCCAAATGGGACAACTAAAGGACTTATGTAGGCTTTCTTTATAGAGATTTGGTTTTCAAGTTGGAAAATTTCTAGTGACAGCATCTATAAGGTCGAGTTAAAATTATAAAATTTCGGCAACAATGCCTCACTGTTTTAAAATATTGTTCTCACCAATTAAATCAAATTTTACCCAAAATAAACATAATTAGTAACATTTTTTGAAAATTGCTTTAAGCAGTGATATACAGTATATTTAAGGAAAACCTATGTTTAATAATTTTATGAGTTTAAATATAAAAGCTGTGCACAGAAAAAATTGTATTTCCGTATGCCTTAATAATTCTATGGCAAATATTTTTTTTTCAATAAGGCTGACACCATGGCTAATAACAATGTTTGTGTGCACTTTTTTCTATTTTCAAATTGTATGTATCTAAAAACACAATTTATATACTGGACACACGATTGTAGAATCAACGTATTTTGTTCACCGTATTATAACCTTTGCAGTCATTGTACAATAAAAAGTTTGACCTTAATATAATTGTTTTTGAGATGTGCATCATAAATTCAATTTGATAAAGTAAAAACAAACCTTAAAGTACAAGAACGTTTCATTTAAATTCATCTCTTATGTTGTTCCCGTAGGAAATTGCATACTTCGATAATGATTAATTTATGTAGACACTTTATCAGATTTGTCAACCTGTTCTTCTAAATGGACACAAATCCGCAAAACAAAAAAAGTACAAAGAAATGGCAATAATTTACCTTACCTTATTTCAATATGAACAACTATAACCTAGCCTAAAGGTCCATTAAAACGACGCCCACACTTCAACACGCAAAAAAATCTGACCCATAGACATAAATTAAGGCAAATAGTCATAAATTGTTGTAAACTATGTCACAAGCTCAGGTACATTCCTCAAAACCTACGGAACATAACATGCAACGTTCCACTTAAAAAAAAAAAGAAAAGTAAAACCTTCTATAAACGCCTTCTTGAATTTTCTTGAAGAATGTTTCTCAACCAAAATAATAAAAAAAAAATTTCACACGGCCAAAAGTGTTACAAGTGGTTATTTTCCTATACCTACATTACATTTAAATATGAAGCTGGACTTCGAAAACAAGCCTTCCTACTCAGAACCAGAACGCATCCCACTCAAAATAGTTCAAAAGAAGTTAACAATTTTATATATGAAGCCAAAAAAAAAAAAAAAAAAAAAAAACTTTCAGTTAATTTAAGACTTCTTTTGACAGCTTAAGTCACTTCAAACCGGGCATACTCGGCGGACGCGGTGGCGGCGCGGCGGTCCCCGAGAAGTCGTCAGTCAGTGAACCTTTCGATTTCGCCTGATGGCAATTACATGTCATGTGAGTAAAAGACGTATAAACTTCAATTGTTCAACATTTCTTGACAAATTAGTTAAGGCTGACAGCGCACATTCATCCAAACTTGTTGTTGTACATATGGACCTCTCTCTCTGCACTTATAGTTTCTATATAAATGCTGACCTAAAGAATTGGAAGTTTTAGGTTGAATCATCCAGCAACCACAAGCCAGAAACTTCAGAAGAGAGAAGTTTTTATTTTCTATATCGGTCGCTTGGTCTCTCCTTACAAAGGTTTGTAATTTTATTTGATGTCTTCATTTCTGTCCAAAATGTCCAAAAGTAATTTCCTCAAATTGAAGTAATTTCTTTGGCTGAAAAGTAACGTATGGTCGGGGAATAACCTAAATTCCTGTGTTGGTAAAGGTATATTTCTGTTGGAGGGGGCGAAAACTAATTGAGTTGATCAATTCAATCAAAGAGAGAAGTTAATTGTACGAATGAAATTAATGGATACAATACCATGTCGAACAAAAATAAAGTGTTGCAATTAATTGTTGCCAATACTGATTGATCTGTCAAAAACAATGGAGAATACTTTCAACTTGCATAAGAAATAAAGGAACAACAACAGACTTTGGAGGCAGCAGGAGGCTATAGCTGTATGCTTTTCATTAATTAATTGCCATTGGCGGTGAACCCAATCACTTCCTTGTCATTATGACTTTCACTTAAATTATAAATAATATTAATAATACAATGGAAAATGTCATAAGGTACAAACTGCATTTATTATACATTTTTTCAACCACAAGACATCAGTTTTGTATTCATTTTGTGGTATGTCAAATGGGAAATATGATATTAAATTAACTGATTGATTACATGGATGAAAGCAAAGTAACCTACTAACTTCTACGTCAGCAATGAAATTATTCAAGTTAATAAAATATACGACATAGAGTATGTAATGAAAGTTGACAAATGTTTTGCAAGCATTTAAATGGAAACTTTTGATATTGATTTAAAAATTTATTTTTATAACTTTAAGTCTAGACAAACAAGTTGGTGTCTTATTGCAGATTTTTGCATTTCGTTTGGGTGTTCTCACATGGAATAATTAGTTGACTGGGAAGTGGGAAGTTTCTTCTAGAGGTATTCAATATTCTGTTATGTTCAGTTCAGCTCACATACATTTTTTGATAAATAAAAAAATAAAAACTTGAAGTGAATGGACACATAAGAAAAAAAAAAAAATGACCAAAAACTGTATGTTGACAATACTGATGATGATGATTAAAAGTAAGACCACCTATGAGGAAAGAATAACCTTCGTGCCTTTAAAGGGTCTGATTTTTTCAGGTTTGTGTTCCTTCCGATCACTTTTCTTAAATTATCCAAAATACCCATGCTATAGTAAAAAAAAAAAATAAAACACTTTTCCCATTAGGCTAGGTAATAATTGTCAAAAAATGTTACTCATACGCCACCCCCCACCTGCTTATTATTTAAAAGTGATATAAACAAATTTTGCTTTAGAATATTTGTTTCGCTGAAAAGGGATTTTACTTATCAAAAACTATCTAAAATATTTTCAAAAGAACTAGCTCACACACTCAACGTTGCTCGGATAAACCTTAAGCTTTTTATATTTTTCTCAAAAACAAATTATTATGAGTGTCAAGTTAGCAAAACAACAAAAACGAATCGAAAAATGGTTAATTGGATAATTTGCCGTTAATTTGTTGTTAATTAGTTGTGACATCTTCGAATTTGTCGTTCACTGTTTTCTATGTTTTTTGTGTTGCTTTGCTAACTTGATATCAAGTTAGCAGAGCATGCACCCCCTCAAAAAAGTACTAAAAACTCTTTACAGTGAATGATTTATAAGTAAATAATTTGCCGTTAATTAGTTGTGACATTTTTAATTTTGTCGTGCTATGTTTTCTATGTTTTTTATGTTTACTAATTTGGTGTCAAGTAAGCAAAGCAACGCCTCAAAAAGGGGTTAAAACTTCTTATATTCTATATTTAATAATTTATTACTGAATAATTTGTCGCTGATTAGTTTTTAATCAGTTGTGATATTTTCAATTTCCTCGTGCAATATTTTCTATGCTTTTTTTTTGTTGTACATTATTCAGTATAATCAATTATTCAATATAAGAAGATTAAACCCCTTTTTGTGGTGTTGCTTTGCTAACTTGATATCAAATTAGTGAAACAGCAAAAAAAAACATAGAAAACATAGCACGATGAAATGAAAAATGAAAATGTCACAATTATTAAGGACTAATCAACGACAAATTATTAAGCAATAAATTATTTAGTATAAGAAGTTTTAACTCCGTTTTGAGGTATTGCTTTGCTAACTTGACATCGAATTAGGAAATTAGCAAAAAAAAACATAGCAAACATAGCACGTCAAAATTGAAAATGTTACAACTAATTAACGGCAAATTATTAACCCATTAATCATTCACTGTAAAGAGTTCTTAGTACGTAGAGAGTAGAGAGGGTGCTTTGCTAACTTGATATCAAGTTAGCAAAGCAACACAAAAACATAGAAAACATTGAACGACAAATTCGAAGTTGTCACAACATATTAACAACAAATTAACGGAAAATTATCCAATTACCCAGCTTTTGAGATAAATCTTTGTTTGTGGTTTCTGGATGAAGGTTTTTATGACGAAAATAATTTTCACTTCCTCTATAGGGCACGCATTGGTTTCGTGTTAAAAAAAATTGGAGGTTTAAATCAAAACTTACATTACTATGATGGAGTAGTCCAAAAAAGTGATTTTTGTCAAGACGTCCGTCGCATCGGTCTGTTTGTCTGTGCGTCCTGATGTTAATCGAACAAGAACCTAAGCGATTGGTTGGATTTGATTCAAATGAGAGCTGGTCACGATTGGATTTGATTCAAATGAGAGCTGGTCACGAGACGAGAAATGTCTCGGTCTCGATCTCGGTCTCGCATGAAAGCCGGAGAGCTAGCAACATATTTTTCGACCTCATCGGTACATGGATGAAAGTTTGGTCACAGAAAGATTTAGGGCCGTCAAATACAAAAATGTCACTCTAACATTCGGGGCCAGAGGCTTAGGTCTTATATTTTTAAAGCATTAAAGATAAGGACCTAATGAACGAATCGGAGTGGCAGACTGTTGTTTTTATATTTAATGGTTTATTTAAATTTGGATACTGAGCGATTAATAGCCACTTAAAACAAAAACAATACTCCGGTTCAATCAATTAGACCCTTATTTCTAATCTTTTAAAAAATATAAGGCCTAAGCCTCTGACCCGGAGAGTAAAAGTGAATTTTTTGCGCTTGACGGCCCTCAACCTTTCTGTGACCAAAGTTTCATCCATTTACTGATGAGGTCGAAAAATGTGTTGCCAGCTCTTAGTCTATGACGAGACCGAGACGAGACGAGCCGAGACTGCATATAATCAACCGAGACGAGACTGTATATTTGCAACGAAATTTACAGAGAGTCTAATAAATTAAAAAATCCAATTTCAGTTAAATATTTATTTGCTTCTGCACACATTCAAACGATTATCGAAAATATTTCGTTCCAGTAATCAACAGTTTGTCCGAAAATCGTATTTTTCGGAGACGAGACCGAGACGAGACTTAATTATACGAGACCGAGACGAAACTGAAAATTTTTGACCGAGACGAGACTTACAAAAGTCTCGCACAGTCTCATCTCGTGGCCAGCCCTACTTCAAATTTGATGTGTTTTTACGTGATTCCCAAGGCCTTTTTTTATTTGTAAATTTACACGCAGCGCAGCAAAATTTTTCACTGGAAACAACAACAAAGGAAAAGTGCGGAAAAATGTCTATATTTATTTTATGTCTAATACAATTTTGCATATACAATTTTTCGAAAAAATAAGTTTTGGATTTTTAAAAAAATATTGAAATTTTTGTTTTGAAAATTCAATATCTTGAAAACGGGTTAATGATTTTTTTTTTATTTTGTGCAAAATGGTATTTTAATAAATACTTAAAGCTGGTATACCAAATTTGATTTTTAAAAATGTTCAGGAATTTGTATATATAAAAATAAATTTTTAAGAAAACTGCTCTAACGATTTTTGATTTTTTTTTTTCATACATTTTTGTTTATCCAACAAATCAGATGGCATCCTTTTTTCAGCTCTATCTGTTTAAGCTATTAATATAACAAATTTATTGTAACCCTCGCAGAAAAAACAATCAAGTTTTTGAAAAGGCACTAGAGAGTTAAACATAGATTCATGCAAGGCACTAGCAAGATTTTGCAAAGGCTAGAACACAGGCCTTGGCAATAATGAAGCCTTGTGCCTCGTCATGCAAAAAAGGCGGCTTATGTGGGACTTGATCCCGCGATCTTCTGATTGCAAGTCCAATGCGCTACCCACTGGCCTAAGTCACTCTATAAAAATTTAATGTCGAAAGTGAATAAGATTCATTCATATTGCATAACAAATACATACAGAATAGAACCAGATTTTATGTACTTGCTTTTTAGGTAAAACAACTTAGAAAAGGTTTTTTCCTCATTGAAAATCCTATACAGATGTCTCCTACCCATAGTAAAAAGTGTGATATGAAAAGACAAAGGAAAGAGAGAAAAATGTGTCATATGATTCTGAAATTACATGGTGCTTATAAAATTTGGGTTTTCGATGTACAAGAGGCATTCCTGATGGAGTACCGATACATGTCCAACAAGCTTTTACTAGAGAGGGCCTCACGAGTGTTTGAAAAGTTGGCTTAGTTTTAATTGTTGGTACTGAAATCCAGCAAGGGCTTGCCAAGTATGTGACAAGTTTTTCTTGTCAAGAGTTTCCCCACTGAAAACTTACTAGTGTCTTTTTTCGTAATTTTTAGTACTAATTTATGTTTTAAATTGTTTTTAAAACTTTTTTTAATGATATCATAATGCTATGCTATGGAACCAATACATATGCACATTGTCAATTTCAAGCTACGTTAAAGTTGTTAGCTACGAGAGCAAGTTTTGTGCGATCCAGTCGTGCCCATTTTTTTGTTTTGCATTAAAACAGTTATTTCAAAATTGCTATTTTAACTTGCTTTTATTATTTATTCGTTATCGATATACAAATATCAGCAAACCATTACTATATCTAAACCGCCAATTTCTATCTACATTCTATAGTGTTATAAGCTATGAGTTCAAGTTCCTGCGATCCAGTCGTGCATATTTTTTAGATGTCCACGAGAATTAGACATTGGTATGGATGTATAACATGAGTTTTGTATAGTAGATGAGGTTTTTTTGTGGTATTCGATCACAGATAATGTATGGTGTGTCAAAATGCTAAAGCGTATAGATTGTGTTCCTTCCGTTTAGATGGGAAGGGCAATTTTATAAGACATTGTTTTTAAATAGAAAACAATTATAACAAAATGTCATTTCATAGTTTTCATTAAGTATTTTATATTTTTTTTAATAGAAAATTGTTAAAGTAGATAGTTTTTGAAAAATTAATTTCCAAACTCAAAAGTTCGAACACTTTAACATACCACGCCGTAAATCTTGTTCGATTTTGAAAATTTTTAATTTTATCGATTTATCTTCTCAAATTTTCGCTACGTCATATTTTTTCCTTCGACTTACGCTATTAAAAATTATGGAGAAAAATGTTAAGAGTTCCTACGAAAAATACATTGAAAAATATTGAGACTCACACCAGCACCTAATTTTAAAGAAAGCAGTATTTTTTAAAAATTGTTAATAATAAAAACCTTAAAAAAAGTGTTCATTCTTTTTTAAATAGTTTTTTATTTAAAATATATATTAGCCTTTAAACCTAACGTTCCTATAGCATAGAATTATTTTTATTTAAATGATATTTCCAATCAAAATACCAAATTAAAAATTAATTTTTGTAAAACTCACCTAGCGAAAATTGAAACTTAAATAAAAACTTTGGTACGTACATCGTACGTTTAACATTACATTTTTAACTATAGATTATATGTACATCATGTAGATTGTTTTGTAGGGCAAGGCAGCATAAGCCACTGAAACAATTTTCTTCAAACTTTGAACTTGGGGTTTTTAAGGGATTCCCTAGAGTGAAAGTTTCTTTCTTTTCTCCACCATACCCCCTAGAATCTATCACCTATGGGCAGCTACATTAAATTAAATCAAATTTTAGAGAATCTCTTCTATTTTGCTTATAAATATTACCTACGTTTTTTTATTTAACCGCATATGAACACAACATGAGAATTTCAAATGAAAACATATTAATGTATCATAAAAACCTCCTTTGTACAACAATGTGTGTTTTTGAAAGAAAAAAAGAAAGAAATTAATATCTAATACCACCTGCTCTATAAAAGTAGGAAAATATCAAATTCATAGCGCGTCCAGAATAAGGACCGCAAATAAAACGCACATCACCTAAACCGCAATTTTTTCTAGGTATAACGAATATGAAATCACCGACACCGACCAGCTTGTGCAGATCCCCATCCCAGTAACCTCATGGATATTTATTTACCTGATTTTAATTCGAACACACGATCCTCATAACTTCCATTGAGATTCTTGAATCCTGTCAACGATAATGCCAAAGTTGTATGTATTTTTTGTGTGTATGTGATTTTTTGTCGTTGTTTGCACCTTTTAGCCGCTTTTACAGAAAATCTATTCTATAGCTTGGGCGCAATTTGAGTTTAAGAAGCTCAACCGCGCAAAACAAACCGAGCCTATATTTTTTTTTTTTTTTTTCTGGAAAAGAAGCGCAGATGGTCTCACGACTTGTTCAAGTTTCCATTTCAGTTGTGTCATTGGTTTCTTTATATTTTTTATTTGGCGTTCCTTGCTGCTGTTCCTATACAACTTCTCTGTCTTGTTTGTGTTTCCTCTCCGATACAACTTCCAATTCCACACTATAAGGTATCCTGCCTTGAATTGCGGCATGGCGGTTGGTGGCTGGCAGCGATTTCCTTCCGCACCGGAGCTCTCCCTTTATTCTATCAGAAATTTATGTGCATATTGTTTTTGCAAGTGCCGAGAGTAATCGAGACGCAAGTGATATAAAAATGGTAATATACAGGATTAATGTCTACCCATGTTGGTACTACTGCTATAAATATGACTTTATTGATGTAGGCTTAGGTGTATGAATGGAATCGTGGCTATGGAGGACGAAATCCCTTTGAGCACACAGTCACATACCACACAGGATGTGGCAGGAAGAGTCTCTCTTTCCTTCTTCTAGCAACGGGAACGGGCGACAGAGTTCTTTCACGTCCCAAAAATAAGTCAGCCATTTAATGCACCCTTTAGGAAAGTCTCGCTGATATAGCCTCAACCATAGCCCGTCAGCTGGTCCAGATGCATAGCTATTTGTGGAGCGCGTTTGAGCGCGTATCCCTGCTGCGTGTGATAACCAAATAGAGGAGTCACGAATTTCATGCATATACTCTCGTACTTACACTGGTTGCCAATTAAAATTTTCCAAATCTTGCTCTGAATATGGTCCTGAATCTAGGATTTCTCTCTGAAGGTTCCAATTCGGTCTTTTATTGTAAAGTGTGCAGGGGAGGATTTGGTTTGCTTGTACGCGGTTCCCAATTGAATTCCAATTGCACTTCTATAAATCCAATTAGCGTTGAATTTAAACCGCACACAAACTTGACATTGAAAGATGCTTATATCCCCGCCAATGTTGATCATTGTGCATTGGGGGACCAGGACCATCAGTACCTACGCATCAGCAAGCCTATAGGGACGAAGGAGTAGCTTCGGTACTTAACTACATTTTATTTGGTTTGTCGTTAATACCAACATAGTTGGTCATACACGACAAGGTGGCACGCAATTTTGCTGCCAATTTTCTACTTGTTTTGCTTTTGTACTGTGGTGGCTACTTGCCCTGCTCCGTTTTTCTAAAGGTTGTATCATTTTTGTGTTGTTGTGTGAGATGGCCCATTGAGGCCTCTCTATAGATACCTATGCGTGCAAGGATTTAATTAAATAAATAAAAGAAAAAATGTCATCATGTTATGTTTTTTTTTTTTTTTTTGTCTTTGGTATTTCCACTCTCGCTCTTAAACTTTTTTGTTTTCATTCCATCCTAGTATGGCACTATAAGTGATGCCACTTTATGTTTTTAAAAAAGTTTTAAGAAATATGTAATTTCCGTTTTTCTCTTTTAATATCTTTTGAGCTACGTTAAATATTTAAAGATTTTTCAAATTTATTTCTAATAAAGGGTGGGCCATCTTGTGGTTTCTTTTTAAATCATAGGTTCTTTTGACAATGCCACCTGTTTTCCGCTCGAAATCTTGAAAGAAAGTCAGTATCATACCTCTGAGGAATAAAATGAGTCGCCTTGGGCCTGGGGAAATATTGAAAATTTATTTCCAAAATGATTTTGGGAGAAAATCTTTTTGGACGAGGCGCATTTTCATCCCGACCGCTGGGGCTCGGAAAACCCGCACGTTACTGTCGAGAAGCTAATACATCGACAGGGAGTGTCAATTTGGTGTGGATTGTGGAGTTATGGTGGCATAATAGGACCATTTTGCTTTGAAAATGAGGCTGGGAACATCAATTTGGTCAACGGTGGGCATAAAATAGCCATGTTAACTGATTTTTTCTTATACTGAAATTGATGACATGGATTTGGAAGACCTGTGGTTCATGCAGGATGGCAGACCATGCCACACAGCGACACAGCCCATACGACAATCGATCTTTCGCGCACCAAATTCCCTAAACGTGTTATCAGTCGTCTTGGCCGCTTCGAAGCTGTGATTTGACGCCTTTGGATTTTTTGTTTTTTTTTTGTTTTTCGGTGGGGAACAGTGAAGGACCAATGTTATGCCAAGATTCCGGAAGCCATTCCAGAACTTAAGGCCAATATCATCCAATTAATATCAGACAGCCCGAAACCATCAACAAGGTCTTGGAAAATTGGAGTGACAGAATGCACTACTGCGAAGCCAGCCAAGACTGTCACTTGAACGACGCGACGATGCGTTCCATAATTAATGGGAATGTTTGCTCTTACTAATAAAGCCATATTACATGGATCAAATTCAATTTTGTTAATTTTATTGCATTTTTAAAAAGGAACTTGTATTTGGACCACCCTGTACATCAGCGGTCTTTAAAGGATAAATATTGTATAACTATAAAACTGCAAGAAATGGGAAATTGGAAATACTTTCTCCCCATTGACTAAAAATTCAGGATTTAAACCTTTGACTTAAAAAAATAAGTGAAGCAACGCAAGAATGGGTCTAGTAGTTATTCAAATTAAAATGTTATAAATTTTTTTTTTTTTTTTCAAATTCAAACTTGAAGTCAAGAGAAGTCACTCTTGACTTCATGTTTGAATTTTAAAAAACTGCAGGCAGCTAGCTAGGGAATACTTATCATCAAAGCAAATGGTTAAGCAACTAACATCCTTATTAATAAACGCAAATTAGAAATAAATTATTTGTCATTAGCTAGTTTCCAATTAAAATATTTAAATTAATTCAGCGAATCAGATGAAAATTAATGATTAATTAAGTTTAACATACTTTGGACAAAAGATTCAAGAAAACATGCTGAAATGAAAGAAAACTACAATTTGATGAAACATCGAGTGTGCGAGAATTTGTGTTTTTGGTGAAGTGAAATAGCGTGTGCATTCTCTTCTTAATAGTCTTTGGTAACAACAGATTTCTTAACAAGAATAAGTAATTAATTTTTATTTATAAGTAGGACTCGGATTTCCATGCAAATGCATGTTTTTTGATCACAAAATGTATAAGCCTAAGACTAAATTATCTCTACGAATCATGCAATTTCCTTTGAAATGGCATTCTATCGTTAGTGCATATTTTGGATATTTTATGCAAAATCCATATTATCATTATAATTGCATATTTTTATAATAAAAAGCATATTTTCATATTTTGCGCGCATATATTTCAAAAAATTGTGTTCATCTACGTATATACGTGAGGTATTATGGTTTATGAAGAAAGCTTTGGCCCTTCCTAACGCGACACCAAGTTAAAATGAGCTTGAACCGACTCGATTCCTCTTAGGAACCTGAGTTGTGTCGAAATTTGTGAAGAAAAACCCACGTTTTTTGCATTTGCATTTTTAAATTTATATTCCTTAAATTAAACAATAATAATCTACCATAAAGCAGCATCACTGGTTACACAGTTACCTCGTATACTCGCCCTTCTTTTCCATGTGAAAATAGTTTTTGAATAGGGGTGGTGACGCCGCGGTACGTACGCCATCGCCACCGTGTCGCGCGCACTTTGTATGCAATTAAACGCTAACTTGGACATGGTTAGGGTGCGGTTTTATTTTATTTTATTGTACCTATACATTTATATTTATTTCCGTTCTAAGTTGTTCCTTTAAAAGCTGTTCTCCCCGATTGGAGTAGGCTACCACTTTCATTGGACTTGACACGAAAGTCTTGTAACCTACCACAAACCAAAAAAAAAAAAAAAAACAAAAGAAGTGTGTGGGATAAGATTGAAATAGCAGCTGGTAATTTTTCAGGTTCACTTCTTCAGGTGGACAAAAATGCCCTATCCTATCAACCGCAAAGGATATAAGTGGGAGTGAATTTAATTTACAATAAAAACAACAACAAGTTTTTCATGTTAAACCCAAAATCAAGGAGTGAACCGAGCAAAATTTATTTGTGTGATTAAGCTAAAAGGGTTTTGAATTTCTCGTTGTTGATGATGGCACTGGCACACAGGACAGGAGAGACACTCCACCTATATCTCTACTCTACTGTGTCGGTCGGTCTCGGTGTCACACCGCCACGCCACTGCCAATGAATGGTTTTATGTTGGAAAAAGGATACAATTTTAGTCAGTGTTTGTTTTGGTCTTGACGGGAATGGTATAGGACCTTACATAAATAAGTTTGTGCAAAAATTTGTTTGTAATAGTGAAGTGATATTGTGAGTGAAATTGATCAGGACTTTATACCAAAAAGGATTATATTACCTACTCAAAGTAATATTTACAAAAAATATACTCTTCATAAAACATAACCTGATAGCGGCGATACGATATGAACATAAATTTCAGATTTATTAATAAAATGGATTAATGGATATTGGATTTTCAAACAAACATTGTGGTAATTTTGATTTCTTTCGTTCAGAAGTGATGGATTTTTTAGTTTTGATGGATAAATGAGTTTTTGAAATTTACTTTATTTTGTTTGCTTCTGGGTGAGTCAATGCAAACGCACCCTCAATTTAAAAAAAAAAAATATTTTTCCTCTGTGGTTTGATTGAAATTATATTGGTCGTCGATTTTAAAGCATTCAAACATTTTCCACTATTCAGGGTGTCCGGTAATTCGTGTGCCATACTTTGGGATGTGATTCTTGGTCATATTCTAAGAAATTGTTCTACAGTATAGTCTGATTTTCAACACTGTCATCACTTTTTGACGATTTAAAAAAAAGGCTAAATTTGGTGTACCCTGACCCATGTTAAGGTCAATTTCTTTGTCAATACCGACCTCATTTTGGACCTTTTTTGTAGTAGCCTTTAAAACTACGTTTAAATTGACCTGACGGGTTGCCAGATATTCAATTTTTTTAAAATCATATTAAAATAAAAGAACGTAAATAGTTAATAAAAACAAATATTGCCCTATTATAAACCCACAGCAAAATCATTGATAAAAAAAAATATGTAAATAAAGGTGGTCCCAAAATAGAACCTTAGGGTACTCTTGTTAAATTTTTAAACAAGCAAGATAGGTATCGATGCGTCAATTTATGACTAGGTCCTTTATGTTACCAATGGGTCCACTCATTGAGTTCTTATGACCTTATTTCCCAATACCTTATTTTTTGGGAAACAAATTAAGTGTTAGTTTGAATTCGTTTATTTGTTCAAAAGTTTTAACCTCTCTAAAATTTGTTTTTCATATACCAAAGTCAATAAGAATTTATGTCACATAAGTTCCTACAGAATAAATGTTTAGAAAAATATTTATTTTTTTAAGTCCAACAATTATTTTTTGGAAGATTTGTATTATGTAAAATTTTTTTAAAATTGTGAAGTATCTCTGGCATACAAATGTTGGTAGATATAAGTGTATTCGTTAACGAGAAATTTGAGTAGCAAAAAATCAGTTTCTTCACAGCTACCATGAATAACAGTTATTGATTTTTTTTTTGTTACCATAATGAAGGGTCCGCCAGCTAACGTTTTTTTTAACTAGTGCTTATTTCGTGAATGGTAACACTTAGCTCATGTCTGATTTGACAGATAATTAGTTTTATCCTTCCGCTGAACGAATATGGTTGTGTATACGCTTGAACAACGCTGGGAAATATTGCGACATTACTTTGCCGATTTTACCAAAAAAAATCATCGTTTCAGATGAAGCTCATTTTGATCTTGGCGGGTATGTAAACAAGCAAAATTGTCGCATTTGGGGCACAGAAAACCCGCACGCTTACATTGAAAAGCCGATACACCCAAAACGAGTCACTGTTTGGTGCGGATTTTGGTCCAGAGGCATAATTGGTCGATTTTTCTTCAACTGAGCAAGGACTGGCCGTTACAGTCAATGGCGATCGTTATCGGGCCATGTTGAACGAATTTTTGTTCACAAAAATTGAAGAGGAGGATATTGGCAACATTTGGTTTCAACAGGACGGCGCTACGTGCCACACAGCCGAAGCTACACTCGATGTTGATGATGCATTTTCAAACAAAAAAAGTTATTTGGCGGACCCTTTAGTAAACTAACCTCAAAAAGTAATTGATTTTTTTTAATCAAAATCGTTAGAGCCATTTCTGAGATAAATAACTTTGTTTATTTAAGTTGTATGGCAGGTACTGTTATTTATTGAGCTAATAAAAAAGTCAATTTCTCCTCTAGAGAAACACCTAAAAACCTTAAGTCCAAAATTTGAAGAAAATCGCTTCTGCCGTTCAGACTGCAGGTCGAGGTACAGTCAGACAGACGGACAGACAGACAGAGTATCGAAACCTACTTTTTTCGCGTTCTCTTTGGCATGATAATGTTAGGGAAGTATATTATCTCGACCTCGAATTTTGTTACGAATCCAAAACTTGCCCTGTACTTACTTTAGTTTAGAAGGCACTCACAGCCCAGGATGGGCTTCGGCCTCAACTAACAAGCCCCTCCAGCCAGCTCTGACCCTAGCTAGCCGCTTCCAGTTGCGTACACCGAGTTGGTTGATGTCGTCCTTCACTTGTGTGCGCTACCCGTTAAGGGTTCTTCCTGTGCTGCGTACACCATCGGGGTTGGATTCGAAGATTCGTCGGGCAGGTGCGTTGCTGTCCATACGCTCCACGTGATACAGCCATCTCAGCCGCTGTATTTTCAGCTTTTTGACCAGGTCAATATCGCTGTACTACCTACATATATCGCAATTAAAAATGGAATAGCATAGGATATTTGAAGACTCAAACAAGATATCTTTTTTATTTAAACGCAGTTAAAAAAGTTAATCAAAGTGTACTGATACAAGTTCCTATACAATTACCATCTACAGCAGTTTTCGTTAACATGATTCAGGACACAGGAATGTAAGCTTTTTCTTAAATCCCCGATAAATGTTGTCAATATTGGAGTTATGTAAATAGAATAATTTTTTTCTAAGAGAGGACCCAAAAACTAATTCTTAAATTTTTCCTCGACGAATAAGTGGGCACTCTAAAAACATTTAATTTTGAATTATAAACTTAGAATTATCGAAATAAAAGCCTAATTTGCTGCTATTACAAAAAGAATAAGAAACCCATACAAAATAACAACGAAATGATAAAGGAAATTATTCACAGGGTGTCCCATCGTCACCGGCTCAGAGGAAAACTATGGGTTCCTGAGTTAATTTTATGTCTAAAAACTTTAGAGGTAATTTTCTCGTTTTCCTTTCCTTTTGGACTTGTAACGATTTTTATGATTTTTTATCTTTGTTCTTTTAACTAGCTCTAACTTTGTCAAACTGCATCCGATTCTTTTTTACACAAGGAGATAAAGCACTTTATATTTGCCATGCAATTTTTTTCTATGCGGAAAACGGTTTTCCCACGATTAAATATCAAACCCATTTTTTTGCATATTTAGGTCAAAGAACTTCTAGGTTAAAGAACACACTTTGTCATAATCGGCATTATTAGCATGTTGCGTATGAATTCTACTCGAGCCATGTTAATATGACTGAATTGCATAAAGTGTGTGAAATTTGCCTAGATATCGATTTGGTTAAAATTATGATTTAAGAAACAATAAATAATTAAGTGCTGATTGACAATAAAAACCAGATGGTCGGGTTTCATTTGAAGTGGAATTAAACTTAACAATTGATGCATCAGCCGGGAAACTTAATCAAAAGAACGGTCTCCCACATTAATATAAGACTAGTAATAAATACAATAAAACAAATATTGCAATAGATTCAAACAAAAAAAGAATCTATAGTGAATTATATTGGTGCGATGTTAAAAACATAACTAAATACATAAGCTAAAATAATAGCAACAACCTTATAGCACTCCCATCGCGAACCAAGAGTTTTTTTTTAAGACAAACAAAATATAACAATAAACAAAAAGTGAACAAATTCAAACCTCAATAAGTGCACAAGCAAATGCGAAAAGTACACGACCGACGCGTCTTCGCGACGTCTTCCAGTCGAACCAAGGCTACGAAGGCTTTTGGAGAAAATAGACTCTTTTTCGCTGGAAAATTCGAGCCCAATCTTTTCCTAAGCAGAAGGAACAACATCAAATTCAAGAACAAGAGCAGCAGCAAGAGCATCAACAACAAATTCAAGACGAGGAGCAGCAAGATCAGGAGCAACAGCGAAAAACATCAACTTAAGGTTCAAGAAGAATCAAAGAAACCAAACCCGATTCTTCATACAGAAATCCATCTGCGCCGTGGAAAGAAATATATTCGACCTCAAGCGCTTACCCAAAACGTAAACAGGTACGTTATAAGAAATAAAACAAAGAAAAAAAAATAATTTAATAATAACAAAAAAATTAATAACCAAAATATTGATGTAATTTTTTCTAACATATGATACCAATGTTTTCGATAGGCGCTTGCTCAAATATGGCCCATCTTCTCTAAAGGAAGGGGGGGAGAAAGAACCCCCTTTGTGGCAAACAAATTTTATATTCTGTTTCTTTACAAAAAAAACGGTATCATTTTTTGGGCAACAACTCTTGCTAATTAAATTTTGCCTAATAGTATATATACTAAAAAAATAAAAATAAAAATATAATAAAAAAATAGTAAAGTATACTAAATACGTCAACTTTTTTGTATTGTTTCGGATATATAGAAAAAAAAAGCAAATTATAACCACTCTTAGCCTCACGACACGATGAAATAACAGTGAATTAATGTTTTTTCCACTTTTTTTTTCAGTAAATTGGTCAGAAAACATTCAATATCTAAGACATTAACACGTTTTTCTAAATTGTTGACTTTTCTACCCCTCGCATCTCCCTTTTTGTTGACCTTAGCTAAAAATTGTTCATAACGTTTTCATAGACAATTTATTTCTGTATATAATTATGTAGTATAGACTTTTCTGCTAACATGCTAGGTTGTGCTAATATTCACAAAATCTAAGAGGGGGTATCCCCTCCCCTGAGTTTTTTTTTTTTTTATTTTTTTTTTTATATATTTAGCGCGTGCAAAAGGGGTTGGACTACCCTTAAGATGATATACACAGCACAAGCGATTAGGTAGATTGGAGGGGATTTAAAAGGAGAAACCGATGCACATTGGTTTTAAACGTGTGTAGATCATAATGGGAGGGGAAAATTGAGCTGGGTAGAGCATTCCACATTCGAGTAGAGCGACTAAAGAAAGAATCTCTGTACTTAACAGTACGTCCGAAATTGGGCTCAAGGGTAAACTGATGGACATTCCTAGAAGCGCGAGTATTACGGTTGAATTGTTTAAGGGGAGGAATGCAACTGGCTATTTCACCAGAGCATTGTTTATGGAAATAACGGTAAAATAACGAAAGACATGAAACATTTCGACGGTGCTCAAGAGATGAGAATGTTTCCGTTATAGTTCTTTCACCTATCATTTTAAGAGCTCTCTTTTCAATTCTATCCAATAAACTCAAGTGGGTTATTGGAGCACCTGCCCAAATGTGGGAGTTATACTCAAGTTTTGGACGAATAAAGGCTTTGTAGATCACAGCCAGATCAGAAGGGGAGACAAATTTCTTGCATCGACGGAGAAAACCTAAACACTTAGCAGCATTTTTGGCGATGTCGAATATGTGGTCGTTCCATAAAAGGTGGTCTGTGACACACATACCGAGGACTGAAAGCTTTTCGGTTTCCTCAATGCAAGTGCCACTCGTGGATAGTGGCATGGGGGGTGGGTTTCGTTTTAACGACAGTAGACAGCATTGAGTTTTTGAAGCATTAAATTCTACACGATTTTTGATCCCCCATTGGACAATGATGTCGAGATCAGAATTTAATGAGCTTTTCATACGCTGCCGTTCGAGTTCCACATCCGAAGGACATGGATAAGAATCAAAGAACGAATATGAAAAGCTGAGGGTACTGTCGTCAGCAAAACAATTTAATGGATTAGAAGTTTCAGATAAAAGATCGTTTATGAATATAAGGAAGAGAGCCGGAGACAGAACGGAGCCCTGGGGCACACCAGAATTTATTTTGTGAATTTCAGACTTGAAACCATCCAATACAACTTGTATTGAACGGTCCGAAAGGTAATTTCTAATCTAACGAAGAAGAGATTCATCGATACCAAATGCACGCATTTTCGATAAGAGAGCTTGATGCCTGGGCTCGCGGGCCTGGGCTGGGGACTTTGGGTATGTTATACCTCATGGTATCCCTTACCATATACAAAAATAATCCAGAGAGCACTATTTTTTGCAAGCAAAATTCTTTCGTTGACTGTACTACCAATGTGCATCCTTGTCTCCTCTTAAATCCTTCCCTATTTTCCTAACGCTCGCACTGTGTTAAAGCATGTGAAGGGTAAAATTCCCTTTAGTACATGCATAATATAATCAAATTCTTCTTCCCCTTCCCCTTCCCCACGTATAACAACTTTCCAGAGTTCCTATTTATTTTTATTAATTTTACACACATCTTAATTTACACATTTGCCCTTTCAAGTCGTATAGAATGTACCCTAGTGATACATCATTAAATTACGCTTTCTCCAAAATAAAAAAAGAATTCTTTCCATTTCAAGATTAAATTATCAAGTAATATGATGCAACTTTAAGACAACACACTTCACAGAAGATGATGCCCATCATGCTGATCTATCCTCCAATGTACTTTTCCTTAATGCAACATACCTACTTGTCAGATTTAAAAAAAAAAAATCATAAGACTTCAATGTCGCCATTTCGCTTCGGATTTCATCTCTCTGTCCATTGCACACAATATTTTGCTGCCTGCAACTATACGGCAACTGCAATCATATCGGATTAATTCCAATAGCCAGTCATCCAACGAAAATGCTTTCAAAACACACATCTGTTGTCATTTATCGTGTACATTGCCTTCTTTTTTTCTCCGCAGCATCGCCTCACCCTAACCAAGAAATAAAATTACAAATCTCATGTTCCATATCTCACAGCAGTGCGGTACAGCGCGCGTGTCTGCTTTCAAACAGTATCCGCTGTATCTTTTCTACAAAGACACGTAGATTCGTTTAAAAGCCACCCACTTCCAACAAACCCATCAGAGCACTTTGTGTAGATATATCTACACCTTTTGGTTGCTCAGCCAATTTTCGGTGTCTCTGGACCGAAATATTTAATTTGTGATTAATTGCCTCAAACAAATGGGCCATTGATGGTGGTACACTGGTTTTCTGCTACAGCTTCTACAGTCAAGGACAACTTTTGCTTTAGCTTGCCGGATCCTGTAACACACTTCCAACAAAGCAAACAAAGCAAAAGTATGTCCCTTGGTTCAAACGGTCAACAAAAATTTGTCAGTGGAACACCAGGTCCCGAATTTGTGTCAACCTCACGGTAAATCTTGTCCCATAACAGCATTGCAGTCGCTATAAACCTCCTGGAACCGCTTTGTCAACTTGGCAGCCGCGCCGCCGTATTCTGTGTCAGAGTTTCTCCATGCGGCCGGCACATCGGCATGCGGGAGCAAGTCAAACTGGTTAGTCATTCAAAGCGAATTGTTTGATTGCAGATATTGCTCCATTCTATTGTTAGCTTTCAATGATTGATAAATTGAAAGTGCCAGTTCTTATTGAAATTTAATTCAATTAAAATGGTTTTAAACTGCTTGACGCATCAGATTCAGATCCTTAGATCCATTTCTTGTATTTGTATCCCCACACTCATGCTGTTTAATGTTGTTTTACTTATAATTGAATTCTGATCTTATGACTTCACAAATCATGGCCATTTATTACTACTGCGGGGGGCATCAGCAAGCAAACAATTTAACATCAACATTAACTGCAGGCAGCCTCAAACAGTTAAATGGAAAATAAATATTTAGTTGGCTCGAAGATATTTGGCTTTTTATGCGTTGGTGGCGCTCGCTTCAAAAAAAAAAAATCCAAGCCAACAAATTAACACAAAGCGAACTTGACTCTGTTAAGCTTGTAGCCAAAGGTAAAATAATAATAAAAAAAAAATTAAACAATTTTTTGTTTATTTTTTGGCCTTTAAGAATCGAAAGTGGGTCACAATGACACAACATTAGCACTTAATTATAATGGAATTTTTGATGATTTTTATTTGGCAGATTTAAAAAAGTAAAATTTTTATTACTTGTAAAAAGTGAAATTTTATTGATATCCCTTTCTTTCTTCTTCCAGGTAATTTTATTAATCATGACGAAATATAATGGGAATAAGTAGTGAGTATATATGTGTTACATTATATGGGGTTATGGGGAAGATTATTGTGAATTTATTTTTATTATACGATTTATTTACGACAAAACCAGAAATAGGGCTGGCCACGAGACGAGAAAAGTCTTGGTCTTGGTCTCGCATGACGAGAGCGAAACGAGACTGTATTTTAAGCATCCGAGACCAGACTGTATATTTTGACCGACATTTACAGAGAGTCTAGTACATTGAAAAATCTAATTTCAGTTAAATATTTATTTTCTTGTGTACATATTTAAACTAGCTATGGGGGACAAATTATATTTTGACGTATCGAAAACCGTATTTTTCTAAGACGTAACCGGGACGAGACTGCAAATTCAAATTTGGTCGCGAAAAAGGTGAGACTGATACCGAGACGAGACTAAATTATACGAGACTGAAAATTTTCGATTTTAACAGGACCGAGACGAGACTTAAAAAAGTCTCGTCTCGTGGCCAGCTCTAGCCAGAAACGACAAAAAATAAATTTAATGATTTAAATGTTGAAAATATGAAATATCAAATCATTTCGTAGTTTAGTTTTTTTTTTTTTTCCTATAGTTATGATTTTTCGGAAGTTTGTCTTTGAGTCGTTATACCAGATTCCCTAAATATCTAGTCTCTTTTATTATTATATAATTTGACAGTATTTACACGACTGATTTCTGTCAGTATACTAGCAACTGAATGAACGTGTTCATTAGCTTGACAATTTTGTTGTTTTTTTTTTTTTTAGTATAATTGCGATTTTCCAATTACGTCAATTCAGCATAAGAATGCGCTATCCTGATGGGTAAATGATAGTGGAAAATGAATCAGTTTAAAAAATATTTTTAAGACTTAACATAGCTCAACTCGCTTGTGTTCTAGAAACATAAATAATTCTCTATCGAAAAAGTCATATAAAAAATAATTTATTGATTTTAATAACACTTCGTGTTTTATTTTCAGTTGTCTTATTTTATTTGTTATTTGAGTTTTTAGTGGTTCGTATAATTTGATAGGTTTTTTTTTTATTTGAAACGGCACGAACTGCATGAATAAGTTAAGAGATTACACGAATGATAACGTTGACAAAAAAAAGAAACTACAAAAATAGGTTATAGGTATTTACACTTGAAAGTTTAGAAAGAAAGTAAGAATATACGTAGAAGTGTGTGGACCAGGGGTTTAGAAAGGTGGGGGTATCAATTCCCCTCATGAGTTCAACTTTTAAAAGAATGGAAACAAATTCCACATCATTACAGCCCAGGGTACATAATAAATTGTCAGCGCTTCAGAAACAGACACTTTAGTACTAAACTGACTCTTTAAAATACATACACCCGTATTCATAAAGAAAAAATAGTTATTTTAGCTCCCGTTTTTAGAAAAACTACACCATGGAATGAGAATTTTCTGGGCTCTAACTAAATGCAATTGGTTACTGCTCAATTTGACTCTGGGACATTCTTACTCCATTGTGTAGTTTTCCTAAACACGGGAGTTTAAATAACTATTTTTTCTTCATGAATAAGGGTAATAATGTTTGGCACTGTAGAACTCATTGGTGATCGAAAAATTTAAAATTAAATTTTACAAATTCTCCTCATACAAAAAAAATCAATTTTTTGGAGGCTGTTGACTCCCAAATTATCAATAAGTGTCAGTAAGTGAGTTCTGATACAATTTTGGTTTATTATTCCCATTTGTCTAAAAAAAAAATCAAGGTGGAATAAGAAATCTATGAAATTGACATTGGAAAACGATATGGGTACCGAATTGTTGACTAGTGTATAGGTTATGAATGTCCCGGTCTACATTGAACGATTTTTCCCGTGCTGAATGGAAAAATCGGCCGAAACTGGAAGGATCATGTCGGCTGTACCTCTCAATCGCACACGATTACAACAACAATTTTTTGTCGGCACTGAAAATATCGTTCAATGTAGACCGGGAAAATCTGGTAAACCAATTATTATCACCTTTAAGTTGCAAATTTCAAAAAGAAAATTAAGAATTGGTTGAAGATTTCACGTAGTAGCCCGTAGCGTAATGGTTAGTGCGTTTGACAGCCTCGTCCACCTAAAAATTAAAAAGTTTTTTTTTTGCTACTGCCTCTTGCGAGGAATTAACAAATCCTCCAAGAGTATCACTTGTCATGAATAAGTGCTTCTCGTCTAGCCTTTCGGATTCGGCATAAAATTGTAGGTCCCTTGCATTCCTATTGACACGCGCACACAGTAATGGTTGCGAGTTGTTAGTCACTAGGCCCTGGTTCTTCACAAGCCGTTGCGCTATCAAATTTATTTAGCAGAAGATGGAGTTTCTGGAAATACACTCGCGAGCAAAAAAACGGAATCACTCTAGTTTGCCTTCTTAAAACAACAATGGCGATGGATACAATATCTATAATTAATTGTTCTACAGGCGTGGTTTCCATTATTTTTTTAAGATTTGGAGGCCTAATAAGTCAAGATATGTTGAAATTCACTTTTAACAGCACAATCAACACCAAAGACCAACTATAGGCGCATTTATTGCGTATCAATCTTTCAAAGTCTTGCCAAATTTAACAAGTATAATTTGTTATTTTTATTATCATGGCGGATAGCGCGAAATTCAACCAACGAATTTTTATGATTTAACCCTTAATTTAAAATAAGTTCAAGCTTTAAAACGAGCCTGTTAACAATTAATTATAGATATTGAATCCATCGCGATTATTGTTTTTAGAAGGCAAACTTGAATGATTCCATTTTTCGATCGCGAGTGTAGCTTAAAAAAAAATCTGAAACTGTTAGGGTTGGCATTTCATATGACGGTGTTCTAATTCAACCCATTCCTAAATTTCTATTTCGTGTGTCTTGGAGTGAAAGATACTATAACACTTACACTCTGATTGCTTTAAAAACCAGCAAAATGCATATTTTTATTATAATTGCATATTTTCATACTTTTCATGCATATTTTTCGAAAAAAAAAGCCTCGGTGCTTTGCTCGGGGACCAGAGTCGAGTCAAAATTTGTGATGAAAATCTGGACCGAGGAGTTTGTTTGATAGAAAATGCAAAAATTAAAATAAAATTATTTTTTAAAGGCAAAATTCAAATAAAAAATTGTGTTTATTTTCCAGTTTTAATTGCATATTTCCCTTGATGGTTAAAAATAATTTGTTTTCGTATACAAAACTAGCTGACCCAGCGAACTTCGTTCCTCCCACAAAAAAATAATAATTTTTCCGAGACTTGCACATGCTGCTTGATATACATAAATTGGGCAGTTCAAACTCTTCATTCAACAAATTTTTCTACCAAATACATTGTAAATAACTGAAGTATAACATTTTCGATGTGTTTCAATCAAATTCCAATGATTGAGGTACCGGTCAACCCGCTTTTTTTTACTGAAGTTCTTCATGGTAGACGTGATCACGCGAATACAATTGATCATGTGAGAAATCTTGAATTCCCCTGATTGATGCCACAAATATCCAGCAATTGCCCCTGCGACTTATTAACTCTCATAGCGAAAGCGAGAAAAACGAAAAACTGAGAACGCTTAGAAACGAATGGCAAATCGCTAGGAATAAGCGGAATTTTTGCGTCAAAATCATCGCTTGAATGGCAAATTCAGATAGTTTCTGACTTCGTTTTTATCCATCGTGGAGTCGATGAATTTGTATGAAAGTAACTCTTCGACGATTTAATTTTTAATGACGAAATTCAATTGATCGACATCCTTGTTTTTCGCAGCCAAAATCATTCGTGCAATCAGGGAATTTTGGTCAGCATAATTCTTAGCGATATTCGGGAAAACATTCGTGATTGACGGCAATTCAATCAGGCCGGTGACTCAGCTGACTGGAATCGTGTCATTTCCCATCGCCAACAATTGCGATAACTCTACAACTGACTTGTTATTTCGTAAAGCAACTCGCGTGTTAGTTTTCAATTGCAATTTTTCACATATCTCCAGAGTTGATCTTGGAATGACAGGGAGCGTATGAAGAAAATACCCTGACAGCGAAACAGTTTTCATCATTTCGTATTTCAATGTGCGATTCAGGACCTCCAAATTCCAATCCATGCTTGTGAGCCATTGTGCACACATCCTAGGTTGTAGTTTAACATTGCTGCAATACTTTCGCAATCGCGAAATTCTTCGAAATGTAGCAGGTTCTTCATTCACTTGCAGATTCAATGGAAATTTCAATGTAGAATGGTTCGGCCGCCTTCTAATAACGTAGCATCAAGGAAGAAAATTCCACCATTTCCGTTTTCGACTGCTTGCTACAATTCATAGAACATTTTGACTCAAAGCGACTCGATCAAAATCTATTTCTCGCTCTAATGCTCAAATAAATGTGAAGAAATTCACTAAAACCAGGATCTTCCCGGATTTCCAATTTTCCTGGAATTTTCCGGGAAATTCCTTCATAGTGTCCTTCCTTGGGTCAATACAAATCCATCAAACCCAAAATCATGAAAACCGAACGATTCATTCTCTGGTTATGCTGCTGGAAAAAAAAAACGAAATTTGCGCCTAGAGAGCCAGCTGTTGAGAACTGTTCGATTTTTCTTTTTTCGTAAACCTTCGCGTAGTAATTTCGAACAAACCCGCAGAAGAAAATTTCCAATTCGGTCTAGTCGTTTTTAAGTTTTAAGCATCTGCACAAACCACGATCCATTTTTATATAGATAAAGTACCTACTTATTATTTTTTTTTTTTTTTTTGAAAATTATAACTTCCTTTAGTTTAAAACGAAACCTTGGCTATTTATAATGACAAATTTTAATAACTATCTAAGATATGTACGCATCTTTTAAATAATTTCATAGCTCATACCAATATTGAAGAAATACTGATGTCTTTTTTATGAATACGAAAACAATAATAATATGTAGCTACTTACAAAATTATATGGTTCTTAAACATCAATAAAAAAAATGATAATAAATCGAACCGCCCGCACCCGCCCCTATGTATATTAATGATTGTGTTATGTCATTAAAAGTAAAATTGATCTGAAAATTTCCTTGACATTGTCTATAATTCAAGCATCGCATAATTTTCATCATCAATGTCGAATTGATTTATCATTAATATGGGGTTGCTGGAATCTTTCATTTGGTAATTTATTTATTTTGTGTTTGTGAAATAATAAATGGTTATGAAGCACGATTCATTCATTCAATTTATTTGATTTGATTTGGTTTTAATTGTTTGTTATTGTTTGAAATAAAATCATACATTCATCTGTATGTAGCTGACCAGAGATAATAATTAAAGTCTAAGTCTAAAATTTGCAAAACTAAAAAAAATTCCCTTGAATTTAAAATTAGGAAAAACCTTCATTTTACTTTGGGAATAACTTTCAAATCAGAGTATTTAGCTATTTGCGTTCGAAAGAGAAGAGAATCATAAATATTAATTATGTATGTATATATTTTTGGACTGAAAAATCTGCACAAAAAATAAATACATACATAGTTTTGTTAATGTTTGCTTACAGTAGCGTACGCAGAGGGGAGGGGCTTAGGGGGCTTGTCCTTCCTTGGGCCAATACAAATCCATCAAACCCAAAATCATGAAAACCGAGCTTAGGGGGATGGAGCCCCCCCGCCAAGCAATATGTTATACTGTGCTAAGATTTCAAATATCATCGGTTTTTATTATTTTTAGTTCAAATTATATTTTTGTTAATTTTAAACTTTAGCAGTATTTTAAATTTTAATTAAAAAAAAAAAATATAGACATGAGTGTCGTATTGAAATCATTAGTTCATAGGTACCACACGTAATCTTGATTTTATTTGACATTTCGAACGTATCTCAGTATTCATGGAAACCCAAACAAAATTCCCTTGCAAACAGTCAAAATTCGAAAAATGATTTCACACATTTAATTTTTTCCTTCCCCATTAAAAAAAAAAAGCCGGAATGAAATAACAAAAAATGTAGTGCACTTATTAAGATTCTCTTAGTATCTTCTCTTATTTTATTGCTTTTTAGTGTGCTTTGGTTATGCTTGAACCAGTATCTTCGCGCTCAGTGAACGTTTCAAATATTCAAAAAATATTTTTGTTGTTATTTCTTATGCTACGACATAAGGCATTAAGAAAGCTGTAGAGACAATTGATGACATTTCGAAAAACTGTATCAGAGGTAGACAATCTTCTCAAACTCTTTTTTTTTTAAGTTAATGGGCCGTATTCATAGTCGTCTTAAACTATTATGATGAATTTAAACATAAAATATAACCTAAACATTTATTTTAGTTTTTTTCAATGCACTATGTTTGACGTTCAATAATTTAATAAACTTCTTTTTTTACAAGTATAGAAATCGAATTGGAATAAATTGTTTTAATTGATCTTATTTAAACTGTACTTAAGTAAAACATAAGTTAAGCGAAACCACTATGAAAACGCCCCAATAATAATTTGCATTATGAGAATTACCTTGAAAAATGTTAACATTTCTTTCATTGTATCGTTACTGCTTCTGCTACTTTAAACTATAATAATGTCTGTTCCTTTACCCTGAATTTCTGCGATTTTCTGTGCATTTCGTTCCCAAGTTCTATCAATTTCATTTCTTTTATATGAACTTTGGACTAAAAATCACAGACACTCAAATTAAATGAACAGACCGTGTTTCTTTAAGAGCAGTAAAAGTTTTACACTGAAAACACAAACCAAATTCTCAATAATAATTTGTTTTGTTATTGTTTTGCGTGTAAATATTTTGCTCTAAATATTTCACTCTCTCAAAAAAAAAAACGACTATATAACCTTTCTATGAGCTTATTTAAAGAAAAAGCGGAAATTTTTGTTTGTTTAAATCGAGTCCATAAAGTAGATTTTTGTCAAATTTGATTTTTACAAAAAATATTTGTTTACAAAGAAAGAAAGGTAAAATTCATTTCATAACTATAGGGAGTATTTTTGTGTTATTGAAATTAAATTTCTGGTGGTTGATAATACGAAGGGCTTTAATTTTGTTTGCTATTTTGTAAAACCTTAAAAAAAATTACACCAACATTGAGACTGAGCCCCCCCACCAAACAAAATGCTGCGTACGCTACAGTTTGCTTAGTTTGAAGAGCGAGATTTTTTCAAAAGAATCAAAAGTCAAACAATCTACTTACCTTAACATAAAACGGCAATACTTAGACTAAATACCTCAAAATTGAGATGATCGGGTTGTTTCCAGAAAAATAGATAATACCACTGAGTGTCTACACATAGAGGAACCACCTCGGCATTAAGTTATCACCAATCTAGGTGGCTCCATTATTTGCATCTAGAACAGGAACCAGTGATAGTCAATACAAGAACCATTTTTGCTCCTTATGGTAGTTTTTTTCATTCTGAATTATCAATAACTAGCTGACCCATGCTCGCGTTGCTTATTCACTATATATATACAGGGTGTCCTGTAAAGGATGGTCCAAACTGGGTATGGTGATAGGCCAGGTCATGACCTTTCAGAATTTGGTAACTTGTTTATCCCGACCCATAACGGTTTTCGGGTAACTGCTGTTTTTTTTTAAATTTGCCCTAACCCCTACTTTGGACCACTGTTTTGCTCAACCCGTCCATAATTGATTTTTTAATTTTTTTTTTAATTTTTAGACTTAAACATTGACCAATAATAAGACTTTTTTGTGCATTCAAATAATTTTGGTTTTATGCACAATTTTTATAAAATTACAAGATAAAGTCAAAGTTTGATTAAAATTACTTTTTTACTTCAATCTTTGAGAGAGCGTCCTGAAAAAAAAATCGTATAATTCAATACTGGTTCTTACTTTTAAAAAATTCCCTTGCCTTCGGACTTTCTAAAAATGTATACATTTTACCAATGCAGACTCTAAATCAAAAGTTACAATCATTTAAAATCAATCAGTCGTGGTTTTAAGCTAAATTAAAATAAATTCCTTTCTTTTTTTAGAAAAATCATAAAAAAATGATTTTTCTTGTATTTTTTTGGTTTTCTAGGTATTTTTTTTTTTTTTTTAATTTCAAAAAAAAAAAAATAGGTAAATATGAAGGCGTTAACAATTGAGTCATCAGCCTTTTTTAAATTTCTTTAACCCAGTTAATTTATAAAAATTGTTCAAAATGTGCCCCTCCTGCACGTATGCAAGCTCGACAACGTTTAAAAAACTGTCTTTTTAAATTTCTTGTGCTTGGCGAGTTGCTTATTTCTGCAGCAGAAACCTGAATACGTTGCTGTAATTCACGTATGTTTAAAATGAGCTTAGCATAGACTTTTTCCTTGAGACAGCCCCAATAACAAAAGTCCACCGGATTAAGGTCTGGTGACCGAGGTGGCCATAAAATTGGTCCACCACGCCCAATTCATCGTTCATAGTAAGAATTGTCCAAAAAACGTCTCACATTAATACTTTAATGAGCTGGGCAACCCGTCGTGTTGATACCACATTGACTGTATTATAACAAGTGGCACATCTTCCAACAAAAAAAAAATAGCCTGTTTTGCAGAAAATCTAAATAAATTTCACTATTTAGTCTATCCGGCAGTTCATTGGGTTCTATTATGTGGCCATTCAAAATCCCAGTCCACAAATTTATTTTGAATTTGTATTGGAAATTTCCTTCTCGCACCAAATGCAGATTTTCCAATTGCCAACTATGGAGATTATGCAAGTTTGCAAATCCATCTTTTTTGCAAGATGACTCGTCGGTCCACAATATCTTATCGACAAAATCCGCATCCTCTTGGTTTTTTTTTGGAGCATCGTCCGACAAAATTCAACTCTTTGTGTATAGTCCCTTGGAAGTAGAGTTTGAACACGTTGCAAATGAAAGGGATGAAGGTTGTTCCTCTTCATTGCTTTTTGGATGGTTGTTTTTGAGACCCCTGTTGCCCTTTCGATGGCTCTAACCAGATGTAGAAGCGTCATTCTCGACAGCACGCAAAACTGCCTCATCATGACGGCGTTGATTTCTTTCTTGTCCTAGACTTCTCCCTGGTGGTCTGCCCTCCAAATAAACCAAGTGAACCCGTATGAAAAGGCGATGGTCAGGATGGGAAGCATTTGCATATGTTCTGGCTGCTGCTCTGGCGTTTCCTCCACATTCTCCATAAATGTAATGCATTGAAGCATATTCCCGTGTCGTGTAAGACATTTTAAATAATTTTTTCTTTCAATCAAAAACGTTTTAGAAAAACCAAAAAAAAAGACAATTATCTCACTTTGAATAAGCATCATTACTTTTGAACGTTTTGAAATTCTTACCAGCCATACCATTTCCGGTAAAAATAAATAAATCATTAGTACAAGGATTGGGCAAGCGTGGCGTCGCAAAGTTAAAGACCGCCATTGTTAGTAAAATTAAGTTAGTTAAAAGGATGAAATTATTTATTGAAATTGATATTGGATGTCGGTAATATTATAACGAAGTTAGAAAATATGGGTTAAAGTGTCGACAGTAAAACAAAAAAAAAAAACAAAAATAAAACAAACACCCAGAAAAACCAAAAACAAAAAAATACAAGAAAAATCATAAAAAAACAACAAAACAATAAAACAATAAAAAACAAAAAAAAGGAATTTATTTTAATTTATCTTTAAACCACGACTGATTGAGTTTAAATGGTTGTCACTTTTGATTTAGAGTCTGCATTGGTAAGACTTATACCTTTTTAGAAAGTCCAAAGGCAAGGGAATTTTTTTAAAGTAAGAATCAGTATTGAGTCATACGATTTTTTTTCAGGACGCCCATTCAAAGATTGAAGTAAAAAAATTATTTTAATCAAACTATGACTTTATCTAGTAATTTTATAAAAATGGTGTATAAAATCAAAATTATTTGAATGCACAAAAAAGTCTTATTATTGGTCAATATTAAAGTTTAAAAATAAAAACTCAATTATGGACGGGATGAGCAAAACAGTGGTCCAAAGTAGGGGTTAGGGCAAATTTCAAAAAACAGCCGTTATTCGAAAACCGTTATGGTTCGGGATAAACAAGTTACCAAATTCTGAAAGGTCATGACCTGGCCTATCCCCATATTCAGTTTGGACCATCCTTTACGGGACACCCTGTATATATTTGAATTTTATAAAAATAAAGAATATTATAAAATTAGCTTCGTGTAAATGAGTTTATTACTTTTTTAAAATTGCCCTGGACAAACAAACAAAATTACTTCGTCCTTATATATCAGTCTTTATAAAACAGTTTATATAACAGTTTATATTTGTTGATAGTATAATGCTTCTCAATATTAACTGCTAGTATGTTTATCATACAAAACCCCCATTTTATTGATTACTAAACTCCACTTAGCGTTTTATGTCGAACTTAAATATGTATAGCCATGGGCATGGGTGATTTTAGTAGCTAGAGCTCTAAATATTAAACAGTCTTCAGAGCTTATGCAACTAAACAGGGTTAGTTCAATATAAAGCCGAGCATAAACCATTCTTATCCGGAAAAGAATTGACTAACGATTTATAAAAACCAACATTATTGTTTGCTTCTATCTTAAGTAAGACCAATCAAATTTCTTCATGTTATTTTTTTAAATGTTTTAAAATTGAGATGTTTTTCTTCTCTCTATAAGCAGTCTCTCCTCGAGCATCATATTATTTAATTTAAGAGCCAATTACCATCTTTAAGTAATCCTTCTGTTTTAATAAGACCTTTCCTGTCTTGCTTGAATGTTTTAATGAGCTCATTATTCAATACGAAAAGCATAGCCTAGCAATTTATGTAAACTTAGATACCTACGTCACTATAATAGCCGTTTATCTATTTCTCTCGTTTATGTATGATGTTCCAATAACAAGTTCATCTTAAACTGCACTTCACTGATCGATTTAACTGTGACTTGGCTATTAAATCATTTCAATCGATTAACACGCAAACTTCGATATCTTCATCAATGCCAACCATCTGCGCCGCCGAGCTCGCCGCCTCGCCAATCTGTGGTCCAGCTCCAGTTTCGCATTGCCCTCTCTCTCTTTATCTTTTTTTTTTCTCTTTGACCGACCATCGATGATCATCTTTCCCGGTTCATAATTTCCAATATTCAATGATCAGTGATCCGTTAAAAGTGTTCGAACTGATGGCAAATAGAGTTGCACCTTGGAAGTGTGGAAAACGATGACCGACCGACCGAAGCACACACAACTAACATACCCTCTCAAACACACCTGTTTCCACTGACAGTTATGTTTGCTTTATATGGCACTGGCGCCTCTAAGAGTCTAAGAGGTTAGGTCCGAACTATTGGAATGGCCAAAGACCACATCATCTGTGTAGCGGTAATGATGGGTAATGTCCACCCATCAACAGGTTAAAATATCTAAAATTAAATTAGCCACGCAGAAAAGAGTGCTGCAACTTTGATGCTATGCCAGCGCAGCATCAGGTGGTGCTGATGGTGATGGTAAGGTAGTGCTACTGCAATAGTGACAGTAATGAGGCAATATCCATTTGGTTAAGTGCCCTTTTCCTTTTTGACCCACAATATGTGGCCATTGGCCAAGGATGTTGGCTCAAGCTTCTATAGAGTTCTAAATGTGTATGGTTATGACCACAAATCAAGTGTAATCAGCGTGTAAAGGAGCGCGTTAAACACAAAAAAAAAGAAAAGAAGACCTAATCATATAAAAATTCTACTGCTGCTGCTTACATTGTCGTAAAAGCATTTGAGTACTGATGTTGATGGAGTTTTGAGTTGGAGCGCAAGTATACTCAATTGTATGAACGTTAAAATTTGCATAAAAATTTATGCAAGCGCGCAATATTTATGTCAATATGGTTGTGTTTATTTTTGATTCTCGTTCTTGTTGTTAATAAAGGTGGTTATTTTTATTTCCATGTGTAATTATTTATGGTTGTAATAGATTTTGAATTGCTGATATGGGATCGTTGAAATCAATTAAACAATTTAATGCGCATCAGATAAATAAGATACAATCATTTTTAATAACATGTAGATCAGGTGTTTACACGAAGCATATTCATAAACCGGATCATTATTTTGAATTAGCTCATGGGAAGATGACTGACAGTAATTAATATTTTTATTTGCGCGGTAAAATTTGTTTGTTGAGGTATAGAAAATTCTGCAGAGGAAAATTGCATTTTTTTGTGAATTATTTCTTTATAGAAACGTTGTAGTGCAATAATTATATCTCAATAGGCGTTTTTCTTTTTTAGCTCAGAAAAGAGTTCTGAACAGAGTTCGAGCATATTGAGCATGCTCTGAACATCCTCTGAACAAAGCGTCCTTTGAAACACACCTGAACACTAAGTTGTAACTTTTTTTTTCAATTTCACCTATCAAATGCTTGTGTTCAGCATTCAACTCGGTCTGCTCAGTTATTTTATTCTGAGCTCATAGAGCGCGCTCTGAACAAGCTCAGAACACGTTCAGAACAAAAAAATAAACACAAATTTGAAGTTCTGAACGTTCAGAGGTAAAAAAGAAACACAATTTTTTGTTTGACAGTTCAGGCTCTGCTCTGAACTAAAAAAGAAAAACGCCTAATGGGGCATATTCATAGTCATTTTAGAGCTGTGTCTAAGTTAAACATAGGTTACGTTGAATTTTCGGACGTTGGTTGATTCTATTTTTTTAAGTTTATCATTTCAAAATTTTTGAAGCCATTAGTGTAGTATACCAAGTTAATTATCTTACAAAAATATAAAATCAACAATTTGTGATTAAAATCGGTTTGCATTCTTTGAGCCAAAATTGTCTTAAACTGTAATTTAGTTAAACCTCGTTCTATCTGCGACTATGAATATACCCCAGTGAGTTTAGACTAGGTTGTTCACTATACAAATTAAATGTAAGACTAAGGCACTCGATATGTATAGGGATTTTTTTTATTAAATCGCCCACATTTTCATTGGTTCCCAATTTTTTTTCAACGGTGCGCGACTTTAATTAAATGATGGGGATGTGTTCAAAAAATAATTAAGCATAAACTATGAATTCCACGAAAAAAATGCTCGTATAATAAATGAATATGAAATTTTTGAGTATCGCAATTTTGTCTGTTTTCCGTCCGCCTAAATGGCTAGATGGATTATTTTCAGATTTGATACCCATAATTGTTTTTTTGGGAAACTTATGACAACACGTTGATTTGATATTTTTTAAGTAGCCCAGGCTAAATGTACAAAAAAATGACCACTCTGCCAAAAAAATCGAAGTGAAGGTTTTTAAACGCAATTGTCTTTACTTTGACATAAGAAATACTGTCGCGAACGTCTATAGCCAAAACGTGTGCGCGTCAATATTTATCCAAGGTTAATTGTCAAAAATATCAGTTTTTCGCATAAAACTCGGAAATGGTAAATGCTATCGAAAAGAGTTTCATACAAAATTTGTATATTATGTCAATATGATTATGCCAAAAAAAAAGGTATGACTATTTTTTCCTTACGACCCACCGTTAAGAAGATATCGACATTTCAAAAAACTTAAAATGTCGAAAATGGTCTTTTTTCACGTATAACTCCTAAAGTGTTCAAATTTTTGAAAACATCAGAACACAAAGTCTGTACATTATGTGAATTCCTAAAAAAAAACTATTTATTTTTCTTAAAAACAACCGATTTAACCATATATTTTTTTTAAAAGTTTGCCAAAAAGTTCCAAATTCGTCTTTTTTTTTTATTAATTTTTACTCTTAAAAATTGTTGAAAAAATCTTGTGCTCAGTTTAAATATCATAATATTTTCTTCACAAAAATATGAAACTTTTTTCCATACGAGTCATAAGTCGCAAGATATTGTGACTTCAATAGTGTCAACTGTAAAAAAAAAAAAACTGTTTTTCGCATATAGCTATCTTTTAAACCCTATGCTTAATCGAAAAATTATATGAACAAAATTTTAACACTATGTAATATTATATAAGCATGTATTAACAGTTTTTTTCTATAGGCCAAAATTTTTATGACATAATTATTAAAAAAAAAAAACACCAAAACTCTAAAATACCGGTTTTTAGCTCTTTACTCTTAGATTACGATATTTTCGGAAAATAATTTATACCTATTTTGCAGATTTTAATATTCCCTAGAGGAAACATTATCACACTGTTTTGCGCATAACGCATCAGTTGCAAGATATTGCGTCTTTAAAAATGGACAACTTCGAATAAACAGAATTTGGTAATAAAATATTTTTTTGAACATTTTTGAAGTCGCAATATCTTGCAACTGATGCGTTATACGCAAAAAATAAAGACAATTACGTTCAAAAATATTCACTTGGATTTATTTGGCAGAAAAAGTACAATTTACCTGGGCCAAACACCAAAAATAACGCCATTTACCTACCATATAACTTTTGTAGACAGTAAGCAAAAATGGCGCCAAAGCAAATGCTACTTTTTGATTCTTTTTTTCGAAAAATGTTGGGCTGGCCACGAGCCGAGACTCCGCGAGAGTTTTGTGAGTCTCGTCTTGGTCTGGTTAAAATCGAAAATTTTCAGTCTCGTCTCGGTCTCTTGTCGATGTCGTATAATTGAGTCTGTCTCGGTCTCAGTCTCGCCTTTTTTTGCAATAAAATTTGAATATGCAGTCTCGTCCCGGTCTCGTCTCCGAAAAATACGATTATCGGATTATCGTTAAAATATAATTTGTCCCCCATATAGTTTGAATTTTTTCAGAAGAAAATAAATATTTAACTGAAATTGGATTTTTTCAATTTATTAGACTCTCTGCAAATGTCGGTCCAAATTTCTCATCTCGGTCTCGTCTCGGATGTTTAAAAGGCAGTATCGTCTCGGTCTCGTCGCGGATGCTTTAAAGGCAGTCTCGTCTCGCATGACGAGACCGAGACTTTTATCGTCTCGTGGCCAGCCCTAGAAAAATAGTTATTTTTTAAGCTTTTGATAGGAACCTTTTTTAATTCTTTGAACAAAGTTTAGAATCTTGAAAACTGTTCATTTGATTTTTTAAATATTGTTTGTGGAGAAGTTTCTAAATGGTTCTAATAGTATTGTATACCAAAATTCTTGGAAAAAAGTTGTTTTTTTTAATTTTTTAAAAAAAGTTATAAAATTTGTATTGAAAAATTAATATTTCGAGTTATATAGTTATATAGTTTTTATGAAGAAAAACCGCCACGGGTAATTATTTTCTGGGCTTACGATTTTAAACAAATTCCCCTAGAATAATAAAATTCACAGAATCTTCTTGCTGTGCGTCGGTTAAAATAAATAAATAAAATTCTTAATTGTTTTAATTTCTTACTAGTTTGAGCTTAACAAAAAGGACGCAAACAAAAATTTTAAATCGTTTAAGTGGCTTGTTATTATTATTATTATTATTATTATTATTATTATTATTATTATTAAAAAAAAAAAAACAAATTTTTGTGTATAAAATTTTGAAAAAAATTTTAAAAAAATTTGAAACTTGAACTTAAAGAATATATGTTTCTCTATAAATAAAAAAATTAAATTTAAAATAACTAAATTAACTCATTTTTGAAAATTAAAATTTTTTTTTAAATCAAAACATATTTTTGAAAATTTTTGTATGCAATATAATTTATTCTTTAAGAAGCATTTGCAAAAAAAAATTATTTAAATCAGTTTATCCAATAATGAGACAATCGAAAATATGAAAAGTGGACCAATTCGTGCAACAAAAAAAACTGTAGATAATAATTTTCCTTAACATTACGATGATAGAGAAAGCGAAAAAAGTGCAATTCTGTCTGTCTGTCTTACCGTCTGTCCATCTGTCTGTCTGTACCATGACCTGCAGCCTAAACGCCTGAAGCGATTTTCCTCAAACTTTGGACTTAAGGTTCTTATGAGATTCCCTAGAGGGGAAATTGAAATTTCTATTTTTAGTTCAAAAAATAACGGTACTTGCCATACAACCATTATACAAAAATTGATTTACTTCATATAACTTTTGTAGACAATAACGATTTTGATAAAAAAAATTGCGAGCTACTTAAATAACTACAATAAATATTTTGGTGGAAAAAAAATTATAACGGTCATTAACAGTACCTGTCATAGAACCGATTTTTTGGTTTTCAAATTTCTCGTTAACAGTTACACCGATTTCAACCAAGTTTTTTATGTAAGAGGTCCCTGCATATGCAATTTTTCGAAAAAATATTTTTTGGATTTTAAAAAAATATTGATTTTTTTTTTGAAAATGGGTCAATGAATTTATTTTTATGTTGAGTAAAATTGTATTTTATTAAATTCTAAAAGTTGGCATACCAAATTTAATTTTTAAAAATGTTCAAGATTTTTATATATAAAAAATAAATTTTTAAGAAAATCGCTCTAACGATTTTTTAATTTTACCTTTCATAAATTCATATTACTCAAACAAATCAGATGGCATACTTTTTAGCTCTATCTGCTTTAGCTATTAAATTAATAAATTTATATTAATTTTCATGATATCATAATATTATGCAACCAATACATACGCACACTGTCAACTTCAAGCTACGATTAAGTTGTTAACTACGAGAGCAAGTTGTGCAATCGAGTCGTGCCGATTTTTTAATTGATAAAATATCGCACACAACATTTTATTAAAATTCTTGGAGCCGTTTTCGAGAGAAATAACGGTTTTTCAACATTTGAAGGGAAGGTGTACCGTTGTTCTTGAATTAAGAAACACGCACAAAATTGCTCTAAACTAAGTTTTAAGAAAATTTACAAATGTCTTTTTCAAAATATTGAGTTTTCAAAAAAAAAAAAATTAACAAAAAAAAAGTTTTACAGAACCGTTTCGAGAAAATCAGAAACCAAAAAAATGGTTTAAGTAGACCAATACTAGTACCAAAAAGAGGTGGAAAAAATATAAAAGTAGCCTATATGTAGTGTAGAGGAGGGGGGGGGGGATAGGGCTGGCCACGAGACGAGAAAAGTCTCGGTCTCGATCTCGGTCTCGCATGACAGGACCGAGACGAGACGAGACTGGCTTTTAAGCAACCAAAACGCGACCGAGACGAGACTGTATATTTGGACCGAAATTTACAGAGAGTATAATAAATTAAAAAATCCAATTTCATTTAAATATTTATTTTCTTCTGCACGTATTCAAACTATAATCAAAAATATTTCGTTCCAATAATCAACAGGTTGTTCGGAAATCGTATTTTTCGGAGACGAGACTTAATTATACGAAACTGACACGACACCGAGACGAGACTGAAAATTTTCGATTTTAACGAGACCGAGGCCAGACTTACAAAAGTCTCGCAGAGTCTCGTTTCGGGCCAGCCCTAGGGGGGGGTGGTTGGACTCAAAAAAACAGTTTTAGGAAACACGCTTTTCTTATTGCATACAATTTTACTTAAATCGTGTTAAAGACAACCATTTCATCGTCAAACTTTGACGGGTCTTAATAAACCACGAAATAATAATAAAAAATACTATTATGTATTCAGAGTTGAACGGTTGTAATAAGAAGAATATAAAAATATTGAAACTACTTCTGTTTTAAGTCGAGTGAATGAATATAATTCAATTAAAAAGTACAGGTGACCTCAACTCCATTGAACGGTTGTCTTAAGTTAGAGTTTATAAATGCGACTTATAGTGGTTAAAAATATTCCAACAAAAACAAAATAAAATAAATATGTTTCTTTGGTGTTAAGTGTTTGACTAAAATGTAATAAGAGCACAAAAATAGTAAGTTATAAGCAAAACCATTTTGAAAAAGATTTTAATTTTTTTCTCCAAGATTTTGAGTTCCGAGATTAATTTTTCAAAAAAAAAACTATCTATTTTATTTAAAAAAGAAATTTAAAGAATGAATATTTTGCTCTAAAAAAAGATGTTACATGAATTTGTAAGTGTTGTCTTTCTCTTCTGTTTTACACCACTCCCATTCGATTCTTTTCTTGTTTCGATCCAACCTATATCTTCGCTCTGGTATTTCCTCGCACCTTTTGCAAAACAGCGTCTATAAATAAAAAACATTTAATAAATACAACAGTGCAAGGCTATTACTTAACTCTTATTTCTTATTTTGCAACGCATATATTTTAACTATCAAAAGAATGAGTACCCTGATTTTCTATTGTTTTGTTAATAATAAGTTTTTGAATAAACTTAATTTAAATCAAAACTAATAAAGCAATTAAAACCTCTTTCAAACATAAAATATGTTATTATCCAATTTATTTATATAATTTGTAGTTTCGTTCCAATTATATCTTCTTCCCCCTAAACACAAAAAAATCACAATGGAGTACAATTGGTGAACACACACAAAAAGGTACTTCACAATTCATCAATTTTTATTTTTAATTTCAATGACCTCAACAATACAACTTGTAAACTCGTTTTCTTCATGCCAACGAACAAATAAAACATAAGCCGACAGGGTCTCACAACTTGACTAGTTATATAGCTAGCTACTTATCGTTTATCTTGCTTACAATTTTCTTATGTCAAATCAGATACGTACAACAACAAAAAATATCTCCAAAAACTAATCTCATTTTAATTAAAGTCTTTTACTTTCGATGAATGCACCCACCTCTCTTGATTTGCCATAACAATCTCCAACATCATCACGGAATCTTTTTTGCGATACCACCTCAAGCAACTATGTGTACTACCTACTACTCCCTCTTTTTCTTGTAGGTCTCTTTTTTGTTTTGTATTGTTTTTTTGGTTGCATAAAACTTTTATTTAATTTCGTTTTCAATTGATGGCAGATGAAGATATAGTATTTTTTGAAAAGCAATTACAATTATTATTGTCTGATGTCTGTTTGTTGTTCCTGACCTTAATAAGACCAACGATGACGACGGTAATGATAAGTACTGTTTGAGTATTATTAGTTTTGCCGACAGCAATATTGGCTTTGGTAATTTTGGTTTTTTGTTTATGTTATAGTTTCTTGAGTTTAGTGGCTTATAAATATTGATGATGAGCAGCTTTTGGGTCTTTCAAAAATATGAGAATTTAACATTTTGACAAAAAAAAAAAAAAATTGTAGCAGAAAAATACCGTGATTTGAAAATTGTTGAAAAACTTAATGAAATTCATCAATTATAATTTAAAAATAAAAAACCTATGAATATAGGTATACTTACTTACTTACTTTTGATGGCGCTCACAGCCCAGGATGGGCTTCGGCCTCAACTAACAAGCCCCTCCAGCCAGCTCTGTCCCTAGCTAGCCGCTTTCAGTTGCGCACACCGAGTGCTTTGATGTCGTCATTCACTTGATTGCGCCACCTGTTACTGGTTCTTCCTCTGCTGCGTACCCCATCGGGGTTGGATTGGAAGACTCGTCGGGCAGGTGCGTTGCTGTCCATACGCTCCACGTGCCCCAGCCATCTCAGCCGCTGTATTTTCAGCTTTTTGACCAGGTCAACGTCGCTGTATAGCCCGTATAGCTCGTCGTTGAATCTTCTCCTCCATACTCCTTCGATACACACCGGACCGAAAATCACACGAAGAATCTTCCTCTCAAAGCACCATAGCAGATTTTTATCCGAATCTTTCAGTGTCCATGCTTCTGACCCATAAAGCAGGACCGGGATGATTAGGGTTTTGTATAAAGTCTCCTTGGTTCTCTGAGAGAGGGCCTTACTACTTAAATGCCTTCTTAGACCGAAGAAACAGCGGTTGGCAAGAGTTATTCTTCGCTTGATCTCTGCACTGATGTCATTCTGCGATGTAATAGTGGAGCCCAGGTAGACAAAGTCCTTGACAACTTCGAAGTTATATCTTTCCATCGTGATATTTTGCCCGAGTCGACGATGTTGAGATTCCTCTCTCGATGACAGCATATACTTCGTCTTGTCCTCATTAACCGCCAATCCCATTCTAGCCGCCTCCGATTCAATGCTCGCCCCTGCCACAGCTCGCTTCGTTCTGCCGACAATGTCTATGTCATCCGCATGTGCAAGCAATTGAACGGACTTTTGATAGATTGTACCGCTGGTGTTGACATGTGCGTTGCGTACAATGGCTTCAAGAACGATGTTGAATATGTTGCATGATAACGCGTCACCTTGCCTCAATTCTTTCTCAACATCAAAGGAATCGGTGGTGTTCTTACCAATTTTGACGGAGCAGCGAGATTTCTCCATCGTCATCCTGCACAAGCGGACGAGTTTGGCAGGGATGCCGAGACTCGACATGGCTCTGTATAATTCGTCCCTTTTCACGCTATCATACGCGACTTTAAAATCGATAAAAAGGTGGTGTGTATCGATCTGGAATTCCCGGGATTTTTCTAAAATCTGTCGGAGTGTGAACATTTGATCGACGGTTGACTTGCCTGGCCTAAAACCGCACTGATAAGGGCCGTTCAGATCGTTGACAAAAGGTTTTAAGCGGTCACAGAGGATGGCCGACAAGATTTTATAAGCGACGTTTAGGAGACTAATTCCTCTGTAGTTGGTACATTTCAGAACATCTTCCTTTTTATGGATGGGGCACACTATACCGAGGTTCCATTCATCGGGCATACTTTCCTCCGACCAAATTTTGCAGATGAGTGAATATAGGTATAGGCACAAATTACTAATCGTTGAATATAGGTATACGATTAGTAATTTGTGCACTGTGCACGGTGCAGTCATTGAAAATATGATTTTTGCTGCCATTAGCAAAAAATCCACTGCCAAAAAGCATAAGGGCTTTAAATTTCATGACATGAGAAAAATTGCTGACATATTGTTGATAAATTTCTTATGTCAAATATGAGTTTTGCTACCATTGGCGATAAATCCACTGCAAAAAAAGTAAGGACTTTAAATTTCATGACATGGGAAAAATTGTTGAAAAATTTAATGCAATTCACCAACTTTTTGTTGCGAAATCACAAATTCATAAAATTCTCAATGCAAAATATGGAATTATTGGGCTAACAAAATTTATTTTTGAGCAAACACACAATGTTAGAAAAATAAAACTGTTTTTGTTGGTGAATTTCAAAGGCAAATTTGAGAGTTGGTGAAAGTAGAAAAGAAACATTATTTGTTAAAAATCTATAACCCTAAAGGCTTTCAAATGAAAAAAAAAAACTATTGAATTCAAGGAGTTTTTGAAGAAATATTTTTCAAAATCACCAACAAAAAAAATTACCAAAGAATGAAATATTCAACAAACAAATTATTTTAGGGTAAACCTCAGAAATTCAACACATCATTATTTTTGTTTTAATCTATTTATAGAAAATGTATACTTCTTCTTCATTTAACCGCGCGCCGATTGTCGTGATCTCAAAGGGGACCACAACTCTCCCACTCAACTGCTTCACCTAAGGTTCCACTTGCGGGGTTCGCCCGGTTGACCTCAGGAAACGTCGACAGGCCTCCCGTTTTTGGATTGTCCCATGTCTGAGGTCAACTAAATGCAGGTGTCGTTGCATTTGTTTCATCCAGGAGTTTTTGCGCCTGCCTTTCTTCCAGGATAGTGTTGGAACGTCTTGTGCTATTGCCTTTTGAACTGGGTTCTCATCTTATCTTCTTTGTACATGACAGTACCAGCTAAGTTGGTCATGCTGTATTTTGTTCAAGATGGTATTTTTGACGTGTAGGCTTCCTCGGATTCTCTTGCTTCTTTTTAGATCGCGCTTTGTCACTCCTGCTGTCATGCGAAACATCTTCATTTAAGCTGCCGTCAATTTGTACATTGTCAACTTTTACATTGTCCAACACTGTGAACTGTATGTAAGCGCTGGACGAACAACTGCTGTGTAGAGCTTTCCTTTCAGCTTATGGGGCATTTTTCTATCACAGAAGATGGCAGAGTTTGCCCGCCACTTTATCCACCCTACGCTTACGCGATGTTTAATATCGTCATCACAAGATCCTTCGTTATTGATCATTGATCCAAGACTATTAAACTTTTTGCACTTGGGAAGCACTGTTCCATTTAAATAGATGTCCGGAATAAGCCAGTTTGGATCAGAAAATGGACAGCATAGGTATTCGGTCTTTTTCGCGCTAATGCGGTATCCATTTCCCTCCAGAGCATCCACCCATACATCAATTGCTCGTTGCAAGAACACAGGATCTTCACCTATGATGGCTCCATCGTCAGCAAAGAATAACTGATTCACTTTGGGGTCCGTCACCTTATCCTCAAGCAGAAAGTCAAGGAGAGTAATAAAGAGCAAAAGACTGAAGACGCTTCCCTGGTGCACATCTACTCTAATTGGGAACTCTTCGGTGATTCCTGCGGGGCATCTTACCCTTGTTTTGACTTGCTCGTACATGTCCATGACCATCTGCACGTAGACTTCCGAAATTCCTCGTTCGGATCTCGTGCTTGTCTGGCGAATGCTTTTTCAAAATCAACCAATACAATATGCAAATCTCTTGAGCAATGCCGATATTTTTGCATTCTGATTCTTATACTCTGAATAGCATCTGTGGTTGATTTACCCGAGACAAACCCACACTGGTCGTCAGACAGCCATTATATTTTTCGTCGTCCAATATACGCTCAACGATCTTCATGGTGTGTGACATCAGCTTGATCGAACGGTAGATGTCGCAATTTCGTATACTACACCAACATACTATAAAAACCTACATTCAGATGATGTTGTTAGCAATGGGATAATTATTTGCTTTCGGCTTATAAGCCCTTGACTGGGTTTTTCGTTCTTGAAAAATAAATTGTTGAAAATCTGCCAACAATCTGTGAAAAAAAAAATATCACACAAAAAAAGTAACTTTCACGATTCAACACTAAGTGATTGCGATCGTTAAAAAATTTAAATCTCAAAATCAACAATAATCCTCCCTCACCAACAAAATTCAAAAATTGTACGCCTAAAATTTGACTTTTAAGATAATTTTGAATTTTCTATGGTTCAAAAATTATACATTCAATTTTTTTTTAATTTTGAAAAATCACCAACGATTATTCAATGAATTAAACTTTAACGTACAAAATTATAGAATTCGTTAAACATGTTTCTTAAGATAAGTAAAAGCAATTGGTAACAATCAAAAAATAAATAAAGTTTTCGTGAAGAATAGAAAAGAATTTTTTTACCTACATCGCAACACTATGTTAAAGGATTGGTGAAAATAAATGAAGTTTCTCTTGCCAATATTGTCAACTAAGTGTTTTTTTTTTTTAATTCCCATTTTCGCTTGTGAAAACCACACACAAAGTATTTATTCTCCACGATTTTATAATTTGATATCTGAAAATTGGTGAAATCACTAAAACCATTGTTTAATTGTTGAAAAATCAGAACTAAAAAAAAGTATACAAATATTTTCATTTTTCACAGTTGAATAATTGAATATCTAAAAATTGGTCAAATCACCAATAACATTGTTGAAAATCAGAAAAATCAGAACTAAAAAAAGTATACAAACATTTTCATTTTTCACAGTTGAATAATTGAATATCTAAAAATTGGTCAAATCACCAATTACATTGTTGAAAATCAGAACTACACAAAATTGTGGAAGTTAATACACACAATTATGGAATACCTTCAGTTTTCAACACATATTTTTGCAAGGATTGATGAAGCTGAACTTTGAATCTCACCAACAATATTTTTTAATAATTAAAACATTGAAGAAATTATTGCTCAGGTATACAATTCAGCTATTTTAATATTTTTATGAAAAGCGAGAAATTAAGAACTTTATAAGCCATGTGATTTAAAAAAAAAAAATTATCACATTCAGCATCAAATAGTTTAATTTTTGACCAATCGTTGTTGAAATAATCTCCAATCACCATTAATATTTTTGGAAATAAAAAAAAAATACACTTAAATTTAAAATGTCCGGTAAACATTGTGTATTCATTAAAATTTGCAAAAAAAATTGATGAAAATAATTAAATAGCTCATCCGCATAGTTGAAAAACAACAAAAAAAATGTTAAAAAAATATTTGATGTTTTCCGCCATCAGACGCCAAATAAAGATGCTAGAAATTTTTTAAACCTTTATACCATTTGAGTCATATATTGATTTAAAATGAAACTCCCTCACCATCAATCTCTTCTCATTTCATTCATTCAAACCAAAACAATAAATCACCAATAAATCTACAGTTTTAATCGAATCCTACACCAAAGGCAAGGGTGCAGTCTTTTTAATAGACCTACAAAATACAGCCAGCAAAATTTAGCTTGTGTCTGTCAATCAAAGAAGTGATTTACTTTAAAATATGTACGCGTCGCGTCACTGCTGCTGCCACCACCACCGCCATCCGCCACCGCTGTTGCCGCTGTTTAGGCTTTGTGGCATCAATCAAGGAGGAGAGTTTGAGTTTAGGTAAGAGCTGTATAGGTAAGTCGCTTTTTTTTTTGTTAAATTAGGGCGTAACTGCAAGGCAGGGTACCTATCTGTTTCGGCTCCACTCACTGGTATCTGAAATAATACAAAATATTGTTAAGATAGATTGGATTAATATGAATTACACAACAACGGTGTAGACAGGAATAAGTCAAAATATTGTACGTTTGCCCTTTTGGAAGTGCGAGACTGTGTCTTTTTTGTCATCCAACCAACTGCAACTCCTCCACCTCCACCATATAAACGAAGCAACAATAATAACAGACAAAAATCGGTAAAATGAGTCAGCCGATACAATACCAAGAAGAAGTAGATTCATGTGGGTAATAACTCTTTTTTTTTGGTTTGGTTTTTCAGAATGCGATTTCGAAATTCATCTTCATTTTGTAGTTAAGTGAAATTGCATCTGAGCAAAAGGAAGGGTCTTCCCACGCGCAAGTTGTCGTCGTCTCCGTTATTTTATCTTTTATTTTTGTTGAGGCTGTCAGACCCAGTAGGGAGTACATAAATTGTTCCTTTGTGCGTTTTGCTTATACTTATAGTGAAATTAAACGTAACAGTCAACGAGTGTTGTTGAGAATATGAAATTAACTTAAAATGTCTGTTTTTCCAGGAAATATCAACTGCTTATTGTATCCCAGGTTCATCTGGCTCAATTTTTCTTTGTTCGCATGTTCGATATTTTGACAAAGAAGTTTTACAATTGCAGAGAAAGAAAGAACTTTTTAATAAATGCAGATCAAGTTTGTACGTACCACACAGCAATGTTTAAGTCTTCAAGTTTAAAAAAAGGGAACAAATATTTTTGTTCAAGCAAATTAGTCATACGGACCTCTACCCACCTACCTATTTAAATAACATTACATCGCTAAAGTTTCTGCAACAATGCCACATCTTCAAACTGAATTTCTTAAATCTGTGTTTTCGCTATTTCTTCCAATCTCAGTAGGAATGGGCAACAAAACCACAAAGGAAAAGAAAAATGAATGTTAAGAAAAAAACAATGATTTTTAACTTTTTATGATACTAAACGATTTTTAACCACAATGGTACTTAAAACTGACTGACAGTTTTGAGCCATTTTAAGTTTTTTTTTTTTTTTTTGAAAAATAATGTAAGCACTTTCTTAAATATAAAATTTTGCTCAATTCAAAAGAGAGCTTTAAAAATGATAGGCGAAAGATCTATAACGGAAACAATTACATCTCTCGAACACCGCCGTAATGTTTCGTGTCTTTCTCTATTTTATCGCTATTATTATAATCAGTGTTCTAGTGAAATAGCCAGTTGCATTCCCCCCCTTAAAAAATTCAACCGTAATACTCGCGCTTCTAGGAATGCCCATCAGTTCACCCTCGAGCCCAACTTCGGACGTACTGTAATGTACAGAGATTCTTTCTTCAGTCGCACCACACGAATGTGGAATGCTTTACCTGACTCGACTTTCCCCTCCCATTTCGATGTGCAAACGTTCAAAACCAATGTGGATCGGTATCTCCTTCTAAATCCTCTCCTACTTACCTAATCGCTCGTGCTGTGTTAAAAACATTTTAAGGGTAGCCATAACCCCTTTTGCGCGCGTGGAATATATAAAAAAAAAAAAAAAAAAAACTGCATACAAACTCAATTTTCTAGAGTTTATATTAAATAAAAACCTACTTTTTCACATCGTTTAACGACCGTTCTTGGACACATTTTTGTAAATAAACTGTAATTTTTGTAAACCTATTTCATTAAGTGTTCCTTGCACTTATAAAAATAAGCCTTATTTCATCCAAATCGAACATAAATTGTGGAAGTTTGTAAAGTTTTTTCTTTAATTAAAGAGAATTTTCTTTCTTGCTAAATAGGATTATTTTTAATATGTGCAAAGATTTCAATATAAAAATAGCTTTATTCGTTTAAAAATTCATAATTTATAAATTAATCTTGACTGCATAAATATCATGACTTCGACTGTGAGTTGTTTTAGAGTACAAACAAAGCTCTAAAACTAAATAAAGCTTTGGTACACTCTGGCGTATACGCAATTTTTTTTTAATTTATCGAAAATGTTATACACATATTTTTCTTTATGTATGATGTTAAATATGTTTATGTCGTGTGAAAAAAACATTGTTATTTAAATGGGTTTAAAATTAGAGCTCAAAATAAACTATGCTCGCTGATTTGCTTGATAAATATGAATTTATGAAAAAATTAAAAACCGTTGGAGCGGTTTTCTTAAAAATTATTTTTTTATATAAGAAATTTTTTTGCACATTTTCAAAAATAAAATCTGGTACCAACATTTAGTAAAATACAATTTAACACAAAATAAAAAAAAAATCATTAGCCCGTTTTCAAGATATTAAAATTTCAAAAAAAAAAAAAAAACATATTAATATTTTTTTTTTTTTTAACCCAAAAATTATTTTATTTTTTCAAAAAATTGTATATGCAAAATGTTTGAACTGTAAAGGAGCTCTTGTATGTTGAAATTGGTGCAGCCGTTAACGAGCACTTAGAAAACCAAAAAATCAGTTCTATGACAGGTACCGTTAATAACCGTTATTTTTTTTTATCAAAATATTGACAATAAATTGGGAAGCGCAACGGGTCTTGAAGAACCAGGGCCTAGTGACCAACAACTCGCAACCATTCCTGTGTGCGCGTGTCGACAGGAATGGAAAGGACCTACAATTTTATGCCGAATCGGAACGGCTAGACGAGAAGCGCTTATTCCTGACAAGTGATACTCTTGGAGGATTTGTCAATTCCTCGCAAGAGGCAGAAGCCCTGAAAAAAAAAACTTTTTAGTTTTAAGGTGGACGAGGCTGGGAAGCGAACCCATACCTTCAGCATGACAGTCCAACGCATTAACTATTACGCTAGGGGCTACTACTACCTGTAATAGTAAACGCACATCAACAATTCTTGGAGTCGTTTTCGAGATAAATAAGTTTTTTCTTAACGGTTTTTGAACATTTGAATAGAAGGTGCCGTTATTTTAAAATTTAGAAACATGATTTGTTCCGTACTACGAAATAGTAAAAAAATAATTTTGCACAAAGTTTTAAAAATGTTCAGCAAGTCGTGCTGACATTTTTTTTTAATTTTAATATTTTCTTTTTTTAATTTTGGTTCACAGTAATGTTTATACTTTTTAGAAGATTTACAATAACAAAAAATGAAAAATTTGAATTTCAACTTAGCTGTTTTAGAGAAAATAAAAAACCAAATCAAAAATGGTTGTACTGGAGGTACCAAAAAAAACCAATTTTTGAAAATTAAAATAATTTTTAAAAGGCAGCATTTCCTTTTTTTTATTTAATTTAATTATTTGAATTTTTTTTAATAAAATCATAGGAGCCGTTTTTGAGAAAAATATTGCTTTCCTTTTTGGCGAAAAAAAAATTGTATGACAGGTACCTACCGTTAAAACACTATGTAGTATGTACCAAGTTTGAAAAAATCCCTCCAGCCGTTTATGCTGTAGGGGCGAAGACAGACAGACAGACATACAGAATTGTGGGACGCACTGTTTTTAATAAAATAATCTCGATTTCGATTTTTGTTTACGAATCCATAACTTGACATATAGTACCGATAAAAATGGAGGAAACTCTATGAAAATTGTCTGAATTCTGGAATCTGAAATCGAAAATCGAAAAATCTTACCCTAATAAGACAAGATAGTGTTTAGAAAAAGTCTCAGTTATTTCATAAGTTTTTTTTTGCATTCGTATGCAATTTTGCATCTGATCTTCTCAATGTGAACAAAACTTTTTTGAGGCGAATTAATGAATCCATTCAAGTTGATAAACCAAGTTTGTTTATTAATCAAAGGCTATATTCTATGAGTCAGTTTTTAAGTACGGCTTTAAAGTTTATGTTGAGTTAAAAAAACAATAACTTTAATTTAAAACTTAACTTAGGATTAACTGAACGTGAACAGATACCTTAAATATTTTAGAATTCGAGTTAAATACATCCTTATTCATGCCTTATTTGAGGCTGTGAGTGCAAAAGTGGCGTAACCCTATTTTGAAAAATTGGCTTATTTTGTATCTCATATTTTAAGTCTGAGGGAGATACATTATTTGAAAGATAGTTTAAGATTCTTTAATATCTAATCTTTCCAACAAAAATATAAAATAACTATTTGAAGGGCATAATGTGCTTGTTTTAGTCAATTTAAACCCATTTACAAAAAGTGGGTTACGCCACTTTTGCACTCACAGCCTCAAATAAGGCATTTTACATTATTAACATGACTTCAAAAATGGCTTGCTGAAGTTTTGAAATATTCTGGTAATCTGCTAGAAGAGCATTATACATTTGACCTAAACTATTGATATCTATATAATCTCAATTAGGGCTGGCCACGAGACGAGACTCTGCGAGACTTTTGTAAGTCTCGTCTCGGTCTCGTTAAAATCGAAAATTTTCAGTGTCGTCTCGGTTTCGGGTCGGTCTCGTATAATTAAGTCTCGTCTCCGAAAAATAAGATTTCCGGGCAACATCTTGATTTTCGAACGAAATATTTTCTATTATAATTAGTTTGAATACGTGCAAAAGAAAATAAATATTTAACTGAAATTGGATTTTTTTAATTTATTAGACTCTCTGTAAATTTAGGTCCAAATATACAGTCCCGTCTCGGTCTCGTTTCGGTTGCTTAAAAGCAAGTCTCGTCTCGTCTCGGTCTCGTCATGCGAGACCGAGATCGAGACCGATACGTTTCTCGTTTTGTGGCCAGCCCTAATCTCATTTAATGAGTGAACAGAGATAAATTTACTTGCTCGAATTTTGACGGAACAAAATGTAAATCATGGGATTTTTGTCATAAGAACTTGTTTAAACGATGTCATAGGTCCTCTTCAACTTTATTTACAAAAATATTAGCAAATTTCGAGAAAATGAACACAGTGATCGTTAAATTAAAGAAATTATAACAATTATTCGTTGTCATCCCAATAAGTGCAGCCAAACATATTCAAAATAAGATAAACAGAATCTTGTAACAAACATCTTTTGGTAATAATAATATTTTAACATTTATTTAGTAAATTATTATTTTAGTAAATAAGCTAGATCGTGTAACGCCCGCGCCATAGTTCTATTTTTATTTTATTTTTAATTTGCAACTCGAAGATTTAAAAATAATTTATGCAAAAACTTCAATTAGAGGCATTTCCTTCCTACGAACTTAATACCAACAAGGTCTACGTAGAGATGGAGTGCTGTTGCATCCAGCAGCAGATTCTTTTCGTTGTTAGATGTTTCATTGAACTCTGGGGTTCGATGCCTTTACGATGCCACCAGAACCTCCACCACTTCTGCTTTACCACTGCACTATACCTATTTAACCTACCTCCCGCTTGGCTGCCTCCACAACCAACTGCGACTCCTTGTGTCTTCCTTGTTTGACGCCCGCATAAAAATAAATGGAATGGCAGTAACCCGACAGTTTCCATTCAATTGTCTTGCATTTTCCTTTCGCTTTTCCCTGTTTTTTTTTTTTTTTTTTTTTGTATTCAGCTGGAAGAAGTTGTTGTTCTTTTGTGTTGATGTTACTTATAGTTCTTTTTTTTATTTTTTTCATTTTTCTTAACCTGGCTTACCTGCTTTTCTATTCTGAAAGGTAAATAACCGCGAAATGATTCTCTTGATCGCAGCGCGCGGTAACAAGGCACGCAGACAAAACAAAGCAGCAAAAAGATTGGTCTTCCTGTTCCGATGTGTTCGCGCAGATAGCACGGACGACCAATCGTCCGTCCGTCCGTCCATTCGTCGCCATGTCCATAGAACGGATTATTCTATAGAAACACCTATAGGAGTTTAGATAAAAGACCTAACATAAGGTTGGCTGGTGGACTTGAGGTTGAAATTGAGAGTGGCATCCGACTCAGAGTTAAATAAGAAAAATAGAAGTGAGTGTGGCGCGTGATTCCCGGTCCGGGCCTTGGCCGGTACAACGTATACATACAGAAATGGCAGTGATAAGGGGGCAGTGGGGAATAAGAAGGCAAATCGTGGATAATTTGTTGCACTCCTACACGAATTTTGTGTACGAACATTAGGCATTAAAAAGAACATACCACTCTTATTCTACTTCTATACTTCTTCTTTTTCTTCTTCTTCTTTTTGTTGGACGATTTCGGATTGGAGCTATAGCCATAGAACGACTAGAGTATAGGTACCTATATAGAAGTATCTTAAGTGGAATTGCGTCTTGACCTGACTTGTGGTGCTATTGATAAATCAGCGATAGTCTAGTGGAAGATGGAAACGAAGAAACATTGTCGAGATCTCAACGCAGAATCTTGCATCTTTTCAAAGAGTTAAGTTCTAGGAAGTTAAGAACACTAAAAAAAAACTCCACAAGACAAGTCGTTTATTACCAAACAAGAGATAATACTGATGGTTGAACGAAATCTAAAAAAAAAAGAAAAAACTGAAAAAGCAACATTGTCTGCAAAAGGCTGAGTAGTGATCAAATATACTACACTACTAAGAGGTCACGCCTTGTGGTGTGGTAATGGCGAAATGACTTGAAGAATTTTTATTTTATTTTATTTTAATTACTCAAGTAAGGGTAGTCACCTCATTTCAGTGTAATTTATTTTTTTTTTTGTCAGAATTCAAACAATTTTCATTAGAATTAAATAAAATGAGTAGGGATTGTGCCACGATTCCCCAGCGGAGAACAAATGAGCTGTTCACCCTATGCTGCGAAGATAAAAAAAAAAATAAAATAAATCGGGTGGCACAACGGCTCATGAAGAACCAGGGCCTAGTGACTAACAACTCGCAACCATTCCTGTGTGCGCCTTTCGACAGGAATGGAAGGGACCTACAATTTTATGCCGAATCCGAACGGCTAGACGAGAAGCATTTATTCGTGACAAGTGATACTCTTGGAGGATTTGTCAATTCTTCGCAAGAGGCAGTAGCCCTGAACAAAAACTTCTTAGTGTTTAGGTGGACGAGGCTGGGAAGCGATCCCAGACCTCCAGCGTGACAGTCGAACGCACTACTAGAATTTCTTAATAATTTAACATCAGCGCCACCTATTGGATTAGTCTTACAAAGTGAACTCATTTGAATATTTAAAAAAAAGAGCCAAATCGGTTTTATAGGAAGTTTTAATTAATTGATGAGGATAAATTACCATATAAGGAAACTGAATCTCCCCCCCCCCTTCCTCCAATAACCGAACAACTGTACTAACGTCCTTTCGTTCAAGGTTATGGAAACGCTGTTAAATCATCAGAAAAGCGAAAGCTCTTTTATGACTGGTAGAACGGCTTTAGTAGCAATAGTTCCACTTATGATTTAATAATGGCATATTTCACCGAATATTGGAACCAATGATTACATAATTTTAGAGAAACAAAGCGAATTGAACTTGACATTTCAAAAGCATTTGGTAGCGGAGTTTGGCGCAAATAGTCCAGGCAAATTAGCTTTTTACAAGGAAAAAATTAGTTCGAGGCTGAAATTTGGTATGAACAATAAGACTCTTTATAGACCGAGAAAGTTCCTCATCGATCCGAGGACCGCTAGGTCGGTTACAAGGGGTCAAAGGTCATTAAAATGATTTTTTTTGAAAATTCCTCGAAAACGGTGTGGTATCTCTTGTAGCTGAGGCAACTTCCCCGATACAATGCTTTAACACTTTTTTTCGAAGCATTTACCGTTAAGAAGTTATAGTAGTTCAAACAATCAGAAGTTTCTCGAATAAGCCTTTTTGCAATTTCTTCCACACCACCATAGAGGTCAAGTGCCCAAAGCCCGGGTGCGTTTTTGTATGTGGTATCCCTAGTAGACCTATTCCACTGTGTTTAGCAAACCAAATGTACTCAACATTACCAATCAATGTTTAAAAGTGATTTTTTTGTTTTGTGTTACTGCGCGCGTGGTAAGAAATGGCTCATCATTAATGTTCTCTTCATACCGATCAATTTGAATTCAGTTTAAACATGTCTGTCCATGATATTGACCACAAACTATAAAATATTTTAACCCCGCTTTTCGACAACCACACTTAGAACCCCAACCTTTACTACAATTAGAAAATTTTGTTGTAAGAAGTTCATCAGGTGCTGGTTGGAGTGACTCCAAGACATTTTTTCTCAATAGCCATCCCCAGCTTTCAGCCAAGTTTGAACTTGATAGTAAACTTTATAAAGGTATGTTTGAGCAGCAGCAGATGTTGGAGGAAGGGAAGATAAAACTGTACAGTCTTGTTGAGCCTGGTCAATCGAACAAATGTGGAATATCTTAGTGCGTTGATACTATCTTCTTTCGCAGGTGCTTAGTGGTACCTGTTATGGTAATTGGTTACAAATATTTCGGCTCCAAAAATTAAAATTAAATAAATTTTCGTGCGATACTTACGATTCTTTAATTTGCTGTAACTTTTTATCAAGATTTATCAGTGGAAAATTGCCTCAGCTACAAGTTTTTGCAACAAATTTTTTCTATAAAACAAACAGATTTCGAGTAATTTTCAAAAAACTAAGATTTAGATTCATGACCTTTGACCCTGTGTAACTTACCTAGCAGTCGTCGGATCGATGAGGAACTCTATCAGTTTATAAAGAGTACCATTACCAATGACCATACCAAATTTCAGCTTCGAACTATTTTTTTCCTTTGGTATTTTTTCGTCTACTTGTAACTGGACTAAAAGCTTTCTTGCCAAAAATACGTGCATTTGGTATCGACGAGACGTTACGTAATTCGTTGGAATAGAAATTACCTCTCAGACCGTTCAACAGTTAAACTTGAGTTGTTTTTGACGGTTTTTAGTCTGATGTTCACAGAATAAAATCTGGTGTGCCACTCCCACTAGGCTCCGTATTGTCTCCGGTAATCTATTTTTTTTTTTTACACAGATGACATCTTGTTTGGAACATTTAATCCACGTCATTGTTTTGCTGATGACAGCGCCCTCCAGCTTCTCATAATAGTTTCCGGATTCCCGAACCTGGTCTTCGCCTGTTGAACTTTATCCATAAACGACAAGAAAATATTTTCATTGTTTAAATGACCATCTAACCATCTTTTTTGGAATGATCACAAACTCAGCGAAATGCTTAGGTTTTCTTAGGAGCTGCAAGAAATGTATCTTCCCTTCTGATCTGGCTACCATCTTTAAGGCATTCATCCACCCAGAACTTGTGTATAACTTTTATACTTGGGCGGGTGCTCCGATAAAAAAAAAAATAAAAAAAAATAAATCGGGTGGCACAACGGCTCATGAAGAACCAGGGCCTAGTGACTAACAACTCGCAACCATTCCTGTGTGCGCCTTTTCGACAAGAATGGAAGGGACCTACAATTTTATGCCGAATCCGAACTGCTAGACGAGAAGCACTTATTCGTGACAAGTGATACTCTTGGAGGATTTGTCAATTCCTCCCAAGAGGCAGTAGCCCTGAAAAAAAACTTTTTAGTTTTTAGGTGGACGAGGCTGGGAAACGATCCCAGACCTCCATCGTGACAGTCGAACGCACTAACCATTACGCTACGGGCTACTACTTGCTCCGATAACTCATCTGAATTAATTGGATAGAATCCTGAAAAAAAAGTGTTTAGGAGGCACATCCATTACAGAAACTCTTGTTTCCCTAGAACACAATCGAAATGTTTCCTGTCTAACATTGTTGTACCGCTCTTTTTATCCACAGTGCTCAAACGAAACAGCCAGTTGCATTCCTCCTGAATACTTGCCTTACTAGGAATGCTCATCAGTTTACCCTTGAGCCTTACTTAAGACGTACTGTCAAATATAAGGATTCTTTGTTCAGTCGCACAGCTCGAATGTGGAATTTTATCCCTTCCCTTACTTGATTTTCCTCCCCTATATAATGTACAAACATTCAAGACTAATGTGCATCGACATCTCTTATTAATTTATATCCTCCCCACTTCTTCTTAACTCTCGCACTGTGTTACATTGTGATATTATAAGGGTAGTCAAGTCGTATTCCCTTGAGTGCACACAAATTACAAAACAAATATCTCAACACCCAGTCAAAGCTGGCGACCACTGAAAAGAAGAAAAAGTTAACATATTTTGAATGCATCTTCTATAAAATCATCATAATTATCATCAAATGAAAATTCTCATTCCATGAATTTAAATTTTTCCCCAAACCAAAAACACCCAGCTCATACCAAAGAAACAAATAAAAAAAAAATTATGATTTTGCTGCAACACCTTGCACCGCCATATGCATTTCTATACACACAACACGTACTGGCTATAAATTTAGAACTTACTTATTTCCCACCGCAGAGTTGCACTGATGGGTCTTTCTATACCGCGCGGCGCGGACCGTTTATATAGAAGTAGCGAATAATTACAGACTTTTTATGGATTCATAATTGAAACGTGCTACCTTTCTACTGTTAGAAACAACAACAAAAAAAAACAATTGCTGCCAGTTGTTGCTGCTTAGTGTTAGATGACCAGCCTATGATTAGATGATACAGATGACAGAGTCAACTGTTGATGTAGTAGAAAGTTTTTCTTGTTGTTGTTTTAATGTTGTAACTTCGTCAAGTTATAAGAGTGTTCTGGGAAGAATTATTGTTATTATAAACTACGGCAGAGGTCAGCTGACGTTATCTCACGTTGTGCATCAGCAAAATGTGGTATATAACTACAAACAGCATTCAATAGTATGTTGCACTGGTGCAACTCTCATAAGAAACAACAGTTACAACAACAATAACAACAACAATCGTGTTATATGTGTATAATGATTATTCTGAGTGCAGTGATTAGAATCGTGGAGTCGAGAGTGGGTTAGAATAATTAAATTCTTGCTACGTGTTGATGGGTTATAATAATTTCTCTTCTCCTTATCTTATCACACAACACAACATACCTTAAAGAAATGGGGGCCAGAAAGGCAGAGTTTTTTTGAAGAAAAAAGTTGTTAGAAATGTTTTCGACTAGAGATAAATGGGAGTCAAATTATTATTGTTTTTAAGGAATAAACTACCAAAAATATTATCGAAAACTTAGCTTGGCCGAATCCATCATCCCTCATAAGTTGTAAATCTCCATTTTGAAGCTTTAACTAATTTGTATGTAATTTGATGAATAATGGTGGATTTACATGTGTATCTGCATCTGCATAATGCAGAAAAGTAGATCAGGACAGATTTATACAAAAAGTCCGAGCGAGTGAAAGAGAACCATCAAGAAGATGAACATGTTCGTCTTCATATCTGCATTAAGGCACTTTCCTATAATGCACAAACGAAGTTCTTCTGCATTTTGATATTTTCTCTCTATCTAACAAATATACATTTTGTATTTGGCATCCCTTTTTTTTGGAGAAACCGAAAAATTCAGATATATGTTAATAAATTAAACTCAAAACAAAAGAAATTTGTGAACATACCTAATTCTTTAAATGTACCATTAAAACCAAGATGAACTGGGCACTGGGCAATCGGAGTTTATCCCGAGGTGAGCAAAAAGTACACGAAAGCATCCACGCTACTTTATGTTCTAGTGGAAAAGTTTCGCATAGAATTAGTCTTTGAGGGGTTCCCACAGTAAATATAGACCTTTCGTGGCAAGAAAAAGATGTTAGAAAGCCTCTACAGCTCTGTTGGAGGCTCCTAAACTTCACTTTAAGGACCTCTGGGGTTGGAGACCTCTTCGGCTCTGTTAGATAATCTAGAACTTGAATGGCGGCCCCTATACCATTTTTAAAGGACCCTGGAGCTCTATTGGATGCCTCTATAGCTCTGTTGGGGAGGCCCTTTACCTCTGTGGGATGCCCTTACAGCTCGGTTGGAAGCCCTGCAATTAATTTATTTTTTTTTTTAATAGAGCGCACACTCAAGGCGTTTTGGCTACACTTAATATGGACGAGCATAGTGCGAGCGTTAGGAAAATAAGGACGGATTTGAAAGAGATACCTGTGCACATAGTAGCCCTTAGCGTTATGGTTAGACTGTCACGCTGGAGGTCTGGGTTAACTTCCCAGCCTCGTACACCTTAAAACTAAAAAGATTTTTTCAGGGCTACTGCCTCTTGCGAGGAATTGACAAATCCTCCAAGAGTATCACTTGTCTTGAAAAAGTGTTTCTCGTCTAGCCGCTCGGACTCGGCATAAAATTGTAGGTCTCTTCCATTCCTGTCGATACGCGCACACAGGAATGGTTGCGAGTTGTTTGTCACTATGCCCTGGTTTTTCACGAGCCGTTGCGCCACCATTGTTCTAGGGATGTAATTGTTGCCGTTATTGTTCTACCACCTATCATTTTTAGAGCTTTTTTTAAATTATATCCATCAAGCTTAGATGAGTAAAAGGAGCACCTGCTCATATATGAGATTACAGCCAGATCAGAGGGGGTAGAGAATTTATTGCATCTATGGAGAAAACCTAAGCACTTAGCAGCGTTTTTGGCGACGTCAAATATGTGGTCATTCCGCAAAAGCTGGTCTGTGACACACATACCGAGAACTGAGAGCTGTTTCGTTTCCTCAATGCAAGTGCCGTCCATGGATAGCGGCATTGTTGGTGGGTTTCGCTTTAACGGCAAGGAGACAGCATTTAGTTTTTGAAGCATTAAATTCTACGTGGTTTTTGATTCCCCATTGGACAATATCATAAGAATTTAATGAGCTTATACGCTGCTGTTCAGGTTCCACTTCCCAAGTACAGAGATGTGAATCTGTAAGCGGATATGAGAAGCTGAGGGTACTGTCAGTCGTCAGCGAAACAGTTTAATGGATTAGAAGTTTCAGACAAAAGATCATTTATGAATATAAGGAAGAGAGTCGGAGACAAAACAGAGCCCCAGCATTTATTTTATGGATTTCAAACTTTAAAACATCCGCGATACAACTTCTATTGAACAGTACGAAAGGTATAGTGTCTAATCCAACGAAGCACAAATTTGTCGATACCAAATGCATGCATTTTCGATAAGAGAGCTTGTTGCCAAACTCTATCAAATGTTTTTGAAATATCAAGTGCAATAATCGTACTTTTTTCAAAACGATGTAAAAATTTGTGCCACTGTTCGGTGAGATAAACCATCAGATCACCCAGTAGACCTTTTGCCACGAAAGCTGTACTGTCGGTCATTAAGAAGCTTTCGTTCTTCGAGATATTTCTTGAGCTGTAAATTAATTAGCGTTTCCATGACCTTAGGAAGAAGGGACGTAAGTGCAATTGGTCGATATTGACTAATTACGACCAATGGCCCTACAAGTCTTAAGGATAATTTAAACAAAAATCGTAGTTGACCCCACAATTTAAGCAAAATTTTATATTTAAGAAAGCATGTATGCAGATTTATTGCAGATATCTTGCAGATATCTAGACAAGTATTTCTTTGAACCAAACAATGAAAATATTTAAAAAGAGAGTCCCGAACCTAAAAAAATCAACCAGGACTTCCGACTTCTCAGAAAAATCCCAACAATGATAACACTTCTTATTAAAATCAAGTATCCCGAATATTAACTCCAAGCCATCCCATACAAATCTCCCAATTAAATTTTTGTCGGCGACCAATTTAGGTTTTTTTTTTTGATTGTTTCTCTGAATTTCATACAGAACAACAATTTGGAAACGACAGGGCCTATGACCCCTGCCCACCGCTGCTCAAAATTGCTTACCTACCTGTCTTTGGAAACCTTAAATTCCTTCTTATCCTCAGGTGCACCCATAATTATTATTACCGAAGTTACGAAACTACAAATTTCTCATTACTCAAAAGACATATAGCTAACATTAAATCGAAAGTTTTTTCACTTTTAGCTTTGTTCTTTGTGTTGCAATATTTGAAACTTCTACTTGGGTATTTCGGTATAAGCTGCTGACAATGTACTCACAGAAATTCAGAAATCCAGCTTCCTCTAAAAGTGAAAGCATAAATAATTTGTTATGTTGTCTTTATCTTTCATTCGAAAGTGAAAATAACTATCCCACCTGTGCTGGTGTGCTCGAAGACCCATTCCGGGAAAAGTAGTTACCTACTATACTCCAATAAAACAAAACGAATAGGTCATTCGAACATTTTCGTTTTGCTGGCCCATTGAATTATTACTGCAATCGGAAATCGCTCCTGGGCGTCATCGACTTTTTATTAAAAAAAAAAAAACAGACGAAAAGAATAAAACTCTGAAGACATTGATCGTTTAAGCCGAGCTCCCAACCTCAAATCAAACTTAAAGACGAGAGTTTGAAAATAAGAAAAAAAAAAAACATTCCCCATCATCCTAGCCTATCCCACATCTGAAGCCTCCTCTTCCATATCATATGTTTGTACCTCTATGTCCAATGCGCGGATTGATGTTTCGATTCCGGAGATTCGGATTTCTATGTGTACCGTTTTGTTTTTAAGTTTTTTTTTTTTTTGATCGATTAGACTGATTGAAATGGTAAAGGAGTCTCTTACTTATAGGTATAGATGATGGGTCGCTGGGCTTTAACGATTTATTCAATTAATAGCCATCAGAGCTCTTGGACGAATAGATAGACAGATACAAGAGTTATAAAAGAGATGTTACGTGATGAGAAGTATTTAGCAGAAGTTAAACGAACAAATATATAATTGATGGGTAAAAATGAGTTTTAAATGGAAGTTTAATAGGGGTTAGGTTTGAGCTATACGGCATTGTAGTAGTAATTTCCAAACAGTACCTACCTCTACCTATCATTGATATTTAATTAATGATTATGCAAGCTTCTGTGGATTTTGTAATCAAAACGGATCTGCCTAAGTCTATACCCATCTATATGAAACTTGAAAAATGAATAAATAATAACTTGTGAGTAGATACAAATTTAATATAACGTATTGCTTAATTTAAATTGTTATTGATGAAATTGTTAAAAAAAAAAGAATAATAAAACTTAAGTCACTGTAATAAGAGAAATAAAGCAGTAGCACAAAAATGTGTGACTAAAAGTAAGGAAATTAAATACGTTACATTGAGATTTTCTGATCAATCTATCAACCTATCGTAAGCCAGAACCAATCGTCAAATATCATTCATAAATGATTGAAATAAAAATTCTTGTTTGTCAAAAGTTCAACTTGCAAGGAAAAGCTCTTATGCCACCCATCGTTATGACTAATGACTTATAACTCATTGTATTCATGTATTGGGAGTGTAAATGATGTTTTGCTGTTGCGCTGTAAGACTCCAAAATTGGTAAATACTAGAATAAACTGGTAGAACTCAGGTAAAAGTCTGAAAATTGGTAAAAGTCTGAAATATTTTGGTTTTATAATTCATATCGGACTTTTACCAACATATATTTAGTAATTGGGACACCAAAGGTTCAATGGTCTAAGAGAACTATTTACATTAGCGCCAGCCTGTCCGACTGATTATACCCTAAGAAGAGGAACATAGTGTCGTGAGTGGGACAGAGGTCCGAAAAAGAGATAGTAAACCCTTATAAACTACCGAGCCCCTCAACCAATGTAAGGATGTCCAAAAAAATATTGAAAAAAAGTTCAGAATGAATTAATTAAACAAAACATTTCGGGCTTTTACCAATTTCTAAGTTTTAGATACGGACTTTTAAAGTAACATTATGCACTTAAATTCTGAAGTGTTGTTCATAAACGTTACCTATCAATCTAGACTGACCAAGTGCACTAAGGTCTATTCTTTCCAAGGCAATGCGGAAGCGCTGATCAAGAATAAAAGCTCTTGAATGACTGCCAGTAAAGCTTTCATAGGATTTTATAGAAGCAAATATGTTAAGAGCATTTGATGGAGTTTGATACGAAGACCTTTAATGTAAATCCTTTTATGCGACATGCCCCCATGAAGAGAGAGATGACTCAACCAAAGAAGCATTCTACGATCTCCTGGAAACAACGCATATGTGCCCGAAGTACGACGTGAAGATCATTCTTGGTGACTTTAACGCAAGATTCGGAAAGGAGGGCATCTTTGGGTCGATATTCGGAGGACACAGCCTTCACGACGAAACTTCAGGCAACGGACACAGAATGGCAGACTTTGCGGCGGGTTCGAAAAGTCATCATCTCAAGCACCTGTTTCCACACCTCAATACACAAGGGGACTTGGCGGTCACGTGAACAACGAACCGTCAACCAAATCGACCACGTTACGATAGTCGCGAGACATGCTTCCAGTATCTTGAACGTCTGAACGTTCCGAGGGGCCAACATTGACTCGGATCACTACCTGGTGGTAGCTAGACTATTTATGCGGATATCCATGATGCCACAACGCAGAGTAGATGCTGTGAAAAGGTACGATGTCGAGAAGCTTAAATCGAAAGAGATCGGCAGAACTTTTGAGGACCACGTTACACTTAACCTCTCAGGAAGTCCACCACCAGCATCAAGTGCAGAGGACCAGTGGAAAGACTGTCAACAAGCCATCAGAAGTGCCACCTCTGATGTGCTGGGTTTCACTAGGCGACCACAACGAAACCCCTGGTTCGATGAAGAGTGCCGGCTGACGCATGCAGCTAAGGACGAGGCCTACCAGGCAATGCTGCAGACTCGAACAAGAGGTGCTGGGAGAGTAGCCCGGGAGCTCTACGGGCTGAAAAGAAAAGAGAAACGCCAACTTCTCAGGAGGAAAAAGAGAGCACAAGAAGGTGGTGGTCGAAAATTTTATCAGAGGGTGAAACGATCCATCAGAGGATACATTTCTAGAACGGAAGCCTGCCGAGAGGAGAGTGGGAATATGGTAGTGTATACACAGTCAGTGCTGAGGATCTGGAAAGAACACTTCCCTAGACTGCTTAACGGCGAAGATAGCCAAGATTCCACTAGTAGGCAGAACACTCCATTAAATTTTTCTGTCCACCCAACCTAACCGAAGTGCGGCTGGCGATATCCAAAGTTTATTCGTACAAGGCTGCTGGTGCGGATGGCTTACCACCCGAACTATTTAAATCAGTGGGAGATGAATTAGCTAGGAGCATACACCAGCTCATCTGCAAAATTTGGTCGGATGAAAGTATGCCCGATGAATAGAACCTCGGTATAGTGTGCCCCATCCATAAAAAGCGAGATGCTCTGAAATGCACCAACTACAGAGGTGTTAGTCTCCTAAACTTCAATTATAAAATCTTGTCAGCTATCCTGTGTAACTGCTGAAAACCTTTTGTCAATGATCTGATCGGCCCCTATCAGTGTGGTTTTAGGCCAGGCAAGTCAGCTGTCGATCAAATGTTCACACTCCGACAGAAAAAACCCGGGAATTCCAGATCGATACACACCACCTCCTTATCGATTTTAAAGTCGCGTATGATAGCTGCTCCGTCAAAATCGGTAAGAACACCACCGATAACCGATTCCTTTGATGCTGAGAAAGGATTCAGGCAAGGCGACGCGTTATCATGCAACCTATTTAACATCGTTCTTTAAGCAATTATTGTACGCAACGCACACGTCAACACCAGCGGTACAATTTATCAAAAGTCCGTTCAATTGCTTGCGTATGCCGATGACATAGACATTGTCGGAAAATCGAAGCGAGGTATGGCAGGCGCATTTGCGAGCATTAACAGGAGCTGGCTAAAATGGGATTGGCGGTTAATGAGGACAAGACCGAAGTAAATGCTATCATCGAGAAACGAATCTCAACATCGTCGACTCGGGCAAAATATCACGATGGATAGATATAAGTTCGAAGTTGTCAAGGCCTTTGTCTACCTGGGCTCCACTATTACCTCGCAAAATGACATCAAAGCAGAGATCAAACGAAGAATTACTCTTGCCAACCGCTGTTTCTTCGGTCTAAGAAGGCATTTATGTAGTAAGGGCCTCTCTCAGGGAGGAGAATTTATAAATGACCCTAATCATACTGCTGCTCTATGGGGTAGAAGCATGGACACTGACAAAATCTGATGAAAATCTACTAGAGTGCTTTGGGAGGAAGATTCTTCGTATGATTTCCGGTCTGGAGTGTATCGGGAGAGAAGATTCAATGACGAGCTATACGGGCTATACAGCGACGTTGACCTGGTCAAAAAGCTGAAAACACAGCGGCTGAGGTGGCTGGGGTCACGCGGAGCGTATGGACAGCAACGCACCTACCCGACGAGTCTTCGAATCCAGCCCCGATGGTGTACGCAGCAGAGGAAGAACCCATAATAGGTGGCGCGCACAAGTGGAGAACGATACCAACCGACTCGGTATGAACAACTGGAAGCGGCTAGCTAGGGACAGAACTGGCTGGAGGGGCTTGTTAGTTGAGGCCGAAGCCCATCCTGGGCTGTGAGCGCCATCAAAAGTAAGTAAGTACTAGTCGGTTCTGACGCAAATTTTTAAGCGAAGCTGTTGATTAATGGCGCATTTCAGAATTCAGCAGGATGTCATTAGGTAGCATAGAATAAATCATATGTTTGGGTCGAAGCAAGGCGGCGGATTTTTTCTTTGATAATTCATGCGGGAATGAAAAACATGTTCATGTGTAAGTTTATAGATATACGTGTATTATCTGTTTACTGCTTTATCAACATTATAAGAGATTTGTACAAAATTTGCGCTCCCCAAAATTTGCTGCCCTGGGCAATTGTCCCTAATGTCCCTACGGTAAAAATGGCAAACAAATGGAAACTCAAACTAAAACCTAAATTGTCTTCGCTAAATAACAAGATCTTCGTTAGCAAAAAGCTTTTCAATTAAAAAAACCATAAGTAATCACAATATTTCTTTCTGGCCCAGGAAGAGATATTAATTAATACAAAACAAATACGTATCCCACTTTGTAAAATTGCAACAAAAAAAATGACCAAAACAATCAACATGACATGCACAACAGGGAGCTACATTAAAAAAAAAAATCAGAAAAAAAGCAATTTCATTAAGTCATTTTACTTACAAGTTTAATGCTAACACGCAAAACTAATTTATTGTAATTATGTTGTATGATAGCTAAATTGCACACAGTTACACACACATCGATAGAAAATTAAAAAAAAAAGGAAAACATACTCAACTAACCAGGCTAAGAAATAATAATCAGCAATGACGACAGCGACGACGACAAAACTGCCTTCAGGGTGAATGGCTCCCGCATGGCTCCAATCCCGCTGATATTTGCAGTAAAACGTACACAAAATAAAAAAAAATTATCTGCAGCTCAATATGTATCTACTTGTATGGCGGTGCTGGCTGCAGTTTTGTATCTCGATAACCATGCGTGATGCATGTGTATTTGTGTAATGCATACGAAATGAAGGTCTAATGCAATTTTAAAATTCATTACCAATGTCGTTGGTGTATTATACTAGAACCAACGAACGAACGAAGCAACAACCAACCAGCATTTCGCCCCCACTCCGATCATTGCATCGGGCATCGGGGGGATCGGGACTGAGTTTTGCCTCTTAGAATCTCGCAAGTGCAATGCACTCATAGCGAAGATACACACCGCAATACCGAGCGGATTACGTGCACTACACCCGTTCTAATGTCCAATTGTGGCAACACACTTTGTTGGCTGAAATGGAAAAGTGCGCGGACGGTCGGACGGGCAGTATCGCCGTGGTATAACCAACCAAAGCAGAAGGCGACAGTGAGTAAGCAGTATCTTGTAGTGCGGTAGTATCTTTGGGATGTAGGTAGGTACGTACCTTTGGTAAAAGTTCATCGCTCACATAATAAGCCACCAATGGCCCCACACTGATATGGGCAACAAAACAGAACAGCACATGGGAGCCTCAGAGTTGCGGTGGAGTATAACATTGATATAATCAAACTCTATACAGCCATCTCAGAGCAGCTCAAAACCGGCCTTCTTCATCAAGAGTCGTAAAAGATAGATACACAAGCATCAGAATCAAAATTGGAATTCAATTTGCTGTGGCGGAAAAGACAATACACGGTTTCTTGCTCCACTTCCAAGCCAAGTTCCATACGGCATTGCTGCTATGATGGCTTCTGGATTGGATGTACACCACACTCACTACACTGCACACACCATCATCAGAGGATCCATCGGGGTGCAATCGATAGTTACAGGTAGCAACACTGTTGTGGCATCATTGTACTAATTTCAATAATTTCCCATAATCACACTTAATGCAGCCTTATGATAGTTTTTTTTTTTCCTCTCCTATCCTCCAATGGCGCATCATCATCAGAATCAGAGACGACGACGAAGCGTCACATCAGGCAGATAAGGCGGTGGCAATCCACTGCGACTTCGGTGCATCAGAGTCGCATTTTAAGTGATTGTCAGGGCCATATTTGAAGAGTTTCAATCCGCTGGCACTGATGGCGATGGTACTCTATACCTACCTACTCCTTTTCCGCAGTATGTATGATGTTGTGACTTCTCCCTGTAGTGCGGCACATTTTGAATTTGTAATTTGAGAACAAAGTTATGGACATTGGAACGTTTATTTGTTGTAAATGTTGATGTGAACAACATCACCCTTGGGAAGATTCTTCGAGTCGTCGTATGTTCAAGCGAATCGGTGCATAATTTTTTGTTGGAAAACAAAAAAAAAACAAAATTCTTACTTAGGTGAAGAATTGTAAAAATTATAAAATGTATGTAAGATCCGGTATTGTTTTTATTAATTTTATTGGATTTAAAAGAGGTTATTGATATTGTACACCTGTATTTATTTAAGAAATCGAATTCAAGCTTACCTATGATATACAAGAATACAAAAAACCGTTTTTGTTTGTCTCGAAGTAAACTCAAACAATTTCGAAATTTCTTTGACCATAATGCTGCATGCTGACATTAACCAAGCATACTTTCTTTTCAGTAACGATATTTAGAGATAAGTATCTTGTCGCGTCAGTCTCGCAGTCTTACGAGAAAAAAGAGCAATCAGCACTTGAAAAATCGGGCAATGTAAGTTCCTAGATTTTACCTGCATCAACTTTGCCATTTTAGCTTTGAATTTTTGTACTTAATTATTGCGGCAGGTGTAACCTAGTGCCGGCAACGAGACGAGACTCTGCGAGACTTTTATAAGTCTCGTCTCGGTCTCGGTCTCGTTAAAATCGAAAATTTTCAGTCTCGTCTCGGTCTCGTATAATTAAGTCTCGTCTCCGAAAAAATACGATTTTCGGACAAACTGTTGATTATTGGAACGAAATATTTTCGATTATAGTTTGAATACATGCAGAAGAAAATAAATATTTAACTGAAATTTGATTTTTTAATTTATTAAAATTTCTGTAAATTTCAGTCCAAATACAGTCTCGTCTGGTGGCCAGCCCTAGTGTAACCCCATCGTTTTTTTTTTTGTTTCCTACTGAGAACGAGAAGATAGATTTACTTTCTACTCTTCTGCTCGTATTAAAAAAAATATGGTAAAGTGAGTGTTTTGTAAGCAGCGAAACAATGAACGGATTAGTATTTTGAGTCAAGAGATAACTTACATATATGGAGATGATGAGAAAAAGTGTTGGAGACACAACGGAGCCTTGAGGCACATCAACATTGATTTATACTAGTACCGTCCACTGGCTGAAATTCGACCACCAAAAACTCTTTGTCACACTCTAGACGAGTCTCTATTTTTTAAATTAATTTTTTTCGTATGCACAATGATAAAAAAAATTAAATAAATAACTTGGATGGCGCAACGGCTCATGAAGAACCAGGTCCTAGTGACTAACAACTCGCAACCATTTCTGTGTGCGCGTGTCGACATGAATGGAAGGGACCTACAATTTTATGTGGAATCCGAACGGCTGGACGAGAAGCACTTATTTATGATAAGTGATACTCTTGGAGGATTTGTCAATTCCTCGCAAGAGGTAGTAGCTTCTCAAAAAAGCTGCTGATTTATACTTATCATTGGTAAAATATTTACAGGCATTTCGCAATGGGGGCATTCCATTGTCACGTACCCGACTTTCGTACGTAGTTTTTACTATTTAAAATATATTTAAAACAACATAATACTAAAATTTAGATTATTTTCATAAATTTTACGATCTTTTGAAATCCTTGCTTTGATTTGGCAAAGGATTTTTAGTTAAAATTTCAAAAACCTGCTAATTATACTAAGAATAGTTTGCGACATTAAAACAACCAAAGTTCAGAACTTCTAAAATCATTGGTTTTAGACTAAGAGCACATACGTCATTTTATCAAAGCTAAGATTTTTTCTGCGAACAGATACTATGGCAGCTAAGAACAAATGGATACTAAGAATCTTCAATCCGGGTGCAATTAAGAGGTAGCGAGTGTTAAAGTTGCATACAAATGTTGCAACATTGCGTTATTTTATCAAAGCTGAATTTTTGATATGTCTTAGGGGATGGTGTCATTAACTTTATTGGATACTTGCCAGACAGCTACAGTGGGACCTAACGTGAGCCAGACACTTAAAATCTGTCAAATTAATCGTGCCATTTACATTAAAGAATCAAATCAAGATTTTATGTTTTCTGTGGGAAGATATTCTACAATATTTTCTAATCAGCAAGACACCTACAGCGGGGCCTTAGATCACCGTAAAACTGTCAAAATAATCATTCTTTATTACTAAAACGTGATTTCTTCGCTTATTTTAGCTGTTTTTAAATATCTGGCTGATGAATACGCTCCACTGTAGATGTATAGCTGATGGGGTATCATTTTTAAACAGTTGTCCATAAAGCATATAAATATAAGCTTTAAAACTACAACGTAAATGGCACGATTGGTTTGACATATTTTAAGTATCTGGCTCACGTTAGGCCCCACTGTAGATGTCTGGAAAGTGTCCAATAAAGTTAATGACACCATCCCCTAAGACATATCAAAAATTCAGCTTTGATAAAATAACGCAATGTTGCAACATTTGTATGCAACTTGAACACTCGCTACCTCTTAATTGCACCCGGATTGAAGATTCTTAGTATCCATTTGTTCTTAGCTACCATAATAACTGTTCGCAGAAAAAATCTTAGCTTTGATAAAATAACATATGTCTGGCGGCCCTGGGCTCTTACTCTATTATAAGTTCATCTTTTTCATTACAATTTTTATTAAGAAATAAATCAAATATTATTTTGGAGATATGTAATGGCAATTTAAGATGAATCCAATAAGGACCCGAAAGGTAAATGTGTAAAAGATAAATTTATCATCCACTTTTCAACAATCTGAACTATCGACAATTTCATAAATTAATTTTTTTTCAGTATGTACAATGATAAAAAAAAAATATATAAATTGGGTGGCGCAACGGCTCGTGAAGAACCAGGGCCTAGTGACTAAAAACTCACGTGTCAACAGGAATGGAAGGGACCTACAATTTTATGCCGAATCCGAACGCCTAGACGAGAAGATTTTTTTCATGATAGGTGATACTCTTAGAGGATTTGTCAATTCCTCATAAGAGGCAGTAGGCCTGTTTTTTAGCATGCGTTTTATTCCCATCACACTGCAGTATACCATGAAATCGTGAAATACCTGGAACAGTACTGATACTGACCTTCTTCCATGCGATTTTTATCTTTTTAATGGGTTATTGGAAAAACCTGAATTTTTTACCAGGTTATAGGTATATTTGATAGCAATTGGGTGTTGAAAAATTTAGATTTTCAAAACTGCTAGTTAGGCCACACAAATAATATATCAATTTTAAATTTGTATTTTATGGAGTTTGTATATCTCTCACCCCAACTGTTATATACCTTAAGCTAATTAAGCACAATAATTTCTCAGAAGTAAATTTTATGGAATAACTAGCTTAGCTATTTCTTCAAACACTCATCATCGTCATTCTTTAAAATATTCAATACATTTATAAATTGCATTTTACATTTATTTTTCATTAATAAAAAAAATACCAAGATTTATTCAATTATTCATTTCTGGAAATTGAAAATAATTGAACAAATCTTTTTCGCGACAGAAAAATCCGACTCAATTTAAACTGATTTCTCTTGCCATTAGGGAGTCATATGAAATCATAAGGCCAAATATGTGCATTTGCGCAGTAATAATATGCATAGGTACCTAAGAAACCAATTATAGGAAATTAATATTATTTGTGTGACTATGCAAATTATTCCATAATTTACTTATTAAAATTTGAATACTGTTTTGCTTTAAAAAATTAGAAATTTAATTTTGTTTCAAATATGCATTGTACCTTACATACACAAATGGAATACATCATAAATCTCTAAGAATTTATAACGAATAAAGTCATCAGGTGGTTGAAAAATGCACATATTATAATGAATTAATTCAATAAAAGAAATATTTAATTAAAACAATTTGAATAAATTTTAACGTTAGTGGTAGTACAAAAATGTACACTGCAACTGTATATGTATACATAACATGAATATGGGTAGTTTAGGTACCTACTTACAGGGCCGGCCCCAGTCAAACTTGCGCCCTGTGCAAGATTTGTAGAAAGCGCCCCTTTTTTATATTTTCACACATACACTGATACATATGCATAAGCCTTTTCCACATTACCCAGGAGGTAGACTTTCAATGCGTTTTTATTAGGGTATCCCCGGTAGGCCTAATCCTCAGTAACAAACAATATGGTTACACATATAAATGTATGTATCAAATGTAATAAAATTGCATATTAACAAAAAAACAAAATAGTGAATAAATTAAAAACAAAATAAAATAAAAATATATATACATGCATACAGGGTGCCCCGTAAAGAATTGATAACCCTGAAACGCCTCATAATAGACTGTATGGCCGTCCTGAAAATTGATACAAAAAAGTTCTATCCCAACCACAAGAAAAGATGCCTGCATTTTTTGTTCAGTGCATTAATTTTTTCATTTCTTTACATTTTTGAATACCACGACTACAAGTGAATAAATTCCACCGTTTTTTTTTTTTCGTAGCAATATTTTACATTATTTGTGCCAGATAAGAGATCGCATGTATTCTGAAAGATCTTGAAAATAAATTCTTCTACGACATTTGTCTGCTTTTTTAAATACAAAAACTAACAATGTCCTCTGGATTCCAGGCACTTTTATCATATCGTAAAACTATTCTCCATTTACCATTAATAATTACAACAGCTATTTTATTAAATGGAAATGCTTTTGTTATTTTCAAAACTGAAGGAAGATAACCTTCTTGATTTTTTTTTAGGATGAAGATATTCAAGCATCTTTCTATGAACCTTTTAATGAAAATCTATATTGAATTTGTTTGCATATCGTATCTAATATAATAATTCAAAATAGTTGTTTCTACTTCAAAAAGGTTCGCGTCTGATAAAATGCGCTAATGTATTTAAAAACTAAGACCACAAAAAATTCTTAAGACAGGAACATGATGTAGCCTTGGTTTGCAAGATCAACTTTCAATTTTAAAAAGTGTTTCTTAATAAATAATTGCATAAAATAGATGTACTACGGTTTTCTCCGTTTAGAGTAATTTTGTATTCATGTTATTTCTTGAATTGAGAATAGAATAATCGCAGAAGATTGTAGGAAAAGCGCAGTGGTGCAGTAGATTTGAAAATTTAGGTTAAAGCGCAGCAGATCTACTGCTTTCGCAGTAAAGTCCGAAAGCTGATTCCGTATAAATAATTTATTTTAATATTTTCTCATGTTAGTTTCGACATCTACTCAGTGTGTAAAAAAAAACTTGCACATCCATTGACTACTGTAGTAGTTAGTAGCACAGCAACCTACCTGTTCTCTTTTTCGGAGACAATTTTTTGTTGTTTTTTTTTTGTTGTAGATGAGTAGTCACATACAGAAGAGGTACGGTGCATAATACAAAACCTGCACGTTCTAGTCCACATGATTCAGTATGAATAAGTATTTTTCGTTGTCATATTCTCTGTGTTAATTTTGGGACTCAGTGTGCATGAAATAAATCTTGCACATATGAGATGGCATGGAACTTTTTTGTGTTGAGATTTTTTCTTTTGTACGAACAGGGTGAAATATTTGGAAATAAGGTAGGTAGGATTGAACTTGCATAGGTCTCGTGGGATTTTTAATTCTACGATATCTTGACTCTTGAGTTTAATTTTCCTTGAATGCAACAACGAAAGTGATTTTTTTTTTTTTTTAGTTTATAAACAAAATACAACATTTAGAATAAAACAACAAATTAAACCGGTCATGATGTTAGTAAGTGTGCAAGAAATAACTTAGCACGGTTTACATTTTCTTGCTCCTGGTAATGCGCCCCCAGAATGTTGCGCCCTGTGTATTTGCACATCTTGCACATATGGTTGGTCCGGCCCTGCCTACGTATAGTTATAGGGCTCTAACTCTTAGTATTTTATTTATAAACTCAAAAACTAACCTACATATTTTTATTATAATTATAATTATTATTTTCTTATTCTTTTACTTTCAGGTATGTTGGAAATTGTTTTGAAGTAACGAATTGGTATGCAATTTATTATTCTTACTGAAATTCCAAAAAGTGAGTTATTTTATTATATACAAATACATATGTACTATATACCTTTTACTGTTCGGTTTCATTTGGCCTCCCGGCCTAACGGTATCTGCCATACAAATTTTTTTAACTTAAAATGAAAATACTATTTTAATCAAAAACGGCTCCAACTAATTTATTAAAAAAAAAATAATAATCAAATAATTAAAATAGAAAAATGCTCCTTATTGGTATTTTTTTTTTCTTCAAAAAAACGTTATTTTTGGTAACTTATCAAAACAAAAAAAAACATCAATATTTGAAAATGACAGTAATTTTTTTTTAAATTGCTTTCAAGTAATTTCTTATTATTTTTACTGAATATTTGATAAAATCATGTTTCTGAATTCAAAATAACTAAAAAGTTTTTTTTCAGGGCAACTGCCTCTTGCGAGAAATTGACAAATCCTCCAAGAGTATCACTTGTCATGAATAAGTGCTTCTCGTCTAGCCGTTCAGATTCGGCATCAAATTGTAAATCCCTTCCATTCCTGTCGATATGCGCACACAGGAAGTTGTTAGTCAGTCACTAGGCCCTGATTCTTCGCCACCCAATTTCTTAAATTCAAAAATATTTGTAGATTTAATACAAGTGTTGAATGGGCATTTTGGTCGACCTATTGCACACGAATGAGATATATCGTTGGAAAGCTTAGCCCTAGTACATCATTTTTTGTGTATAGACACAAAGCTGTAAACCATGGGGTTCAGGCAGTATATGGCAACAAAGATTGCAATTAGAGCAAAAGTTAATTGCAATCATTTTCCATTAAAATGACAGTATTGGTCACTTTCGATTAATTGAAAATACCCTAAATAAGGGAACTTTTAAACTAATGGCCAATAATAGTGAATAATATCATGGTTGACGAATAATTCGCTCGTTAGTATGAAAATTCAATTTTTTTTATACGATTTAACGAATTTAATGAATGGGAATAATTTTGATTCTGGTGCCCACAATAATTGAGATATACAATGTCGGAAAGCTTAGTTCAAGAGCATCATTTTTGGATAACAAAATATAAAACAATTCGTCTACGTTTATTCGAATTTGCAAAGTGTTTTTCTTATTTTTTTTTTTTTGTCGCTTATTTTAGTCAACTCCCATTGTTTAGGACAAAAAAAATACTCGTACGTTGGTACACTCCATAGTACCTAATCATTTTCATATGTATCGTTTCTGGGCACTAAGTAGACCAAGTCCCATATATTTGTGCCCATACTCCTTTTGGGAGTGGATGTATAACAAATATTTGAGTATGGGGGCTTATCTATATCTATAAAAATGAATGGTTGTTCGTTTGTGTTCTTATGTCTCAAATTTGGCAGCTCCGAATTTGATGATTTTTTTTTTTTGTTTTTGTTGGATAGGTATTGTTCTGTGACTGTGAATGACTTTGTGACCGGTTCCAATTTGTATGCCAAAAAAAAAAAAAATCAAAGTAACAAAAATACAACAAAACGAAGAAAAATCAAACAACATTTGTTTATAATTATGTAGAATCAAAACGGAAATTCAGATTTTATGTCATTCAAAGTAAAAAAAACAAAACAACAAATCTTTACAGAATCGAAACAAAAATTCAGTGTTTATAAATCATGAAAGCTGTTTATGATGAGAAAGATGGATTTTATTTTTTGGATGCACCGGATATACCTACTGGAAAAACATTTTTAATTTCACTGATTTTAGCATGTATGTTTGTATTCGGTCACAAAACAAAAAAGCATTCGCGCTCGTTTCATCGTGAATTGCTGCTACCTTATTGGAAGGTGGTCGAACTGCACATTCTGCACTGTAGGCGGAATCTGGAAAGCGCGGCGGATCGCTTTCATTGGCAGATTTTTATTTTCTTAGTCTCAAAAGCTCTTTTGCTTTCCAATTTTTGTTTGAAATCGATCATAAGCTTTTCGATCACCTAGAAACCTATCATTTTGAAACAAAAACTGGAAAGCGGAAGCCTTTTTAAGAATAAGAAAATACAAATCCGCCAATAGAAGCGATCCGCCGAGCTTTTCAGAATCGGCCTAGGTTACCATAATGAACATTCATATTAATGAAACACCCATCACATGTAACATTCCAAACTTGGGAACAGCACAGGTATTACAACAATGTAAGATTATTGTATGAGATGAATGGACGATGGCTCATAAGAAGTCATTGGAAGCTTTGAATAGAACATTAAAAGATCTTCAAAACAATCAAAATTTATTTGGTGATGTCTTTATATTATTGGCCGGTGATTTACGACAAACATTGCCCGTAGTTTCATAATAAAATTAATGCATGCTTGAAATCACATTATTTGTGGAGATATTTCAAAACAATCAGATTGACACTAAATAACTATGCGTGTCCAATTACAAAACGATTCATTGGCCGTTTAGTTTTCAAAGCAGTTGTTGAATATTGGAGATGGTAAAAATGCCCATTGATGATGGATTAATAACATTGTGGCAAAATTTTTGTGAGACTACCCAAACTAAAGAAGAATTGATTAAAAAAGTTTTTCCAAATATTGGACAGCGATACAAAGATCATGCTTGGTTGAGCGAACGAGCAATATTGGCAGGAAAAAATAAAGATGTTAACGATGTTAATTGGGATATTCAAAATGGAATAATTGGTGAATTAGTACGATGACGTAGTGAACCATCCAACAGAATTTCTTAATTCACTATATATTTACCGGGAAAGCCACCCCATAATTTACGACTAAAAGTCAGTGTGCCAATCCATGCTTCGGAATATAAATCAACAGTAACTTTGCAACGGAACTATACTTGCTGTTAAGCGCTTAATGAATAATTTAATCGAGGTCACAATTTTAAAAGGAAAGCATAAGGGAGAAGACGTTCTTATTCCCCGAGTTTAGCTATTCCATCTGATTTACCATTCAATTTCAAACGGCTTCAATTTCTAATTCGACTTGGTGTTAGAATTCCAGTCTTTAGAAGTGTGTGGCAGAGACTAAGAATACCCATTATTTTCACATGGGCAGTTATATGTTGCATGCTCCAGAGCAGGCAAACCATTAGCGTTATTTATACTCTACAAATAGAAAGACAAAAAAAATGTTGTATACCAAAGAGCGTTACAATAGATAAACATTTTGAAGAAAACTTTGAGTTTTTATTAACGACCAGCGAAGCGGTCGCGGGCAACCTAGTAGGTGCATATTTTGTGATATCGAAATCAAAGATCTGGCAGGTTTCTTTATCAGCCTTTGGCGGGGGTTGAAAATAGATATTTTCTAAATTTCTTATCAGGGTTATTATCACTCCAACTAATCTTTAAAAAAAATCATGATCCTCTGTCATTTAAGGACAAGAACCTTAATCTTGGTGATCCGACTCATAGAACTGAAGATATAAGCTTTTTAAGCTAACTTTATCGTTTGTTTTTTTTTTGGAGATTTATAAAACGCAAAAAAATCAACAAAAAAAGTCTCAAAAAAAAAGTCTATTTAAGTTCGCTTAAAAATGCTTATATCTTGAGTTCTATGAATCGGGTCGCCAAGATTAAGGTGCTTGGGCTTAGCTAAAATGACATAGCATCGCATAATGTTTTAAACAATGTTTTTTTAAATAACTTGAAATGATAGTGCCCCTGATAAAAAATTTATAAAATCTTTCTTCTCTACACTGCGCCTCCGCTTTTGATTTCGATATCACAAAATATGCACATATAAACCGCCATACTCAGATTTTGGTTATACATACATCCAATCCCAAAATTAGTTGTCGGCTCTTAGGCCTAAACTAATTCGCTTTCCATTAAATTTAAATTCGCTATTAAAAATTAGAAATTGACCGATTTTAAATATTTGTATTTATTCAACCTCCTTTAACGATTTAAAATGAAGTTTCCTCTATTTAATAATTTTTTAATTAATTTAAAATTGGTTTTAGCTAAAACGACAAAATCCACTTTTTAAGGAGGATATTAAGCCATAATAGAAAATTAACGAACTGTTTCCTTTTATTCACTCTAAATTAGCGTTACAGTCGATATTTTGTTTGCTTTTTTTTTCTTGTAATCATAAAGTGCGATTTGGGAAACAGTTGATATTTTGTTTGCTTTTTTCTTTTTTGTAATCATAAAGTGCGATTTGGGAAACAAAAGGAAACAAGTTTTTAAAAACCTTCTGATGCAAAAACAATCTACACATATTTAATTGTTTTTAATGCACTGAATACGAATCAGACCTCAAAATTAACCTATAACGTTTGGTTTTAGAAATTCTACAATATTAAAGTGGAAAGAACTGTTTTGTAACGATTTTTCATTGCAATATAGCGAAAAACCCAAAGAAATAATTACGGGGCTGGATTTTTATGTGTACCAAAAATATTCCGAAAAGAAGATATAGTTTGTATTTCCACTAGAAGCGTTTTTTTTTCAACTTTGCCGGTTTTGGTTATTCAAATCACACTTTCAGATTACAAATAAAATAAGCAAACACAAAACTGACTGACAACGCTAATTGAGAGTGAACAAACAGACGCTATTTTAAACTTGATTTAGTGCTAAATTGATAGTTCATCAGTCAAAATAATATAAAAATCCCAAGGATATTTTTAAAAAGCATTTAAATTTAAAGCAGCAATTTATAGCGAGCCAGTTAACTAAATGCGAGTGAATGAATCAAAAATTAATGAAGTGGCATTAATGACAATTTTATATTAAACGTGATATTAGTTTAAATAGCACAATTCAATTTTTAATGGACTGTGAACAAATTGGCCCTTAGGCTTTTAGTTTTTAAATAGTCAGTTAAACATAAGATATACATAGTAATTATTATTCAGATAAAGCGAGAATAACATTCCTTTTTAGTTGTGTAAGCTGAATGTTTGAATTGATGATTGAAAAATCAGTAACTAAATTGAATAATTTTTAATCTTCTTGTGAATTGAGGAAAAACCCGAATGAAATCATGAACTCACTCAGAAGTATTTACGAGTACCTTATGTACCTTGAGTGATATCTAAGGACTCTACAATGTTTTATCCGCTTCACATTATTTGATGGAATTAAATTAAATCAACGGCATGACGGTTCACTCAACTGAACATATTTTTGCGATGCCAATTCAAAAGTTTAAGTTCAGCTTGACAGCTTAGATCATGATTGAAATGCAGTTTGTCATCAGTTTAAGGCTGGGACCAAACATGGTTTTTGTTCATAAAGGGACTTCTTTAAAATGGCAACGCGAGTTCGCTCATAGCCTGAGGCACCTGGATTAAGGTTGTCTTCCTAGAAGCCGTGTTTGCTTTTGGACTTGCAATAGAATTCCCACATTCAATTTTTTTTTTTCTTTTTTTTAAATTAAGCGCGCACTAAAGGGGTTCTAAACACAGTGCAAGCGTTAGGAAATTAGGAAAGGATTTAAGAGAAGATGCCGGTGCACATTGGTTTTGAACCTTTGAATATCAAAATGGCAGGGAAAAATAGTGCCGGGTAAAGCATTCCACATTCTTGTAGTGCGACTAAAGAAAAAATCTCTATACTTAACAGTACGTCCGAAGTTGGGCTCAAGGGTAAACTGATGTGCATTCCTAGAAATACGAGTATTACGGTTGAATTGTTTTAGGGGAGGAATGCATTGAACACTCGAATTCAGATCGTGAACATTTATGCAATGTACATAAATATGTATGTCAAATCTCTATGGCTGAATATTTGTATTATTAAAATAAATAAAAAAGGGATTTAATATTTTTCGGAACGTTAAACCTCGAAAACCAACCAAGCAGAATAATAAATTATTTCAGATTTGTTTTATTTAAATCCCTTTTGCTTTGCATTTGCACATGAAATATTTTCTTTTTTTTTTTGTGAAATAATGTTAAGGTCACAAATGTCATCATGCAGTCGTGAATATATGTACCGATTCACCATAGCAACATCACTTAATCTAGTTTATAGTACACAAATTGATTCTATTTACGTGGAAACGTGCTCGACCATCCCAGACCTGCATTTGAATGTGTCAAAAGAAAAAAAATATTAAATTTCCCTTTTAGCCGGGTGCAGCTGACCAAGACAAAAAAATCGAATTCTTGACGATTCCGTGCGCCGCCAAAAGACCGGCCAGTCAGCCGGCCGGACAGACGGTAGCATTTGTGGTATAACTTCTCTTTCATATACGAGCTATACGACTTACACGACGACAACAACAATGACGACGGACGTTAACAGCAGACGTTTAGTTTATGACAAATGAAAAGGAAAAGGAACTTTTAATCAGATTGTTTTTTGTACTCCATCGTCTGCTGGAGCAGCGAGCAATCCCAATCCCATATCCAATCCGAATCCCGCCGCAAAGAAGTCACGGAGCATTGGTCTTTGGTATAAAGATCTGTTTAAATGCTCACATGTTGCCATCGAGCTGGAGCAAATGTGTAGCTAGAAATTGTTCCAATTGACAAAAAAACCCAAAGGAAATATATATCCGAGGAGGGTATTGTGTGTCTATCGATTGAATTAATGCCGAATGCTTGTGCACTTGAACAACCAAGAAAGAACCAACCCGCCTTCGACTTAGACTTCGACATCAGCGAAAGGGACAAGCAAACAAACGTTCAATTGCAAGACTTAAGGAAGGATAGAGGAGCCCCATTTTAATGGGTTGCAACCGATACCCCCTTATGTTAGTTCAGCGGCGTGCGGCGGATGTGGATGTGGGGTTCCTCCCTACGTTTGCCAATCGATGTCATCGCTTGCTTTCATTTGAAGAGCCTCACTGAACTCAATGTTGCCTTATTTTTTTTTTTTTGTTTAACTTTTTCCTGTTTTGAGGTTGTTAAGTCAGAAGAAGCACTAAACACAAGCAGTGCCTCCGGAGTCCGCATGCCATCAGAGCGAGGAGTGTGCTTTTGCTGAACTAAATTGCATGGAAGACTACTTAGTCTCGATTGGGTTTTGATTTTTCCTTAGATCGGGGTCAATTGTTTTGGGTAGTTTGCTTTTGCTAAAGTTTTTTTTCTATTTTTTTTTTTCTTTTGCCTCATTGCAGTCCGTGTGCACGAGTCAAGTCATGCATTTGGGGCGGCTGGCCATTGCCCATCATGCACAATTCGGTCTCCATGAAAAGTAAATTCCATTATAACTTCTGTCTAGTTAGTACAGAGAAAGTATAATAGTTTTGTCTTGCTTGCTGGCTTGTTAGGACTGGCTTGCTGTGGATGTTGGATGCTCCTCGATTATATTCGATGGTTTATTAAGACCGAGTTTATGAGCCCAAGACCATTCGTGCAATAAAGATTCGTTTTCGTTTTTTTTTTTTTGTTAAGCTAACTTGCTTGCTTCCAAATGCTTTATGACCAAAATGTGGGGGTAGATGTGATGTACCTACTTCGTCGTCGTCTTTGTTTCTCGTGAATTACATGCCAATAAAAAAAAATAAAAGAAAATTGAATCTTATGATGGTTTAAAGGCTTCGAAATTGGTTATGGTCTTTTAAGTATACGTATACGTGCTCAATAAAGGTTGTGCGAATTTGCCCGCAACGTGGCCGAGAGAGCTAAAATTGAAAGTGGATTCTTCGTATTGTTTTTTTTTTTTATCTGGACAAAGCAGGTCATTATAAGTGCCAATTAAATTCTTTTGAGAGTGCATATTTTAGTTCTAGACCGTGACATGAATAGAGAGAGAGAGACAGAGAATTAAATCGGACCGAGCTCTGTCGGTCGAGAGAGGAAGATAAGTGAGTTAAGAAAGTGTCGTCATTTTTCTTCATATTATAAGTATTGTACTTTTCACTTTTATAAGTGATCCAGTTTTCATTCGGTATTAAGTGAAAAAGAGGGTAAAGTCAGCTTGATTATACCAATTATAAGAATAAAGAATAAATTGCTTATTTAATTTTCTCTGTAATAATCTGTTTTACGAGATAAAAACTATTTAAATGACTTGAATGGAAAACAAAGGGTTATTTGAAAAAACGGGTATAAATTCTCAGTTTTTAAATTATACTATCAGGTATAGTTAGTGGAACTTTCTGAGTTAGATCATAAATATCTGGATAATTTAAGAAACGACAACGTCGGAAATGGAGTAAATAATTAAGAAAATTGGATCATCGCCGAATTTGATGTGGAGAAATAGTTTAAACCTTAAACTAAATTAAATTGGGTGACACAACGGCTCGTGAAGAACCAAGGCCTAGTGACTAACAACTCGCAACCATTCCTGTGTGTGCATGTCGACAGGAATTAATTCGAACGGCTAGACGAGAAGCACTTATTTATCACTTGGAGGATTTGTCAATTCCTCGCAAGAGGCAGTAGCCCTGAAGAAAACTTTTTAGTTTTTATGTGGACGAGGCTGGGAAGTAAACCCAGACCCCCAGCGTGACAGTCCAATTCACTAATTATTATATTTGTATTTAATCCAAAAAAGGTAACCTCTAGATGTACAATAAATCCAAAAATACTAGATATATTTAGGTACAATTAAAAAAGGCACTCAGATATGATTTTGTGTCCCACAAAAAAATATCTGAGCCACTCTGAGGATATATATGATATTTAAATCTACTCGTATATTTAATAATATAATAATCGGGGAAAAGTCGCTAAACTTGTTTGTTTATTTAATAGTTTGTATGTTTGGGCTATTCTCTGATTTTAGAAAAATTTGTTGGTTCTTGAATTGATATTTCTATGAAATTGTACTAGGGCTAAATATTTTTGAATGTGTTTCTATATGGTGAAGTAGGTAGGGTATAAAAATTAAAAAAAATGCTATTCGATTTGTATATCAAATGTTATATTTGTGAGATGGGCTTACAGCATTTAATATGGCATTGAATCAAAATTTATTTTTCTTAAATTCATTTAATTATACGGTGAAATGGTGTACCTACTGGTATCCGCTTTTAAAAATAAAATTCATCCTGAAAATTTTAACATTTCTTTACGTTTTATGGTATCTAGATTCTAGAATTAGAATTTATCGTTGTATGTATGTATCTCGAGAACGAATATAGATATCGACTTCGGATGAATTTTATTTCACAATAAGCTCTTATTTATTCACTCTCCATTAAACTTAAATTCTCTGTTAAAAATGGGATATTAATAAAATTTGTATAAGAATTACAAAATACCTCGTTTTAAATGGCGATGGCGTGCTTAAACTTAATGGGGATTGAATAAATTAATATTTTCATAACGTGCTGAAAAGGTTTTCTAACATATCTAATTTGTATACGTTTTTTTTTTTACTACAGCAATTTAAAAAGGAGCTGCAAAATGTCATTTGTCTCGAATATCGCGAAAACGGAAAAAACAAAAAGTATCGAATTTGGACTAATTTTATTGTATGGGAGAGGGGGACAAGAAAGACTACTTAAGCTTCAGACATTCCTGAAATTTTGAATATTGTTAAAAATCGAACGATTTTGTTTGCTAAGAATAGCTTAACATTTGAACTCCATAAAAGCAAAAGATCATTCTAGTAAGAGAAAAGTATATAAAGTTATAACCAAAATCACAACTCGATCTCAAATGTCCACCTTAACCCACTAGCGGGGTAAAGCGGACTTTTGAATGGGGTAAAATAGACCAATATTTTTTTTAAGCAATCACAAAAGAAATATATACACAAGAAACTAAATTTTTTATTTATACAGGGGGCCCCGTAAAGAATGGATAACCCTGAAATGCCTCACAGTAGACTTTATGGCCGTCCTGGAAACTGGTTAAAAAAAGTTCTGTCCCAACCACAAGAAAAGATACATGCATTTTTTTGTTCAGTGCATAATTTTTTGCCTTACTTTAAATTTTTGAATACCACGACAACAAGTGAATGAAGTCCACGGTTTTTTTTTTTTCGTAGCAATATTTTACGTTATATTTGTGCCAAAACTTTACTTGAAGAAAGTTTTAATAAATGTTGGACTTCTTAGATAAAAAAAAAATATTTAACTTTGATTTTCAATGCAAAATGTGAAGGAAAATAATTTTTGAAAAAGTAAAATCATCTCTGGTATAAAAAAATGCGTGAATACCTAAGTGGCCAACTATTTGAAAAATATGCGCGTTAAATGCGGATTTCAAATTGGTATAACTTGTTATTGTATCTAGAGTCAATAGCAAGTTATTGGTAAAAATCTGCAATACTATAGTCAATTTAACAAAAACAAAAGTTTTCAAAATTAGCACAGTAAACTTGAAAATAATGCCATGCGTTGAACATGGTAGATTTTTGATTGACTGCCTGTTTTTATGATGTTGTCCTTATGATAAATCAAAGCTTTTATTTTCTAGGGCCGAGTGCAAAATTACTAAAAAACGGTTGAATTTTCGAGGTTGAATTGTCCCCTTACCTTATAATTTTGATGAAGTAAATTTAGAAAAAATTTCTTCTTCTTAAGTGGAGTTGCCGAATATGATTATATTAAAAGTACAAGTGACCACATCTCCAGAAATACGTTCACCTAGGACAGTATGCTAATCAGTTAGATGTTGTCATACTTTTAACACAAAAAAAAAACACTATAATACACGGTTGTCCACCCATTCGAAGTTAACCCACAAGCAGTGTGTCGCGCTATACAAAATCCCCCCACTGATAATAATTGATTTCTTATTCTTAGTATTATTGATAAATTCAAACTAACAGAATTGTGTAACAAAATGTTTGAGACTTCTGAGTCATTTAGTTTTAACATTTTATTCAAATCTTCCATTACTTGAAGAAAAGTACAATACTTTCATTACTGAAAAAATTCTAAAAGTTATCGATCCGCATAATAGCAATTTTTGTTCAAAGCTTAAGGTGGGTAACTTTAAAATTCACTACATAACATATACACTAAAAAAAGGCCTAAAATTATCGATGAGGTATGGGTAAGGCGGGAATTCACACAATAGGATGTTGGTACATTATTTTTTTGTTGTATAAAAAGTTCTCTTCAATTATTCTTTCTATAAAAAAACTATAATCATCACTTTAAAAAATAAAAGTTTGTTCTTTTTTTTATAAAAGGGTGCGGCTATTCACCCTGCCTCTATTCGATCATGATTGAACCTAAAAAAAAAAAAAAAAACAAGTAAAACAGAATTAAAAATATTTTAACAAAGTGCTGACACATGTTTAGTGTTTAGGTACGATTGGACACAATCAAAAAAAAAATATTTTTTCAACTTCAATTCGACCACCAAAACCAACCACAAATAACCCATCAATCCAATCAACAATAAGTCTCATCAAATCTGCCAAACGATCCATCATCATTGATGCTTAGTTTTTGTTTGATAAAATTTTAACGGCTGAGTTTATTTATTTTTATTGTTTTGCTTCCGCCATCCAGTATGTACCTATAGATAAATGCGGTGTCTTCTTGAGCATTTTCATCACTTCAAATCACATTGGCCTTGAACTTGGTCGCTTAGACCATTAAAAACAGTCAAGGCTTTGTACAATACTGCGCTGATGAAGATGATGGTAGGATCTTAGATTTCTATTTGGATGTTAACTAAAACTTGTGGATTTTTAATTATCTTTTCTTTAGAGCTGAGACGGTGATGGTGTTGGAAAAATATGTAATATAAAGTTTGCCGGTCTAACTTACGGCTTACGGGTGACTAACCATGTTCGTTGTTCGCTACTTGGAATTCATTTGAATTCATGCAAAACATCCAACTATATACCACCCGCCACAACCACCAACCGTCACTGCTGATGTTCATTAAGTTTCCACCTATGTTCATAGCCGTCTTTACCACACCGTTGCGTCCGTCGTCGTCATCGTCTTCGAAGTTAGTTAGCTCCAGAGCTTCAAGAAGCAGTGCAGAAGGCATACGCCGCCGAAGAGGTTTGGCTTTACGAGAAATGCGTTGGCCATGCTGTCATCAGCCTCAGTTCCCTCTATTGTTGAACTTCAGTGTGTGCGATCGTTATTTTAACAGCAGTATGCAAAGTGGCATTTGTCTGCCACAGACCCTCTCCTAGACCATACCTCCTCCTCTATACTATAGCATATGCGAATTCACAAATGGAATACTGATGATCCAACTGCCACCAAAGCACGCCCGCCACTTCACCGTGCTCCCAACAATTGTTTATGCGGTCATCTCTGGGTTGACGGTCGACAACAACTCCTTTTGGGATGCAAATAAAGGGCAACGGACAACACACAAAGTCCCTATTTGTGCAAAATATAGCTCGTTGCATTTTTGGATTTTATTTGGTTTATCTAGGATCATCCTCCAATCGAAATAGGTGCCTTGCCATACCTATACCTACTAAATGCGGGTTCGGCTTCGGCGTCTAAGGGTTAAGTCGCATCAGAGTATATAGAGTTTTCGTAAATGCGAATTTATGCGGACGTTAACGGACAACACTGTGAATCTCTATTTGCAAATCTATGGAGGCAATAAGAATTGATGACAGGGCACTGCGACATCGGCTCTTTTTAACTAACTTAATTGTCCAAATGTGATTGCACAGCATCACGGTCAATTGGAGCAAAGTTGTTTTTTTTGTTGTGTATGGTGGAAGGGATTTTCACGATTTTAATTGAATAGAAAAAGTATCAAGATAATTGATAGATTGAAAATGTTTCCCTAGTCGTCATTAGTTTTGTTTGACAGTTAGAAAACTGAAAGGCCGATTTGTTCACCACGTTTTCTTATATCACTTTAAACCTTTGAAATTAGCTTAAGAAATATTAAGCATCTTTAATGAAATTTCAAAAGGTTTTTGATTATAAGGCAAAAATGTTCTGTCATTAATAAAAACCAAAATCTGCCTTTAAAAATCAAATGCACGACTAGATTGCTTTAAGTGTAAGAACTGAAAAAAAATATTTTTTTTCTCCGATCTCTAACCCCGTATGTATAACGAAAAAATAGATATTTCAGCTCCCGTGGTTTAGGAAAGCTACAGCATAAAACAAGAATATTCCAATTGAGCAGTAAGCAATTGCCTTTAGTTGGAGTCCGGAAAATTCTTATTCCATGGTGTATTTTTCATAAAGTACCGCCATCTTATTTGTGTTCGAACAAAGTTGCCTTAACAATTTACGAGATACGAACGGATAACCCAGCAAAAACGCAACTCTCTCAAAAACATCAAAACCGTTATCCCTTCCTTGAATTTTTTGGCAAAAACTTGACATTTAATTTGGTTTTGGATTCATAGATTCAAAATAACAATATTCACGAAGTTTGATGAAAATCGTTAAAGCTGTTTTCGAGAATGTAATAAAACAAAAATTCTAATTTTCCTTCTAGGGAATCACTTACAAAAGATCTGTAACAAATTTCTAACAAATCGGTCCATTTTGTGTGTTGTGTGTGAATGCGGCTATCCGGCCATCATTCGGCCTCTTCGTCATCTTTATTTCAGGAGGTCACAATTCTGTATGCGAAAATCCTATATTTTAGGAATTTGCCAATTTTTGAATTCGAAATATCTCGTAACTGATCGCATTGGTAAAAAAAATATGTGTCAAAACATTTTTAAGCGAATATATTAATATTTATGAAATAATTGTTTGAAAACTTCGCCATTTAAGCGTGTAAACAAAAACAGTATTTTTAAATTTAAAATCCTAGTTATGTAAGCATGTACATATTACCCAGGAGCTCCATTCGCGATATTTGAGGCAATAAATTGCCTCGCGCATTGCCCTTGCCTCGGGCCTGGCAAGGTACTTTCAAGGGTCTCCCAAACCGACGCAAAACATTTTTCTCTTGTTGTTGCTTTTTATATTAATTTTGGGTCAATTTTTCATTTTGTGTTTGGGGCCATTTTTCATAAGTTTGGGCCATTTTTCATTACGAAAAAACCCCGTTTTTTCGTTTGGCCATTTGTCATTGGGGTCAAATTTCATGCAGCCTTCAAAGATGGCGTCAGGCACAGTTAGGTGGATCAAAAAATATAGTTTGCTAAAGTATTGTATTTAGGAAAGTCAAAATATTTAAGGAATGGATGCTGATTTTTTATTAATTTAACCGGCAATTGTCATGATCTCGAGGGGGACCACAACTCTCCCACTAAACTGCTTCACCTAGGGTTCAACTTGTGGGGTTCGCCGGGTTGACATCAGAAAACGTCGACAGGCCTCCCGATTTTGGATTGTTCCATGTCTGAGGCCAACTAAACGCAGGTGTCGTTGCATTTGTTTCATCCAGGAGATTTTGCGCCTGCATTTCTTCCGCGATAGTGTTGGAACGTTTTGTGCTATTGGCTTTTGAACTGGGTTGACATGGCATCTTCTTTGTACATGACAGTACCAGCTAAGTTGGTCATTCTGTATTTTGTCCGATGGTATTTTTGACGTGTAGGTTTCCTCGGATTCTCTTGCTTCTTATTCGATCACGCTTTGTCACTCCTGCTGTCATGCGAAGCATCTTCATTTCAGCTGCCGTCACTTTACTCTCATACCTCTTGTACATTGTCCAACACTGTGAACCGTATGTAAGCACTGGACGAACAACTGCCGTGTAGAGTTGTCCTTTCAGCTTAGGAGTCATTTTTCTATCACAGAAGATGGCAGAGTTTCCCCGCCACTTCATCCACCCTATGCTTACGCGATGTTTGATGTCGTCATCACAAGATCCTTCGCTATTGATCATTGATCCAAGATATTTAAACTTTTCGCACTTCGGAAGCACTGTTCCACTCAAATAGATGTCCGAAATAGGCCTGTGTGGATCAGAAAATGGACAGCATAGGTATTCGGTCTTGTTCGCGCTAATGCGGTATCCATTCCCTCCAGAGCAGAGCATCCACCCATACATCAATTGCTCGTTTGCAAGAACACAGGATCTTCACTTATGATGGCTCCATCGTCAGCAAAGAATAACTGATTCACTTTAGGGTCCTTCACCTTATCCTCAAGCAGAAAGTCAAGGACAGTAATAAAGAGCAAAGGACTCAAGACGCTTTCCCTGGTGCACACCTACTCTAATTGGGAACTCTTTGGTGATTCCTGCGGGGCATCTTACCTTTGTTTTAAATTGCTCGTAGCTACATATCCATGACCATCCCCACGTAGACTTCCGGAATTCTTCCCTGCCTAAGTGCCATCCCATATCAGTCAGATCTCGTGGTTGTCTGTCGAATGCTTTTTCAAAATCAACCAATACAGTATGTAAATCTCTTGAGCAATCCCGATATTTTTCCATTCTGATTTTTATACTCTGAATAGCATCTGTGGTTGATTTACCCGAAACAATCCCTCACTGTTTGTCAGATAGCCGTATTATTTTTCGTAGATGTCCATCCAATATCCGCTCAACGATATTCATGGTGTTTGACATCAGCTTGATCGAACGGTAGCTGTCGCAATTTCGTGTATCACCCTTCCCCTTGTAGATTGGAAGATGGTAACTTCCCCTCCACTGATTAGTCATTCGGTCGCCGCAGATAAGTTTCGAGATGAGAATGAATCATGAGCCATCTAGACCCGATGTCTCCCATCTTTTTCCAGAACTCAGAGGGTATCTCGTCTGGCTTTCCCTTTTTTGAGTTTTTCACGGCATCACTAACTTCTTCGACTGTGATGTCGCTGACTTCTTCTTTGTTAGGTGCAGCTATTGGAAAGTATGTCCTCGGAAACTGTTCATTTAAAAGTACTCTTGCCATCCATAAAGAATTTTGTCGTCATCCACAAGGAGTTGGCCTTGAGCGTTGTTAATGAATTTTGGTGAACGAATCTCCTGAGCATTTTTCCTTCTCCGTGCGGTGGTTCTGAAAATAGTTGCGCCTTTGTTCATGTTGGAATGGCACAGTTCCTGAATAGCTTGGTTTGCGTCAGCAGCCGGTGAAGATATTTCCTCCAGCTCCCGATACATTTATTTATACTTCCTTCTTGAAGTTGGGCACACTTTTTCTTTGCTTCTTTCTTGCAACGTCTGTAAACCTCTCCAAGGCGTGCTTTTTCATCTGGGTATGTTATGAGCGGGGCAAGTTGACCAAGCTTTGAAAGCCGTTCTTTCCTAGTCATTACTGCTTTGGCTTCATCATTCCACCACCATGTTTCTGCGTCGTGTTGGCAGTGTCCTCTGACAATTCCTAGCAGTGATTTCGCTTCTCGCAGGCAGGTTTCTTGAGGAGAGTCCCACATTTTTTGTACTCCACACTCTCCATTTCCAAGTCTGTCGATGTTTTCATACAGATAATCTTTCATAAAAGAGACAAACGTTTCGCCTTATACTTTATCCAGATTGTACCACTTGATTCCCCAGAAACCTCTGTTTCCATAAAAAAAATTCTGTCAGCAGTAGACGGTGTTTTGGGGCGATCGGTTCACCCAAAATCATTTTACAACCTTTGACATTTGACTGCGGCTTCATGAAACTGGGTACTAGATGGTAATCGATCTGAGTTTCATTTCCACCACTACTGGCCTTCTTTAAATGCCCTTATACCAAAAGCCACTGCTGTGATTTTGCGAGACTTTTGATAGGCTCCTAACCTTTAGCACCTCATATATGGGATATTTGCAAAAAAAGTATACCATTCGAAAGGCCACCGGCTAGTGATAAAAAGCCAGTTAGTTTCAGAAATTGCTGACCAATTTCTGAAACTAACTGGCCTTTTATCACTATAGGTTTTTTTTTAATGATTTTTTAAAGTTTGGTTGAAGGTCACAGTATAAGACTTTAAGCACCTCATTTATAGAATTTAAAAAAAAAAGTATGCCATCTTAAAGGTCAGTAATTGGTCAAAAAAGGTCAGCTAGTTTCAGTAATTGGTCAGTTATAGGTTTTTTTTATGAATTTTTAAAGATTGTTTCAAGGTTACAGTATAAGAGTCTTCATTAAAAAAAAAAAAACTATGGCTGACCAATTACTGAAAGTAGCTGACCTTTTATCAGGAGTCGGTGGCCTTTCAAATGGTATACCTTTTTTGCGAATATCCCATAAATGATGTGCTAAAACTCTTAAACGACCTTAAAAATAAATTTTAAAAATTCAATGAACAAAAACTATGGCTGACCAATTACTGAAAGTAGTTGACCTTTTTTTGAGGTCCAGGTAACCTTTCAGATGGTATACATTTGTTTCGAATATCCCATAAATAAGGTGCTAAAAATTGTTTTGACCTTGAAAATTAAAAAAAAAATTATTAAAAAAATCTATGGCTGACCAATTACTGAAAGTAGCTGACCTTTTTTGACCTATTACTGACCTTTTATATGGCATACTAATTTTTTTTTTAATTCTATAGATGAGGTGCTAAAAGTCTTATACTGTGAAAGTCTTATACTAAAAGTCTTATAACCTTCCTAAAAGATTGTTGCCTCATTCTGGCCAAAGCGGGACATTTACAGAGGAAATGAAAGACTGTTTCCTTTTCCTGCTGGTCCCCACAACTACGACAGTGAGTCTTAATAACTAACAATGTTAAAATAATTAACAGTTCTGTATTCCAACATTTAAAAAATATCTTTTTTTTCTTAAATAAAACATTGTAATGAAAGAAAAAAAATATTTTTTTTTAGAACTAAAACTTTTCACACTTTCCCATAGCAAAGCAATATTGTTTTGATAAGCTAATACATAGGTATGTCTGTCTTCTTGTCTATTATCTATTATAAAATCCACATTAGCTCTTAACCATCATAAGAGCAATTTCGCGGTATCAAGTCGTCCATTTACAAAAAAAAGTTTACCATTGTAATTAATAATAATTTAAAAAAATAAAAAATAATTTTGAAAATGATTGCAGGATATCAAGAAAAGTAGGTACAATTTTAAAAACATCAATAAGACTGCGATTGCCCTTGTGTATAAACGTTTCACAAAATAACTGTCTTAATAATTGCAAGATAAAGTAATGCAAAGATGTAGGTTTACAAACACTCAACAAAAGTACGCATACGCCCCAGTGTACCTCTGGTAAACGAACAAACCTTCTTGATAACTGCACAGTAATGTAAGGAAAAGACGTACAAATTTTTGTTGGGACATTGTATAAAAAAGTACTCATATGCTGGAGTGTACCAAAATAATTTAAAAAAAAGTACACATACGCCAAAATGTGTCGCTGTTTAACAAAATAATTTTCTGGATAAATTACATGGTAAAGTTAAAAAAAATAAGCTGTTGGTTTAATAAAACAAAACAAAACAACAAATACACGCATACGCCCAAGTGTAAGTGGCAGGCACGTAGCCAGGGATGGAGGCTTGAGGGAGTTCAACCTTAGCGCTAGGGTGGAGGCCCCTACAGCTCTTTTGGAGGCCCCTGTTTGTTGCAGGACCTTATAGAAAGGAAGGATAGGGGCCCCATAGTTATTTTAGAGGCCTTTACACCTTTAACAGCTTTGTAAGAGGCCCCTAGGTCTCTGTTAGAGGCCCAAATACATATAGTACTTTGAAGGCCCCTACAGCTCTATTGGTTGCCTCTTCAGTTCTTTTGGAGGTCCCTATAGCTTGGTTGCAGGACCTTATAGCTAGGATGGAGGCCTCTTAAATTGGTTTGGAGGCTTCTTCAGCTTTGTTGGAGGCCTTAGCGTTTGGTTGAGGCCCCTAGATCTCTGTTGGTATAAGTACAGTATAAGTGGAGACCCTTACGTTTCTGTGGAGGCCCCTACAGTTCTACAACTATATGTAAGAGGCCCCTACACAAATACACATCATCCCAGATAGCCATTCCAATTTTAAAAATAAAACAGTGTTGTTTCCACTTCAAAGTTGGGAAATGGAGTTTGAATTTTAAATTTATTAACAAAAAAAAAGGTCACGCATGCATTACGCGTGCGTTACGCGTGCGTTACGCGTGCGTTACGCGTGCGTTACGCGTGCGTTACTTGTGCGTTACGCCGCCTTACGCGTGCGTTACGCATGCGTTACGTATGCGTTACGGGTGCGTTACGCGTGCGTTACTTGTGCGTTACGCATGCCATTACGCATGCCATTTTCATGATATGGTCTTGCATGTTGCATGTTGTATGTTGCATGTTGCATGTTGCATGTTTCATGTTGCATGTTGCACGTCGCATGGTGCATATTGCCTGTCGAATGTTGCATATAGCATGTCGCATGTGGCATTTTGCATGTTGCATTTGACATGTTGATATTGCTCCTGGCTTCTTGCATCTTGCATATTGCTTGTACCATGTATCATGGTGCATATTGCATGTTCATGTCCAGTCCATGACCATGTCCATGATATGGTCTTGCGATTATTTTTTTTATAAATTGTATCGTGTAACAAACTGCTTTGAAATGCACTGGACGGGTAGCTAACGGGTAGTTGCTATACAACGATATTTTCATAAAGGTAGAAAACTGGTTGGTATCCATAAATGTTTTTCAACCTCTATATAAATCATCATCCAGATCCAACATCATACAATAAAATGAAAGCATGGGTTTGCAAATCAACAGTTTACAAAGAGCCAGCTAGAATACTGTGTCATTACTGTAATATGTACTTTTTTTGTCTCCTTTTTGTTTCTGTTTTATTTTTATATAATATTTTTTTTTACATACCTAGTTACATACTCGTATTGTTTTTAATTTTGCTTAAATACAAAAGAAGCAAGTTTCTAAATCTAAAGAATTAAAAAAAAAAAAATAATGTCTGCTTTAGATTTGTAATCATTCAATTGAAAATTGTTTCTAAAACTGGAATTTAGCAAGGAAATCGTTTGGGACAAACAAGTTTGTGAATGAAGTAAAACATTATACAAGCTCTAGCCGCGACCTTTTTTTTTTTTTAATAAATTCAAAATTCAAACTCCATTTCCCATCTTTGAAGTGAAACAACACTGTTTTATTTTTAAAATTGGAATGGCTATTACGCGTGCGTTACGCATGCGTTCCGCGTGCGTTACGCATGCGCTACGCATGCGTCATGCATACGTTAAGCGTGCGTTACGCATGCGTTAATCTTCTTAACGATAGATAATAATTAGTAAGCCAGAAAGTGTTTTATAGTGTTCCTCATAAAGAGTCGCATGATTTACAAGTTTTGAAAAAATGAGTTTACGATAGCATTAACCGTTTTCGAGTTTATTTCAGAAAAAAATGATATTTTCGACATTTAACCTTGAATAACTTTTCCCGCATACACAATTTGACACTATAGACTTTCTGGAAAATATTTCTAATACCTAAATGGAAATAATTGCGTTTAAAAATGGTGTCTTGCATTTTTGTGTAATAACTTACTGTTTCCTGGCCACTTTTCTGCACTTCTACACTATCCGAATGTTTGATTTCATAAAAATGTTTGTTTTTGATATAAAACCATTAAATTCTTTTCTAAAGGTAACAAAAGCTAAAGTCAGTTAAATGAATATAAAGCTTACCTAAACAAATCATAAATTCTATCGACTGCCAAGTATTTCTACCTAAATTTCACGTTCCTGTCGAAACTCTCTCAACTCCTTACCCACGGCATTTTATTATCTGCTATCGCCAAGCCAAACTTAAAATAAATATACCTCAATTCTTCAAAGGTAGCAATCCCTTCAGAATGTCAAATTAAAACATATAAATTAACTCATCCATTCGTCATTTTGAGTTAAATAAACTTCCAATCGATCGACAAAGAAAATTAAAAATAAAAAATGCCATGATTTTAGTGTGATCAAAATTGTTAAAATCCCATTGTACACGAGCATAAGGCTTAAGAACAGAAACAAAGGTTAGTATCAAGGATTTTGTCCCAACTCACTCCCTACATGACAAATTTAAACACCAGAACCCAAGAGGTATTCGTCTGTCACAAATTGATCGATCACGCCGACAAACTTTTGCAACATTTGGGTTTTGTTTTATGGTTCCGTTTTCAAAAAGAGCCCTAAACTAGGGCGTCCAGTTTGACGAAACGTTCGTCCATCCCCATCGATCGGATGCTTTGATGTTCAGACTGCGTCTTTAAATAGGTTTTCTTTAATTTGTCTGTTCATTTAAAACAACGAATGAAAAAGTGGAAGATATTTCTTAATTTATTATGATGGGTCTTTGACAAAAACAAAACAAAAAAGAACACAGATCCCTAATGTGATGCTCTGATATCCAAGGTCAGAGAATCAGACACATGATGTGAATCCCAAAGTCATCAAATGGCCATGTTTATTATTTAATGTATGAAAAGCAGCAGATGTTTTGTAGGTTTTTTCTTTAAAGTCGTTTCGTGCGAAAAGAACATAATGTACATACATATATTATTTTTGTTAAGAAGAATCATTTGTGTGTAGGAACAAACTCCCTTCTTGGCAAGTTATATTCTTTTTTATACAAATTTGACCACTGCCAAATTGTCCTCTTTTATATTTCTGTTCCTGCATGCATCAATAGCCCCATCAATCATTGAAACTCATTTATTTGACACTTTATCTCTATCACCTCATCTTCATTATGTGCCTTTAAATGGTGTTCCAAATTTACACCATTCAAATCGTTTATTAGCTTTGGTATCAAGATTCCATCCAGGAACTCACGACACGAACAATATAATTTCAAAAGCCATCTCAAAACCAACTTAAGACAAATTCTTAAAAATATAGCATACTTACAACAAATTACCTTATAAACCAAATTCACACCAATCCTTTTGAATTTCTTAACGCTTCCTTAGTTGCACTTCATTCTGATTTTTTTTTTGGTACAATTCCAAAGAAATTCTGATGATTAACGGTGTTTTTGTTGTTTGTGTCAAATAACAAATAATGCATTTCTGATTGTTGCATAATTTACTTGTTCTCGCTGTTTGCGTATAATTAATTTAAACAAACAACATAACTCTGAATGACGATAATGATGATTTCGTTTTGTATTGTTGTTGGAATACGAATATTATTGTTGTTCAACGATGCGCGATGTCTTCTTATAACAAAAGTGTTTGAACTCTAATGAACTTTTGGTATTTTTTAATCGAAAATAAAACTTGTTTTATTTCGACTTCGATGAGAGTGATCTTTTGAGTGGGTTAGGAACACACAAATAACGGGATAAGCTTAAAATGGAGAAGATTTAAATTAAAGGATAAGAACACGTCATAATGTCAAATTTTAAAAAGAGGTCACAAATACGATCACGTATATTAAATTAAGAATTGAAAGAAGTCCATGGATATGAAAGATCAGAAAATCACAATGGATTTTTGTGCAGCTTGTATATAACTGTTCTTGAAACACATAAAAGGACGACTTTAAAATTAAATTTTGCTTACCAAAATATTTTTGATTTATTTTCTTGTTTTATAAAAAAAGAGTAGAAATGTATTCTTTTGAATTCGCTAATTGCTAATTTCTACAAATTATGTGCTTTAACATCCATGGCTAAACATTTTATTTTATTTCTGTTTTTCGATAGTAAATCTAGTTTATAGTTCACATGCGAAAAAAAGTATTAAAATGTTTACTTATTCTATGAATTTTATTGCATAACATTCAAGGTCGAAAATGTTTGCCTATAGTCATTGTATATGAAAACTATAGTAATATCATCAGAAGCGCCGACTACTGAGTCACGTAGTGTCGAAATCCACCAACTTCTCTCAACACTTTTTGTTGAGGAAACAAATTTGAAAGTCGAGATCTAACTCGCTTACTCCCTTTCAATATAACAAGACTTACTCTTTCTAAAAATTAAACACATGCGCCACCAGCCGGACAAATCCAGCGAAAATAAAAACGACTCCATGAGAATACTATATTTTTCATATACAATGCTATAGTGCTTAAAATTAACCCTGATAAAATAAGCTGAAGGACTAGAAATCGAAATTTATTTTGTCTCTGTATACAAAACATTTTTGAATTAACCGCACCATGCAAAAAATAATTGACAATCGATTCTTTTAGCGCTCACATAAAATTCGTTATGCCGGATTTACACGAATGGCAAAGATGCCATTTTCATGACATGCATTTACACGAGTTCAAATAATGGCAGATTTCAAAATACTGGCAACATGCCATAAAAGAATGAGCAAGTTCATTCTTATCAAGAATGGCATAATTTCGGAAAATGGCGTCAGTAAAGTGTTTACACATAGTCATATTAATGGCAGCATTTTATGCCAAATTATCTCTGCCATTTTATTTTCGCAAAAATATTGCCAGTATTTAGAGCGTTTACACGATGAAAATAAAAATGGCTATAATTTGACAGATATAATGGCATTTTGTCGTTCGTGTAAATGCAGCATTAGACAAAATGAATATTTTTTTTAAATATAAAATCACAGTGAAAGATAAATTCGTATTTACTGCTTTACTATTTTGCATGCCATTATTGGTTTGGGTAGTAGCCCGTAGCGTATTGGTTAGTGCGTTCAACTGTCACGCTGGAGGTATGGGTTCGCTTCCCAGCCTCGTCCACCTAAAAAACTAAAAAGTTTTTTTCAGGGCTACTGCCTCTTGCGAGGAATTGACAAATCCTCCGAGAGTATCACTTGTCACGAATAAGTGCTTCTCGTCTAGCCGTTCGGATTCGGCATAAAATTGTAGGTCCCTTCCATTCCTGTCGATAGGTGCACACAGGAATGTTTGCGAGTTGTTAGTCACTAGGCCCTGGTTCTTCATTTATTTTTTTTTTTATTGGTTTTCGTGGAATTGTAATGTAAAGAGAAAAAAATTATATCTACCTCAATAATTTTGACATGTGAGAATTTTCCATAGCACTGAAAATTTTCTCATCCGAACTGTAGTTAGAAAACTTAAGCAGTTAAGTTTTCTATTTTAATTTCATTATTCATTATACCGAGGCTTAGACCCTGAAATAATAGAAATCCAAATCGATGATCTAATCAGCTTGAGATTAACCAAACAAGTTTTGGGAAGAAGTGGAGAGTTGATGTTGCATCTTTTTTGTGCAGGTGTGCTGTAATTTATTCCAACTTGCTTTCGGTTGGAGTTGGTTAAATGGGAATAGAGGTGTAAGTATATAGTCGGAATATTATAATAATTGTAAGCATTTGTTTATGGGGCTGACCGCAGTGATGTCGATCAGAGGTTCGGGTAGATTGTAGTTATTTGAATTATATTTTTGTGTTCACTTTAGTTGCATTCACGATAAACATGTAAATGAAGAAAAAGAAATTTAAATAGTAAAATTACTTTGGTTTTAAGTGGAGTGAATGAATATAATTCAAATAAAAAGTACAAGTGACCTCAACTCCAGAAATTATTGTGTTTCGCCCAAGGTATAACAGTGGGCTCTTCAGTCAGTCTGTTATACCGTACTAAGACACAAATGTTGGTCGATGTTTACCGACGGCAAGAAGATACTGTGAATTTTATTATTCTGGAGTTGAGGTCACTTGTACTTTTTATTTGAATTATATTCCTTCACTTCACTTAAAACCAAAGTTATTTTAATATTTAAATTTTCTTTCTTCATTAAAAAAAAAACCTGACCACGAGTAATTATTTTCTGGGTGCACGAATTTAAACAAATACCCCTAGAATAAAAAAATTCACAGTATCTTCTTGCTGTGATTTTTATAAGAGTCGGTAAACATCGATAAACATGTAAATACATAGAAAGGTCCAGGGAAAAAACCGCTTAAGTCAATTTCTTTGAAAAATGAAACTAATGATGACATCTTGTAGTTTTCTCTACTATTTGATGACATATTAATCTTTTCACAAAAGTGTTGCGTACCCCTAGAAATGCCACTTTTTTTTTAATTTTTGTGTTGGCTACAAAACTTAAACAAAACAATTATTTGAAAAAGCTTGTATTCGGCTCTAGCAGCACGGCTGCGTAGTAATAGTTTAAACACAAAAATTGCACCGATATTTTGATACAAATTAAATAACATGGAACGATCAAGGACTGAGTTCAAGTCCGCGTTTCTTAATTTTTTTTTGTTTTAAAATACAGATTTTGAAAATCGAAGGATACATGAACAAAAATCAAAAAACCGTTTCTAGTTATCATGTTCATGTTCAAAAAATACAGTAAAGTTTTCGGCTACTAGGCAGGCCGAAGCAGGAAGGCTTTGTTTTATTGAATTTTTGTGTGTTTACAATTCTCCAAGAAAAAGACGATAAGGTCCTCTAAAAGAGCTTATATCTAAAGTCCTAGTGGTCCGATTGCCTAGATTACGACGCTTGCCATATTTTTTTTTTTAATTTATTAAAGTGGTAATACCTCTGAAAAAAAAAATTGGAGAACCATTATTTTCAAACCCCCACACCCGCCAAAAGCTGAAAAAAATCCTGCCAGACTTTTGTTATCGTTACCACGATATATGCACCTACAAAACCCTCATACTCATATTTTGGTTATCATTCCACTCCCAAAATTTGCTGTCGGCTCTTGGTTTATAAACTTATATTATCGTTTTTCTCGAAATCCATCTTTTTTTGTCACGAGTACGCAAATTAGAATTAAATACTGATTGGAGTCCACTATCAGGAGTTTTAAAATCTCTCAAAATGTTGGACTTTTAAAAAGAAAAGAAAACGTCTGACATTTGTTTCTTTTTTTGAGACATTTGAGGCTGTTAAAATTAAGCTAAGAAGCTTGTGTCCTGACCCGGGGTCTAGACAAGCGAGTAGAACTAGTAGCGTATTATGTGTGTTAGTGTATCTGAACACGAGAGAGCCGACTACTTACTTACTTAGGTCCTCGGACCTATTACGTCCGTGATGTTTCCCTTACGGGACATAGGGCCTCCACTACACCTACGCGCCATCGTGTACGATTTCTTGAAATGTATTTCAGCTCTCTCCAACTTTTCCCCAGTCGTGCCGATTCCTGTTCGACCGTTCTTCGCCATGTACTTCTAGGCCGGCCCACTTGTCTTCCCTCCTGTGTGAGCGGGTTCCACTGCATTGCTTGAGATGCAATGCACCGATCGCCTTTTCGAAGCGTATGGCCAATCCACTGCCACTTTCTTCTTCGTATAATGGAGTCTATGGGCTCCTGACCCGTTCTCGCATGAAGTTCGGCATTGGAGATACGGTTGGGCCAGAAAATCCTCAAGATGTTTCGTAGACATCTATTAACGAAGGTTTGCAGCTTTCTAGTGACAGTTTCAGTGACTTTTCAAATGCTGCAGCCGTAAAGCAGAACGGATTCAACATTGGAGCGGAACAGTCGTAGCTTGGTCTTTAAGCTAAAAGAGTTGTTTCTCCATATTTTGGACAGCATTCCGAACGCAGCCTTTGCTTTTCTGATTCGGCTGTTTACGTCCAGTTCAGTTCCGCCACCCGTAGAGACAATACTCCCAAGATATTGGAAATCCTCTACCATCTCTACCGGTTGTCCAGAAATATTTACTTGGATTGATGAGGAAGTTCCAAGGCTGATCCTTTTAGTTTTTGCCGAGTTGATCTTAAGCCCTACGATTTCTGCTTCTCTCTCCACCCTTGTTGTCATTTGATGGAGATCCATGATCCTATGAGAGAGTAAGCATACGTCGTCCGCGTAGTCCAGATGTTTGAGGTGAGATTGCAGAGTCCACTGAATTCCTCCATTTCCATTTGACAAAGCTGCGTGCAGTACGTCACTTACCACCAACAGGAACAGTATTGGTGACAGTATACAGCCTTGCCTAACTCCACTTTGGATTTCAAACTCCTCTGACAGCCTACCTTTGTGCAAAACGTGACACCTGGATCCATCATATGTAGCCTTGATAATAGCAATCAATTTATCTGGGATGCCCCTCCTGTGCAAAGCAAGCCAAATAAATTCTCTATTGACACTGTCGAACGCCTTTTCAAAATCGATGAACAGCAGGTGAAGTGGTGATCGATATTCAACGCACTGTTCGATGATGATCCGCAAGGTGTTGATGTGATCCACACAGGAAGATCCAGTGCGGAAACCTGCTTGTTCGGCGTCGAGTGTGTCTTCGAGGAGAGAGCCGACTAGCAGGGCAAATATTATAGTATTTTTGCCTGCGAGTCATGGTATAAAGAATACAAGGTATGCTTGACCGTTCTTGTCGACGTCATTGTGAGCGTACGTTCTCAATCATAGTATTCATTGGTTCTCAATTTTCAGTTGAAAAGAAAAGGAAAGAAAGCACACATTTTTGCTTTCGCAAACAAAATCTACCAATAAAAACGACTGTCACTCGCAATGACGTCACATGAATCTCATAGCAAGCAAACCTTGTATTCTTTATACCATGCCTGCGAGTAGCCTGTCAGTAATCCTGCTAGTGTAGTGTATTGTTTTCATTTATTTGTTTTGTTTCCATAGTTTCCATAATGTTTATATTTTTCTGTATGAAATATTTTAAAAAAATCATACTAGTTGACAAAACGAGCAGAGAGCTACTAGTCACATATATACCTCGATAAAACTAACACTATGATACAAATGCTACTAGTTTTACTCGCTTGTCTAAACTCCGGGTGACTTAGCAAACACAAAATTTGCCGATAATCTACTAAAATAGTTTGAAAAACAGACCTTGTCAAGGATTCTGTATGATTTTTTGTTTTTAACTAAAAATATTTGCAAAATCGAAGGATTTATGAATTAAAACAAAAGAAAAACTTTCTTATTATCACATCTTGTCAAGATCAACACTTTATATAATTTAAACGAATTACCATGTCGCTTCTTTTTTGTCATGGTCAAAGAATTGAATTTTATAAAATTCGTCAGTGTTTCAGAAAATTATAATTTTTTAACATAATAAAGAAAATTTACATAAATCTTACACAAAAAAAAACCTAGAAGATTTAAGCTCTATAGAAACTATGGATAATTGGCATTAGCCAAAGAAATTCCTTAACTTTTTATTAACTTGCTACTTTGATTAAAATCCTGACACAATTGTAAGTTAAAACTTAATTTCTGAATTATTATCAAATACTGACATTTTCATCGCAACTTTAAGTCATATCAATCTTTCCCCAAAATTTGTGTTTAATTTTTTTTCAAAGTACCTAATATTTAAATGATGATTTTAAATTATAAGATTAAAATACTACTCTTTTATTTTCTTCTTCAAACAAAAGAGTTGAACTACAAACTTGAAAACTTATTTATAATTCCTTTAAATGAGTAGTTCCAGCATTGTATGAGAAAAAAAATTGTTATAATAACGGCAGTGAAAGGTAGGAAAATAAAATGCATACTGCTATTGTGCTTGTGCGGCTTAATGTACATAAAATTTCAAAAAAGAAGTTAATGAAATAAATTTCCAAGAGCATGAAATAACAAAAACTTAAGAAATTGCCTGTGAAATAAAAAACAGGACCCCTGACTTCCAATGAAATTGTTTTTGAAATATTCCATAAACCCACGTACATTCCACCATGACCTGTCTGCTCCCTGGTTGTGATTGTGAGGAGACTGATACAAGATATAAACAATTTGCATCTCGCTCGCTTAATGTGTTTATTAAAAAAACACATTGCATCAGAGTTACTATACGTCCGTGGACTGAAATTCTTATACCTTTTTCTTTGGTTTTTGCTATGGAGCTTTCAGAATTGAAGCTTTCTTAAAGCTTTTGAGAGCATATATTTTATGTTTAAGGAAAAAAGTGTTGTCTATTCGTGCTTTTCTGCTTACATCTTGCCGTTTAATTTTTTCTGGAAAACGGTTAAAATGCTGCTATACAATGTTTGTTGGGTATTTATTTTTTTAAAGAAGAATTACTACTCGAGCAAGTTTTTGATGGAGTTCGGTTCATTATTTAATTGCAATTTTGAATTGCCAAATAGTTTCTGAACTTAATCCCATAGAGCTTGTTTGGGCACAAGTGAAAGCCAAAGATGTGGGAAATGGATGTTTTTACTGAAAGAGCAGTGAAAAACTTAGTTATTAACTTAAATGAAGAGAATAGCAGCCGCGACTACTCTTCGGAGTGATAAAATGTTTATTTTTTAAATTAGATTCATTTTTTATTCTGTAATTTATTTGTATTTTTTTCTGCGATGTATTTTTACGTTGAAAGAGATAAGGAAAAAGATAGATTTATTTTTATTTGCATTTACTTTAATTTTTTTAAGATTTAGTTTATGATCTACATTTTTCTGTTAATGAAATCTAAATTAGCAGTTGGTAACCCTACCGACATTTGAATGAGAGAGATGAGAGAAATATGCCAATTTATAATGCTCGATACGGCAACCATAAACAATGGAAAAGCTTTATAAAAAAAGAGATAGCTTATTAGATCCATTAAAGTAAGGCTGAAAGGCAAACACCCTATCTTTCCTGTACTGAAAATATAAAATAAACATTGTATAGATGGGAATTTGATTTTGTATGTCGGTATGCCTGTCTCTTTAAAATGTATGGTAAATATCTTGGTTTTAAAAAATGTTCAAACAACGGTTATTAATGGTACCTGTCAAAGAACTGTTTTTTTTTCAAATTCTGTTCGTTATCGGCTCCAATGATTTCCATCCATAAAAATGAACATATTTAGACTCAGCACCACACAAAGAAGTCTGATGATCGGGTTGGCAATCGTAAAATAGCTATAACTTCAGCCAAATAACTTGGTGGTAGAACAATTTAGTTGTTGTTGTTTCATTAAAATAGTTCGATTTCCACCCATTTCCATTTCTTTTACATGCTAGCCTTCAAAATCTAAATAATTCTGCATACCCTTACAAATTTTCAAAAAAACAACAAATTGATTCGGATTTTTATAAATATTTTTATTTTAATTTACGGTTTGCTCACATTTTTTTTTTAACATTGTGTTTTATTAAATACTTAAAATTGGCATACCAAATTTAATTTTTAAAAATGTTCAATTCCTTCAGCTTAATTTATATTTTACGAGGTATATCATTTTTTAGCAGCTTGTTTGTAGTAGCCCGTAGCGTAATGGTTAAAGCGTTCGACTGTCACGCTGGAGGTCTGGTATCGCTTCCCAGCCTCGTCCAGCTAAAAACTAAAAAAGTTTTTTTTCAGGGCTACTGCCTCTTGCGAGGAATTGACAAACCCTCCAAGAGTATCACTTGTCACGAATAAATGCTTCTCGTCTAGCCGTTCGGATTCGGCATAAAATTGTAGGTCCCTTCCATTCCTGTCGAAAGGCGCACACAGGAATAGTTGCGAGTTGTTAGTCACTAGGCCCTGGTTCTTCATGAGCCGTTGTGCCACCCGATTTATTTATTTTTCGTGCATATTCGTGCAATACAGTCATTTTATTTTGTTCAGCCTCCCCATGAACGTCTAAAAATAAAAGTAAATATTTTCTGCTCTCACTTAAACTCTCAAATTTATAAAAATTTGACAGTTGATCTAATATATACTCTATCATCAATTAGCGTGTAAATTTGAAGTAGCTTAAGCAAATTTACTATCTACAATCGAACGTGCGTATGTCAAACCTTATTAACCATTAACTAATTGACAGACGTGTTTCAGCTAATTGACACCTAAGTGAGAGACATGGTGACAATCAAACAAAAATATACAAATACTTACTTTATTCAAACGCAATAACCTACTCGAGCCTCTGGCTATGCCTTCACCGTTTGCTGTCCATCAACGATGAGCAACTTAATGAGAATTGGTATATATGTATAGTAATAGTGACTATGAATACCCATGTAACCGTCAATAAATTCAAATATAATTTCATGACGAAAAACTGACCAGCTCATTGTCCATTCATCACAAAGAAAGAAATCCTACAATCTTGGGCTAATCGTTGTCATTCCAATGTAAATAACCGAACTGACTTGACTACCTGTAGTTAAACATATGCCGGATGATTCAGCATTATCCAAAGAGATACAATAATATACAAATCAACAACAACAACGAGAGACGGGTCGCCGCTAGCGCGCGGGTGTCGAGTCGAGGCTTTCCCAGCGACTAACTAACCACTCGAGACGCCAATCAACCGAAAGATACAGTTGATGGTTTTTTTTTTTATTTTATTTTTTACAAGAAAAATCCAAACTTTTCGAAGCAACTTGAACCTGAACCGGTCGTTGGTTGTCGTCATTGCTTGTCCGTTGTCCCCTGTATTATGGTGTCTCTCTTGGTTTGACTCTGTGAGATTATATTTTGAGGCTTGAGAAAGATACTAAGGCATATACATAGTTATGGTTCTGGCGGATGTAATGCGAAGAATCACTTCATTAAACGTTTTAGTAGTCGGTAAAGAACACTTTCAATTGGATGTGCCAGTTTTTATAACGCTCTGTGATAAAGTGTGAATTAAAAAATATAAAGCAAAAAGAATTTTTGCGAAAGGCAATAGAATTTTAATTTATATTTATATTTTTTGCCAAAGAATAAAATAAAATTAATAAAGTGAAATATTTATTTGCAATTTTCCCTTTTAAAATGACCTCATATGAAAAATTGTTGTGTAATCTTAAAAAAGTGAAACACACGTTAATTGGACGGATAGTGTTAAAAAGTTTTTATTGACAAAGTTAAATTCTTTTTCTTTTGTAAATGAAATAAAGTGAGAGTTATCTATAAAGAGGACGTTATTTACATAAAATATTTATGTGACTTTTGGATACCAAGTTGCCGTCAACACATTAATTTTAGGTGAGAGTGAAAACTGATTTAAAGCAGTGAAGGAAATATTTTGTGTTTATTTATATTTCTTAGTATGATAATTTTTTTGTACGTGAGACAATTTATCTTTTGTCTATTTGTATCTTTTGTGTCTGGGTCGGGTCAAAGACCTTTTGAGTGTTTTTTTTTTTTGTTTTTTAATGTGAATTCGTTTAAATAAATAAACAAAAATGTCGTCAGTTTTAGATTTTGATCTCAAAATTATTTAATTTATGGATTTTGATTTTTTATACATAGTTCATGTTGAAAGGTAAAACGCAATAAAAAACAAATAAAGTCATATAGAAAAAGCTGGTAAACAAAACAATAACAACCGCATTTGATTGAAATAACGGCTTTAAGATATTTCTTAGGAACTAAGGCAAAACCCGATATCCGTGGCCATGGAAAATATTTTTTTGTCAAATATCCTTAATTTTAACAAGTGTAATGTTAATTAAATTATCAGGGACAAGATTAATATCTTTTTCAGAGAGAAACTCATTGCAATGATTTCAAAGTGTCAGAATTATTGTTACATAATTGTTCGTGTGTATTCCTGTATGTACATACATGCACATATGTTTGTATAATCGTTACAGTCTGAATGAAAATGTATAAGACAGATTTAAGAATATTGAATTTTGCTCATCCAACCATTTTACTTACTCTATAGGGCAAGTAATGGACTCGTGTCAACAAATAATTTCGAGGTTTTAAGGTTTTAATAAAGGCTGGCTACAGCCGGCGGCACTTCTGATGGCTTGTTGACAGTGTTCCCACTCTGCACTTGATGCTGGTGGCGGACCTCCTGAGAGATTAAGAGTTACGTGGTCTGCAAAAGTTCTGGCGGTCTCTTGCGATTTAAGCTTTTCGACATCGAAACTTTTCACAGCATCTGCTCTGCGTTGTCGCGTCATGGATATCCGCATACGTAGTCTAGCTACCACCAGGTAGAGATCCGAGTCAATGTTGGCCCCTCGGAACGTTCGGACGTCCAAGATACTGGAAGCATGTCTCGCGTCTATCGCAACGTGGTTGATTTGGTTGACGGTTAGTTGATCACGCGACCGCCAAGTCCCCTTGTGTATATTGAGGTGCGGGAGACCGAGACGAGACTGTATATTTTGACCGAAGTTTACAGAGAGTTTAATAAATAAAATAAAAAAACAATTTTAGTTAAATATTAATTTTCTTCTGCACATATTCAAACTATAATCGAAAATATTTCGTTTCGTTCGACCGGGACGAGACTTAATTATACGAAAACGACACGAGACCGAGACGAGACTGAAAAAATTCGATTTTAATTTTTAACGAGACCGAGACGAGACTTACAAAAGTCTCGCCGATTCTCGTCTTGTGGCCAGCCCTAGTTTTAATCAAAACTAAAATTACGATAGTGGAGAAGTCCAAAAAATTGATTTTGGTCCAGACGTCCGATGGCCTATTTATCTGTGCGTCTATGAGTCTGCGCGTCTATGAGTCTGCGCGTCTATGAGTCTGCGCATCTGTGAGCCTGTGCGTCTATGCGTCCTGATGTACATTGAGCTAGAACCTAAACGGTTTGACGGACTTGCTTTAAATATGGTGTGAAGCACATTGTGTTTCCTTAGAGGAGGAAAAGTAGCCCGTAGCGTAACGGTTAGTGCGTTCGACTGTCACGCTAGAGGTCTGGGATCGCTTCCTAGCCTCGTCCACCTAAAAACTCTTGCGAGGAATTGACAAATCCTCCAAGAGTATCACTTGTCACGAATAAGTGCTTCTCGTCTAGCCGTTCGGACTCGCCATAAAATTGTAGGTCCCTTCCATTCCTGTCGAAAGGCGCACACAGGAATGGTTGCGAGTTGTTAGTCACTAGGCCCTGGTTCTTCATGAGCCGTTGTGCCACTCGTTTTTTTTATTTTTTTTTTATTCAAATTCACCAGTTAATCTATAATGTTTTCAAAATTATAAAAGGTATGCATGACCATTTTTATCGTAGCATGTTTTTTTTTTTCAAGCAAGTAGATATGTGCGATGCAGTAATGTAATTAAGTTGCTAAATTCTATCAGTCTCACCTGAGGGGACACTTAGGTATGTAAAATATTTCATTTTCCGAAATACCTAAGTTTGTTTTCTAATTAACAAAATGCAAAAGTTATACCTAATTAAGAAAGGCAATAAATCTAAAAAAAAAACAAAATTCCTCTTTTTTCTTAGCTTTCATTTTTGATTTCCGTAAACAAGCTATTAACAAAATGCAAAAGCTATACATTTCAAATGGATGGCAATGTCTGTCACAAATATAAATTCTTGATTTGTATAAGTTTGTTATTAACAAAATGCAAAAGCTATAATTTCATTGCAGAAGCCAAACATAGATGTCACAACCAAAGCAAAATTCCCGCGCATTATTTTGTGTACTTACTATTTTACCTCTATACTATTAGTACCTTAAAATTGTATTAACCAAAATTGTACCTAAAATTAAGTGGTACCGATTCATTTTGGTATAAAGTATAAAAGAAATACTATTCGACAAGTAAGAATAAAACTATTCATCAAACTTCACTTGAAAATTAAATAATATACAAAAAAATACGTATACGCCCCAGTGTCCAACAATAAAAAAAATGGAAGTCCAACTAAAAGTTGCTTGATTGCACTATACATAAAATTTGAATTACGTGCCTTATAATTTCTTATAAAATACAGCAGTAAACCATCTAGGTCAGTAAAATAAGTCCTTCAGATTTAATAAATAAAACGGAAATAAATTAGTTTTTTTTTTTTTTTTTAATTCATTATCTGGTACAGTTCTGGCAAATCTACTTGATTTTTTAAGGTTATTTGTTTCACTTTTTGAATTCAGTGAACTCGTTTTTTAATCCCAGTCCTTAAAGCGTTCACGACTATAATTTCCTTGGTAGAAGATTTGTATCGATCCTCTTCCACCATCTCTTTCAATTGTGATGCTAACGTAGTATCTTAAAGATACTTTCTTTTAACAAAATACATTCATTTCTATAAACTACCATGCTTAAATATCATCTACATATGTAAGTGAATAGAAATTATATTTAAGGCTCCAGTTATAGCTTTTATTGAAAGCCTTCATTGAAAATTTTGTCTTTCAATTTTGATGCACTTAAACAAATAAAACTGATGGCGTTTTGGTACTTAAATGATGGTTATTAGTTTTACATTTTTTTCGGTCCAAAAAATTTCTATGATGTAAATCGTTTTCAATGACCAGCTGATATTTTGTTCCCAAAGCGGGAATGTCCTGTTCTCGTCTGTCAGTTTTTCGTTCAATGATCGATTCTAACCTCAAAATTGGGTTTTGTATGGGGAATGGAATTTTCAATGAAAGAAAATTTCATGATGGCTATAACCGACTTGTCAGAAAATATTCCACCATTTCACTGATTAGTGTTTCAATGATGGTTTTCAATGAAAGCTATAACTGGAGCCTAAGTCATTTATGTTTCTTAGTTCTAACAAAGGCAATCATTTTGACAATAAGAACACCTCCGAAAATAAATATTTATAAAATTCGTGATCAGAAATTGGTAACCTTTGGGGCTTTAAAAAAAAACATATACAAAAATTTAGGAAATTATGTGCACTACAAAATGTCAATTTTTATCGCTCAGATTATCATTGGAGAAAATAAATCGTAAAACTCGTTCTCAACTTCTAAATTCTAACAATTTTTTCAGCAATAACTGTGTATGAAAATCATTGTCAACAATTTTTGTCAGCTAAAGTGCTTTTTCATCGTTTTGTTGAGAGATTGTATAACAATAACTCAGCTAACAATTTACACGCAAAACAATAACAAACAAATTATTATACATAGACTTAGACAGAGAAAATTATTGTCACTTCTAAAGTCTTAGGCTCGTTTCACACACATTCGGGTTCATTCGGTTCGGTCTGTATTCCGTTTCGATTTCGGTTTCCGTCAAGACTTCTTCACACACAGACGGTTCATATTCGGTTTGTACTCATTAATAATTAAATTTAAATAAAATGTATCAAAAAAAAAAAAAAAAATCAATTCAGAAAAACCGAAAACGAACCGAATATGTGTGAACGCTACGTCTACTTTGTGTGCCCTAGACCCGAATACGTGCCGTTTTGAAACCGAATGAAACCTATTCGTGTCGAGGGATCGTTTGGTGCTATACGGTTTCTATTAGGTTTTTATTTTTGCCGTTTTATCCTTTCACACATATCAGGCACAGCCGAATACAAACCGAATAGAGACCGAACCGAACAAGCCTTAGGATATTAAATTAACTACAATTTTTGCTAAAACAAATTTTTATTCAGAAGTCAAAAACTGGCGAGTAGCTAATGCACAAAAAAAAATTTACAATAATCCTTTAACTTCATGATGGCAGTCAATCTGGTTGCAAATTTAAATTATGATTACTTTTGGAATAGGAAATCATTAACTTTGAAATACTTGCAATTTTTACAGAGAAGGAATTCGTTAAATATAAAAAGATATTGGTGTAATCAGGGTACAAATGGTAAATCGACCCACCAAGATAATCATTAACATATGCCACATTTTTTTTAAAATAAGCACTCATTGCACAGATAATGAATTTGTGTATTTTAATATGTCGATTAACTAATAATTAATAATAATTGGAACACGATAAAGAACATAACAAGATTTCATATTTTTGTACTGTATAAAATGGTCTAATAGAAATGGCTAATAGGATGTTGTTTTTATCGTGACTTAATACAAAATGCTTGCACGTCTCCCTCTTAAACTTAATTTATGTAAATAAAGAAAACTTCGAAAGTCCTCTTAGTCCCTTACTACCTTCCTAAGACAATTATGAATGTAAGTACTTCCCTTTCCATTAATGACTAAAAATCAATCATCATAGTTAAAGTTCAAATTGGCTATTATAATATTATACTATAAGTCTTCCCTCTTCTCATCTATTATAATATATTGTTCAACCAAAATACCACTTAAAAACTCGAGCAATTCATATACTACATGCAAGATGCGAGCAGTTCCTCCCTATGGTCTATCTTCTCTGACAAAATTAAAAAATTTAAATGATTTTTAATTACACACATCCTATAATGCGAGTTCTTCTCCCATATACCGACCCTAATCAAAGCCTTCTCTTCACAAGTTCTTCACCAGTTATAAATCTTACATTATTTTCTATTTTCTAATTTAATTTATTCAAGGCAAAATCTATTGCCTCATAATATGTACTTTACCAAACAACGAATATCAAGACACAACACACTCACATAAAAAAAAAAAAAAATAAAAAGGATGTTTATGTGGGCTGGCCATTTTATCGCATCTTATATAGAATTCAGGATGAGCTACACAAGACTAATTTACATTTTTATGAACTTTTCCTTTGCGCCATAAACGAAACGGGCCGAAGAGTGGACCATTGCACGTTGGCATCGTATCGTATCGTTTGGTTTGGTTTCTTTTTTTAGCGACGCATTATTATTAAATTTATGGAATCATAAAAACGGGCCATAGAAGAAGGCCCTTTACTAAGAAAATCATGTATGTATGTATAGAAGAACAGTCCTTGGAGAGTTTATATATGCTACTAAAATGATAATGGTTGACTCGCTGCAAAAGAATTTTAACTCAGCTTCTGCTTTATATGATGATCCACTATCGTATGCTATATGTTGTCTAGCTAGAAGACGATCCGAGAAGGCTCCCTTCAGCTTTTTTTGTTGTGTTTCTTGAGTTTTGTTTCTGTTTGTATCTTTATATTTGATGACGACAATGTGGTTGCTTCTTACATGATGAGGAGTGTTGTTTATCTTAATCAAAAAGATAAGTACAAAAGTCTGATGTAAAAAAGCAAACAGGAGCAAAGCACAAAAAAGGGACATACAGTACATACATTATACAATTCGCATTTAGTAAACTGAAGCAACAACATGAGGTATCCTTTTCTTTTATGTTATGTTTTGGTTTTTTTGTTTTTTTTTATTGTTACTTTTCCGTATTATTTGTGATTCCCTAAGGAGCGATATAGAATGAACATTGAATAGAATGAACATCTTCACCGGAACAGAATCAGCATTGAGGAATATAAAAACTGATTTGATCAAAACTCTTGGGGGTAGTTTAGTAAAAGGACAATGGTTGTGTGGAATTGATATTTGACAAAAGGTTTTTGGCGAATAAGGTTAATGTATGCGTATTGACATATTGAGTGTATAGGAAAATTGTCGGAAACTTGAGGACCTTTTGCATTAACTTGTATATGAAAGTGATATCGTTTCAATTTCAATTACATATTGAAATATTGTTTTTTTTTTTTGTGTATATAAAATATTTGAAAAAAAAGTACGACTGATCCAGTACAAACTTGCTCTCGTTACTCTAGAGTTACATAGATATAAATTTGCAGTGTTCAATGTATGATATTAGTTTAGTACTAGAATGATGTTATAAAAAATAAAGTGTTATACAAAAGTTTAAAGGTAAATTATTATGTAATTTGTTTATAAAAAGTAAGCTATTTGATTTGTTTGATAAATTAAAGGATTTTTTTTTTAGGTATAGAACTATGTATAAAATGAAATAAAACACACACAAATTGTATTTCTTACTTACTTACTTACTTACTTATGCTGGCGCTACAGTCCGGTGTGGACCAGGGCCTCAACCAACAAGCCTTCTCCAGCCAGCTCTGTCCCTAGCTAGCTGCTTCCAGTTTCACACGCCAAGATGGTTGAGGTCCTCTTCCACTTGCCTGCGCCACCGGTTTCGCGGTCTTCCTGTACTGTTCAGTCCCTCGGGGTTGGATTCAAAGACTTTTCGGTCCGGAGCATTGGTGTCCATCCGCTCTACATGACCCAGCCACTTGAGTCTTTGCTTTTTCACTTTTGTGACTAGGTCGATGTCGCTGTAGGTACAGCCCGTACAGTTCGTTGTTGTATCTTCTCCTCCATTCCCAGTCTATGCATATGAAACCGAAGATCACCCGAAGAATTGTTCTGTCGCGTATTCCTAAAACGTACTGATCCGCCGCTAAAAAGGTTCATGCTTCTGCACCATACAACAGGACCGCTATGGATCAGTGTCTTGTACCAGGGACACTTTAGTCATTCGAGAGAGGGCTTTACTTTTCAATTGCCTTCTTAGCCCGAAAAAACAGCGATTGGCAAGAGTTATCCTTCGTTTGATCTCAGCACTGGTATCGTTGTCTGGAAAATCTCCGCCCAGGTAGATAAAGTCCTTAAATACCTCAAAGTTATATCTGTCTATGGTGACGATCTGTTTAAGATGTTGCGTCCTTTCTTTTACCCTGATTCACCGCTAAATCCGAATTTGCCGCTTCCTTCTCAATGCTTCAAAAGCTCCAGTGACATCAAGCTTCGTTCTTCCAATTATGTCAATATCGTTGGCATATTGCCATAAACTTGACTCTATTTGAAAGATAATTCTTTGCCATTTTTATTTGAATATTATTTCTGGCATATGGCCACCCTGGCTGGCTCGGATGTTGTCCAATATTGAGGTCCAATTTTCGACCAATATTTGCAACATTTGGAGTCGTAGGTATATGGGCAATAGCCCGGCGAATCTTATGTTTTCCAAATCGTCATACGTCTCTGGCGTAACGGTGTTGACAAGCGAATCCATCACATACCCACACAGAAAATAGTCTAGCGGTGTTAATTCGTAAGATCTTGGAGTCCAACTCACAGGTCCAAAAATGCGAATTTATGCGCTCACCAAACATTTCCTTCAACAAATCAATTGTGGCACGCGCTGTGTGACATGTTGCCCAATCTTGTTGTAACCACAGATCCCCCACATCAAGGCGATTCAATTCAGGAACGATAAAGTCATTGATCATGGCTTTATGTAACGGTTTACATTGACTGTAACCCTCTAGCTCTAGGCATCGTTTTTGAAGAAATAAGGAACAATGATTCCAAAACACACCAAACTGTGAATTTTTCTGTATGTTATTTCTCTAGAATAATCTACACTCCAAATGAGGCTGTTTTGCTTTTTGACGTAGCCATTCAACCAAAAACGAGCTTCATCGCTGAAAAAAATTTTCTTGTGAAAATCGGAATCAACAGCAGTCTCGTTTCGACCCCATTTACCGAATGATGAAATAAATGGCAAACGAAATTAAAGATAAATCACATGGCAGATGACAAAATAGCTGTCAATGCGAAAACAGTGCTGCCACCTTAAAGTTATATACCTCTTTAAAAAATAAAAACACCTTTTATAAATGTACGAAACAAATTTTCAAAAATCGTTATAGTGGTTTTCTTAAAAATTAATTTTATATGTATACATTTTTTTTAAAACATTTTCAAAAATAAAACCTAGTTCGCCAACATTAAGTATTTAATAAAATACTATTTTCCTAAAAACAAAAAAAAATCAAAAAAAAATTCATTATTTTTTTAAAAAGCCAAAAGATGATTTTTGGAAAATTTTGTTTATGTATTGATTATATTAGCTTCCCTTCATAAATTACCGTCCAGACAGGGTGGTCCTTTTTATTGGCCGCCCGTCCTATTTTTGGTCACCTAGGCCCTTTTTGGCCACCCTGTCCTTTTTTAACCCCGCCGTCCTTTTTTTTTGCCAACCGTCCTTTTTACTTGCGATATACGTAGTATAGGCCAAGTTTAGGATTAGTGCAAAAAAAAATTCGAGATAATAATTTTCCCTAACATTACGATTATAGAGAACGCGAAAAAAGTGGGTCTTGCAATTCTGTCTGTCTGTCCATCTGTCTGTCCGTCTGTCTGTCTGTATGTACCTTGACCTGCAGCCTAAACGGCGGAAGCGGTTTTCTTCAAACTTTCGACTTAAACTCCTTGTGTGATTCCCTGGAGGGGAAATTGAAACTTTTTTTAATTCAAAAAATAACGGTACCTGTCATACAACCAATATACAAACATTGATTTATTTCAAAAACGGCTCTAAAATTAGTAATATAAAAATTTTGATAGAAAAAAAAATTTATAACGGTGATTAACGGTACCTGTCATACAACCGATTTTTTGGTTTTCAAACTTCTCGTTTACTGCTACACCTATTTCAACCAATATTTTTATACAAAAGGTCCCTTACAATTTTAACAATTTTGCATAATTTTTGAATTTTTAAAAAAATATTGAATTTTTTTATGAAAATTCGATATTTTGAAAACGAGCTAATAAACTTTTTTTTTAGTTTTGTGAAAAATTGTATTTTATTAAATACTAAAAGTTGGCATACCAAATTTTATTTTAAAAAATGTTCAAGAATTTTTCTATATAAAAAAAAAAAATAATTAAAAAAAACGGCTCTAACGATTTTTGATTTTTTTTTTTATAAATTCATATTTATTAAACAAATCAGATGGCATACATTTATATTTTAAATTATTTTTAAAACTTTTTTTTTAAATGATAGCTATCATAATTTTATGGAACCAATAAAAATGTTCATGGTCAATTTCAAGCTACGTGAAAGTCGTTACCTATGAGAGTAAGTTTTGTGCAATCTAGTCGTGCCCATTTTTTTCATGCCACCCTGTCCTTTTCTCTACCACCGTGGACGGGTTGACAAAAAAAGACGGGCGGCCAAAAAAAAAAGGCGAACAAATATTTTCAATAACTCCTCTAGGGAATCTCCTAAAAACCTTAAGTCCAAAGTTTAAAGGAGATCGTTTCAGTGGTTTAGGCTGCAGGTTTGCCGGACCCACTTTGTTCGCGTTCTATAAACTGGATTAAAATCATTTCTTACAGAAGCTCCTTAAAAGTTAAAATAGTATTGCAAATGAAAATTTTCAAAAACCATTATACATTAAAAAAAAAAAAATAATGTCTGCATATTATTACTCTTATTACTTTAAATTGGTGTTCCAATTTTTTTTCAAACCAAGTTTTTTCATATTTGTTCAAGATATCAAATGTTTTTTTTTTTTGTTTGCTTTAACTATTAGTAGCCCAGTCAAATTCAACAATAAATTCGCAAAGCGCGATGTAGTTCTGCATTTATTGATATGTTGTTGGGTCATGTTAGAATAGTCTGTAGCTAAGTTTGCAACTTCGAAAAAGCTGTGTGATATAGTGGCTTATATTCTTTTCTTTATGAAATAGGAAATTGCACTCACACACAGTTTACGTTTATATAATAATTGTAGTAAGCACGCTACGACATAGCTTTCTTATATCGCTTATTTGAATGGTTTGGTGTGTTCAGAACGTGTTTCCGAACGTGGTCTGTCGAAACCATTTTTGTAATCATGGAATTGGTGGCTTAAAGTTGTACTACATTTGACATGGTTTCACTTCCGTTTTCAATTTTCAGAAAAGTTGTACTTTTGATGCACTTTTACGTGGTAAGGGGGCCCCTACATGCTGGCAGACGAACGTATTCGTTATCACCTTCACCAGGACTACTTATACTATTAATACCTTTTGGTTTCCTTTCACGACCAAAATCTGCTTCCAGCTCTCGGTCTATAAGCCCCGAAAATTGATTCGGAACTTTCGAAATAAATTGTGTAAGTAATGTAATTGATTTATTAACAAAAGAAGAACGGAAGAGCGTGAATATTTTGTTCTAGCCAATCTTTTATCCCAATTTAAATGTTATAAAATTGCTTGCAAATGCTTTCATTTGACCTTAAAGTAAAGGTTTAACCCCAACTTCCGATGAGATGATTAATTGAAAAGGCATTTCCTCTGCGGTTTGAATTTATTCGATAAAATTCCATGTATTCATTTATATCTGCTATCAAAATGCAAATTCCCCATGAGAACGCATCACTGAATCACTGATATTATTATCATTTGAATTTACATGAAAATCATTGGCCGCAGTCGGGGGAAAAAGTTAACAGGCATAGATATACTATATATATGCCTATAAAATTATACCAAGGTATGTATTCGCACACTCATTATGAGTGTACGCAAATTTGCATGTAAATGCCTTTATTGATATTTAAACATTCTCTCATGAATCATGGAATTTGTGTTAAATTCTCCTATTAGATGGTCAAATCGCTCAAAGAATGTGTCAACACAACGTGTCGTGTCGCGTCGAGTCGAGTATTCAATAAGCCAATGAGGAATTACTTGTAGTCTGTAGTGCTTTGAATAATAAAATCAATGTTTCTTTGATAAATAATTTGCGAATTTATAATGAATCTGATAAAAAATGGCTAATCATAAATCTTTATCTGCTTCTCTGCCACCAGTTTGTTTATAAGAGTTTCACTTTTGCTTTTTTTCTTTATAATTTATGCGAATATGTTGGAGGAATGCCAGATATATTTGAAAATCGGTTATTATTTTAATGAAACTTCTTTATATGGCGACCATGAATTCCTTCACACACTTCCATAGAATACCAAAGTATTTATTTTCGAAAAAATCTATCATACATTTCTTTGCGTCCATCTAACAAATGAAGAGTTCAATGAATTTTAATTAACCCTAACATACGTCATTCGACACAAAGAAATAGGAAAATCTTCGAGAGTCGCAACTATTTTGAGTCCTTTTAACTAAAACCAGACATTTAGAATCTTGTGTGCGTCAGTGCTGCAATGCTTTTATTTTATACACCACAGGCGCCAATTTTATAAATTTGTATGTTGGGCTTACACAAATCTGCAAGAAATGCGAAATGACACAATAATTTTCTTTTTTTGCACACGCAGAATTTGTTTGTATACAAAAAAGTAAAGCACTTAAATGCTATTTTAAAATTTTCCTGTGGTCTCCAAGAAGACTACGAAATGCTAACGAAAACACAGCGGAAAAATCGCATATAATTAAAATAATAGCAAATAAATAATACAAAATTTAACGAAAAAAAAAAAAACAAATAAAAGCCATGCGGTAATGAAAGAAACAACAAATAAAAACATGAACGAACCAAAAAATGTCATTTTCCGCACACAATTAATGGCCCGGGCAATTAATTCTGTGCGAAAAGAGAGTGAAGACTTGTCAAAACAATCTGGTATAATCATTAATTTCGCTGGTCGAACAGCGTCCCGCAGAACGAAAAGCACAACGAAATTTTAGGTTTATGATTCCGTCATGTCATTTTTGTACGGGATTTTTCGTTCCACATCAGCAGCGTATTGGGCTTTAACAAAAACTCAATTATTTAAATTGTTTAATCTAAGGATTTTTAAATTGGACAATTTTTTACCAAAAATAAAATGTTTTTTTTTTTTCAATGAAAATAAGAAGTCCTTTAGGCTCTGAGCAAATTCATTGCGGCCCTGTACCTCCGTATTGCAACTATAGATGTATTTGCCTTCGGTTTTGCCTGAATATGGGCACATCACGTCAAACAGGAACAAATGCATATACTCCTTCTATCCCATAGATTGAAAAGATTTTTCATTTGCCTTAAAGAATTTTTCTTCAAGAGGATAAGGACAAGAAGAGGAGTGAGAGTGACTTTAGTGGATATATAGAGTTTGGTAAATATTTCAAAAGATGAACAACTCTATGATGTCAAAAGGTCATTGAGAATTTGTTTTTTTTTTGTAGGAATGCTGGAAGCTTTTTTTGTATGCTTGCATACAAACCTTTTAGGTTGGTGGAACTTTATGTGTTTATAAAGGATTCAAATTCCCTAACCAATGAATTTCGCTAAAAAAAAGCATCGTAAGTTTTTTTTGCTCTGTTGCTTTTCTTATGAGTATACTCCTTTCATTAATCATCCTTTTAGAATATTTCTTATGCTGAAAAAAAAGGAAGAAGATAAAGTCCAAGATTAACATTAATACTTCAATATTCTTTTACTTTTTTTTCGTCGGTTTTTTTTTTTTTTTTGTTTTTGTTATAAAAAGAAGTTTGTCTCCTTTGGGGTTTCTTTTTGGTTAAAGTTTAATATTTCTACTTCCGTTTGCGCTTAGTGAAGCGAAACAATTTGGAACTCATTAACTTGGAAAATATTGAAATTCTTTTGAGGGTAGGTATAACTAGCTGGAATTTGTATGTATATAATATGTTTACAAAATAATTGTTGGTGAGATGCATTTTCAAAAATGAAAAAATAAAAACATTTTAAATAACAATTTTAATTAGAATTACTTTATTTTAAATAAAGGGTGGTCCAACGAAAATGCACTATGTTAATTGTAAATAAAGCAAACAATTTTCAGAGAATTATCTTAATATTTTTTTATTGTAATAAAAGGATCTATCACAATTATGCGTGAAACAAAATATCGGCCGAATGCCCGCCACGGCTTCGGTGGCATACTTCTATCCGATGGTCCATATTTTCAATGGCTCTGAGACATTATTGTGGTTCAACGCCATTTATGTGCCGAATTATCTCATCATTTAGCTTTTAAATTGTTTTTGGATTATTGACGCAAACTTTTTCTTTTAAATATCCCCAAAGAAAGAAGTTTGGAGGAGCAACGTCTACAGTACGAAAACCAAGCTGCGGCTGTTCCGCTCTAACGTAGACTCAGTACTTTATATGGGTGTAGTACATGGAAAGTGACCGCCTCTATCACAAGGAAGCTACAAACTTTCAAAAATAGATGTCTCCGAAACATCCTAAGGATTATTTGGCCGAACACCATCTCCAACCAAGAACTCCTTCGGAGAACGTGCCAAAGTCCTATTGACATCGTTATTAGGGAAAGAAAGTGGCAGTGGATTGGTCACACCCTACGTCGAGTCGTGGTGCAGACTCTATTGCAAGACATGCAATGGACTGGGATCCACTCATCCAAGATGGCAGAAGACCTGGGGGCCAGAGAAAATCTTGGCACAGAACAGTCGACAAGGAATCACAAAAGCTCGGTAAAAGTTGGGCAGGGTTAAAATACATTTCCAGAAACCGAACGAGATGGCGTGTAGCGGCAGTTGACGCCCTGTGCCCCTTGGAGGGGTCAAGGATCTAAGTAAGTAAAGAAAGAAGTCCAACGGTGTCAAATCACATAATAGTGGCGACCAATTAGCATCGCCACGACGTAAGACAACACGGCCATTGAATTTTCGCGCAAAAGAGCCATTTTTTCGTTGGCTGTGTTGGAAGTGGCACCATCCTGTTGGAAGCACATATCGTCCAGGTCCATATTCTCAATTTCTGGCCACAAGAAGTCCGTTATCATCTCGCGATAGCGAACACCATTCACGGTAACTGCTTGGCCGACCTCATTTTCGAAGAAATACGGCCCGATGACGACGCCAGCCCATAAACCGCACCAAACCGTCAATCTTTCTGGATGCATCGGTTTTTCAACAATCACTCGCGGATTCTCAGTTGCCCAAATGCGGCAATTTTTCTTGTAAACGTCGGTTATGCTGACCAAAAAAATCACGAAGTGCACGAAATGCATTTTGATTTGAACGCCCATTTTCGTTAAAGACTTCAACAATCTTAACGCGCTGCTCAATTGTGTAACTCTATATGGTTGAATTTCTCAAGCACTGAAACAAAAAAGAAATGTCAAATTAAGTTGGGCAAAAACTTTGACGTTAAGGTGTGAGTCACAATTAACATCGTGCATTATGGTTGGACCACCCTTTATATGTCATATTTGAAGACATTAGAATCATCAAAGGTAGTTCATTTAAAACCATAATAGTGTGTTGGCTTAACAAAAAGATATGATACGGTATTTGTAAGTGTTACCGTTGGTTTTTAATATTTTAATTTCTTAGATACTTGTCCTTATATGTGTGTAAGGGAATTCTCAAAGTCAATCCCTTGAAAAAAAACATTCCAAATTGAAAAGGAGATTTTTTTAATTAGAACCGTTTTTATTTTAAATTTTTTTTTAATTGGAACCGTTTTTATTTTAAACTTACTTCACTTACTTTATGCTCTGTAACTATCCCCAAACGTAAACAGAATTTTCGCATCGGATAACTTTTTGAAAATGCCACCCTATAAATAGTAATACTAAAAAATTGTAACTTTGTAAATTTTGCGATATATTTTTTGTTTATCATTTTGCGAAAAAGAAAATTTTCGCTGTGTTATGTTCAGTTTGTCATCATTCGAATAGAGAATGAAAAAATTTCCATATTTGCATCTTTTAAGGCCAAATATATTAAATGTTTAAAATATTTACGGCACCATAATAAGAACATTATTTTTTTTTGTTCAGGAACTCTGTACTTGGCTTAACAACAGAAATTGTGAGATTTAAATAAGTATTTCCATCCATTGAGCAAACCTCAAAGACCATGCTTATAAATATGAGCACTGAAACTACATTTGACCCTGTAAGTAGCAACATTTTTAAAGTAGGTGATTCTGAAAGTCCACCACACCATACCCCCCACCCTCTCGAACTTAAGTGTTTCAATATTTGTTGTTATTTTTAAATCTCTGTGGGTTACTATGGTAGAAAGGTTGGACGTGGGCTAGAACCCCCCTAACCACACTACTAAGATCGTCAAAGAAAGTAAAAATCTCGAAACTTGAAAATGATTGATGATGAAAAGACGATAAACTGCTGATATGTTTAAAAAAAAAACAGACAAAATGAAGTGGTCAAATAAGGTGCACTTTTACTTCCGAAACTATGTAACTGATCTTAAATCAGATCTCAAATTGAACTCTGTTCACTTTGCTCTTTAATTCATGTACAGCAGAAAGATACCTAAAGAAATAAGACTCATTAGCTATATTTACCACAGATATTAACCAAATTATCGTGAACAAACAAATATTAATCTATTTAATTTTGTTAGAAATTTAAAGAATTCGAAAAGTACGTATACGCCCCAGTGTACTTATCAACCACTGTGCATCGTCATTTTTATATAGAATGAAAAGAATAGGCATGCTTGTTGCACAATTTTGTAGATTGGTTTATTTCTATAGGCACCTTTTTTTAGTTTATTTTAATTCAATCTACAAAGATTTATACCAGCAAACAATCAGGTATACTTCTCTATATTAAACCGTAAAAGCTTTTTTATAATTGTTTATCGCTTTCAAATAAGCACTTTAAGATACTGCATAGGATAAAAAATGTGACATTTTGCTCATATTCTCATACTCTCATATTGCACCTTTATGAAATAAATTCAGCAAAAGCTTATATGTAAAACTCATATAGCACTTCTTTTGGACTACTATAATAATATTGTTAGTTATTATTATAGTAGTCCAAGAGCGGTGCTATATGAGTTTTCCACTATAAGCTTTTGCTCCTTTGTAGAGAAGATGAACAAGAGTCATTGAACAAATTATAAGAGTAGATAGAAAATAAATAAATATTTCGTCTAGGTTAACCTAGAAATCAAATCCGGAACTTGCTTATAAACTGCATCGCCAATCTGATATATAAAATACTTAGCATTCAAATCGACAAAAATTACATTTGCTTCCATTGTTTCATATACTTTTCAATTGGTTCACGGCTTTAACTGCAACTCTCCAGCGCAGATCAACTAAGTCAAATTTTTCTACCAAATCTTTTCGGGGTACTACATTAATTTTAAAAAAAATGGACACGACTGGATCGCACAAACTTGCTCTCGTAGTTAACAACTTTTGCGTAGCTGGAAATTGATGATGTACAAGTACATAGCTATAATTGGTTCAAAAATATGATGATATCATTAAATAAAATTAAATAAATTATTACTTTAAATTATTATACATTTATTATTTTAATGACTTTGAGAGTTAAAGCTCAAAATCAAGTATGCCATCTCATTTGTTTGATAAATATGAATTTATGACAAAAAAAAGTCGTTGGAGCGGTTTTCTTAAAAATTTATTTTTTATATATAGAATTTTTCGCTCATTTTCAAAAATAAAATCAAGTATGCCAACATTAAGTATTTAATAAAATACAATTTTGCACAAAATAAAAATAAATTTCATTAGCCCGTTTTCAAGATACTGAATTTTCCAAAAAAAAGTTCAATATGTTTTTTAAAAATCCAAAAATTATTTTTTTGAAATTTTGTATATGCTTAATTATTTGAATTATGAAGGAGCTCTTGTATAACAATTTTGGTTGAAATCGGAGCAGCTGTCAACGAGAAATTTGAAAACAAAACAATCCGTTCTATGACAGGTACCGTTTCAACCGTTATTGGTAAAACTTGTTTTAATCAAAATGTTGGGCATACATTAAATAGTAAACGCACATCCAAGGATTTTGATAATATCCTTGGAGCCATTTTCGTGAAAAATAATTTTTTTATTAACGGTTTTTCAACATTTGTATGGAAGGTACTGTTATTTTTGAATTTAGTAGATGTTTTTTTTTTTTCAAATATTCTACAAAATAATAAAAAACTATGTCACACCTAGTTTTGAAAATGTTGACCAAGTTGTTTTCAAAATATTTAGTTTTCAAAAAAAAAACTTTTTAGAAGTTTTACCATAAAAAAAATGAAAATTTTTAAATTAACTGCTTTCGAGAAAATCAAAAACCAAATAAATGGTTGTACTAGAGGTAACCAAAATATTTAATTTATGAAAATAAAATATATATTAAAAAGTAGCAATTCATTACTTAATTTATTTGAATTTTTCTTAACAAAATCCTCGGACCCGTTTTTGAGAAAAATATTATTTTCCATTTTGGCGAAAAAAATTCTATGTTAGGTACCGTTATTTTTGGTCCTCAAAAAAAAAATTAAAAAAACGTCTGTGCTTATTAGTCAAAAAACACTATATACCAAATTTGAAGAAAATCCCTCCAGCCGTTTAGGAGGTACGGGCGAGTACAGTACAGACAAACAGATATAATTGCGGGACCCACTTTTTTCGCGTTTTCTATCATCGTAATGTTAGGGATTTGATGCGGAGAGCTCAGAAGTAAACCTTATAAACTTGGCTAAGTCATTTGTGACGTTTAATTTGATTATTTCTCACGTTTTCTCAAGTATTTTCAAAGGATTCACTTAATTTTAAGTCTAACACATCAAACTATAGCATTACAAATTTTGCATTTTCAGACATCCTTGGTTTATCAGAACTTTGGTCCACTATGTACTTATACATAATTTAGAAAAAAATTAATAACACATATTTGGGCTTCAAAGAAAACTCTTTGGTGACACATTTTTATTCAAATAGATTTCATGATTTCTTTGATCGGTTTTTTTGTCAAGTCACCTAGACACGTAACGTTAGATATTTGATATAACCCAAAATGAATATTCAAAACGGATGTTAAAGCAATTTTCTCACTCTCAAATATTTTAATATTCTTTTCCTGTCAAAAGCTGAAATCTTAATATCAAAAAATACTCACACTTCGGCGCAAAAAAAAAAATCAAACTCTTATCCGAGATTTAGTCTTGGGGCTGAAAGAAACAAAATCCTGTATTCAGAGCACCACACATCAAATGCATTCATCCACGCGTAAATATCCTATCTATACTTTTATCATGCATCCTGTTGCATTTTTACCTCCTTCTCATCCTGCAGCCAGATCAACAAAAAAAAAAACACAAAATCTTTCAGATCAACATCATACACATCGTCAATGCAAATTGCATCCGTCAGGAGTGGATTTTTTTTATTACACACGCCATAAACAACACCTTATGATATGAATAATACTTTTATCCTCTATACCGTCAACATCACCATCACCGTCGCTCGTCGTCATCATTGGACGTTGTTGTCTTCGTCGTCCATGGTAAAAAGCATCTTTCAGGATGTTGTTTAAAAAAAAATAAGATCCCAACCTACCTTTCTATCAGATAAATAAAAAATGTACCTACACAGCGTACTTGCAAAGGTCTTCTTTTGCCGGTGTATGGTTTCGTTTTAATATGTTCCCATCCAGCCCAACATAAAAGGCGGATTCCTACCTTGGGCTATAAATCATTCTTTTTTTTATTCTTACTTCTTCCTTCTCAAAAGGACTCACTAAACTCGTACTATAGTAAAACTATACACTTTGACACGACTTCATATAGGTACTCTTGTATCCTGTGTCCGATGCAAACTTATCAACATCAAGCTAGAAATCAATCCATCGGCACATCTTTGTAATGAAAAATTACTGATCCAATCGATATATTTACGGAATAACATTTTAAGACGAAGCCTTAAACGAAGGTTATAAAAAAAATAATCTCTTGAAACCCTAGGTAAAGGAAAAGATATCAGTTTAGATGCGTAGACTAAAGGCAACATGTAGAAGATGGTAATAAACTAGAACATCCTTTTGCTAGTAGTCGTCGTCGTCTCTCGTCTCTCGTATCTCGTCGTCGTCGTAGGAAATATAAAATCCATCTCTGGGTCTTCATATCAGGATATCCCGCCGCAATGGGAATAAAAACCTTTCCCATAGTAAAATAAATCACTTAACCAAAAAGATACAGATCATAAAGCTTCTTTTCGTATAAAATTCATACCACACACACGTACAAATGTTAGCAAAGCATAAAATTGTTTTTGTCAATTAAAGAAGAATACAAAACTCGTAAAAGTTTAACATCGAGCAATTAAAGTGTCACGATGATGTAAGTCTCTGTATAGAACAAAATATGTACATAAGGTAGCTTTGGGGCATAATTCTGGACGAGACCACCTACCCATACTTGAATTTTATTTCCCATCAGACACCATCAGGAGACTCTCAAATGTTTAAGAGGTTATTCAGTGAGGTTTTTATATGCATCAGCCAGGTTAAGGTTTGCAAAATAAAAAAAAATAAAGATTTATGCTCTAAGCGGATTTTGAGAACGGCAGAATTTTGAGTGGCTTGTGATGGACTGCCTGACCTTAATCTTCTTCACTTGCCCGCATAAGATTTTGAAAGCTGAAATTGAACACATTTATTTGCTTGTATGTCGCTGGAGAACAATATTGGTTACCGTTGTTTTTTGAAGAGTTAAATTGAATTTCTAAATTAAATTACGACTTTTGGTTGAGAAACTGAAACTTTGGTCCTCGAACTGGTGATAAATGATTAAATAGTTATGCCCTTAAAGCATTTGTCCTTTTGTGATTATTCTTATTCTTTTCCGCTTGTTGCAAGAAATTGATGGCAGGTGGAAAGGACATATTATGGCCCTGTTTCATAGCTCAAAGATAAATAAAATATTAACCAATAAACCTTTCTTTTTTCTTTCAGATACCAAAAGAACTCAATCGAATGCAATTAAACGCTGCATTAACGAGTGAATCTTCTCCCCAATCAGCTCTTTCCTCGTGTCCCGCCGCCACCGCTGCCGCTGGCGCCTCAGCTGCATCCAACATCAGCAACCACCACCAACATTTCCAATTACTTCGCTTCTCTCCCTCCCCGTCTTCATCTCTTGCATCTTCTTCAACCACACCACAACCAAGATCATCATCGACTCCACCACCGCGAACGCCACCTGTCAGCCAATGAAAAATACATTTGATTAATGTTACATTCGCGCGAATCAAAGTGTTTTCATTATTTCAGAAAGAAGCGATGGCCGCTACAGATGGCCAAATAATATTGGCAGCATCCCGTTTCGGGGATTCAATACCAGTTTACCTGCGCGACTTCTCCAAACTGCAGCTACCAGCTGTGGCAAAGATCGTCAAGGGCCAACATCAAAATCTTGGCGTTCCGACATTGTCAAATCCCTCATTGCAGAGTACGGCATTGTTTTTGAGTGCGGGCAAGAAGTATCAAATTCTAGCGCAACCGATAAAAATCAAGGAAGGTCGGAAGCCTACGAATGTTGGTGCTAAGGTGCTAATACCCGAAACCTATCCGGGCTTCTTTGAGTTGCTCAGTGAAGATGGTCGATCGACGCGTTGCATTGATTCGGTGTTGGAATTGTCGAAACGGAGGAACTTGCGTGTTCTTGTTCGTGAGACCTTTCGTTGCACGCAAATGAACAAGACCATCCATGCTGGTGAGCTGCTGACAACTATGAACGAGCATGGAAAATATCTGCAGTGTCGAACTATCAAGGACGAAATTGTCAATTTACCACTCGAAACCAAAGCTAAGTTTTCACCCATCGCCAAGGAGGATAGCATTAGTGGTGTGCATTCGGTGAAAAATCTTCTACTCAAACGTATGCCAGTTATTGTTAGGTAAGTTTTTAAAACACGATGATTTGCTATATTTCAGCCATTGAACTTTTTCTCTTTGCTTACAGATTAGTCCATGGAAGTGCCCCGAAAGGCCTCAAACAACCCTTTGTCCCAGAGCTCCGCCTGCTTGGTTGTGTGGAAATCGATCGAGTTTTTGCACTGCCTTTGCAAAAGGACACCGACTTAGTGCCAGTACCGTTGAATGCTAAAATCAAGCTTCAGCGTTCCAAGAACATGGAGCAGCTTGAACATTTCATCGAATATTCCCGTTTCTTGGACAAGGCACAGCGGCTGCTCTCCGATGCTCGTGATCGCTTACAAATCGTCGATATGAAGCTCTCCGAGAAGGAGAAGAAAGACTCGAAATTCAGCAGTCGAAATAAACTGCCCACGGTCTTGACGGCATCCTCAGCGGGAGTCCTCGAAAACGGCTATGTGCTGCGGAAGAGTGCCAGCCTTGATTCGTACAGCAAGCAGCAGCTTCAATCGAACACACAAATAGCTGACGAATATAACGAGATCGATCACATCTACGACTACGTTCGGGGACTAACCCCTCTGTCCAAGGGTCTAACAAGGTTCGAACCGATCTGCGAATCACCGACGCTAAAATCTCAGGCAACCACGGACAGTGGCAATTATTGCAGTCTGATACGTGTCAGCAGCACAAGCAACAGCCACAATAACAACACTAGCTCCAATAATAACAACAACAACAATTATAGCAGTCTAGAATCGAATAAACACAATAGTAGTCATCACAGTAGCAGTAATCATCATCATAATCATAATCACCATTCGAGTAGTATCAACAATAACAACAACAACCATCATCACCATCATCATTCATCATCGCATCAGCAGCATAATCACAATAATAGCAACAGTAGTAATAGTAACAGCAACCACAATACCCACAATAACCACAACCAGTCACAACAACAAATACACCCGCAACCGCAAATTATTCACCTACAAGCTCACTATAATCACAGCCATATTCAGGAGGACATTAAGCCCGTGCCACCGCCAATTGAGACAATTCCTGGCAAAAAGCTGCCAGAGAAACGACAACGGCCAACACTACCAAAGCTCTATGTGAAAAATAATTCGTCGAGCAGTAGTCATCATTCTAAGGTTTTAAGTAATTCACCAAATTTAGTAAATGGTAATTCACCAATTAGCGCTGCCATTAATGGAAATAAGGACTGCGGTCTGGAGCCGCAGAGTCCTCTATTTCATATAAGGTAAGAATTTTTTTCCATTAAGTTCGAATCATAAATTTTATTACCAAATACCTTCATAAATAGTAATTTATCAAAATGTCGATGTTTCAGAAACCACACAGATCAAAATAAATTCGAAAATTCAGTGAAAAATTTTCATCGCGAATAAATTTCACTCTTAAAATGCTATGTCAAACTTTTCCCAGCACCTAAAGTGTTTGATTTGTAGCTTCTTAGCTCTCGGTTTTGGACATTTCTTAGGGGTGATATCGAAAAAATGGTGACTTCCGTAAAAGACTCCATCCGGTTGAGCGTTGATAAACGTTAAAGTTTGGAGTTCGTATACAATTTGTATGTAAATATTTATAATTGCATCGATTATTTTCAAAACATGTTAAGACCATTTTGGAAAACTAAATGCGTTATCAAATTATATCGATTTGAGGCTTCCAATCTCAAATTACATAAGTACCTACTTAAATTATGTGCTTCTATCCTGACGCAATCTTGACTATTTGGTTAAGCTGTCAATGCATTCGAAAATCACAGGTTTTTGTGACTGTGACGTAAAATGTTCCGATTCAATTACTGATTTCGTTATCTTGTAGATCGTTGAAGATTTCAGAATAGAGGCTATTACTGATTTGTATTTTTGTTGGAAAATTTGAACTTGTAACTTTACGGTATACGAAGCTAGGCATAAAGTCTTAAGCAGTTGATTTGTGTATATCAACAGTGCTAATCAACAAAGTTGCGTTAATGTGGACGTGTAAATCAACAGAGTCGATTAACTTTTGTTGACTCAAACGTAACCCGATTCAAATGGGTAGAAATCCACAATGTTGAGTCAACTGAACAATAATTTTTAAGTCTGGACGTGTTGATCAACACAGATGTCAATTTGAATGCGGTTGTGGCTCACAATGGGGCCACTTGTATGGGAGATCGGAAAAAACTCCATAAAAACTAAACCACGGTACCGATTTTGTTGAAATTTTCAGGAATGATAATCAATGGCAAGGGTAATTTTTCTTATCATTCCCGCCCACTGACACGCCTACATTTTGCTCGTTTTAATAAAAACTAAAGCACTAAACCGATTTTAATGAAATTTTTAGGAATAATACCTCACACCGATCAGCATATTTTATTTGAATTGCCTCCATAATGAGAATAATTAATGTTCACACTCTTTAAGAACAGATAATTATATAAATTAACAAAGAGATTAAGAACTGACCTACCAACCAACGAACAGTGTAAACAATTTTGTTTGTTGTTGTTGAAGGTGTTCAATATAACAACAACCACATATACTCTTTTCCGCATTGCTTTTGGACCGTTATATTAGCATTGAAAGTTTTTAGTGCAATTAAAAATAAGTGTACTGGTTTTATTTTATTAATTTTTGCAAAAACAATTCAAATGACCTTATAGTGGTATATCCATCTAAAAAGTATGCTTAAACGAGACTCTTAGTCCGAAATTGGGCGGGCTGACTATTAACTCTTGGACCACCAATTTGATGAGAGAATTCTCCGTTTGCATTAATAGAAGTACGTCCATCTTGACTTTGCCACGACGGAAAGTCAGCTTTAGCATAAATTGGAATATTCAAACCTCCATAGTCGATCATCGGTCTCTTAAATTCGAATAAGAAAGCCAAATAGGTATGTTTTTATTTCATGAAATAAAAAACACATTATAACGGGTGATTTTTTAGCTGGTCTGTTTTGGCAACACTGGTTTTGACAGCTGACGTGTGTTTAGTACCTTGCGTCACTGTCAAACAGCTTCAGTTTGGTTTGCAATTTAACCATGGATCGTCTTACAAATGAACAACGCTTGCAAATTATTGAATTTTACTATCAAAATTCGTGCTCGGTTCGAAAGGTTCATCGCGCGCTGCTTCCATTTTATGGTCGGCATTCTCGACCTTCTGAGCAGTCTATTCGGAAGATTGTGACCAAATTTCGCACCAAATTTACTTTGTTGGACATTAAACCACCAACACGTTTACGTACTGTGCGTAGTGAAGAAAATATTGCGGCCGTATCAGCTAGTGTGACAGAAGACCGCGAAATGTCGATTCGGCGCCGTTCCAAGCAGTTAAGCCTTTGTTACAGCACTACGTGGAAAATTTTGCGGAAGGATTTGGGCGTAAAGCCTTTTAAGATACAGCTGGTGCAAGAACTAAAGCCAGCCGACCTACCACAACGCCGAATTTTTGGTGAATGGGCTCTTGGAAAACTGGCCGAGGATCTGCTTTTTTATCGAAAAATTGTGTTCAGCGATGAGGCTCATTTTTGGTTGAATGGGTACGTAAATAAGCAAAATTGCCGCATTTGGAGTGAAGATCAGCCAGAAGCATTGCAACAGCTACCAATGCATCTCGAAAAAGCCACTGTTTGGTGCGGTTTATGGGCCGGCGGCATTATTGGGCCATATTTCTTCAAAGATGATGCGAATCGCAGCGTTACTGTCAATGGTGAACGCTACCGAGCGATGATAACAAACTTTTTTTTGCCCGAAATGGAAGTTCTTGACTTGCATGATATGTGGTTTCAACAAGACGGTGCCACATGCCACACAGCATGCGAAACAATGGCGCAATTGCGAGGGGAGTTTGGTGAACAGTTAATTTCACGTTTCGGGCCGGTCAATTGGCCGCCTAGATCGTGCGATTTGACACCATTAGACTATTTTTTGTGGGGGTATGTCAAGGCTAATGTCTATAGGGACAAGCCCGCTTCGATTGACGCACTGGAAGCCAACATCCATGCATTCATTCGTGAGATACCGGCCGATATGTGTGAAAGAGTATGCCAAAATTTGACTCAGCGGATGGGCTACCTGAGACGCAGCCGCGGTCAACATTTGCATGAAATTATCTTTAAACATTAAATTGCAAGGTTCAAACTATCAGTACACGTGGAAAACAAGTTTCACCTACGCACAATTGCCAAAATAATAAGTAGTAGTGTGAAAATTGTTTGGTCGAACCATAAAAATAAAGCAAACTATGGAAAAATATGTAAAGTAGGCAATCAAGAGCCATAACAGAAGCAGACCGAAGAAAGATAATTTAGACTGGCTTCAAATTCAAGCGGCTCGGCTGCTAAAATAAGGCAAAGAGTGGTATTACAGCGAGTGTTAACACAATAAGACGTGTTATTCGTGGGTCACAACATGTAAAGCGCATAAAATTGAAGAAAAAACCACAGTTAAATCCAATACGAAGACAGAATATTATAGATTTTTGAAAGAAGAATATGACGTGGAAGGAAGAGTGCACAGAAGAAGTATTTTCTGACGAAAAAAATTCAATTATGATGGCCCGGACGGATATAATTACTATTTTCAGCGCCACCATAGCCGAGAAAGCGGTATAATGGCGTGGGGTGCGATTTTCTGGTTTTGAACAATTGTTCTGGACTTTCCCCCATTGAAAATGACGGCAAACTCCTACAAGGAAATACTGCAAGTAGCTTTCCCTAAGTTTACCGATGTCTTTGGACCAATACCATGGACATTTCAACACGAAAACGTGCCAATCCTCAACGCAAGGATCATTAACAGTTGGATATCCGACAAAAATGTTACCTTACTTCAATGGCCACCGTATTCTCCGGACCTAAATATTATTAAAAACGTATGAGGATGGATGGTTCGTAAAGTTTACGATTCTGACCGACAATATGAGGACAAAGAATCACTTATTGCTGCAATTAAAGAAGCATGAAGTGCAATTTCTTTAAATTTAAATGGATTTTTCAACTTATTTCAAATAAAGATGGTAGCAAACATTAAAATATGATTACGAATAGATTACTACCCAATTTTACTGCACTTTTTCAATTTGTTTCCTTATTTAAGAGAATGTTTCTATTCAAGTGGCGCAAAAAAAAAACAGTGGTTTAAATGAAGTAATTAGAAAAGTAGTAAGAAATAAACTTATGGTATTTTCCTGAATTATTCTGTCTCTGCAGTTTTATTCGCAATAGATTCCTCTTATAGGAACTAAAACAAAAAGGTGAATTTATAAATTTACCAAAGCGCTACACGCTCAGACAGTAAACAAAAAGTTTGTTTCTATTTAAGTGGAGCGGAGTGTATCACATAAGAATTTAAAAGTCTTGGTTCAAATACGCGATGGGAGATAATGATGTGGGAAAAGGTTAAACCAGACAATGAATCAAAAACAAAGATAACAAATGTAAGATGCACAGAGCCGAAGTATCAATCCAAAAGTAAAGATTAAACAGAAGACAAGAGGTACTTTCTTTTAACAACGCTTTAATACAACTGATCATTGATTTCTTAAGACTACGTTTACATTAGCTGTTTCTGTATATCGAATATTAATTATTGCGTTATATATTATACATAAAAACTGTGACATCATCGATCGATGATTTGTTATATATTTGACATAATACTGTACTTGACAAATTATTTAATATAATAGAAACAATTTAAAATAAATAAGCGAATATGCAGGTGCACGGATCTAGGAAATGGATGGAATTTACCATTTTCCCTTACACAAAGTGTCTAAAAATTAATTATTGAGGGTTGAAAATACTTAACTCACCAACAAATAAAATAAATTAAGTTTGACAATCAAGCGATGTTGAGGTTCCAATAGAAAACAATATTTTAAAAGAAGTCATTAAATTGGTTATTTATCAATTTAATGAAAACTCAAAGTTAGGTGTAGATTTTTTTTGCAATCGACAGAACAAGTTTTATTATTAAAATTGAAAAGCAATGTTGGAAAATTAACCTCTACAACAACTTTCGGATCGGCCAGGAAACTTGTTCGAAAAAGATCAATAGAATTGCGGCTTGTGTAGGCTTAGGTCAGGGTTAGGTTAGTAGGCTGACAGTTGCTATAGTTACCGTCACATTTAGATCAGTGTAGATCCATTGTGGTACGCAATCCCCATAAAAAGACACCAATCATAAATCCTATTACATAGCCCGTAAAGGGCGTCGATAAAGTTTCAGCAAGCTATAGCCTGAACAGTCGGAGGGTGTTTTCGAATTAATTGAAGGAGTGTCGCTACATAAACCCCGGGTGGAGGAGAGGTTAACGCCCCATTCACCCCATTGTCAATTACTGATTCATAGTTGATAAATATTGAATCTTTGCATTTAAGAAGCCAATTTATTGAAAATCTAATCAACATTTCATCGATTTTTGGCAATTTCTTTTTAACTAACCATGGCCTGCATCATTATGAATGACCAACATTTTTAGTGGTTGCCATTATCATTTATCAATCTGTGATTGACAATCGCAATAGGGGTGATTGTCTTTAAAGGGGGTGTTCCTTTCCTTTACCGCCACCGGATAGACCATCCCTCCACCAGGCCCGTAGGAGCAGTGGCTCCATGCAACGTCTGGTGGGTGAGTTTGATAGAGCAGTGGTTGATGCAAGCGACTGCCCAGTTCAGCCAGTTTAGCCTTTAGGTGACTGAAGAAGTGTCTGTCGGCACAATCACGAGTTTGAGGATAGGCCAAGGCACCACTGTCTTTTAAGGGAATGATTCCCCCTTACCACCACCGCACCGGTTAAATCATCCTTGTGTAGGCTTGTAGCACTTTTTTTTTTTAAAAAATACAAACAAAACGTACTAAAATGTTGTCCTTACTCATTAATTCATTATTATAGATTCAATACTCTAAAGCTTAGAACTTTTGTGTAAAACTTCATTTTTTGTCTTATTATTTCAGATATAAAAGTCTCAGCAGTTTACAACTTACTCCAGATAGTAATTCAACAACTCCGATCTCAACAACTCCCAAAGGAAACCAACAACAACAACATCAGACAACAGTTCAGCTACCAATGCCATTACAACAAGATGTCATTAAAAGCAGCAGCAACACCAACAACAACAACACCAATAACAACAATATAAATAACCCCAACAATAATAATCAGCTATTATCAAAAAGTGCAAGTAGTACGGGTGGTGCTCGAGAAGGTACCTTAGATTCGTCACGCAGTGGCGGACGAACTTCTGGCGATTCCAAATTACCCGAAAAGAAGACACGGCGCTTGTCGCGACCGCGCAGTCTATCGAATTTAGTTTGGGACTTGAGGCCATCCAAAGAGAAGTCGAAAAAGAAATTATATATTCATCATTTCGATCATCGCCAGCAGGCGACATTATATCTGTAGAATTAATGGAAATAGTCTTTTAAGGTGAGTACCCTACCAATACCCTCTCTAGCCTTATACTACCAACATACTTAAAGCAAAAAGGGTATATGGGATCGGGTGAATTCACTTACTCAATTTCTATCGTGAAACAACTATACTTGTCCCCATTGAGTCTTCTCGACTATTGTCGATTTTGTTTTTAATCTTTGTTTTTTTTTGCCGCTCCGCAGCCATGATGTTGCTGATGCTTAGGAGGCACTAAGGTCTATTTTCCTTTGTGTCTAAAAATAGCCCCAGTTCTTCCTGTAATGTACACACAGATCCGCGAGGTATGTAGTAGAAAAAGGAAGCTGCAAATTCCAGATAGATTCAATTTGCCCTGGCTGTTTGGTAGAAAATGGGTAAAACTACCATCGCCAGAACCAGCACCAGCGCAGTACCCCCACACATCTCCTCCTCTAGGCATAACTTAATGGGTTATTGAGGAGGAGAATGAGTGAGTGAACTCTTTGCCAGGTATTGAACCTTCTTCTCGTTTTGTTGTCCTGTTGTTGCATAAACTACATCAACAAGCATCAACAAGAGGTAACATCTAGGGAATATCATAGTTGTTCTGTTTGTATAGCGGTGTGTTGTTGGTGTGGCGCGCGGTGCAGTGCAATGGTGGCGGCTCGCGGTGTTGGCACCTACGAACGTTCAAAACTGAACCTAAGAATCAGTGTTTGATACAAGAACTGGGGTGGATTGATGAAGTCACAAAAAATAAAAACAAAAAACTTGATGGTTACATTTTGTCTCTTTTGTCAAAAAGTCAGAAAAGAAACCAGAAATAAATGACCCAGTAAATTATCAAGAACACTTAGGTAAATTCTCCATCTTTTTAGGCAGAAAATCACATAACAAACTGTTAATTTTTAAAAGTGGGGATGAAATTCCCTCAAAAATGTTGAAGTCTGCGAGGAATATGGGAACATAACTTCACACAGTAGTTCACAGTATTTCTCAATACTCCCATTTTTCATTTTTCCTAATATGAATGACAGCTATGACACGACGACGACGCGAAAGACGTCTGACGGTTGGCTTTTATCTTCTTTACTTTCCATTGAAATTTTATTCAGGACTGAAACTGATATGTCTGTTAACGAAAATTTTGTTGACAGAAATTCATATAGCTAAGGGAAATTCATCGACCAAAATTTGTGTCTTAGAAGGATATAACAGATTGACTGAAGAGCATACTGTCATATCTGGGCGACACACGTTAATTGCTGGAGTCGAGGTCACTTGTACTTTTTAATTGAATTGATCTCAAAAATACTTTGTTCATCAAGTCTTTGAATTGGTCCAGCAGCGCCTTGAAAGAAATTTCCAACATCACAAAATACCCTCCTGTCAAAAGAGGACACCATTATTTGAGAGTAAATCTAGGCTTCACCATAACACAGAACTATGGCGACTACAACGACGACAAATAAATAGAAAAACACCAACAACAAAAATGCTTCCAAACCTGCCGGACAAGATTTATATATGCTTTTTTGTTCTTCGTAAAAAAAAAATAGCAATACTTCTCCAGGTTGAGCGGAACAACTGGTTGTGTTGACTATATTACAATACGATCCAGAGTATACGCACATTGAGGGATAAGGGATAACACACATTTTTATGTATGATGATCATCCTATCCTCTTGCTCCTCGAATTCTTAGCTTACTTAACTATATACCTATATAGGTATAGTAGATTATTGTCAACATTGGTTAAAAGTTAAATGACCGTGCGCACTGAGCTCTGACTATTGGTGTGGCAATTGTTATGTAATTTGGTCAAGATGCGTGTTTTCATGCGGTTGCGTTATCTTTTCAAGGTGATCAACCTTTCTATAGGTATAGGCAGCAACTTGATGAGGAATTACTCAAGAGTATAGGTTCTATATCTTGGAAAGTTATATGAATATTTTATGTAATTTTGGTACAAATTTAGTACACACCATTGAATTGTTCCTTTTCTGAAAAATCAATAAGACATTTGTTATGGTGCATTGAAAAGTACACATTTTGAACATTTGCAAATCATTCATGCAGACATTTTTTTTAAGCATTGTGCAAACTGCACTAAATTTGATTTGAAAAAATCAAAAATCAGACCCATTAATAAATATGGGTTTTTTATACACTATTCACTAAGCCATCAGGTCATTTTTTAGTGATGTGATCCAAATTATTAACTTTCCATTCAAGTAATTGTAATTGGGGCGATTTGTCGTCGAGTTGAAAATTTTAACACGTCTGTGAAGTTGGAAGGTCAACTTTTACCTAGAGTTAAGAGACCAAAGCTGTAATTTGCAGTTTTTTTTTGCATTTATTTTGCATTTCTATTCCTGATTTTGCAGGTCACCAAATAGTGGGTGTAATCGAGTGACCTGCAAACTTCACAGGAAGATAGCAGCTCACATATTGTATCTAAAGAACCAACCATGTTAGAGACTGAAGTAAGGCTCGAAATTTGTAGTTTGTTTTGCATTTCAAAAAATTGCGGGTTCAAATTTTCAAGTCATTTATTTGAAGAAAAAAAATCATACTGCACTGCTAACTTCATAGTGAAGTTAGCAGGTAAGAGGGTATCTCGAGAACTAAGCATACTAGAGACTTAAAGTAAGGCTCCAAATTTGCAGTTTATTTAGCATTTTAAGAAATTCTAGTCTAAATTTTGACGTCCTCAATAACTTCAGTGTGAAGTAATCATGGCAGTTTATCAAATTTTTATCAAATAAAGGACTAAAATTTGGACCTAAAATTTCTGGAAATGTAAAATAAACTCTAGGTCATCCTATCCTTACTGCAAATTCCTAGCATGCCTAGTTCTCAAGATACACAATTTGATTGCTTTTTTCATATAGAAGTCAATTTTTTTTAAGTTCTTAAAAATAAGGACTTAAACATTCGGACCTAAACTTTCTTGAAATGCAAAATAAACTCCAAATTTGAAGCCTTACTTCAAGTCTTTAGCATGCTTAGTTCTCGAAAACCACTTTGTGACCTGCTAAATTCTCGAGAACGAATATAGATACCGACTTCGAATGAATTTTAATTTATAGATAATATTGTCATAACGTGCTGAAATGGTTTTCTTAATAAATCCATTAACCAGTTTTTTTCTAAGACAGCAATTTGAAAACGAGCTGTAAAATGTAATTCGTCTCGAATATCTCGAGAACGGAAAAATATATCGACTTTAGACTAATTTTATTCTACACATAATCACGCAATAAAAAATTGGTAGAAAAATCCAACGGACACTTTTTTTTTAAACTAAGAAAAACAGTTGCAAAATGATTTTTTGTCTCAAATATTTCAAGAACAAATAATGATTCCGAACCCAGTCTTCATTTTTCTACACATAATGCCTTTTGGCTAAAAAAGATGTGCAGCAAGTCTGCACGCATCTAAGCATGCAGCGCTGCACACGAAACACATGTGCATATGCACAGTTTCAGATTCATAGTTATGCCAAATCAAAAAATTAAAGGAATCTTCACGCAGCGTTGCCGATGTGACACGATAGTGCTTTTTTGGTTTTTCTTTGTGGCACGGTGGCACAAAATTCAACATAGAAGTTTTGTAATCTCCATTATGAAACTCAAAGAATAATGTTCATTGTAACGAAATAAGTGCGTTTTGAGGAAATTATATAAATATTTGTCCAAGTTTGGTTCAAGTGGTATTTTTTGTTGTACGTACCTACTACACCACTTTTTATATTAATTTTTTTATAAAAAGTAGAAGACCTTATGTTTTTTTTCCAGTTGCACAAATATGACACGCTTTTTTTAAATTTTAGTACCAAAATATTGTTTCGAGCGGCAACGCTGACTTCATGGATTCTTAAAAAAAAAAGTCACCAAGGCAAACAATTTTTTTAAAAGAATGACAGGTGATGTTAATATGAGTAATGCCAAATACCAATTATTTAGATTTCTTGCTTTGCTGTTGTGGCTGCAATGATGCTGGCAGCAAATTTAGATAAAGAGATATCGCGCAGCGATGCGCTGCATGCAAATTTTGAGTGAATCTGCTCCCTATGCAAATTAATTTCGCTGCATGAAAAACGCTGCACATCTTTTCAGCACATTAGTCTACAATTGGTATTTTTCCAAAAAAAAATTTGTAGACTGTTTTTAGAGAAATGTTTTTCAACCCAAATATCTTGACAACAAACCATGATATCGACTTCAAATTCTTATCCAAAATATGTATATACAAACACAATCTATATCTTGTGTAATTTTGAGATTTTCAAAACCTCCATTTGAAACCATAAAAATCAAAATGTTGCCAAAAACGACTTTTCAAAAATGTATTAATTCGATACATGCTTACACTCAAAATCGTTGCAAACTCAAAATTTTTCATCTGACTTAACTTGGGTTTTTATATTCTTTGAACCCATGTACATTTTTTGTTAAGTACAACCTCTTTTTAAGCTTGAAATAAGAACTTAAGAAATTGCTTTTTATTAACTCTCGCTCTCTCTCTTAAATCTTTCGCTGATTAACAAACTTTGATCGCAAAAAAATATCTTGTTACAAGGCAAGATTAATATTTTTTTCCAAAATCCAATAACAAAAATCTGAGTGTGACAACCGCTGTGAACTTTCCATAATTGCCCATTGTCCATGCTATTCACCTGACTAAAAAATCCGGTGGAGGGAGTCACACGAATTATTTGATTTAAAAAAAATTTATTAAGTCTTAAAAAGAACTTATAGGAAATTATTTCAAATTTTAAGAACTGCCCTTAAATTGTCTGTAGTATTAGTTATCAAAAAAGTATACTTATTTATTGAAAGTAAGATATTTCAAGAAAAAATTAAAAAAAAAATGTAAAATCCACAAAGATGCATGTTTTTTTTTTTTTAAATATCGAGTAGTTTCGTTCATAAATAAGTTCCATTTGCAAGGAAAAATTTGTGTGCACGTAAAATGTTTTTTTTTTTTCTTAATTTTAAATAAAAATTCATTCCAGTTAATAACCTCCTAGCACCAGAAAAAATTTCAAGGTTTATTATTTGAAGATCCACCACAATGTCAAGGTTTTGACTGCAATTAAATTTACTACAAAAAACTACATAAATGTATACATAATGTATATAGTCCAATCGGGTTATATCACTATAGATTACAAATTATTGGTTCTTTGTAATTTCCTCCAAAAATATTTTCTAGAAAAATCTTGGGATGCTGAAAACAAAACGAAATGCTTACGAAAACTTGAGAAGCGTTCACACTGAAAATTAACAAGTTCTTATTTGACATTTCAATTTTTTGAAACCAACTGATATTTGTGTGCTTGAACACAATTACCCCGTTTACAGGATGTATTCGAGCGAGCTTCAAGCTCGCTTGGCCCCTTTGTATACCATGCATTGAGAGCGGAGTCGAGTCGAAATTGTTGATACAAAACCTGGGTCGAAGAGTTATTTATTTTTTTTTGATAGCTATGCGAAGTATGTATGTACTAAAATTCATTAAATTTTAACTTTTTTGTGGGAGATAAATATAATGAAGCCATTCCTTTAACTGTAATCTCAACACCATATCAACTCAACTTCAACTGGGGCTCTCAACTCACGTGACGAAAAACTTGGGTCTAAAATCCTACCCTTATCCAACTCAAGCTTTCGATACCGCTTGCAAACGGGGTAAATGGCCGCTTTTAAAATTTGCAATACCAAAGCTAAGGGCAAAAATCAAATGTTTTATGCGAAATTAAAAGATAATTTATAAATATTGTAAGTTAAAAATGGGAATGCAATGAGTCCTGACACGTTATTTTTAATTTAGATGCGCGACCCCGCCTCGCGGTCTTTTGTGTTCCAGCAGTTAAACAATTTTTTGCTGGCAGCAACCCATCAGCTATTTATTTGACGTTTAATTGAGCGCTGAATTTTTTACAAGGTGTGTTTGTTTAGTTCATCTTGCAAACCTAACTAATTGATAGGTTTATTTAAAACTTGTGGTTTATCAAAACGTGTAGTTTAGCAAAAATAAAATGGGAATACTTTTGTGTTTTCGAATGAGGTTTTCAGCCAAAAACCGATAATTTCACGAAAACCGGGTTTTGGGTTTGGTTCGGGTTTTGTAACGATTTTCTTGTCAAAAATTACTTAGAGATGTAGAATAACTTCAAATATGGCGACAAAATCTTTCTTTGTTTTTTTCTTTTTATTAACGATTTCTCTGAAAGGAAAAATATTACTACTTTCAGATTCCGTGCAAATATTTTCTTGATACCATTTTGGTGTTGAAAGGTATTATACATATTTAAACTTATTAGTTGGGTTTCAGTCTCCATACAAAATTTCTTAAATATACGGATTTTAAGTTAACAGTATTAAGGCTGGCCACGAGACGAGACCCTGCAAGACTTTTGTAAGTCTCGTCTGGGTCTCGTTAAAATCGAAAATTTTCAGTCTCGTCTCGATCTCGTGTCGCTCTCGTATAATTAATTCCGTCTCGGTCTCGTCTCCGGAAAATACGATTTCCGGACAACCGGTTGATTATTGGAACGAAATATTTTCGATTATGTTTGAATATGTGCAGAAGAAAATAAAAATTTAACTGAAATTGGATTTTTGAATTAATTAGACTCTCTGTAAATTTCGGTCAAAATATACAGTCTCGTCTCGGTCTCGTCTCGCTTGCTTAAAATGCAGTCTCGTCTCGTCTCGATTGAGACCGAGATTTTTCTCGTCTCGTGGCCAGCCCTAGACAGTATGTCACACCCACAAGAATTTTCATATTCACACAAACTCAATGGTAGTTTTTGATACAAACTTATAAAAAATATAAACCACTTTAAAGGTTCCTACCTTTAAAATTAATTTCTATCATTATACTAGCGTCATTGCAGCTCACAACTCTTCAAAAATGTTTATGTCAATTAATTTTATAAAAAAAAACCTTCTTCTACATACTTACAGCTTCCTTTTTCATCGCTTTGAAAACGACACATAAAATGATGACTGTACTCCAAGAAAATGCAAGAAAAATCAACAACAAAAATACCACTATCCCACTTTATCCCGAAAATATAATCAACACGAACACGAACTGCAACTGCTCTACTTGATGCATCCCAGGTGACACCATCAAATAAGGGTCCTCCAAAAAAAAAATCTAAGCCATCACCTCCACCTCCATCAATCGTGTGGCATAGGGCACACTCATCTGACAGCATTCCCAATTAAAATATTATACTATATAGCGTACGCCAACGGTATTTATTGAGAATAGCTGCCTGCCTACTGTTCCTTCTTATTCGAGGATAATAATTGGCACATGGAGAATCTCATCGACATCAACACCGAACGAAAACAAGCAAAATTCAACACACAACATCATGCTGACAACAAATTCGTGAAAAAATTCTTTTCCTGACCCGTGAATTGAATTTTAAGAATAAATAAAAAAAAAATGTTTTATCCATGAGATGTAAAAAAAAAAAAAAAATATTTAAAATTATTTTGAAGCCATAATAATATTCAGGGTAAAATTAATTTTAATTTTGTTTTATATTTTTGATTTTCTTGGGACAAATAATTCTAACAATATTTGAGAAATCTTAATTTTAAGCGTTTTTATTTATAAATGTATAAGATTTTATTCTTATAAACGAAATTTTCTTCAATTTGAGTCTAATTGAATCTTAGACTCTTTTTAGAAGGAAAAAAAAAAACAAAATATATTTTAAAAACATTTTTTCGTCAATTTATTGTCGTTTTCAATTAAGTTCGATTTTTTTTAATTAATTTTTGTTTTAAAATTTTTAATTTAAAAGGAAAACAAAAAAGTCAAACCAAACTCATGTGTCTCATTCCTCATTTTTATAGTTTTCTTGAATCCTTCAACTAGGTATATGTCACTCAACAATCACAGAACTCATTTAAAAATTACATATTTTTTCATTGTCATTGATTTTAAAGTTTTAACATACATAATACTTACTCTTAAAACAAAAAAAAAAACATAGAATAAAAAATGAAATACCCAAAACTTTTGAGTTTTTTTGTTTTAAATTTTTGTATTAGTTAAGAATTTAATTAAGTTTTCAAGTCTATTTTATTGTGATTTTAATTTTATGGTAAATTAAAAAATAAAACAAAAAATTCAACTCTTATTTTATAATTTAAACAAAAACAAAATATAATTATTAGAAATAATTATGACAAATCTGAAAGCAACTTGTATTCATAAAAACTGCCTTTTTCTAAAATAGGTAACTAGCTTAGATTTTTTTTTTCATTTATTTTATTTTATTTTTTTGTATTTTTTTTTTTTTTTTGAAAGTCACATTACATTTGATGTTTCTTATAAAACTTACATAAAATATATATGCGTATTTAATTATTTTGTAGAATGTATACATAGATTTATATTAAATAAAAATTTATAATGTGTGAACAAAAAAAAAAGTGTGTAATGGTCACATCATCATATGATGCTCATGATTGATCACAAAAATAAAGTAGATATCTTAATAAATAAAACGAAATGCATAAATTACTCTGGTAGTTATACAAATTAAATAAAATGTGAAAGATTCTTTGTTTAAAATATAAAATTGTTGTTTTCTTGTCTTTTTTTGAAATGTTGGTTTGGTCGTAAGCTCACTAAAAAGTAAGTGTTGGAAGCTAGATTTTGTTTTAGGTTCGACTACTCCAAGCTCTATTATTGTGATATCATATTAGGGTTTTGTAAAATTGATACAAAAGTCAAAAGTCGTAGGCAGGGGGGATTACAGGGGTCTGAACCACAGGGGTCTGAACCAAATTTAAAATACTTTTAACTTATATCAATCCAAACCTATTTCCTAAATAAACTTCAACTGAACACGTCCAAAAAACTGTCAGCTCCTGCAAAAAAATCACAAATAACCCTGATTTTGACATTTATAAACGTCAAAGTGTCATATGGATTAACGGCCAGTTTGTTCACAGCTGATTATATTTAATCCATGATTAGTGGAGCTGGGAAATCCTCAAATGTTTTTGTTGATCAAATTTTGTTTAAAAAATTCAAAGTATGAGTTGATAATCATGGATTTCAATAATTAGCCAATTTTGGTTGATCAGCGTTAGTTAATTACAGCCTATGAAAGTCACATACTAAATTTAACCCACTGTGAACAAACTGGCCCTTATCCCGATACTTAAAAGATCAAATAGCCTTTTGATGATTTTAACTTTAGTTAAATGTTAGGAAATAGTGGGCCTTTTTATAAGCCCTACGTAAAAGTTTCTTAATACGAATCCCGAAAAAGAAGTATTAAAACTGCCGTCGTAAAATATCTCCAAATATATCGTCAAATATTTCCAAACCAATTCGAAGGACGTGAAAAGTTATATCGGTAGCCCACAAAATCATGTCAATATTTTTCTTACTATGGCGGTGCCATGAAACATTTTTTTAAGATTTTTTGTACGAATCTTTTACGACGTGATTAGGCCGAGTACGATGCTAAAGTTAATTAAAATTAGCAAAATACAAATTTAAACCTAATATCATGCTAAAAATGATTAACATCGTACTCAATCGACTAAAATTTTATTTTTAAAGAAGACTAACTTACTGATGGCTAGTTAAATTCAAGATTAAAAATTAAAATACTAAATTTTTTTTGAAAATCATATCTTCTCGAAATGTTTGTGTGGAAGATACGGCCTAGCAAAAGTAAACTTCTTCAAATGTCGTTTTTTAATTTAAAATACCAACAATTTTTTGATAGATCAATAAAATGTTGAAATCTTGACTTCACAAAATGTCGACACAAAATATCGTCACAAATTCAGTCGACATTGAAAAAAAAGTCTAGAAGAATATCGGCTTCCCGAAATTTTCAATAGCCTAAGGAATTTTGTTACAAAGAAAACATTTACAGCCATATTTTTGAGTTTTGAAAACCTAGTTAAAAAGCAAAACTAGTTTTATGGAGAATTGAAGTTGCAAGTTTTAAATATATATTGGTATTATTTATGAAAGTTTTGATATCCCAGTTTCAATGTTTTGACTTCAAAATACCAAAACTTTAGTCAATGATACCGATTTGTCCAAAACTTGGGACTTGAAACTTCTATATTGAAGTTGTTTTGCCATAAAACGTTTTGAAACAAGTCAATAATATGGCTGGTATACTTTTTAAAAAATAGCTCAAGAGAAGATTTCTTGGTTTTGAGGAAATATAGAGCTGATAAAATGTCGCCAAGAAAGAATGAAATTAGACGTATTTGAGGAACAGGATATTATCGTAGAGGGTTCAGGGTTCAGCATTCTCCTTAACAGGATACCTCATAAAAAGTCTCTCACAGCTCAGGATGGGATACGGCCTTAACCAACAAGCCGTTACAGCCAGCTCTGTCCCTCGCTAGCCGTTTCCAGTTGCGCACAACAAGTTGGTTGAGGTTGTTCTCCACTTGTGCGCGCCACCTGTTAGGTTCTTCCTCTGCTGCGTACAGCATCGGGTTTGAATTCGAAGACTGGTCGGGCATGTGCGTTGTTGTACATACGTGCCCCAGCCATCTCAGACGCTGTATACTCAGCTTTTTGACCAGGTCAACGTCGCTGTACAGTTCGTTCAGCTCGTCGTTGAATCTTCTCCTCCACACTCCTTCGATACACACCGGACCGAAAATCACACGTAGAATCTTCTTTTCAAAGCACGCTAGCAGACTTTCATGCGTTATGCTTGGCATGCATCATTTTATTTAGGCTCACTGCCATCACACTTAAAAAAAAAAAAAAAATGAATGTTATAGCGGGTTTTTCACAGGGACGCTACAAAAGTAGAGCAACAGGGACAGCAAACGACGCCATATTTCTTGCCGTTCTGTTGACATTTCTCTTCAGTAAGGTTTGCCATTTGATGGAAAGATATACAAGCCAGTCCAGTCGCTTTGCCGCCTCGGTCGTGCGGTTTGACGCCGTTAGACTATTTCCTGTGGGGCTACGTCAAGTCTATGGTCTATGCCAACAAGCCAGTGACGATTGAAGAACTTCGTACGAATATCGAACGTGAAATTGCAGCAGTATCGGCCGATTTATGCTTGAAAACCGTCGAAAATTGGGTTCAGCGTCTGGACTTCTGCAAGCGTGCCCGTGGTACACAGGAATAAAGAATTTCATTGATATCCAAAACCGTTTTTGTTTTATTTAAAAACTTTTGTAGCGCTACCTGATATAAATTATAAACCTTATTATGAGTTTTGGTTGTTTAAAGGGCTTAAGGTCAAATTTTTGGTGAAACAATACAAATCTCTAACTCGTTCCATTATATCATAAAAAAGATAAGATTTTGCTCAATAAGTGAATGACCCATTTTTAATGGCCTCAGCGGGTGGCCGTCATTTAGATAAGTGCAGCTTAACTCGAAAGAAATCGATATTTTATTTGAGTACAGTTTATTCTTACTTATACAAAATTCGAGAAATATTATGTGGGTAATCCAAATACAATATTAAAACAAAATAAAAACCACGACTGGATCACATGAAGTTTTTAAAAGAAATGTCGCAAAATTTTAGCTAATTTTTTTAAAAAATTTTAAGCACAGTGAGAGCGTTACGAAAGTAGAAGGATTCAAGAGAAGATACCGATGCACAAGCACATTGGTTTTGAATCTCTGAATAGAAAAATGGCAGGGAAAAATAGGGCCGGGTAAAGCATTCCACATTCGTGTAGTGCGACTAAAGAAAGAATCTCTATACCTAACAGTACGTCCAAAGTTGGACTCAAGGGCAAGCTGATGTGCATTCCTACAAGTACGAGTATTAAGGTTGAAATGTTTTAGGGTAGAAATGTAACTGGCTATTTCAGGAGAACACTGTCTATAAAAATGAAAGACATGAAACGTTGCGGCGGTGTTCAAGATTTGCAAATGCTATCGTTATATTACTATCATCTATGTACATCATTTCCAAAAGCTCTTTTTTTTAGATTCATGTGAAGCACCTGCCCAAATATGATACCTAATTGTACTAGAGTCCTAGATGAATATTGGTTTTATAAATTACAGCCAGGTCAGAACGGGTGACAAATTTTTTGCATCGCCGAAGAAAACCTAAACGCTTAGCCGCAATTTTGACGAAGTCAAATCTGTGATCATTTCACAGAAGGGGGTCTGTGATACACATACCAAGGACTGAAAGCTTTTCGGTTTCCTCAGTGAAAGTGGTGATAGCGCCATGGGGGGTGGGTTGCGTTTTAACTACACAGTATACATCATTGAGTTTTTATAGCATTGAATTCTACGCGTTTTTAGATTCCCCATTGGACAATGCTGTGTTGAGTTCAGTATTTAAAAATCATACGCTGCCGTTAAAGTTCCTCATCTGAATGACATGGATGTGAATCTAAAAATGAATATGAAAAGCTGAGAGTACTGTCGTCGTCAAAACAGTTTAATGGATTAGCAGGTTCTTATGGGAGCAGATTCACCAAAGTCTGCATGCAGCGCATCGCTGCATGATATCTCTATTTCTATAAATTAGCTGCGCAGCATCATTGCAGCCACAACAGCAAGGAAAACATCTTAAATAATTGGTATTTGGCATTACTCATATTGACATCACCTGTCATTTAAAAAAAAAAAATTGTTTGGCTTAGTAATTTTTTTTTTTGAAGAATCCATGAATCCATGATCTAGCAGCGTTGCCACTCCAAAAAATATTTTGGTGCCACAACTGAAAAATTCGAAAATTTACTTACTAAAAAAAAAATCAATATAAAAACGTGGTGTAGTTGGTACCCACAACAAAAAATACTACTTGAACCATTCGTGTCTTGTCCAGAAATAGAAGTTTCTACTAATTTGTACGTCATTTGGAAAAACTTTCATATAATTTCATCAAAATTCGCAATTATTTTGTTTAAATGTAAATTTTCCTTAAAGTGAAATAATAGAGATTATAAAACTGCTGTGTTGAATTTCATGTCGCTTTCTAATGAAGAAAATCGCGTGCCAAAAAAGCACTATCGTGTCACATCGGCAACGCTGTGTTTTTATGTTTTGATTTGACATAACTATGCATCATGAATGTCAGAAACTATGCACATGTGTTTCGTGTGCAGCGCTGCATGCATAGATGCGTGCAGATTTGCTGCACATTTGTTTAAGCCATTAAAAACAAATCCCGGAAAATTGGGTAGAAAGAAGCAGCTTAGGTTAAACAACCAATTCCCTAAAAACCTACCGTATTCCATAGAGGTTTTTGAGCTTAGATCAAAAGGAACTGTCAAAGACCGTTCAATTAATATGTCAAATGCAACAACAGTTTACCCTACAAAATAAGCTTATTTGACGGAAAAAACGCAGTTGATGTTAAAACACGAGAAAAAAAGGTGTGGCAAGGTTGGTGTAAATGGTTAATACAACATCAACATTGTAGCAAATTCTCTAGTCAAGGAGCTAAATTCCATCTTGAAGCTTTGGCATTTTATTTTTCAATCGGCAAAATATTATTGAAATTAAAGGGTAGGACATCTACTGGTTTCTTTTTAAATCATAGGTAATTTTTTGACATACACTGACAGCTGTTTCCCGCTCGAAATTTTGATAGAAAGTCAGTATCATAACTCCGAGGAACGAAAAAAAATGTTGGTCGAAATGAAGCGCCCATCTCTCGATCAGAAAACCCGCACTTGATTGATGAGAAGCCATTGCATCCACTGACTGACAGTTTGGTGCGGATTGTGGAGTGTTGGCATCATTGGACCATTTTTCTTCGGAAATGAGGCTGGGAACAACGTTTCGGTCAACGGTGGTCGTTACAGAGCCATGTTAACCGATTTTTTTTTAACTGAAATTTAAGACATCGATTTGGACGACCTCTGGTTTATGCAGGATGGTGCACCATGCCACACATAACCATGCCACGACAATCGATTTTGTGTGCACTAAATTCCCAAATCGGCTTATCAGCTGCCTTGGCGATGTCAATTTGCCTCCTCGGAGCAGCGATTTGACACCTTTGACTTATTTTGTGTGAGGAACCTTGAAGGACCGATGTTATGCCAATAATCCGGAATCGTTTCAAGCACTTAAGGCGGATATCATCCAAACAATCCGTGAGCTGCAGCCTGAAACCATCAACAAGGTCTTGGAAAATTGGAATGACAGAATGCGCTACCGCGAAGCTAGCCGAGACAGCCATTTGAACGACGACGTGACGTTGTGTTCCATAAAAATTAATTGGAATGTTTGTTCTCACTTGAACACTAATTAATGCAAGAATTTAATTTTGTTCATTTTATAGCATTCTTAAAAAGAAACTTGTATTTGGCTCACCCTATATATAGGTAAATTTTGTATATTCAAATTCTCAAATCCTCAAAAATACCTTGTAGAGAGCGTAGGTGTGTATAATCAGAAAAGTTTATTTTTGTTCAATTTGTCAAAAACAGTAATTCAAAGCACATACATTTGCACATATTCCAATTTTTCTAAGTCAGCGTAAGCGCTCAGTCTGCCAAAGCAAAGAATTTTAATCTTAATTAATCAATTACCCACTTTTCTTTGCCTATATATAGCAGGCTTAGGTACATTAAAATATTCTTGCCTTTCGCGTTATAAAAAAAAAAAAACATTCAACAACATTCCTCTGATGCATATTCCACCCATGGCCAGTGTCATAAAGTCCAGCCTATTTACATCAATCGAAAACTTCAACGAGCCAAAGACACCATAACAACGCTTTGGTTCCTTAAGCTTCGCGTTCACAAAGAATTCACTCGAGAAATAAAATGAACAGACCTTTCTCATGTTGATACTAACATTGGAAACCATCGTCACCACCTCCTAATCAAGCGATCGACTAGAGAAAAAAAAAACAACCGCCCGTAGGTTACATAAGATTTTATAGAAAAGGTTGACCCTTACTGTATGCGCTATCTGCGCATGTAACCCTGGATAAAACCGATGATCCGCCATGGTTCTCATCCATAACGAAATAATTCCGCCGAGAAACACGATCAGAGCACCACCTTTGGATTTTATTTGGAATTCCATAAGACAACTGAACTATGGTATCTGCGTATACTTGGACTTGGACTTAAGCCAACGTTTGCTGTAGTTCGCGTCGCGCACAGCACAATAATTGATGAACTGATGATGATGATGGCACACAACACAGCAATGGGGACGATGCTGTGGCTTTCCCCACACAACAAATGCGGAAAAATCTATGTGACTTCTGGCGTATTCCCAGTCAAACACACAAAGGACAAAGATGTGACCAAACATCCAAACTGATAACCGAGAACCCTATGAATTTATTGCTCTCCATCCTTCCGATCCGGACAGACATTTTGGGTTCCAATTTTCATATGGAGTCAAAGAGCTAAAAAGATATTTGAAATGATGCCTATACTATAGCCTTTGGCATGGAACACACTTTAGAGCTCTACACATACAAGAACTGCTGGCAGTGATGATGGTGATCCACAACAACAACTGCGAATTTTATGTCCAGCTTTTGTCGCTTAACATGATCTTGAGCCGGTACGGCACGACTACGACCATACGACTTGGACAACGGCACGAGTATACAAGTTCCAAAAGGTGACGCCTGTGGGTGTGAAAAGCAGAAAAAAATATGCAAGCGAGATCCGCGCATAAACTGCAGAGTTGCTGGCCCAGATTGAAATGCATCCTTATGTTGCTGCTGTTGCTGTTTCAGTCTTAGTTTCTGACTCCTCGCAGCTCATGGCATATCATACCCCCGAGGTGGGGTTTTGTCTTAATCTTAATTCATTTGCTGCAACTTTGATGCCGTTTCAGTGGTAAATAGGGGGAAATCACATTACACCGGTAGAGGGCATTAGGGAGGTGTTAATGGCGGGGAGATTGACGAGATGCATTTTAATCGCCGCGACCGAATGTTCGTTATATTGTTGATGTACATTGTGTATACATAATGGAACTATACATAAGTATACAACATGTAGATTGGAATGTTGCTCTTTGATACCAATTAATTGACCGAGGAAGTGTGCTGGTGACATTGTGGTTAGCGTTGAGGTGGAATTATGTCAATTTAGCTTGTCAATCTCTTTATAAATGGTTGTTAAAATGCTGCTGCTTGTTGTATATTGATGAGGTGCATTATGGGTGATTGTTGTTTGCTAAACACGTTTAAGTAAATAAGTATGGAGCTAATATACTCTATCCGTTTAAATAACCATTTAAGTTTAGTTAAGTATCATTAGAAAAAAAGAACAAACACAACATAAACATTTAAAAATAAGTCGTGCAAGAGTAGAAATAAGCATAATTTACTGTCAGAAATTGAGTTTTACCACTTATTCAGAAGCAACTACTTCTATGGCATAAGTACCAAGGATTCAATTTGACTCCATTCAAGTGATGACTCAATTTTGGCCTGTTCATCTGCCATTTCGTTTCAGTATAGATCGCATTTTTATTGAATTGTGACTGAGTTTTCCTGAAAAATAAAAATGGCAACGAAAAATAGAAACAAACTTTATAAAATTAGAAAATTACACATACGCCCGAGTGAACCATTGTTTTGAATTTAATTTTATAAGGTATGGGCCCTTTGTATCAGTCTTCTTTCAAGGGAACAAAAGATTAGGTCAGTAGCTATCTTGAAAAATACTCATTAGATAAATGATTCATGTGCTTAAAAATATGTTATGTTTTCTTACGATGGCACCTTTCGACATGATCTCAACATTTCTGATCTAATGTGAGTGTTGTATAGTTAGGAATCACATGCAAAATAATGTATAGGACGATGATCAAAAAGAATACCGGCGATTTTTCAACGTTTCTATAAGGCTTGTAAATATGTCCATCTCAGACGATCTTCATAAGGGACTAGGATGAAATTATCAAATCGAAGAATTCTACGGTGCAGAACTTCAATTCTGTATGAATGAGAATTCTAATATAGTGACCAAAATTGGCTAGGGTGAATTAAGGGCTCGAGAATTCCTAAAGCCAAAGTTTTATGAATCTCGGCTCGGAAGAATTGCCTTGATAAAATTATTACCAAAGTGGTCACGGAAGTTTATTTGTTTGTCGCAAATAATTCACAGGTCTCGCATCAACAAACAAATGCAATAGCAACATCACACGCTTAAATAATATGTTCGGGTGGGTGGTAATCGTATACGAGAGAAAGATATATATATTTATGACACTATCAATTTTGACATTATGAATATTAAGAATAAATTATGATCGCTTTGAAGAACTATTTTCATATCCGCAGCGTTAGAGAGAGATTTGAACCACTAATAACATAAATAAAGTCGTTTATTGTTAAGACAACTGAAAAAAGTACGAGGTGACTCAAGACCCGGATAAATGGGTAGGCAAACCGGTGCACAATTTGATAACTGCTGCCACTTTTCAATAGTCCCGTCTTTTTTTATGAATTTTCGATTAAAATATTGTTATGTATGTAGGTACCTACTCATAAGAAGTACTTGTGTGTAAGATAATAACGAAATTGTTTTTTGCAATTAACGAGATTGTGTATCTATCTATACGGGAATAATGCCACCAATTTGGTGAAATTATGAACAGCAACAAAAAATCGTTTCATGGCACCTACCCATTATAGTGCACTTCCCAGCAGTTTGTAATACGACAAAATAAAAAAAATTGATCGAAGACAATATCATGGCCATGCAACATGCAGCATGCAACATGCACCAGCAACATGCAACATACGACATGCAACATGTAACATGCAACATGCAACATGCAACATGCAACATGCAACATGCAACATGCAACATGCAACATGCAACATGCAACATGCAACATGCAACATGCAACATGCAACATGCAACATGCAACATGCATCATGCAACATGCAATATGCAACATGCAACGTGCAACATGCAACATGCAACATGCAACATGCAACATGCAACATGCAACATGCAACATGCAACATGCAACATGCAACATGCAACATCAAACATGCAACATGCAACATGCAACATGCAACATGCAACATGCAACATGCAACATGCAACATGTAACATGCAACATGCAACATGCAACATGCAACATGCAACATGCAACATGCAACATGCAACATGCAACATGCAACATGCAACATGCAACATGCAACATGCAACATGCAACATGCAACATGCAACATGCAACATGCAACTTGCAACATGCAACATGCAACATGCAACATACAACACGCAAACGTGTGCGTGCACGCAAACGTATGCGTGGACGCATACGTTTGCGTGGACGCATACGTTTGCGTGGACGCATACGTTTGCGTGCACGCATACGTTTGCGTGGACGCATACGTTCGCGTGCACGCATACGTTTGCGTGCACGCATACGTTTGCGTGGACGCATACGTTTGCGTGCACGCATACGTTTGCGAACACGCATACGTTCGCGTGCACGCATACGTTTGCGTGCACGCATACGTTTGCGTGCACGCATACGTTTGCGTGCACGCATACGTTTGCGTGCACGCATACGTTTGCGTACACGCATACGTTCGCGTGCACGCATACGTTTGCGTGCACGCATAGGTTTGCGTGCACGTATACGTTTGCGTGCACGCATACGTTTGCATCCACGCATACGTTTGCGTGCTCGCATACGTTTGCGTACACGCATACGTTTGCGTGCACGCATACGTTTGCGTCTTCGTATACGTTCACGTGCACGCATACGTTTGCGTGGACGCATACGTTTGCGTGCACGCATACGTTTGCGTGCACGCATACGTTCGCGTGCACGCATACGTTTGCGTGCACGCATACGTTTGCGTGCACGCATACGTGTGCGTGTACGCATACGTTTGCGTGCACGCATACGTTCGCGTGCACGCATACGTTTGCGTCCACGCATACGTTTGCGCGCACGCATACGTTTGCGTGCACGCATACGTTTGCGTGCACGCAAACGTATGCGTGCACGCAAACGTATGCGTGCACGCAAACGTATGCGTGCACGCGAACGTATGCGTGCACGCAAACGTATGCGTGGACGCAAACGTATGCGTGCACGCAAACGTATGCGTGCACGCAAACGTATGCGTGCACGCAAACGTATGCGTGCACGCAAACGTATGCGTGCACGCGAACGTATGCGTGTACGCAAACGTATGCGTGCACGCAAACGTATGCGTGCACGCGAACGTATACGTGCACGCAAACGTATGCGTGGACGCAAACGTATGCGTGCACGCAAACGTATGCGTGCACGCATACGTTTGCGTGCACGTATACGTTCGCGTGCACGCATACGTTTGCGTGCACGCATACGTTTGCGTACACGCATACGTTCGCGTGCACGCATACGTTTGCGTGCACGCATACGTTTGCGTGCACGCATACGTTTGCGTGCACGCATACGTTTGCGTGCACGCATACGTTTGCGTCCACGCATACGTTTGCGTCCACGCATACGTTCGCGTGCACGCATACGTTTGCGTGCACGCATACGTTTGCGTGCACGCATACGTTTGCGTGGACGCATACGTTTGCGCAAACGTATGCGTGCACGCAAACGTATGCGTGCACGCAAACGTATGCGTGCACGCCAACGTATGCGTGCACGCAAACGTATGCGTGGACGCAAACGTATGCGTGCACGCAAACGTATGCGTGGACGCAAACGTATGCGTGGACGCAAACGTATGCGTGCACGCAAACGTATGCGTGGACGCAAACGTATGCGTGCACGCAAACGTATGCGTGGACGCAAACGTATGCGTGCACGCAAACGTATGCGTGGACGCAAACGTATGCGTGCACGCAAACGTATGCGTGCACGCGAACGTATGCGTGGACGCAAACGTATGCGTGCACGCAAACGTATGCGTGCACGCAAACGTATGCGTCCACGCAAACGTATGCGTTCACGCAAACGTATGCGTCCACGCAAACGTATGCGTGCACGCAAACGTATGCGTCCACGCAAACGTATGCGTGCACGCAAACGTATGCGTCCACGCAAACGTATGCGTGCACGCAAACGTATGCGTGCACGCAAACGTATGCGTGCACGCGAACGTATACGTGCACGCAAACGTATGCGTGCACGCAAACGTATGCGTGGACGCAAACGTATGCGTGCACGCAAACGTATGCGTGCACGCGAACGTATACGTGCACGCAAACGTATGCGTGGACGCAAACGTATACGTGGACGCAAACGTATGCGTGCACGCAAACGTATGCGTGGACGCAAACGTATGCGTGCACGCGAACGTATGCGTGGACGCAAACGTATGCGTGGACGCAAACGTATGCGTGCACGCAAACGTATGCGTGCACGCAAACGTATGCGTGCACGCAAACGTATGCGTGCACGCAAACGTATGCGTGCACGCGAACGTATGCGTGTACGCAAACGTATGCGTGCACGCAAACGTATGCGTGCACGCGAACGTATACGTGCACGCAAACGTATGCGTGGACGCAAACGTATGCGTGCACGCAAACGTATGCGTGCACGCAAACGTATGCGTGCACGCAAACGTATGCGTGCACGCAAACGTATGCGTGCACGCGAACGTATGCGTGGACGCAAACGTATGCGTGCACGCAAACGTATGCGTGCACGCGAACGTATGCGTGGACGCAAACGTATGCGTGGACGCAAACGTATGCGTGGACGCAAACGTATGCATGCACGCAAACGTATGCGTGCACGCAAACGTATGCGTGGACGCAAACGTATGCGTGGACGCAAACGTATGCATGCACGCAAACGTATGCGTCCACGCGAACGTATGCGTGCACGCAAACGTATGCGTCCACGCAAACGTATGCGTCCACACAAACGTATGCGTCCACGCAAACGTATGCGTGCACGCAAACGTATGCGTGCACGCGAACGTATGCGTGGACGCAAACGTATGCGTGGACGCAAACGTATGCGTGGACGCAAACGTATGCATGCACGCAAACGTATGCGTGCACGCAAACGTATGCGTGGACGCAAACGTATGCATGCACGCAAACGTATGCGTCCACGCGAACGTATGCGTGCACGCAAACGTATGCGTCCACGCAAACGTATGCGTCCACGCAAACGTATGCGTCCACGCAAACGTATGCGTCCACGCAAACGTATGCGTGCACGCAAACGTATGCGTCCACGCAAACGTATGCGTGCACGCAAACGTATGCGTGCACGCGAACGTATGCGTGCACGCAAACGTATGCGTGCACGCAAACGTATGCGTGCACGCGAACGTATGCGTGCACGCAAACGTATGCGTGCACGCGAACGTATGCGTGCACGCAAACGTATGCGTGGACGCAAACGTATGCGTGCACGCAAACGTATGCGTGCACGCGAACGTATGCGTGGACGCAAACATATGCGTGCACGCAAACGTATGCGTGCACGCGAACGTATGCGTGCATGCAAACGTATGCGTGCACGCGAACGTATGCGTGCACGCAAACGTATGCGTGCATGCAAACGTATGCGTGCACGCGAACGTATGCGTGCACGCAAACGTATGCGTGCACGCAAACGTATGCGTGCACGCAAACGTATGCGTGCACGCAAACGTATGCGTGCACGCGAACGTATGCGTGCACGCGAACGTATGCGTGCACGCAAACGTATGCGTGCACGCAAACGTATGCGTCCACGCAAACGTATGCGTGCACGTGAACGTATACGAACACGCAAACGTATGCGTGCACGCAAACGTATGCGTGGACGCAAACGTATGCGTGGACGCAAACGTATGCGTGCACGCATACGTTCGCGTGCACGCATACGTTTGCGTGCACGCATACGTTTGCGTGCACGCATACGTTTGCGTGCACGCATACGTTTGCGTCCACGCATACGTTTGCGTCCACGCATACGTTTGCGTGCACGCATACGTTTGCGTGTTCGTATACGTTCACGTGCACGCATACGTTTGCGTGGACGCATACGTTTGCGTGCACGCATACGTTTGCGTGCACGCATACGTTCGCGTGCACGCATACGTTTGCATGCACGCATACGTTTGCGTGCACGCATACGTTCGCGTGCACGCATACGTTTGCATGCACGCATACGTTCGCGTGCACGCATACGTTTGCGTGCACGCATATGTTTGCGTCCACGCATACGTTCGCGTGCACGCATACGTTTGCGTGCACGCATACGTTTGCGTCCACGCATACGTTTGCGTGCACGCATACGTTCGCGTGCACGCATACGTTTGCGTGCACGCATACGTTCGCGTGCACGCATACGTTTGCGTGCACGCATACGTTTGCGTGCACGCATACGTTCGCGTGCACGCATACGTTTGCGTGCACGCATACGTTTGCGTGGACGCATACGTTTGCGTGCACGCATACGTTTGCGTGGACGCATACGTTTGCGTGGACGCATACGTTTGCGTGGACGCATACGTTTGCGTGGACGCATACGTTTGCGTGGACGCATACGTTTGCGTGGACGCATACGTTTGCGTGGACGCATACGTTTGCGTGGACGCATACGTTTGCGTGCACGCATACGTTCGCGTGGACGCATACGTTTGCGTGCATGCATACGTTTGCGTCCACGCATACGTTTGCGTGCACGCATACGTTTGCGTGCATGCATACGTTTGCGTCCACGCATACGTTTGCGTCCACGCATACGTTTGCGTCCACGCATACGTTCGCGTGCACGCATACGTTTGCGTGCACGCATACGTTTGCGTGGACGCATACGTTTGTGTGGACGCATACGTTTGCGTGGACGCATACGTTTGCGTGCACGCATACGTTCGCGTGGACGCATACGTTTGCGTGCATGCATACGTTTGCGTCCACGCATACGTTTGCGTCCACGCATACGTTTGCGTGCACGCATACGTTTGCGTGCATGCATACGTTTGCGTCCACGCATACGTTTGCGTCCACGCATACGTTTGCGTCCACGCATACGTTCGCGTGCACGCATACGTTTGCGTGCACGCATACGTTTGCGTGCACGCATACGTTCGCGTGCACGCATACGTTTGCGTGCACGCATACGTTTGCGTGCACGCATACGTTTGCGTGCACGCATACGTTTGCGTGCACGCATACGTTTGCGTCCACGCATACGTTTGCGTGCACGTATACGTTCGCGTGCACGCATACGTTTGCGTGCACGCATACGTTTGCGTACACGCATACGTTCGCGTGCACGCATACGTTTGCGTGCACGCATACGTTTGCGTGCACGCATACGTTTGCGTGCACGCATACGTTTGCGTGCACGCATACGTTTGCGTCCACGCATACGTTTGCGTCCACGCATACGTTCGCGTGCACGCATACGTTTGCGTGCACGCATACGTTTGCGTGCACGCATACGTTTGCGTCCACGTATACGTTTGCGTCCACGCATACGTTTGCGTGCACGTATACGTTCGCGTGCACGCATACGTTTGCGTGCACGCATACGTTTGCGTCCACGCATACGTTTGCGTGCACGCATACGTTTGCGTGCACGTATACGTTCGCGTGCACGCATACGTTTGCGTGCACGCATACGTTTGCGTGCACGCATACGTTTGCGTGGACGCATACGTTTGCGTGCACGCATACGTTTGCGTGGACGCATACGTTTGCGTGCACGCATACGTTTGCGTGGACGCATACGTTTGCGTGAACGCATACGTTTGCGTGGACGCATACGTTTGCGTGCACGCATACGTTTGCGTGCACGCATACGTTTGCGTGCACGCATACGTTCGCGTGCACGCATACGTTTGCGTGCACGCATACGTTTGCGTCCACGCATACGTTTGCGTGCACGCATACGTTTGCGTCCACGCATACGTTTGCGTGCACGCATACGTTTGCGTCCACGCATACGTTTGCGTGCACGCATACGTTTGCGTCCACGCATACGTTTGCGTCCACGCATACGTTTGCGTGCACGCATACGTTTGCGTCCACGCATACGTTTGCGTGCACGCATACGTTGGCGTGCACGCATACGTTTGCGTGCACGCATACGTTTGCGCAAACGTATGCGTCCACGCAAACGTATGCGTGCACGCAAACGTATGCGTGCACGCAAACGTATGCGTGCACGCGAACGTATGCGTGGACGCAAACGTATGCGTGGACGCAAACGTATGCGTGCACGCAAACGTATGCGTGCACGCAAACGTATGCGTGCACGCAAACGTATGCGTGCACGCAAACGTATGCGTGCACGCGAACGTATGCGTGTACGCAAACGTATGCGTGCACGCAAACGTATGCGTGCACGCGAACGTATACGTGCACGCAAACGTATGCGTGCACGCATACGTTTGCGTGCACGCATACGTTTGCGTCCACGCATACGTTTGCGTGCACGTATACGTTCGCGTGCACGCATACGTTTGCGTGCACGCATACGTTTGCGTACACGCATACGTTCGCGTGCACGCATACGTTTGCGTGCACGCATACGTTTGCGTGCACGCATACGTTTGCGTGCACGCATACGTTTGCGTGCACGCATACGTTTGCGTCCACGCATACGTTTGCGTGCACGCATACGTTCGCGTGCACGCATACGTTTGCGTGCACGCATACGTTTGCGTGCACGCATACGTTTGCGTGCACGCATACGTTTGCGTCCACGTATACGTTTGCGTCCACGCATACGTTTGCGTGCACGTATACGTTCGCGTGCACGCATACGTTTGCGTGCACGCATACGTTTGCGTCCACGCATACGTTTGCGTGCACGCATACGTTTGCGTGCACGTATACGTTCGCGTGCACGCATACGTTTGCGTGCACGCATACGTTTGCGTGCACGCATACGTTCGCGTGCTTGCATACGTTTGCGTGCACGCATACGTTTGCGTGGACGCATACGTTTGCGTGCACGCATACTTTTGCGTGGACGCATACGTTTGCGTGCACGCATACGTTTGCGTGGACGCATACGTTTGCGTGAACGCATACGTTTGCGTGGACGCATACGTTTGCGTGCACGCATACGTTTGCGTGCACGCATACGTTCGCGTGCACGCATACGTTTGCGTGCACGCATACGTTTGCGTCCACGCATACGTTTGCGTGCACGCATACGTTTGCGTCCACGCATACGTTTGCGTGCACGCATACGTTTGCGTCCACGCATACGTTTGCGTGCACGCATACGTTTGCGTCCACGCATACGTTTGCGTCCACGCATACGTTTGCGTGCACGCATACGTTTGCGTCCACGCATACGTTTGCGTGCACGCATACGTTGGCGTGCACGCATACGTTTGCGTGCACGCATACGTTTGCGTGCACGCATACGTTTGCGTCCACGCATACGTTTGCGTCCACGCATACGTTTGCGTGCACGCATACGTTTGCGTGCACGCATACGTTTGCGTCCACACATACGTTTGCGTCCACGCATACGTTCGCGTGCACGCATACGTTTGCGTGCACGCATACGTTTGCGTCCACGCATACGTTTGCGTGCACGCATACGTTTGCGTACACGCATACGTTTGCGTGCACGCATACGTTTGCGTGCACGCATACGTTTGCGTCCACGCATACGTTCGCGTGCACGCATACGTTTGCGTCCACGCATACGTTTGCGTGCTCGCATACGTTTGCGTACACGCATACGTTTGCGTGCGCGCATACGTTTGCGTGCACGCATACGTTTGCGTCCACGCATACGTTTGCGTCCACGCATACGTTTGCGTGCACGCATACGTTTGCGTGTTCGTATACGTTCACGTGCACGCATACGTTTGCGTGGACGCATACGTTTGCGTGCACGCATACGTTTGCGTGCACGCATACGTTCGCGTGCACGCATACGTTTGCGTGCACGCATACGTTTACGTCCACGCATACGTTCGCGTGCACGCATACGTTTGCGTGCACGCATACGTTTGCGTGCACGCATACGTTTGCGTGCACGCATACGTTCGCGTGCACGCATACGTTTGCATGCACGCATACGTTTGCGTGCACGCATACGTTTGCGTCCACGCATACGTTTGCGTGCACGCATACGTTCGCGTGCACGCATACGTTTGCGTGCACGCATATGTTTGCGTCCACGCATACGTTCGCGTGCACGCATACGTTTGCGTCCACGCATACGTTTGCGTCCACGCATACGTTTGCGTGTACGCATACGTTCGCGTGCACGCATACGTTTGCGTGCACGCATACGTTCGCGTGCACGCATACGTTTGCGTGCACGCATACGTTTGCGTGCACGCATACGTTCGCGTGCACGCATACGTTTGCGTGCACGCATACGTTTGCGTGGACGCATACGTTTGCGTGGACGCATACGTTTGCGTGGACGCATACGTTTGCGTGGACGCATAAGTTTGCGTGGACGCATACGTTTGCGTGGACGCATACGTTTGCGTGGACGCATACGTTTGCGTGCACGCATACGTTCGCGTGGACGCATACGTTTGCGTGCATGCATACGTTTGCGTCCACGCATACGTTTGCGTCCACGCATACGTTTGCGTGCACGCATACGTTTGCGTGCATGCATACGTTTGCGTCCACGCATACGTTTGCGTCCACGCATACGTTTGCGTCCACGCATACGTTCGCGTGCACGCATACGTTTGCGTGCACGCATACGTTTGCGTCCACGCATACGTTCGCGTGCACGCATACGTTTGCGTGCACGCATACGTTTGCGTGCACGCATACGTTTGCGTGCACGCATACGTTTGCGTCCACGCATACGTTTGCGTCCACGCATACGTTTGCGTGCACGCATACGTTTGCGTCCACGCATACGTTTGCGTCCACGCATACGTTTGCGTGCACGTATACGTTCGCGTGCACGCATAAGTTTGCGTGCACGCATACGTTTGCGTACACGCATACGTTCGCGTGCACGCATACGTTTGCGTGCACGCATACGTTTGCGTGCACGCATACGTTTGCGTGCACGCATACGTTTGCGTGCACGCATACGTTTGCGTGCACGCATACGTTTGCGTGCACGCATACGTTTGCGTGCACGCATACGTTTGCGTGGACGCATACGTTTGCGTGCACGCATACGTTTGCGTGGACGCATACGTTTGCGTGCACGCATACGTTTGCGTGCACGCATACGTTCGCGTGCACGCATACGTTTGCGTGCACGCATACGTTTGCGTCCACGCATACGTTTGCGTGCACGCATACGTTTGCGTGCACGCATACGTTTGCGTGCACGCATACGTTCGCGTGCACGCATACGTTTGCGTGCACGCATACGTTTGCGTGCACGCATACGTTTGCGTGCACGCATACGTTTGCGTCCACGCATACGTTTGCGTGCACGCATACGTTTGCGTCCACGCATACGTTTGCGTCCACGCATACGTTTGCGTGCACGAATACATTTGCGTCCACGCATACGTTTGCGTGCACGCATACGTTTGCGTGCACGCATACGTTTGCGTGCACGCATACGTTTGCGTGCACGCATACGTTTGCGTCCACGCATACGTTTGCGTGCACGCATACGTTTGCGTCCACGCATACGTTTGCGTCCACGCATACGTTCGCGTGCACGCATACGTTTGCGTGCACGCATACGTTTGAGTGGACGCATACGTTTGCGTGCACGCATACGTTTGCGTACACGCATACGTTTGCGTGCACGCATACGTTTGCGTGCACGCATACGTTTGCGTGCACGCATACGTTTGCGTGCTCGCATACGTTTGCGTGGACGCATACGTTTGCGTGCACGTATACGTTCGCGTGCACGCATACGTTTGCGTGGACGCATACGTTTGCGTGGACGCATACGTTTGCGTCCACGCATACGTTTGCGTGCACGCATACGTTTGCGTGCACGCATACGTTTGCGTGCACGCATACGTTTTACGTTTGCGTGCACGTATACGTTCGCGTGCACGCATACGTTTGCGTGCACGCATACGTTCACGTGCACGCATACGTTTGCGTGCATGCATACGTTCGCGTCCACGCATACGTTTGCGTCTACGCATACATTTGCGTGCATGCATACGTTTGCGTGCACGCATTCGTTCATGTGCACGCATACGTTTGCGTGCACGCATACGTTTGCGTCCACGCATACGTTTGCGTGCACGCATACGTTCGCGTGCACGCATACGTAAAATATGCTGAAAATATGAAGTTTGGCTTGTTGCTATGCTGCAATTGTGTCATCTCTCTTTGTTTCATACGTGTTTTTTGCATAGCCAAAGAGAAGATGATGCTTGGCTTAGGTTGTAGGAACAGTAGTGACGGGTTGTTGACGTTCGGTTGATTTAATAACAACATATTTATTATTTTTTTGTCAATAGGTATGTTGCTTGTAAAGCCTAGTACGCAGCTCAAGCGAAACGAAAAATGTCTGTGCTCTACACATCAATAGCGAAAACATAAACGAAAAGGCTACGAAAAATATTAATGGAGAGCTCTATCAGATGTTTGTCAAAAAAATAAAAGAAAAAAACAAATAAATATTGAAATATATTTTAAATACTTCATACAAAAAATATTTTTCAATTTCTTTTTGTGTTGTGTTAATAGTTTTAAGTAATGGTGTGACTCATTATTTACTTATTTCTTCTTTTAAAAGTTGAATATTAAACTTATTTTAATTTTCATGCATTTTGTTTTCTAAAAAAAAACAGAAACTGTCACTTTTTCACCAGCAATAATGTTCCGGACAATAAATTCTGTGTGGAAAAATGTGGAGACTTGACTCAGTAATCTACTACGATTTTCTATTTTCGCATCTATCTGCGTACTGCTGAGCAAAACGAGAACAAAATTTTTCATTTCTGATTTCGTTGTGTCAATTTCTGTATGAACATTTTTGTTTTACTTCAGCTGCGTACTATGCTTAACTCGTGCACGCAAACATATATAATGAACTGGTCAGATGATAAAACTTTGCTCTTTATGCACAGCTACATGCTGTGAGACCAAACCATGCCTGTTTGTTTATTAAAATAAAAACACCAGGCATGATTTAGTAATGGAACTGGCGGAAGCCTTTAATTAAGACAAGGCGGAAGCAGAAAAAAAATTAAGAAGCCTCCAATCCCAATTTGCTCGGGAGAGGAAAAAAGAAAAAGAATCAAGAACCACTGGAAGTGGAAGGGACGAAGTGTACATGAGCAAATGGTTTGCTTACCAGAGCATGCTGTTCCTGGCGGAGAAACACAAACACTAATGACACTTGACACATGACATGACAGTATACACTTCAACACGAATATACTAACTGGCAATGTGTGGACAGGCTAAAATGTTGAGCATGTTGATCGACAATTCAAATAAACAATTTTGATCGGCATAAAGTGGACACTGCTTAACGAATAAGTGAAACCCTCGACTAAACCTAACTGTGTTCTGTCACCTTGTGTTCCATGAAGTTGTTCGGATATTACTTGGTATAATATTTTCTGCACTTGTTTTTATTTCTTCTTTGATTTGATTTTTTCGTTAGAGAAATTAGTCATAAAAATCTCAAATGCAATATTTGTTGACCAATTTATAAGTACCGAATTGCAAAATTATGACCAAATCAACTTAGACAATGACCAGATAAAAAATATTCTATAGATTGCATGTACGTAGTTTAATCAAGATCGTTAGAGGCGTTTTCGAGAAAAACTGAAAGTAGTGGTATGGCAGCTTACTGTTCTAGATGACCTAAAACAAAGATTTCAATTTATGCTCATCATATATAAAAATGCTTTACAACATCAAGTTTGAAGCAAATTCGTCCAACCGCTTACGGGCGACGGACGTTTGTCCAAAAATGACTTATTTGGACTTCTTTATCATTTTAATGTTAGTTTTGATTAAAAGCTTGATTTTTTTTTTGTTTTGACACGAAATTTTTCCAATAGACAATTTTTGTGGCCTTAATTTTGTTATAAAAAATCAAGGTTCATCGGGATTAGTGACAAATTCAACACGATAACATCCATGATGTGGGTAATCGATTCATCAAAAGGACCCACAACGTCATCTAGATGTAATTCATGATAAATCATGTTGAAATCTCATCTATACCAAGTTGAAATCTTCCGCAAGAAATCTCATTTCCATTTTGAAATTACTCAAATGGTTTTGTCTTTAAGTGATCAAACAACATTGTTTTAAAGTACACACACTTAAAAGACTATTGACCTTTTTCAATTCTGTGTTGGTTCTAATAAAAGTAAAACCAAGCGGTTCTAAGTATATTGACCTCCAGGAAACAATTTTTTTTCAAAACCAAGTATAATAAATTATATTCTTTTCAAACGGACGCGAGCACTATTCCATCAGAATAAATAACAAACAACCCCCTCCCCCTACGTTCGTTTGAAATGCATCCTCCTAAGCGATATTATATATATAGAAGACCCAGCTAGAAAAAAAAATAAATCCTTTTTTCAACTCTCTCATCCCAGAATCCAGAGAATGAATAATGAATGCATTGAAAAATCTAATAACGTAACTATTATCATCAATCTTCAGTAACGGCCGCGACCGAGCGACATTCGTTCGCCGTCGCGTCGTCATCGTTGGTCGTTCCGTTCCCCAAGCCATGATAGCCTACGTTCCTATATCTATGTTGATTTGTGCCCACAAAAGCTTAGCTTACTTATAGTTGGTTCATCCCACTCTCCGGGATGCTGCTGCATATTCTAAATAGACTCTAACTCTACTCCTCATCTTTCGCATCGCTATTATAATCGTATTCAAAATAGAATTTCCCGGGTTAGAAATCCAAAACGGCAAACGTTCGTTGCCCATTTGGCCAATGCACCGTCATCAATAATTCCAGACTCTATTTACTTTGCAAATAAACCGCACATCAGAGTAAGTTTGCCATTTTCGCCGCAATAATATTCTATTTCGATATTTTTTTTTTGTTTACCTGAGTTCTGAGCACAATCCTTGCAAATTGCGCAATGAATGGAGGCGGATGTGGGAGATAGGAGAAGTAGGAGCAGAATACTGTATATTTTGCATTGTGCGAATTTCCGACATCGATTTATCAAAATTCGCTCAATAGCAACAACCAACGTAAAAATGGAAACTGCCAGCAACGCGAATGGGGAAATCATTGTGGATCACCATGAAATGCATTTTGCAATCATCAATATTGACTAAGGTTGAGGTTCTTATCCTGAGCTCGTATGCTGATGCTTAAATCGGGAAACGCACTCAACTCAAATTGGACCTATGGGCTGTGCGGTGGGGTGCAGTGGTGCAGGTGCAGTGGATGGTAGTGCTGATGGAGGATGTGGTTGTAACCGCGAATTCAGCAGAAATGGATTGCCTAATTAATTTAATAATCAAGGTACAGCTTATAGTGTGAAAGATAGACTAAAAGGTTTTTGTGCTTCTGATTCTTCTGACTGACGAATGTAATTTAAAGTATAACAGTATGTGTTGGTTCGGGAATGTTTGTTCGAGTCCCTAAAAATATATTCAGGTCGTTTCGGTTTCCAGATGTTTTTTCTAGTGTTTTTCAAGCTGAATTACTGGCAATCAGGGAAGCATGAAAGTTAATTAAACAAGATCCGAACCAGAACCGTAATATCGCTATTTTCTCGGACAGTCAAGCGGCTGTTAAAGCCATTAATTCGGTTACATCATCCTTTAAATTGGTACGGCAATGCCAGGATGAAGTTTTGAGTCTGAACACTAACCTAAGGGTCACTCTTATCTGGGTTCCAAGTCGCATTGGCATTGAGGGGAATGAACGGGCTGACTAGCTGGCCAAGCAGGGTTCAGCCCTTCATAACTGACTTGCAGAAAGAGTCAGCATTCCTCTCGGAGTTATGGAGTTCTCAATTTTTTTCACCGAATCCAATCGTTGGTGAAATAGTCTAACCAACTGCATCATTTCTAGAAATATTTGGCGTACCTATAATAAATCCCGAACTATTAACCTAATATGCAGACCCAGGCGAGACACAGCCAGGATCGTTGCAACATGCACTGGACACTGGCCAATAGGAACAAATTGGCATCCCCTACAACACTCACTGTCGTAGTTGGGAGAAACAGCAGCAAAAGGAAACTTCTTTCATTTCCTCTGTAAATGTCCCGCCTTAGCAATCCTTTGGTAAGACCTCTTTTGACAACCTTAACAAACTTTCCGAAATGAAGATCAAAGATTTGATTTATTTCCTCAACGAGACGAAATGGATCTAGGATTGTCTTCGGTTTCCTTTTGCACCATTTTCTTCCTCGAAATCCCATGGCTGTGAGCTAGCAGACTACTGGTTTTTAGAGGAGGCTCATGGTGCACGCGAGGACTGGACGATCACACGGTCACCAGTCAATAAGCTGCCTAGTTGGCACAGTGAAGATGGTTTTTAGTTGCCTACTTCGGTCCTATTGAGTGTTTTCCTATGTTCTTCCTACCTATGTTTCAACATAGGCATTTGTTTTGTATTTGTCAGTTTCCAATTAGGTACCCATGAACTAATATCGATATATCTTTTTGAGAATTCATTAATTTTCACAAAAACATGTAGTTTTTCTGAAACGATTTAAATGAAATTTTCAGAGTGTGTTGCACAGTCCGTTTCTACGTCCCATCAGTGGGTATAGTCGGTGAAAGGCCCAGTTTGTTTTTTTCAGCACGTTTCTTGAATGCAGGTTGAACCTTAATATCTCGTTGAAGTGGATGCCAAGATACTTCACTTCTTTTTGGTTGCTATCGTAGATCCATCCGGAAGATTCAGAATCAGGCTTCTGCAGTTGGCTGCGTTGCGAATATCTGTACTGGGTCTCTGGAAGCACACAAACTCCGATTTGGAGGTATCTATCCGGATGCCCCATTTCTTGTAGAAGGCGTAGAGTAAGTTGATGTGGTACTCAACTTTGCTTAAAGCTACTATAGGAGACATTGATGTGGCATATGCAAGGGCGTCATCAGCATACAGGGAATTTTTTGCATCCAGCTGGCACGGCTAGTCACACATCATCAGGCTGTAGTTTCGAACATTCGGCAACTTCGACTTTGACGTTCTTCACTTGTGATTTGCAGTTGTCCAGTTGTACAGACGGAAAAGATAACAGATTTTTTTTAGTGATGGTGGTAAATGTCGCTGTCGGATGCATTTTTGACATCCAGAAACAAAGCTAACAGTGACACGACGAGGCGGTTGTTAAGCGCTATGGTGATGTCATGCTGGGAACTTCAGGAGCGGTTGCAAAGTTGAGTGCTCTTTTTCCTAAAGCCAAACTGCATGTCCGGTATGAAGAGGCGTTTTCGCTGCAGAACCTCTTTAGTCTCCCAGTCTCAAGTAATACTTCTTCTAGTATTTTACTTCATATGGTTTTAAGGAAACTAACCTGTTTCTCAGAAACGAAATGATTTGAATGAAATCTTCAGACTTTTCTTAATTTTAGGAAAATCCGCCTATTTCCACACCCACTTTATGATATTCTGGAAATGGATCTATAGATTTGGATGCAATTTTCAATTTATTCCTTATGAACAAGAAAACAAAAAAAAATTGTTTAATTTAAATCCGCTTTCTTAGTTCTTTCTTTCATGGAACGGCTCTATTTTTTAAAAATGACTCACATGAGTTCGATGAAATTTTTAGAGTTCTATTTCGAAGTAAAATTTCCAGAGGCTATTTTTAAACAAAGAACAAGAACACACTCAGAAATTACTTTTATAGAAAATCCGTCTACTTTTCTAATTTATTGGTTTCTCGATAACTCGCCTTACGATTTCAGCCAAATTTTAAAATAAAAAGTGGATCTACAAAAATCCGCCAGCTAGCCACACCAACTTTTATGATTTTTTTGTTTTTTTTTTTGGATTACATGCGTATCACCGAAATTGACACAGGTAAAGAAAAAATATTTTCAAAATGGTGGTTCTTAAACTTCTACTTCATTGCTCCTTCAGCGATTTCAATGAAATTAACGCAGGTGAAACAGAATTATAGAAGCAACAAATATCTTCCAAACACAAAAGGGTTTACAGCGTTGTGGCGAGTTGGACAATTTTTGTAAAAATAGCTATTTTCTTATTTTTTTGATTTAAAATGCAATGTTATTTTTTAGGTTAATAGCTGTTTTTACAAGGTTTTTCCGACTCGCCGCGACAACCAACAAAATTCTTTCCGAACCTTGGTTTTGTAAAAAGGACAGTTTAAGGTTTCATTCCATATACCATTTATAAAAATACATCTTTGTTTAGGTCATCTAAGGTGAAAATGCATTTTCAACACATTCCCACCTCAAAAACATTGACCGACCAGCGGTTTTGTCAATAATAAAGCTTTGAGTTGGCATATATTTTTTCAACAGCCCGTACAGTTAATATATAATTCTTTTTGTCGCACAGTAATCTTTCTTCTCGGACATACTGTACGATTAATTTCAAACGGATATTCTCTAAATCCAAGAATCCTCTTTATCCTCGGAGAGCTTTCGGGTGGAAAATGTCTTCCTGGTTTTATTTATAGTAGGGGATACTCTATTAACTCTATACTCTATTCTTCTTCATCTTCTTTTCTTTTGAGGGACTTGAGAGCACTTCTGCTTCTACTTAGATTTTGACATGCGCGACCGCAACCGGCATATGTAGGTATAGTTTGGTGCTTCTATAGAACGGTTACATAATTTGTTTTCCGCCATAATTCATCAAGAGGCGACAAGAATATTTTTCTCTTTTAAGTTATGTCTGCCGAGATAGGTATTGCTGTTCTCCTTGAATTATACGTTATGCTGATGCTTTCAAGACCTCTAAACCTGTGCATTGCTTATAGACGCTATCACTTGCAAGAAATACCATCAAGTCCAAACTGTTGCAACTGAAACTGAAACCAACATCAGAAGATGGAGAGCATCTTAGAGTACCTATAGAATTTGAACCTGAAGCGATTTTCGTGTGGAGTTTGGAGTATTTGGCGTTTCGTTTCAATGCTCTCAAAGAAGATCAGGTGGTTCCACTTCCACCACCACCACCACTGTGGATTTAGTATCAATTTGCTGTGTGCGCGCAAGCGCGTTGGAATCATATTCTAGAAGAACTGACAAGTCCATTTGTATCTATCTATGACTTGTTTTTATTTTGTTGCTGTGGTTAGAACGCGGAGCTATTTGAGAAGAAAACATTGCGGATTATTGGTTGCGCTAGGCCACCAGAACGCTTCGGCTGGTTTTTTGGTGTAGGCATTAGTTTTCCGACGAGTTCTGGCGCAAAAGAGTAATGGTTGAGCGTTTTTGTAAGGCCCGCAGCTATAATGATGATTAATTGAGTAAACGTCAGAAACGTGATGATATCGTAATTATTTTTACCTTTTGGTTTAAAGTTCTTATTTTTTTTTTTTTTTTTTTTTTGTCGTTTCATTTGGTCATTCGATAACTTTTTTGATTTTATACAAATTGTGATGCATTTTGGTGTACAGTTACTAGTAAATCGGTGGTTTTCTTTTTGAAGGTATACTGCAAACCATTAATACGAACAACAAGTCAGCAAAGTTGAGTCAGTTTCCAGCTCAATTTATTGACTCACTCAACCTTGTTGTTGCAATGATTTATATCTTTTGATATATCGGACTCTAGACATTCTGTAGAGACAGAAGCCGCTTGCTTTGACAGCTTGATGAAGGATAAATTGCAGAAAACGCGTGACATAAAATTGTTGTGGTTCTCTCGCTATTAATTTCACCCAACGCGGCGCCCAAGGCGCCTTCGTGATGCATGTTAGTAGACAAGTATTTTGTTGTTTGTTTTTTTTTTTTTTTTTTTTTTTTTGTTATAGAGAGGTATGTCTTTTCCATGGTTCTTAGGGCGCTTCCAATGTTGTGGCTCACTTTTTGGTGCTCATAGTCACGCTAGAGGTGTACCACACGTATTATCTTTATTTTATAGGTAAGGTCTAATAAAGTATGCAATAGTTAATCAGAAAAGAGTAGGTATATATGTTGATGGTTACATGCACCTACTCATTTATTAGTCTTGCCTACAGCTAGACTTCGGTTGTTCCCTTGAGAATCACAAAAAGTAGCAATTAAATGGGAAACTAATAACGAAAATATTGAGAGTTTGCGTCCTAAAGGTTCTATCTGCTGCATCAGAGAACTAATTCGAGGTGCGTGCGTGATATTAAGTGCATTCCATATAATGCGGTACCCAAATTAAATTGTATATTTGACTATAAGAACAAAAAAAAAAGAACTTTTGTGAACTTTATCAGACTATTAAAAAGTAAAACATTTACCCTTTGAGAGGATTCAGTCGTATTCCTACCAGTGCTGTCGGAATGGCTAATATATTAGCATTTAGCTCCTTTACTGTTGAAAGGGCGACTCTGTCTCAAAAAAGCTCCCCAAGTCTCCGTAGAAATATTTTTAAATCCTGATTTCTCACATCCATGCTCCTATTAAAAATTTCACATCTCTGTTAAACTTCAAAATGTCATATTTTCATTTATGATCATATTTATTTTATGAAATATCTTGAATTTAATACTACGTTTCCACCGGGCACGTGGGCACTAAACCGAGATTTAGTAAGATTAACACAAATCTCCTTCAAATCTCGAAGATCAGACGGGGGACCAGGGGGGCAGTTGGGGCAATTACCCCCCCCCCCCCTGGATAATTCTACGTTTCTGTTAAACCAAACAGAAATCAAAGTCCGGAGTTGTATATACAATATATATCTGTACATATTTAGTGGTAGAGTATATATTATATAATTATATATTTTATAGTGTAATAACATTAGGTTTTTGGATAATCAGTGTATAGGTAGTGGTAGGTATAGATATAGAGATACAGGGCAAATTGTGAAATTACCTATATTTTTTACTTTGGCTATTTATAAAAGTAAAATTTTTATATTTTTTTAAATAAAATAGCTTACAAAATTCTAAGAATCTTACTTATAAAACTTTTTTTCCTAACTCTTCTCGGTATAGAAGTATTAATTATTTAAGCTAATTATTTCAAAACAGACTATTGGCTAAAAAAAATGCCAAAAATCAGGGGAGTGTACTTAAAAAAAAAAAAAAAAACAACATGGTTTCAAAGAACATAAAAAGGCAAATTAAGTGTCAAATGCAAAATTTCGATTTTGAAGCGATTTTGATGGTAAGAATTTTTTGAATTAAAACATTTTAGAAAATTTTTTTCTTGCAACAATTTGATTTTTAGCTTTTTAAAGGGTGGTTTTAAAAATCTCAAAATTACACAACATTTAGATGGTATAGGTACACATTTTTGGTAAGAATTTGGAATCGATATCATTGTTTTTTTTTTTTTCAAATATTTGAGTTTAACACCATTTATTAAGAATTGTGTTCATTGAATATAAATAAAAAAATTATCAGTTGTAGACTACGTCATTATATATGTAAAAAAATAGACTGGGTTCGGAATCATTTTCTGTTCTTGCAATATTTGAGACGAAAATTGTTTTTCAACTGTTAAAAAAAAGCGTCTGTTGAATTTTTTTTAATATTTACCCATTTGGTATTGTGTTATTATGTGTAAAATAAAATTAGTCTGAAGTGAATATCTTATACCGTTCTCGAGATACTCCAGAAAAATGACATTTTACAGCTCCTTTTTAAATTGCTATAGTAAAAAAACCGTTTATGGAATTTGTTAGAAAACCTTTTCAGCACGTTATAACAATATTATCTGTAAAATAAAATTTATCCGAGGTCGATATCTTTATGCGTTCTCGAGATTTGGTGGACGAAAAAAGTACCCCGAACGTACGTACACACATACAGACATTTTGCTAAAAATGACGGATTCTGATTCTAGAGACATCAAAACGTGAAGATATGTCAAAATTTCCAATTCGACAAATCGCACCGTTTACATAGGTACAATAACTTTCAATGGAAGTTAAAAATATCGACAGAAAATTAGTCGTGTACCTAGTAGTAGGAATCTTCTTTAACAAGATAAAAATACACTTAATTTGAAAATTTTAATAATTGTTAAGAATGGCAGTTTTTTTTACAATTCTCTCAATAATTTGGCGAAGCTAAAAATTAGCTAAGCCTTTTCATACGCAATTCCATCTAAAAAAAACAAATTTTTGGTTCGAACTGTACATCCACTATCGGTCAAAAAAAAATTGTTCTTTTCATATTTGATTTTGAGTTTATATTTAATATTTTTAAGAAAGACATACAGATAACCATTAAAAAGGCGTTAGTATTTGATAGACGATTTTTTTTAAAGGTAGGCAAAATTAAACGAAAATTGCCCGGCCGAAATTCTAGATCTGCGCCTGTCGAAGATTAACTATACAAATTGTAATCTCCTCAAATGAAGATTTCAAATAAATGTCATTCAAATCTTATAAAATTAGTTTGTCAAATCAAACAAAATTATTTTTCGGAGAATAATTGTGGAATCGACCCATTTAAACGCCCTTTTCAAAAAATGAAACACCACATTTCTGAAGATACCTACTACGTACATATATAGCAACTTATGGATTCGTAAAAAAAAATAACTTGAGATTTTGATCAAACTTGCTATTATCATGATAGGGGAGACAAAAAAGTGGGTGTAGGATTCCTGTTCGTACATGCGGTTACAGACTAAACGGCTGGATGGACTTTCTTCAATATTGTCACCTACAATTTTATTTTGGATAATGTGTGCCATTTTTTTTTTTTAGAATCAAAATAACGGTACCTGTCATACAAATTGTATAGCCGCTGAATACTTTTTTCTCAAAACGGCTTTTACAGTTTTTAAAAAAAAAATTGAGTTAGTTACTTAAAAAGATGCTACTTTAAACATTTTTTTGAAACATAATTATTAATATAACTTCTGGTTTCGTTCTCTGGAATCGTTTTAATTTTCTCCAATACGGTTAAGTTGATTTTTTTTATAAAAAAAAACGTTAAAAAAATTTAAACTGTAAAAAGCTGTATCTTGATTAAAAAAAAAAAAAGTTAGTTCTTAAGATTTTCTAGAATAATTGAAAATTCTTTTTCCTCAGGCCAAAAATAATGGTATATAACAATGTTGAAAATCCGTTTAGAAAATTTTAATTTTTTTCGAAAATGGCTCCGATGATTTTGATAAAAAAAAAACATTCTTGTTCTTTAATTTGTGTGATATTTAAAAAAAAAACTATTTTAGTTTCCTTTTTTAGTAAATCACCTACCTCTTATAGAACCACTTTTCATACTTTTAACTTTCTCATTAGTTTTTGAACCGATTATCATTATTTTGTAAAGAGAAGCTTCTTAAAAGTACAAATAATATTGTATCACAATTTCAATTTTTTTTATCTTTAAAATAAATTAAATCTTCTTGTGAAAACAAACTCGATTTTTCAAATCGAGTTATTAAATTGAATTTATTTTTAATAAAATCTTCGAAATCAACAGTTGAAAGAAAAAACTAGTTAAATTGAGATGTAAGGCGGTTCTCCTCCCTCAGAATTTTTGTTGAAAGGGAAATATGAATCTTTTTTTTTCTCTTTTGCAGCTACAGAAAATAATGCAACGATTTGGTTGAATGTCCGCGAAGTTACATATTATTCTATGTGACACAAACTGCGAAAAGCGAAACTGGTTTGGGGCGATCGTTCAGTTTTTGTCAGTTGCTCCAATTGACGTATTCAGTCGTCTTTTCGGCATGTGCGCGCACTCTCATATAAAGTCTCTCCCAAACCAACGCAAATCATTCACAATGATAAAAAAAATGATAAATAAACAAGGCTAAACAACATCAATTACTGCTGTCGGCGAATATTCCGCGCCGCGTTTGGCAACCAAACAGTTTCGTGACTGAAAGTTGCATGTGAACACTTAGCCTAAATGATCAAATCGTGTATATAGTTAAAAACCTGTCATTATTTTTTGTCATACAAATAATAAAAAGCGAAAATGACGTTTAATTTTACCATTATAATGACCACGTGTAACCACAATAGAAAAGAGAATAAAAATGCTCATTCTAGCCACCATGACAGAATCTCAAAACGTCATTATTTTGTCTTCGTTTAATTCCATGTCAATAATGAATCGATTTTGTCATTATTTTGCCATTTTAATGACAGATTTTTTGACAGTGCCGTCATTCGTGTAAATGTGACATAGCAATTGACAATATTGAAACACGATTGAACAGATATACATACATATTTACATTATTTTCAACATGGTACATACGTATATTATTTTATATATTAGTTGAATGGGAGCCGAAAGAAACTATTGATAACTAAATACTAACCCCCTTATTTATAAAAAGAAAACAGTTATTTCAGTTCGCGTGTTAAGGAAAACTACACCATTGAATAGAAGTGTTCCGGACCCAAATGGAACACTAAGCAAATGCCTATTCGTATTCCATGGTGTAGTTTTCCTAAACACGGGGAAATAACTATTTTTTCTTTATAAAAAGAATAAATTATCAGATAAATAAATACAACATGAACAAATTGTTTAATTCAAAGAATAAGTACTATCTGAGGTTTAATTGACTATTGAACATTTGGTTCTAAGTAAACTTCAACATGATTTTCTTACTGAAAATGACCAGTTCAATGACCAGAAAATAACCAGGTCTATCGCCAAATTTTCTTGGCGTTTTCGCCAAGAAACCAAAAAGATAAAATCCATCAAAGACGAAGAAAATAAAGAGGCGTCTATTAAATATTCATAATAAAATAAATAAAATAAATCGGGTGGCACAACGGCTCATGAAGAACCAGGGCCTAGTGACTAACAACTCGCAACCATTCCTGTGTGCGCCTTTCGACAGGAATGGAAGGGACCTACAATTTTATGCCGAATCCGAACGGCACTTATTCGTGACAAGTGATACTCTTAGAGGATTTGTCAATTCCTCGCAAGAGGCAGTAGCCCTGAAAAAAACTTTTTTAGTTTTTAGGTGGACGAGGCTGGGAAGCGATCCCAGACCTCCAGCGTGACAGTCGAACGCCACGATATTTTAGTCTACATATAAATTCATCCCACGATATTTCTTGTGTCCATAATTTGAATTTGAGTTAAAATTTGTTAAAAAAAAAAAATTAAGTTTAAAAAATTACAATCTAAACAAATGTTCTGCAGTTCTAAATGTTTACTAAAACAGGCAGGTAGTATACTCTTGTCAAGCTATATTGTAGTCGTTAACTACAAGAGCAAGTTTGTGCGATCCAATCGCGCATTTTATGTTTTGTTGCAGTTGATGAATTTATATAATGCTACGTTTGTACCTTAAGATAATCCGGATTAAAAAGAGAAGATTAAAAATTAATCTTGAAGTGTTTTCACCAGAGAAAAAAAAATTAGTTTGACGTTTTTACTCTGAATTGTCATTCAAAAGTCAATATGACAAGAGTTGCCCACGTTTTCCTCTGTTTTTTTTTTTTTGTTTGCCTCTTTGTGATATCAGTACTAAAGTGGATGCATAAGTAAAAACTAAGTGGAGGGCAAACAATGCAATACAAACAAATATAAATACACAAATACAATTTCATTCTCTGTATACGTATACGAAACTATTCGTTTGCCCTCAAGTTAGGCTTGTTTTTTTTGCTGTTTTGTTGTTGTTGTTTTATTTTTCTTATTTTAGCTCCGTTTGCCACTGACGTTCGTGGGATAAGCTCCATTGTCAATGGAGAAAATGACATTTGGATAGGTGCGTTCCACGAAATAAGGTTTGTTTGTTTTGACTATCTCCTACTTCCGAGAAGATTTCGATAAGATTAATTTCTAATCTATGTTGAGATTTCAAAGAAGATTTATTTATGGTAAATTCACTTTAATCTGGATTAAGTGGTTGGTGAAATCGTAGTATAAATGTGATAGAGAGTACTTGTTACTGTTGGCTAAAATTACCTTTAAACTACACAGCCTCAAAAATAGCAAATACATAATTTATTTTGTTTACTTTTCAAGCGGTTATATCTCAAAAACCCAACCGGATTGAGAAATCATGTGTTCGGATATGAAAAATCTTCCTAAAATTTAAATATGGTTTCTGTAACAAAAATCTTGTTCACCAGTGTTATTATAACTGCTGAAAAGTGCGCTTTTGTGATATCATTACTATAGTGGATTGGTATTTTTTTTTATTAGGTCGTGAAATTTGTATTAGGTTTGTGAATTATTAATGTATTAATGTGTCGCCTTGAACCAAGGTCACAGCAAAAAAATTTTTTCTCGGGTTAAGTGCTTCAGTTTAAATTTTCCTTTAAACGAATTTCACCTTAATATAGGCAGTTGAAAAGGTAAATTTAACACTTAAAAGTGGGGACTTTTATTTAACTGATGTGCAACCTGGTTTACTGTTTAAACAAATGAATGTCACGATAACTGTTGTTCTATAAATGTTAAACATGTATATGTTATATGTATTGTATATGTAAATGTAATTAAATCGAAATATTGTTTATTCTTTCGTTATTATTACAATCAACAAAATATACAAAATAAAGAATCTTTTACTTATTGTCATATAAATACTACTACTATTACAACTACATATACATAAGTCAATATTCATATCCACTTGTTGATCTGAGTACTATTTAATGAATAAATTATGTTTTTTTTAATATAACAGAATTCGATTCTCAAAAAATTGTTTTAATGTAAGCTGACTAAGCAGCGCACCAGGTTCATGTTTAATTTTAAGTTAATTGTTTTCAGATACAAACAAAGTTATTTCTCCAAAAAAGAAAATTCACCGGTTTCAGTGTTGCCAGATGTTATTCAAAAATCTGTGTTAACTTTTATGAAATAGGTTAATCTATCCAATAAATAGGTACCTCACCTACGTCTTGAAAATTGTATCACAACAAAAACATAAGTGTTAAAAAAGTACACCCAAAAAAATTTGTTGTAAAAACGTTGAAAACCGCTGTTAATTCTACTGCATTCATTGTCACAAATTACCCGACAACCACTGCTTTCAATTCTACTATGCCCTGGTTGTAGAATTTAAAAATAATTTGTGAAAATTACAAATTCATTTGTAGGTTTTACAACTAGAAACAATTGAAAAAGAACAGCATTCATTGTTGAAGAAACAGCAAAACATGTGAAATATACAAATTCGTTTGCAAAAACTACAGTTTTTTGCTGTAATTTTCACAACACTCTGCGTTCAAAAATGTCTTAACGTTGTAAAATCTACATTTTTATTTGTAGAAATAAAATCCAATATACCTACCGCTTTTTGTAGTGGAATCTACAGGATGTTCCAATTTTAAAAATAAAAATACGTAAAATACTTTTAAAATTCATTTTATTTAATTTTTTTCATGAAAATAAATTATTATAATGTACATATCATAAACTATAAATGTATTCATTTAATATAGAACAAATCAAATGAACTTATTTCTAAAGACTTTCGTACCGTCATTTAATGTGTTAAGATGAATAGGTGGACTTGTAAAATTACTTATTTCTAAAATAACATTATTTCTAATTATTTTGGACATATCCACAACATAACAACTAAAATGATAATTAAAATACAATATTTCATATTCACAGCATATTAAATATACTTCTTTTTTCTCATCAGTAATAAAAGCGTTTTTCATTAGTTTTTATTATGTTTAAGTTGTTTTTTACTTTATAACTAGTACCTTTATACATAAGCGATTTACTGATAACGATTGTTTTAATGTTTGCGTGAATTATATCACTTAACATTGGAAAAAAAGGTAAGTTTTCAATATTTTCAGATAAAGGATCTTCAACTATTACAACATTTTCTTTTTGAAATCCATTGTCATTCAATAACAAGTTTGAAAATGACAAGCAAGCCTTCGTTGAAAGAGATAGACATATATTCTTACTATTTTTATTCACATGTGTGTATTGCTTGCTGTTTTGGTGGTAAGATTCATATCTAAATGTCCAAGTATATTTGACTGGTCCTGATCTCCTAATGGCTGACGGATAGTGGACAAGAAAATGATATTTTGGTTTTAAATGAGTTTTAAAAATTGTTTTATACTGTTCATGGTGCATTTTTATAGTGTCAGATAAATCTGAAAGTATATCTTCATCAAAACTTGGTAAAAGCACAATATCTATAATTTTAATTAGATTAGTATAAAAATTCCAAATTTCATCGTTAGGAGGAACTAGGTCCCCAATCATAATTGGTAAAAAATGAACAAAAGTCATCATTTCTCTTGCACTAAATTTGAACTTCGATTTGTTTAAATGTTCATAAGTGATAGGCTCGGAATAATTACCTATCTCAAACTGTCCATAACTAAACATTTGTTTTCTAAAGTTTAAGACATTAAGGCTAAAATATTGTTTTTGTAATAGGCCAAGTATTATTTCGCTCAAATCGTAATGGCAAACGCCTTCGAATAAATCATGCATTACATCGAAACAGAAGTTATCAATAACATGGTATGATGTAAGTTTATTAAAAATACTGTTTTCTCTAAGTCCAGTTTTTTGAACATCGTTTATTAGTAAGTCAGTAGCGTAATTATCTTTTGACCTCAAAAAATTTGTGTGTTCAACAGTATCTACTTTCATATCAGACTTATGACGTTTACAGTTTCGACAATAATAGAAACTATTAAAGGATTTTGCGAATCCTAGCATTGCGTTTAAACCTTTATTGTCTCCTAATATCAATCCCAAAACGAAATATACTTTATTGACAATATCGTCTGTATTTATTTCTATCCCATTTTATTCCAGGTCCTTAAAAGTCTCTACGAGTTCGTAAAAACATACATCATTGCCGAATTCCATGTGATCTTTTGTTCTGACAAAACCTGCCGAAAATATATATTTTAATTTGGACTGAAAATGTTGTGGAATAGTTGGAAACGAATAATATATGCCATTGACACTATTTTGACCAGAATGGCTTCCCAAAGTGTTAGTTAACTCTACATCGTCTGCATATAAGAAAAATGGAATCACTAATTTGTCTTTAAATGTTTGTTTACGTTTCAAAAATTCTTGTCCATATATGAAATTGGAAATTAAACTGCTTTTTTCAAGGTATTTCATATTTTCGATGGTTGCATTAAAAACATCTGGTAGTTCAAAAAATCTTTTTATTTGAAATTTGATTGGCATTAAGTACATTCGAATGTTACTTTCATTTAAACAGGGCTCAAATTTTTGTATTTTTGGTTTAATTTCATTATTCAAAGTTATTTCAATTGGATGTTTAAAATAATTACGTTTTTCCAAAAACTGTATGTATTTGTATTCAGTGCCAAAATCAGAAAAAGGATTTTGAAATGCTGTCAAGATCTCTGTTCGAGAATGCAAGTTGTTTTCAGAAACCAGAAGTTCTGTTATATTAGAAACTATTGAGGAAATTAAAGATTGAGTTATACCCTGTATCTCAGATACATTTTTTCTCGAAAGATTAGGCCTAGCATATAAATCACTTAAAAAACTACAACATTTATTTTGAAGATGAGTCTTACATTTATTTAAATCTAATTTAGTTTTAATAAAATTAATAGTATTTGTTTCAATAGGTATTTCGATTGAACCTTCGTTTTCATTTAGTGGGATATCAGCAACATTTAAGTTTTCATTATTTAATAACTGTTTATTCACATTTTCTTGTGTTTTGATTTGTTCTGTATCTGACAAAATAATATCTTTATGTTTATTAATTAAGTGGCGCTTAAAATGTGCAAAAGATTTAAAAGTTTGTGGACATTCATTTTGACAGCATTCGACATTGCTGTTCGTATTAAGTCCGTGTAATTTAAAATCATAAAATAAATCAGTAATTGTGTTGAATTCATTTTTACACATAAAACATATATACATTTTGCGCGTCTAAAAAAAACTGTAAGTACAGAAGAAACTAACAATTAATCTTTTCTAAATTGTTGATGAACCTTATCAGAGATGAATATTTCTTGGAATCTTCGATATTTATTTCATAAACGAATGTTTGTATAAATTTCCAAATAAGTTCACTTTGTTTTGGATATTCCAAGTCAAAAACATAAAAAATTTTAAAGCACGTATCTAAGCATAAAATAAAATTATTGAATTTTATAAGTGTGCCATCAAAATAAATATAAAATTCCTTTATCTTTAAAATATCTTCACCCACAGCAATTATGGATGGTTGGTAGGTTATCTTATAATCTAAACTCTTACCTTTTTGAACCTCTATCCTCCTTTCAATATCGTTTAGTTCAATGCAGTGCAAAAGAAATGAGTCTTCACCATCCTTTATGCTCACTCGCCAAGCTGTTTTTCCTGGACATTTGATAAGTTGTGTTGGTAACAGCACAGAGTTTAAAAAGAACAATAATGGAAACAACCTGGAACCTTGAACAAAAATAAAAATATCAAATTACAAATTCAAAATAAGAAAAAAAAAAAATAGGGATAGATACCTTCATCAAGCAGGGGTATGGAGTTCAGGAGTTTTTTGTACTCTTTATTTTTGAGAACACCTTCTTCCTGATAGTACTTTATCAATAAGGTGTCCAGTTTAGAATGCGTCGAAAATAATTTGTTTGTTGATTGAGGGTGTTGCGATTTAAAATCTATGTTTATCTATTTACAGAAAAAATAGAATGAACAAAAGTCAAATTTCTGTAATTTAAATTATGAACCTACCAATGAAAACGAGTCTGCATGCTTATATAATGGCCACTCGGCTAAAATTTTCGAACAATTTTTGTCATTATTTTCTTTTATTTCATTACGTCTGTTCAAGGTTGTTTTTTCCCATTTATCCTCTATGTCTGCCCATGGACGATCATTGAATTTTAAAAACTGTTTAATTTCTTCAAATTCTTTTTCATCGATTTGAAGATTGGGTATGGGATCTTTATTATTTTGTTCTCCGGTAAATGGAACTTTAAATTTGGCTGTATGTTTGGTTCTCCCCCTATTGAAGTTATGGTACGCGTTATATAAAATTCCGCTCGGATGAGAATATTTTCCATGTGCTGGAACAAAGTAAGTTGCCTGAAATTAAAAAAATAAAGTTAAAAGTTAAAATATACGTTTTGTATTTAAATGGTTAAAAAATCACCTTGTCTTCTCTATGAAATGTTGTTGTGATGTCTTTTGCAATGATGTCTAATTCGTGTTAATGAAGTTTTCGAGTTTTAGTTTTGTAGTACTCTACAATAAGTTGCACTACTTGTTTTTGTTGTCGTTGATTGAGCACTTTGCTTGAATTATATTTGTCCAAAATATTTCTTCCCGCTAAGGATAACAACAAAATATCCTTTACAAGCTATTTAACACAAAATAAATTTATGAACATGTAATTTGTATTTCAAACATATGACTAAATTCGAGGAGGAATAAGATCCACTAGAGCTCCTTGGAGTTGTACTTAAATCATTTGACAAGCCATCAACCCAATTTGAGGTGCTCATTTCACTGGTGACCGTGCTACATTGTGTAAACTAAATAAAAAAATAATTTGACTTTCTAAGTTGGTAGGTACCTACATACATCGACAAAATAGGATTCTACTTACTTCTTTTTGTTTCCACTTCTCCAATTCGTCTTCAAACTCCAATTGAAGACCTAGTTCGCAGTCAGGGAATATTTTTGATAAGTGCTCCGTATAAGAAGCAGTAAACTCCTTTTTGTCAATCCACGGCCTTTCAAAACATTAATTTTTTAGGTAAATGCTTATTAGGTACAAGGAAAATAAAACTTACCCGCTAAAAATGGCGCAACACTTTTGCACAATGTGAAATTATTTACAATTTCATACACATCCACGTCTAATAGCATTGCATCATTGTACTCGACATTATCCACAGGGTTATTTTTCACAGGTGGCTTGTTTTCATCAGGAATGGTATTTAAAATGCTCGAACTAGCATTTTCTAGTGTGAATACAAGCTCATCATCCATTTAAAAAAAAATTATTATCACTCAAAATTAAACTATTTGTGCACAAATATGAAACGCGACTTATTTCTCTGTAACAGAATGAACAAATGCGAATAAAAGAATAAAAACTTCTTTCTGGGTAACTGAGAAACGGTAAATGGTTCAATACAGATGTCACATTCACAACTTTTTGTTAATTACACAGCTAATGGTTGTAGATTTGAATGCATTTGTTGTGAAATTAACATATTTTAATGTCAGTAATGTTATGGGCTGTTTGGGTGGTTGTGGGATCTTAGTAAATGAACTGTGAAATCTACAACATATTGTGGTTGCTTCATTCTTTGCATGAAATAAAATTGTATTGTATTGGTTGTAGATTCAACACTTTTGTGATGCAGATACAACGAATAAATATTTGTACTTTTCACAATTAAATTCGACAACGCGCTGTAGTTCTTACGACTAAAATTTGCACTTGTTTCTACGTATTTGGTGCAAAAACTAAAGCAATTGCTGTAAGAGTTACAATTAATTGTGAATTTGAATACGTTTGCTGTTTATTATACAATTTTGGCTTTTATTGTAAAATTGACTGCCACATGTTGTTAAATTTATAGCGTCGATTTTTTTTGGGTGTAGCCAAGTTCTTCTATTACAAAAAAGTAATAAGATCTAAAAGTACGCCAAGTTCTAAGTTTATTCATGTAAAATATCAAATATTTTAAGTAGAGTAATATCGAAGAACCTCAAAATTATTAGAGACATCTATTATTTAATGATCACCGACTTAAATTGAGTTGGTTTACTAGTCAAGCTTTCATTTCAAAATTGAGTAATTAGGTAAAAAAAAGCAAAACTTGCCAAGTAAACCAACTCAATTTAAGTCAGTAATCATTAAATAATAGGTGTCTCTAATAATTTTGAGGTTCTTCGACATTACTCTCCTTAAAATATTTGATATTTAACATTAATAAACTTAGAACTTGGCGTACTGTTAGATCTTTTTTACTTTTTACTGCTGACTTGTTACGCAAAGGTTTTTATATAGAAGAATTTGGCTACTTTTTTAACATTTATGTTTTTGTTGTGATTTCAATACTTTTTTGCAAAGTTTTTTATCAGGAAAAGTGGGTGGAATAAACACCCAATGAAAGCCTCATAAGAAAAGTAAGTTTTTAATTTGCCTTTTGTATGTACTACAAGTCCTACCACTCTACCAACTTGCTCCATTGAAATGATAATAATTAATAAGAAGTGAATGGATGAAACCAAACATTTCAACAACATTTCATGATTTCAACTTTTTCTTTGTATACACCTGAAAACGAACCGCTTTACCAAATTTAATAATCCTTCACCAATCGGAAGTGCTCTCAATATATTTAATATTAATTCTGTGAAAATGGGTGGTTGCCACGCCCACTGAATGAAAAATCTCAAAATTTTAATTTTTCCTTTGCGTGCATGTCAAGTCCCATCGCCAAATTTCATTATTCTACGAAAATCAGAAGTTCTCTACGTAGTTGTTATGAATTTTCAGAAAATGGGCGGCTGCAACGCCCCAAAATGGATAATTTAAAATTTGCCAATATCTTTTTTTGTATTGACCAAATGATCTACCAGTCTACCAAATTTCATTATTCTATGACAACCAGAAGTGCTCCATATAACTGATATCAATTCTGCGAAAATGGGCGGATGCCACGCCCTCTGAATGAAAGATCTCAAATTTTAAAATTTTGCATTTGCTTGCACTTCTAGCCCTACCGTTCTACCGAATTTCATCATTCTACGACAATCAGAAGTGCTCCTCATAATTAATATCAATTCTATTCAAATGGGTGGGTGCCACGCTCCTGAATTTAAAACCGCAAATTTTAAAATTTTGCCTTTGCCTGCACTTAATGCCCTACCGCTGTACTTAGTTTCAGCATTCCACGGAAATTAGAAATGCTCAAAATAGTTTATATCAATTGTATGAAAATGGGCGGAAACCACGCCCCCTGAATGAAACATCTCAAATTTTAAAAATTTTCCTCTGCCTGTACTTTAAATCCCTACCGCTATGTTAAATTTCATCATTCTACGACAGTCAGAAGTGCTCTAAGTAATTTATATCAATTCTATAAAAATGGGCCGGTACCACGCCTCCTGGATGGAAATCTTAAATTTCCTTTGTATACACCACATGGCCTATCGTTGTGTGAAATAACAAGATTCTACGACGTCGGGAAGTGCTCCATAATTTTGATGATCTGTGAGTGAGTGAGTGAGTAAGTCAGTTACGGTTTTTGCGATTTTTGCAGTCTTATAACTCAGGAAGCACTAATGCTAAAGAATTGAAAATTGGTAAGTTGCCTAAACCTGGTGAGCTTGGCAAATGCTGCGAGTTTGAAGTTTCTGACTTTATTGGTACTGAAGTTAGAGGGGGGTCGAAAATCGCCTGAGTTTGATCCTGTAAAAAGGGTGTAATGCCAGAACTTGGCTGGGCACTACCGTGTCCTTTGATATTTTTTAGTTTAAAATTAAAAAAATATGTTTACAGACGCGTGGTAGGAAAGAATAAAATGCGCGACTCGATCGCACGTTCTTGTAGTCAACAACTAGAATTAAGCTAGAAATTGACGGTGTGTATTAATGGTTCGATCGTATTTGTAAATGGTTAACGAGAAAATATTAAAAACATGTTAATATTGCAATTATGAAAAGTTTTGGCTTACTACAAAAAAAAAAACAAGAAAATGTGTTTGATTTTATTTGTTCATAAGTATAGTATAATTATTTTTACAAATTTTAAATGCATACCGCAATATTATAAATAAATACCGCAATGCAAAATTAACTAATTTATTGACGAGTTATTCGGGAATAAGCCAATAAAGTCAATTTGCTCAAATAACCTCAAAACTTTATTTTCCTTATTAGACATTTTTGACAAATACCTGGTAAGTACCATTATTAAAATTGATTTAGAAATTATATCCAGAAGTTTAATCAAAAGCGCTGGAGCCATTTTTGAGAAAACTTGATAAAACCGAAATCGTTGTATGGCACCTATGACCGCTTTCACACAAGAAAACTGAGTCGCCAGCAATTTTAATTTTGTAGGCGAGAAGGGGCGTAAGGGGAAGGAAAAAAATCTCCTCCCACATCCTTCTTTTCTACAAACTAGCTAGTTTCTGGCAACTCAGTTTCCTTGTGAGAAAGCGGTCTATCCGATCTAGGTGAGCTAAAACACAAAATCGAATTTATCCTAGGTCAAATACAAATACTATACATAAGTACTTCACAAAAAACTTCAGAAAGTCCTCTACCTCGGTGTTCATCAAAACGCAGAGACGCACAGACAAACAGACCGGGACGTGTTGTCGAAAATCTCTTTTTTTTTTTTAATTTTCCACTATCGTAATGTCCTTCAAAATATAAAAATTCTAAATATCTATGAAACAGGTAATATCACTAGCGTTTTCATTTTTATTTAATTCTGCGCATGTTGTCAAAATCAATAGTTAGGTTAATTTAATTCAAACAATCACCATAAATTTGTTTTTGATTACTTCAAAATCACAAAGGCAGTCATTTTTAAATTTCTGACAACCCTGCGCATAGTATAATACCAAAGTGTGAACTGTGTGTATGAAACACAATTGATTGGCAACCCCGAAATATTGCTCATCACATCAAATTTTACTATAAAACAAGCTTCGGAAAACAATATCGCTTAAGTGTTTTTTGTTGCAACAAACTGAGAAGATGTCTAAACTGATCATTTTATGTCTTGCCGCTTTATTTATTACCAGTGAGTTCATTTTTATTATGATTTATTTGTTCAAAGAAATTAAAATTTAATTAAGAAAATTAACTTTCTTTAAATTTCAAGTGCACCAAAAATTTTAACATCGAATTGATTCTTTTAATTTAAAAAGTCTTCGTGTTAATAAAATAAAATGGATAACTTCTTATGTAGATTCTACACGAGCGTTTACAAATCAATAATCTTAATTTTTTTGTTGGTACAAAATAGCTTTATACGGGATTTAGTCTATGCAATCCATACTTACTATGAATCATAATTTTGTTGACTGGTGGTGGAAAACGTTGTCAATACGCATTTTTTTTAATTCAATTGTTTATCATGCCAATTACAGAATCTTCATTGATTCACCATAAATGAGTAGACAGGAAAGAAAGCACTGCACTGCGTATCGAGTTTTGGGGATTCTGTAATCTGTAAAACATGTGCGATCACTTGGATGAAACGAGTTTTGCGTAAAGTTAAAATCTGTTTTGATTCAAAAATTAAATATATTTTTTTTTTATATATTGATGATAAAATTTATTTTGATTCAATAATTATATATATTTTAATTAATACTGCTAATACCTCTATTTGGCTTATTTATTTCAGTAACATACGATTAATTGTAATTGAAACTATGAAAACTTTCTTTAAATTTTAATTTTTAATTTTTATTTTTACATTTAAATTTTAGTACTTTTTATACTTATTTTTCATTAAAGCAACCTATGGAACACCAGCAACTCCTGCCCCAACGACCTGCAGGAGAAACGAAGTTTACCTACCACAAGGAGTCGCACCAAATTGTGATACTATTTGCAGTACATTAGGGGATCCTTGTAATATTCGATTTATTCAGGCTCCATTTGGTTGTTATTGTGTAAATGGCTTTGCTAGAGATAATAATAATATTTGCATACCCATAAGAAGATGCCCTCCAAAGAAGCCGAAAACCTGCAAAAAATGTTAAAATGTTATTTAATTTAAACAAAATATTAATTGATATTCAAATAGTGAAGACTTTAGTATAAATGTTGGTATTTATAAAAATCTTATAACAGGCCATAGTCGAAGTCATCTGGAGAGTCGTTCATTTTATCCGACTTACCACAAAAATTATCGGAAATAAAAGTAAACGTAAGTATTTTGTGTTTTAATTTTAGACACAGAATAATAAAGCGTCTATAGCTAGATTCTTTTGCAAAGAAAGGAATTTGTGTCTATTCGAACACACTCAAGTTAGCATTAACCAGTTACTTTTTATACCCCTGTTGAAATATACATACAAATCATCTCAAAATATAAACGAAATTCCGATAAAGCTTAAACTTGAAGGGACCTTCCACTGACCATAACGAAACAATGGCGAAAAATCCCCGTCAACCCGACAGGAGCTCAACTTTTTACGCATGGTCAAGTGTCGATAAAATCAGTTTTTCGCAATAACTTCTAAACTCTAAATGCCATCAAAAAGTAGTCTATGTTTAGGTACAGTTGAATAATACAGGTACAGGTATCTAGGTATTGTTTTTTTTTTTTAATAACTGTCGTAGAAAAAAAGTGTCTTAATCTTTTTTATGGAACATTTTGTGGTTTACAAAACGTAACTAGACATTTTTCGATAGCATTGACGGTTTAAAAGCTATACTCAAAAAAAAACAATATTTTCGTCATTTTATGTTGTTTTTTTTTTTTTCAAAAGCTGTACTTTTTCAATCATTGGTCGTAGGAAAAAAGTGTGCTAGTCTTTTTTGTAGATATTTTTATGATCTATAAACTCTTAATTCTCAAACTACTTTTCGATAGCATTTATAAGTTGTGCTCCACTCGGAATTTCCGACGGGGACTTTTCGCCATTGATTTGTTATAGTCTGGCAGGTCCCCACCAAGTTTAAGCGCGTTATCAGAATTTTGTTCAGGGAAATGCAGGGGCGTCTACAGCTTTATTTCTTGGGGGGGGGGTCATGCCAAAGCAAAAATAACACAAACTAATTTTTATAAAAAGTCATATTCATATATTCATATTTTACTGTGCGTAGGTATATAAAAGAAAAGGGGAAAAGTCTTACCTTTGTTAAAAATAAGTAAAAATAATTTAAAATCGTTCATAACCTGGAAAAAGATATCTTACCTTAAATCATTTAATTTCAAAAACAGTCAAGATTCAAAAGTTGGCGTGAAATAGCAGACTACGAATGTAATACTATACACATTTTCATTACGCCAAATTAGGCAATTACGTTGAAAATATATATTTCGAAATAAGATAATTTCCAACAAATTTGCACGAAAATAGGTGAAGATTTTACAAACGCACTCGATTGGAATCCATTTTAAAGGCTTTAGGATGAACATATAAAGAGAAAACAAGTCTTTAACTGCCAAAGCCAATTCAAAATGAAATGAGATAAACAAAAAAATCAACAAATCTGAGACGAAAACACTTTTGTTGGTATTTGCAAAGTTACCTAATTTTTGGTTCCAAGGAAAAGTAAAATAAACAACTGAGTCGAACAAACCTTTACCTATTAGCTGGACGAGTGAACGCGCTCTTCGTTTTTATTCCCGAATGTTAGACCCCTTTCACACAAGGAAACTGAGTTGCCGGCGATTTTCAGTTTGTTGGCGAGAAGGGCGTAAAAGGAAGACAAAAAATCTCCCCTCACACCCTTCTCGCCTACAAGCCAGCTAGTTTCTGGCAACTCAGTTTCCTTGTGTGAAAGCGGTCTTACATTTTATGTTTCGGAGGGCCTCAGCAACAGCACAGAAAGCTTTCACACAAGGAAACTGAGTTGCCGGCAAGTGGGAGTTTGTTGGCAGGAAGGGCAAAATGTAAGGGGAATGAAAAAAATCTCCCGGTCAACGTTTGAGGAGATTTGTATCACATTCCTTCTCACACTGTCTGTAATGTGCGTTCAGCCAATAGACTTTATATGGCAACAACAAAAATCTCCGTCAATTTTGTTTCTTTGTGTGAAAGGTACAAGGCAATTAAAGGAAAACGTCAACAAAATCTACAGCAACTGGTTTCCCTGTGTGAAAGTTGCCTGAACAAAATAACTCACTTAAGCTGTCAAAATACTGAGGAAAAAAATTGTTGGATTCGCTTGTTTTGAATTTTATACAGAATTTATTTTATTCCTATCAATGTTTTTATTTCAGCTATTCGAATTGAAGGTGCAGGAAAAATTAGTAAAATTTCATTACTTAGCAATGTTTTCTGTTTCTAAAATTTAAGTAAATAGTTAAATATAAACATTCGCTACTGAAAATGAAAACAATAGTTCTGATTTTCAAAAATGACCACTTGGGTAAATTGCCCTTTTTATACAATATTGGCAAATCTAACATACATTACAAATTCGTATTTAAATTGAATACAAAGATTCGTTTTCGTTGCTTTTCAAGAAAGTTGTGAGAAAAGTTCATGAGTGATTTTTATATGCTACTGATTTGAAAAAAAATGTATGTCTCTAAGACTGCGATGATGGCAAAGTGAAATGCATCTTCCAAAATAAATATGTACATCAAATATACCTTATCTTTTTATCTTTCTTACCTGTAAGCCTTTCTGATAAAAATAATGGACAAAATTGTTAAATCTTGTGAGCTAGTCGCATTTAGGTCAAGGATTCCATCCGACTGGTCAAGGAGGTCCAAAAAATCTCCTTAACTATAGCTATTGGCTTTTGCATTATGGGATTCATAGGTTACTTTTGTAAAAATAATCCACATCCCAATCAATAACATTATTTTTCGATCGTAAATGTTGAATAAGTGCAAACAAAATCCTTTCATAATAGGTTTTCATCGTAGTTTTATATATTTATGTCTTTTTTCGTTAACTTAAACATTTTTTGGTTAGAATAACTATAAATCGAAAATTATCACATTTAGCTTTTTTGCTTTTTACTCATGAAACACACAATCTTGTATCTTTTTTTATCTTTTCTGTTCTTTTCTGTACATTTCTTTTCCGAACAGATTCATTAAACAGATCTAATGTGTTTAAAGATTTTATTTTCAGAAATACAAATTTTTTTTTTTCAAAATCCTATTAGTTTTTACTTTACTGAGTGAAAACTTGGAAACAACTGCAGACTTTGATTTCTGTTTGGTTTAACAGGTTTTGGCTGTCATCTCAAAACGGAACCTAACCTATGCATATATGTATTTTAAGATTTTAATGTATTATCATATGAGAAGTTTGTTCTTATGTTAAATTTGAGGTACGAGGAAGAAAATCTAAGTTTCATTGATTGATACAAAATAACGTAGGTATTCCATTGCCATGAAAATTAAATTTCTTATTAAATTCTAAGTTACCAACATTCAAATTCTCTATTGAATTCTAAATTTACCAATCGAAAATCCTATAAGCTTTCTAGGTAACCAATTAGCATTTTTTTTCTATGTGGTTACTAAATAATTATTTCAGATCAACAAAATAATCTTGAGTTCTCAGGGGGTGACATGACTCTGTGAGCCGCCCCCCCCCCCCTGTATACGCCGTTGGGGAAATTTCTATTTTGACTGGGGCATTATTTTCATCTCTTCATCGAATAATTTTTCGTTTAAAATTCGTCCAATAATCCAATAAAGTAATTTTTGGCAGGACGTAAAAAGCAAATTGACGTCTCTCTTGGGACGTTCCCGAATATCTCGTCATTGGCTTAATTGATTTCGTCATTATTTTGCAATTCGGTATTTCTAAGTTAGTCAACAAATATTGCATTTAAAATTTGTATGAATACATTTTTTGTTAACGAAAAAATTAAATCAAAAGAAATTTTATTTTTAACTTTTTTCACTTTTTTTTTGTATTTAATAAAAAAATTCAAAATTTCTATTTTAACTTGTTTTTATCATTTTCTCATGAACGATATAAAAATATTATCGAACGACAACAATGCCTTACAATCCGATGCAAGCCTTATGCCGTGGGGTAATTGCTATCAAGCTTTTAACGTAGACGAAAAAGTGAATAATTTTCAAATATTAGTATTGGATCTGTTTAATAGGCATGTTCCTCTTAAGACAGTTGCAATACGAAATGAGAAATGCCCCAGGTTCACTAGCGAAGTTCGTTACGCTATGAAAGTTCGTTATAAACAGTACGCAAAGTGGAAACAACGACCATTAAGCTACAATTGGGAAGGTTTTTGCCGTGCTCGTAATCACTGTACCTTTGTAACACGCAGGGCAAAAAAAAAGATATTTTCTTTCTAAACTGAACACTGACTTGCCTTCAAAAAAATTATGGAGCAACTTACGCTCAATTGGTGTTGGGAAAAAGATTGCTGTCCATAGTATTCCTGATGTTACTGATCTTAATAATGCTTTTTTAAATAGTACTATTAATAATTTAAGTTTTACTGCTGAAGATCGTCTGATATATGATGCAGATTTTGATTTTGAAATTGCTACGGAAGTTGATATTATCAATGTTATTCGTTCGTTAAAATCGAATGCTGTAGGTGAAGATGGTGTACCTCTTCGATTTGTTAAGATGATCCTACCTCAAGTTATAAGCTGTATTACACACATAGTTAACTTTTGTATAATTTCTTCAAATTTTCCCGATAGTTAGAAGTTAGCTAAAATAATTGCTGTACCTAAAAAACCTCAGCCGACTTTAGCAACAGATTACCGCCCCATAAGTATCTTGCCATGTCCGTCAAAAGTCATGGAGAAGTTCCTTGCTAATCAAATATCAAATTATTTAGATCAACATAATTTGCTAACTTCAGTCCAGTCTGGGTTTCGAACAGGTCATAGTTGCTCTACTGCAATGATTAAAATTCTTGACGATATAAGAATAAACTATGATAAGGATCACCTTACTGTTCTCTGTTTGCTTGACTTCTCCAAGGCTTTTGATAGATTGGATCATGAATTATTATGCCAAGAGCTGAGGTTATACTTTGGCTTTAGCGAGAGATCTGTACGTTTACTTCGCTGTTACTTATTTAATCGACACTAAAGAGTTGTGTATGATGGGGAAGCTTCTGATTTTAAAGCTGTGTTAACTGGAGTACCTCAAGGGTCAATATTAGGACCGATCTTATTTTGTCTATTTATAAATGACCTACCTAGTGTTTGCTTAAATGTTTCTGTCCACCTTTACGCGGACGATGTCCAGATTTACTTGTCACACCCTAATGGACTGATTGAAGATCTTTTTGCCAGGATGAATGAGGATCTATTAAATATTTATAACTTGTCACTTTCCAATGGTCTGAATTTAAACTCAGAAAAATCCCAAGCAATTCTCATATCCAAGAAGCTCTTTGATACGACTGAACTACCACCCGTCCTATTAAATAATAGTCGAATTAAGTTTTACGATGTTGTTACGAATTTGGGTTTCAAGATAAATCGATCGCTTTCCGCTGTTGATCACACTAACTACGTGATAAGTCGAATTTATACAGGCTTACGAAAGCTCTGGCTAACCTCTGACTTCACCCCAGTGAACACTAAGCTAAGGCTTATTAAAACCTTATTTCTTCCCATTTTTGATTATTCAACTACGGTGTACTGCAAAACTGACTCCCACACTCAACACAAACTACTTGTAGCGTTTAATGATGCAATAAGGTACGTTTATGGACTGCGTAGATACGATCATATATCGCACTACCATGCTTTGGTACTCGGTTGTACTTTTCAACAGTTTCTGAACGTCAGATGTTGTCAATTCATGCACAGCCTTATTAATAGTAGATCGCCTGGATACCTCTTCGACAAAATTCAGTTTGCTCAATCTTACAGAACACGCAATTTTATAATACCTCCGTTTAATTACTTAAACTCTTCCCGCCTCTTCTTCATTCATGCTACCAGACTTTGGAACTCTCTTCCCACTACGGTAAAGCAAATAGTAAGCGCAAAGAAATTCAAAACTATTGCATTACAATATTTATAAAAAAAAAAAAAAATCAACAACTATTTTTTTTTCTCAATTCTTTCTATTTTCTATTCTATTCTATTCTTCTATTTTTTTTTTTTTTTTTCATTACTTTACTCTTCTAAACTTTTTATTTTCTTATGTTACATTATCTTTTTTATTGTTATAATTTGTTTGGTTTATATAAAAATGTCTGTAGATGACAATGGGAGGGAAAAGTCGAGCTGGGTAAAGCATTCCACATTCGTGAAATGCGACTAAAGAAAGAATCTCTGTACTTAAACTGATGGGCATTCCTGGAAGCACGAGTATTACGGTTGAATTGCTTAAGGGGAGGAATGCAACTGGCTATTTCACTAGAACACTGTGCTCAAGGGATGTAAATGTTTCCGTTGTAGTACTTTCACCTATCGTTTTTAGAACTCTCTTTTGTATTCTATATAAAATAGACTCAAATGGGTTATTAGAGCACCTGCCCAAATATGGGAGTTGTTTTCAAGTTTTGGACGAATAAAGGCTTTGTAGATTACAGCCAGATCAGAAGGGGAGACAAATTTATATTACATCGATGCAGAAAACCTAACACCTAGCATTATTTATGGGGATGTCAAATATGTGGTCGTTCCACAAAAGGTGGTCTGTGACACACTTACCGAGAACAGAATGCAGTTCAGTTTCCTCAATGCAAGTGCCCTAGCTACATTAAAGTTGTAAGCTACGATAGCAAGTTTGTGTGATTCATTCGTGAATTTTATTCTCCGAAAATCGCTTGCAAAAAAACCACGAAACGTAAAGTTTCAGAAAATGTTTGTGCAAAATTCTTGCAAGTACAATTATGTTACCCTGATGCGTTAACACACATCACCTATTCCTTGAATAAAACTAATAAAATACGATGTTTACCAGATTGTCAAAGTTTTCACAAAACAATATCCTTGCAATTAGATTTCTTAAATATAGCAGAAGTAGTGGCATTTTGTCAGTGCAGAAAGTCTGTGGACCGTAATATTATTAATTTAATTATAGTGCCCTTACCGACAGCGACGGACGGTAAAATTAAAGTATTTTAGAGACAATTTTTCGGAAAGAACTTATTTTTCAGATAAAACAAATAATTCTTCCGGATACTACAAGTAAATTATATTTTCATCCGCTAGTTTCTAAACTGATGAATGAAAGATAGGCTTTAAAGCGACAAAATAATCAGCAGAATTAATAAAACCAACATGCTTAGCACAAGCATTGGATATTGTGACCTATACTTCAACAGAGTGCTGACAAAAAGGTCTGATTGCTTCTATTGCTAGGAGAATAATAAATCAAAAAAAAATTCGTTTTGTTGGTACCTATTTACATTACGATAAAACCGTGGTATAGCTCCATAAACATTATTTTAACCCTGAACACTGATACTCGTGTATTGTTTTAAAATTAACAAATCTTTTTTTCAATGAAGAGGTAAATAAATATAAAACTTTAATCAAGACACGAGCCTAGTTATATCAATATAGGTATTAAAGGCTATATAGTTCAACTAACAATTCCAGTTAGCTAAATATTATTTTAGCTTAATCAAACAAATATTTTGTATGTAGAAACAAAAATATAAACTTAAATATTAAGCTTGTGCGTCGATGTTTAACTTCTTTATCAAAAGAAACTTACACGGATAGAAAAACACGGTAATAATAATAATAACATTAAAACTAAGTTGTTTTATTTATTTTTTTTTTGTTAAATTTTGTTGGTTCATCATATTAGAGGTTTGTCCCCCTTCTATTTTCATTTAGTCTAACGTTGTCATAGATGCACCAGTGGTGCAAAATGCACCACACTTATATTCAACCAACCAGCAGCTGTATTAGTGTATACCTTATTCCATTGTATCCGTTACGTTTAATAAGGCCAACAGAGTTAAGTCTGGTAGTGCTTGTTGGCGGACGCGTGCGCAGTTTTGTACGAATATTAAGTGAAAAAGAAAAAAAATACGGTGAGCTTTTTTTTTATATTCAAGTGAAAATTAAGTTTTTCTTCAATAAAGTTTCATAAAGCTATTATTTTGACTTTTTGTTTATATCTTAAAAGAAATAGTTCATAGCTTAGTTGCATTTTGTATGAATAAATAAATCGGGTGGCACAACGGCTCATGAAGAACCAGAGCCTAGTGACTAATAACTCGCAACCATTCCTGTGTGCGCCTTTCGACAGGAATGGAAGGGACCTACAATTTATGCCGAATCCGAACGGCTAGACGAGAAGCACTTATTCGTGACAAGTGATACTCTTGGAGAATTTGTCAATTCCTCGCAAGAGGCAGTAGCCCTGAAAAAAAACTTATTAGTTTTTAGGTGGACGAGGCTGGGAAGCGATCCCAGACCTCCAGCGTGACAGTCGAACGCACTAACCATTACGCTACGGGCTACTATTTTGTATGAAATATTTTATTTTTAAACAAAAATTCCTTGTTGGTACACAATGCACCACGAAAGCATAGTGTTAAATGCACCATGGTGCATTGTGCACCTAGAAGTTTTGAATGTGTAGACTAAAGCTTACTGTCTTTATTAAAGATGCGACGGAAACCAGTTGTGAACCGCATGAAAGGACTTCACTCGAAAGACCCGATGCGAGCAGATCTTTGGTAAAAGAGGAAGATATAAAATATATTTTCAAAGACCTACTGTATCGGACTCGGGACCAACTAAACGGCAGCCATCATTATATAAATAGCTGAATATCTATCCCCCAGTTTGCAGTGGGAGTTTAGGATCAGCTGAATCTTAAACTGATTTTAAATTTTTGATTCAACTCGTCCATTTTCACAACGAAATCTGAACTGAAGTTCAGTTAAACTTCGTTTAACTAGATTTTATGAAAAAGAGTTGGCCGCATTGTACGTTTTTGCTTCACCAAGTGACGTATTGTAAACAGTACCATAGATAAACAATATAAAGATACACATCTTTCGTACGTTTTACCCCCCAAAACCCATTTGATTACATTGTTGTTTTTGTAATTTAATTCTGTGTCCATGAATAAATGTGAAATCCAACAACAAAGTTACGGTGGTGGAAATCAGTAAGTTGCACTAGTGTGCGTGTTTTAAAGCACACTAGTAAAACTTACTGATTTCCACCACGGCCTAACCCACCTTTTAGCTTGTAGGCAAACCGGATTGACAGCCAAAGATTTGTATCTTTATTTGTTTATTTATGACAGTACGTAGCTTTCCTTGTCTATTTTTTCTCTTTCTGAAGCAAAGAACATAGGTGAAACAGCAACAATTATTTTGGGTTGTTGATAATTTGTCGACATTTTTTTTTTTTTTTTTTGAGTCACTCGAACAAGACTAAGAAAATTGAAAATAAACTAATAATTGTGCATAAAAAGGGAAATAACTTTTCAACAGCATACATAGATTAAGATTTGCTGATGAAAATTGTTATGAAAAATAAGTAAATAAATTCCACGTTGAACTTAGGTTTAAAAGGAACAATGCTGTAGTTTAACTTAACAAATTAAACTCGGTTCAGGCTTTGAAAATAGGTTTTTATTCTTTAAATTAATTCTTGGTGCATTAAGTACCTTCCTGGTGCATTCTGTACATATGACTGGTGCATTTGGTACATATAATGGTGCACAATGCACCATTTCTCATTTTTCGAAAAATTAATGCTCACTTAAAAAATTTAAATGTTATCGAAAATTTAACTTTGTACTAACTTTCATAACTAAACTGTTGAAAGGATATAAAAATACCAGCCCAACAGAGTTAAATTTAAAAATGTTATGATCATTTGAAAATATGGTGGTGCATCTATCCCAACGTCACCCTATATGTCATGCGCCTGGTCATTGCAGAAAAAAATTATTTGGAGTTTAGTTAATTAAAGTTTAAATCATGGCCCTAAGTAAAAAACGAACTAAGAGTCGAATATAGCCTAAAGTCGAGGTTATCCCATACGAACAACTTGAATTTAAGCTAGATTCAACTCAAAATTCTTTTATTACTTTAGGCCCAATGATTTTTAGATTTGTATAGGTCGGCTTTTGTAAACGGCTCTTAAGTAAACGGTCAAATTCGGCTTAGTCTCTCAGAAAATAGCTGTTTGTGCTATAATTTTCAAATAAACAATTTGAGTCTAGAGTGCGTTAAAGTGAATTTTTGGTGGTCGAATTTCGGCCAATGGGCTATACTTGTAATAGTAAATATATACAAAAAAAATAAACAAAAGAAATATTCAATTCCAAGAAATTAAGCTCCGAATCTTAAAAGCTGTCTACTGTTAAGTTTTGAACACTTTGAGTACTAAAAGTCAAACTAATAATTATTCCTTCTTCGTGACCTTTCTTAAAATGTTAAAATTCTAAATGGGCTTTAGGTCTATATTTGTATCTAGTATCTAAATCAGACGACGTCGACGTTTCAAACGTGGTTACGTTTTTCTTCAGGTCTCTACAACATTTATTTATTTATTTCATCAATTGATCAAGGATCTGCTGATTACAAACATAATTAAAAACATAATAAAAAAGAATTTACAAATTATTTACAATGAGTGCCAATGGATTATAATTATAACCAAAAAGAAATACAATAATTATTATTTTTATTTTATCAATTACATAGTTGAAGAACTTTTCTCTTAAGACAATCTCTATTCATACAAAGATCAATATCACTGTATACCATGTTAAATAATTTTAGAGAACGCGTTATTGGTTCATTTAATGCATAATTGGTTCTATGAAGGGCAATATAAAATAATTCATCGCTGTTGCGAAAAACCCGTATCGGAACATGAAAGGACATTAACGAAAGCAACTCAGTGGACCGAATTCGATTATCAAAAACGTCTTTGACAAACAAAATGCATTGGACTTGTCTGCGACACTTAAGCGTTTTTAAGTCAATAAGAGAACACCTTGATTCATAATCCGGTAAAGATCCAACCCAATTAACCTTTCGCAAGGCGTACCGCGTGAATCTTTTTTGAATCCTTTCAATTCGCAATATATTATTATTATAAAAAGGTGACCAAACGACACAACAATATTCCAAAACTGATAGCACTATAGACATAAAAAAAGGTCTTCAAAGTATAAGAATCCTTAAAATCGCTGGAGTTTCGTTTCAAAAAAACCCAGAAGGGAATTACCTTTAGAAACAATATAGTCGATGTGAGATTTAAAGTCAAGCTTTGAATAAAAAAGCACACCAAGATCATTAATTGAGTTTACTCGGAAAAGACTAACGTCATAGAATTTATATTGAAATTCAAGTAATGAGTATGATCGAGTTACACTAAAGATTTTGCATTTAGAATAATTTAGTTCTAAATGATTATATTCACACCACTTTAAAAAATTGTTTATATCGAATTGCATCAATAAGCAATCTGAAATTGATGATGTTGCTAAGAAGAGTTTAACATCATCAGCGTACATCAAACAATTGCAATATTCTAAAATAGAAGGCAAATCATTAGTAAAAATAATGAAAAGTAGTGGTCCCAAATGACTTCCTTGTGGAAGACCCGATACAACCTCTATAAGATTTGAGACGCAATTATCTAATTTAACAGCCTGTTTTCTGTCAGATAAATAAGATCTCAACCATTTAATGAACAGTTCATTCAATCCTAAGTTTTTTAGCTTTTGCAAGAGAAGATCATGATGAACTCGATCAAACGCTTTAACGAAATCAGTGTACAGGACATCAACTTGTCTACCGTTTTCCATATGACCACTACAAAAATTTGCAAACAGACTTAGATTTGTACAAGTCGACCTCCCTTTTATATAACCATGTTGTTTGGGGGATACTATTTCCTTAACAGAAAAATTTAGTCTTTGAGTGACTATTTTTGCAAAAAGTTTGGGTATGGCAGACAGTTTGGAAATTGGTCTGTAGTTCTTCACTAAGTGCTTAAGAGCGCTCTTAAATACTGGATCTATAAAAGATATCTTCCATTCATCAATGAAAGTCCCAGTTTCAAGGGATTTATTAAAAATTAGACTCAGTACATTACAAATTGAGGAGGAACAATTTGACAAAAGAATAGGGGGAATCATATCATAACCAGATTTTTTTGTAACATCGATCTCTTTTAAATTTTCCTAAAATTTCCTGTTCTGAAAAACTTCGTAAGGAAAAATTAATTACAGGAACAATATCAGAATACAATCCATCAATATTTGAAATAATGTCACAGTTATATGACGTTTGAAAGAACTGAGCAAAAAGATTACAAGATGACTCAATATCATTCGATTTAAGATTCTTATGTTCCATACATTGAGGAAAAGATGAACATTTTCTTTTTGAATTTAAAAATACCCAGAAAGATTTGGAATTATTTTTTATATTGGATTCAGTATTTATTATATATTGTCTATACAAAAATTTGTTGAGAAAGTCAAATTCTTTTCTCAACTAAAGAAATACTGCCTGGTCTTTGGGAAGTTTTGTCGTTTTGGAACGCTTAAATGCCTTATTTTTAGCATTCTCCAAATTTTTGATTCTCTTATCAAACCACGGAAGCTTTAATGATTTGTTTCTAGTAAACGTAGGAACAAATCGTTCTGTGCCTTCAAACAGGATACATTTAAAACTAGCAAACATATCCTCCAATGACCTACCTTCCAAAATATCCTTCCTATTATAAAAACTATTAAGTGATATAAAATCTGCCTTAGCAAAATTAAAATTTTTACATTTTTCTAAGGAAGCAGATGCATAATCATAAAATTCAAAAGATAAACGAACAGCTTTATGATGAATAGAGTTGTTAAGAAGGGGAGAATCTGAAATTTCTAAAGAATATTTTAAATCATTGTTAATGAACACTTAATCCAAAAGTCTTCCACCAATGTTGAAATCGCCGAGAATACAAGGGAATTGGTTAGTCGTTAATTCATTTAAAATAGCTTGAGTATTAGAAATATGCTTAGTATAAAAATCTACTCCAGTCATTGGACGAATATAACTTACAATAAATTATATTAGTTTCAGCAGAATCCTTTGTACTAACACAAACACAAAGTTGTTCAATTTCATCTGAGTCATCTATCAATATTAAGACATGTCTTGAAAAAGACGTTTTTTTAAATCAATAGTTTGAATAATAATAAATATTTCAAACTAATTTATTATATTTTGAATAATAATTCAAAATATTTTAAATAATTCTAACCTACAAAACAAGTTAAATATAAATTCTTAGTTTAAATTTATTGCCTCTCAGTGGCCCTGATTAATGAACGAATTTCGAGTCGAATCTAGCTAAGATTCGATATTTTTGTATGGAATAAAATCGACTTTAAGATAAATTCTACTCAAAATTCGTTTATTACTAAGGGCCAATGAGTTGACCATATTTTTGACAATCACACTGTGAAGGACTTAGCAGCATATATGCTCAACTCATTGTAATTTATATTTAACTTGTTTTGTAGGTTAGAATTATTTAAAACATTTTGAATTATTATTCAAAATATAATAAATTTAGTTTGAAATATTTATTATTATTCAAACTTTTGATTTAAAAAAACGTCTTTTTCAAGACATTTCTTAATATTGAAAAGAATAATAATTGCAATCAAAAAACAAAATACAACCAAAAGAGGATTAAACTTTGATATTATTTTTATTAGAGAAAAAGTTGTAAGTACATATTCTATAAACAAAATTTTAAAATAGAAGCTATAAAATATTAATAACTATGTTTTAGAGACCTGAAGAAAAACGTAACCACGTTTGAAACGTCGTCTGATTTAGATACTAGATACAAATATAGACCTAAAGGCCATTTAGAATTTAAACAAAATTAAGTTAAACTATTTCTATTTAAGAACTCTGACATTTTTCCAACAATTTTAATAACAATTTTTTTCTGTCAGTGTAGACAAATTAGAATAACACAAATTTTATAAATTTTGTTTTGATTGTTCAAATAAAAAAACACATTTATTATCAGAAAAAGTTGGCTATAAAAGCAGTTGACAAAACTATAATAAAATAAGTCCAATTTTTTGATACAAGCTGAAAAGATGTCTAAACTTATAATTTTATTCGTAAGCGCGTTCCTTTTTGCCGGTGAGTAAATTTTTAAATTAATTGAACAAACTCATTTATTTTAATCATAAAATTTCGGAAAAAAAAAGTTTTTAATGTTATGTGATCTTTTTCAATTCAAAATTTGTTACCATGAATCAAAATTGAGGTTGTAGCAATTGTAGTGATTGAATATAATTAAATAAGGTCACTTTTGAGATTTGAACTAAGTTATAAGCACGCCAGCCGGCCATAGTCCCCATCACGAGCAAACCTCAAGAATCAAAAAACTTAAACAAAAATTTATAATGCTCTCTTTTATATTTTTTTTATTAACTTTCTATTGGAAGTTATTGTAATTGGTGCGAGAACGAATACATATATCGACTTCGGATGAATTCTATTTTTCTGATTATATTGTCATTACGTGCTGAAAAGGTTTTCTATTATATTCAAATAACCGTTTTTTTACTACAGCAATTTAAAAATGAGCCGTAAAATGTCATTCGTCTAGAATTTCTCAAGAACGGAAAAAGATATCAACTTCGGGCTAATTTTAGTTTACACTTAATTACGTAGGGTAGGGCGGGGCTAGTTGGCCATGGACAAGTTAGACCACGCGAATTACTCGAAAAATAATATTCCTACACGAACATGATTAATCACAAATGAAACGTGCTCATTAAAAAGCACGTGCAAAAATGGTTTCAGTTGCGTTTTTTTAGTTGAGCGGTAGCCACACACCGATTTGTGTTTTTGTAGTGCCAAAGTAAAAAAAAATCTGTTTGTTTATTTTTGTTTTATTTAATAGAAAACGTTTGAGTCTCACAATGAGTTATAGTATTTCCTTGAGCCCTGTTATATATATTTTAATATTCTGTGATTAAAATTCAAATGTTTTTAGGTGGTTTGTATTAAGTGACGCAATATGTGCACCAAAGTAGGTATGGGGTAAGTTGGACCGGTATTGGTCCAACTTGCCCCGTTGATTAAAAAATGCATGCTTTCTATTTGGTTGAGTGCTATGCTTGCCTATACGAAAGGCTTAAAAACTTAACATAGTCATATTTTTATGTGCATAATTTGCAAAAGCGATTACGATACGTAATTCTTCTATTTTACGTATTAACTGTTTTTATATCCTATTACATCCAAGAAAATGTTTGTGTTTTAATTCGTTAATTATTTTTTTATTTTTAATTCTTTTAATTTTGTAATAAGAAGATGAAGAAATTTAAATATTAAAATATTGAAATTACTTCTGTTTTAAGTGGAGTGAATGAATAAAATTCAATTAAAAAGTACAAGTGACCTCAACTCCAGAAATTATTGTGTTTCGCCCAAGGTATAACAGTGGGCTCTTTAATTTTTATTTTTGTCTACTCATACATAATTATTTCTTTTGAAGTAAAGTTTATTTAAAATAAAATTCAGATTCTCAATCCACTGTGCCAACAACAATCTTTCCTTTCCTTCTATTTCTTCTAACTAGTGCCGTGCATTGCATTTAAAAGCCCTGAGGTCTTACAGGCATATAGTTAAAATTATTATTATTATTCTAATAAATAATGGCTTTGTTGTTATTTTTAGACATCATTGTTCCACTTTTTTTGGCCCATGATCCAACTAACCCCTCCTACTGGTCCAACTTACCCCGATAGTGGGGCAAGTTGGCCCACTTGGACTCTTGAGGCTATATAATTCTTCTGCTGTTACACATTTTCAATTTTTTTAAATTGCATTTAGAAGCCAAAAGTCCATTCTTTTAATTAATCCCGGTTTCATAGTTTTATTATGAGCGGTTTGATTATTATAACACTTCCAGAAAAAAATGGTCCAACTATCCCCGCCCTACCCATAAAGAATTTAAAAAAAATCATCGGACACTTTTTTTTTCTAAACTAAGAAAAACAGTTGAAAAATAATTTTTTTCTCAAATACTTCAAGAACAAATAATGATTCCGACGCGTCATCGAGAAGTATTTTCGATTTTTTCAGAAAAATAATTAAAAGAATATATAATAATAAAATGCAAATTACTGTACTTACAGTACAGTAATTTGCATTTTATTATTAAAATACTTTCAATTAACCTATCCGGTTTTGGTTGATCAGAAACCTATATGGATAGGAATCTATCTTAGATAGGCTGTCGCATTGATCTTGATCCAGGCCATTTCCATTAGGACTAGCCACGAGACGAGAAAAGTCTCGGTCTCGATCTTGGTCTTGCATGACGAGACCGAGACGAGACTGGCTTTTAAGTAACCGATACGAGACCGAGACGAGACTGTATATTTGGACCGAAATTTACAAATAGTCTAATAAATTAAAAAATCCAATTTCAGTAAAATATTTATTTTATTCTGTACGTGTTCGAACTATAATCGAAAATATTTCGTTCGATTAATCAACAAGTTGGCCGGAAATCGTACTTTTCGGAGACGAGACTTAAATATATGAGACCGACACGAGACCGAGACGAGATTGAAAAATTTCGATTTGAACGAGTCCGAGACGAGACTTACAAAAGTCTCGCAGAGTCTTGTCTTGTGGCTAGCCCTAATTTCCATTCACAGAAGCTGTCTGTTTGGCAAAAAATGTAGTAGATAATGTAATAGAGCCACCGATAGGTTAAAGACGTGTTTAATTTGGTAATTGGTTAACACACAAATTAACTCGTCTCTAAAGTTTAACGTGGCATTTATCTAAACGCTTGTTTAGTCATTAATTATTAGTAAGGCCCTTAATGTTTAATTTGTTGTCTTTTTTTTAATTTATGTTTTAAAAATACTTAATTGTTCCTCTCTTGTCTCTTATCTTATACAGGAATTGAAGGAACTTCAACCCCATATACACCCGCAAGTACCACAATAAATTATACTGAAATTGAAGGAACTTCAACCACCTCCAGACCTACACCTGCCCCAAAACCTTGTAAGAAAAATGAAATTTACTTAGCGAAAGGACCAAATTGTGATACAATTTGCAAAACATTAGGAAAAATTTGCCGTATTCAATACATTCAAGCTCCATCTGGCTGTTATTGTATAAAGAACCATGCTAGAGATGAAAACAATGTTTGTATACCAATAAGTAAATGTCCACCAAAAACGACGAAAGAGCCTATCAAGAATCAATGCGCTTAAACAAACATCAACAAACATCTTAAAGAGCACCATTATTAAAATACACTTGAAATGGAATGTAAATTTTATACTCATTTTGTATTTTAACTTAAGCTCAAGAACCACCCGAAACTAAGCTTTAAAAACTTCTTTTGATGGATGGCTAAGTGAATGATTGAGTGTTATTAAATTTGAAATGTTTGCAAAAGTTTATAGAAATTGATTGAGATTTTAATAAAATTACCAACATTTACCAATTTTGAATAGATACATTATGGTTTTTTTTTTTTTGTGCATAAATATATAATAATATAAGACAGATACAATTACATAAATCTTCAGAATACTTATTATAATTTTAAATTTATGTTTCAGAAATTGTTTGAAATTTTATTGAGTTTTTTCTTTCAGTGTTGAGTGTACCTAAGTTTCAATGGAATTTAAACCTTTGATCCTATTATACGATACTTAAACAGCTGTGTTTTATTTTCACAAATTGTTTGTTTAAAAACAAAAAAAAATCAAACAGGAAAAAATGCAAAATAAATATTATTTAGCTATAAAACGTGTTGCCAAAACCATATAATATTTAAGTCTGACTTTTGAATACAAACTGACAACATGATGTTTAAATTGATTGCTTTAATTATTAGCGCTTGTGCTATAGCTTGTGAGTAGATTTTTAAACGAAAATATTTCCATTTTAATTCTAATAAAGAAAACGTGTTTTTTTTGAAACAACGCACGCTTCAACAATTTCATTTTGTTTGGTTTAAAAAAACTTTTGTAGTAACTAAGAACTTGAAAGTGATATTTATTTTCTATTTAAGAAATCAAGGAAAAATAATGTCGTTCGTGCCCATTCAAAAATATGAGCTTAAATCAAACGAATAGTAAAAATACGCACGCCCCGCCGGATAAACCTGTTCCTCAAAGGTCAAGATTTGACTCCGTGTATCCGATTATCAGTACTTTTTTTTTTAAATAAATCCAGCTTGAGTTACATTTCATTTAGGAACGATCAATGTTGAAAATATTTTTTTGAAATGAGTTGAAAGAAAAAATTCTTTCCTTTCTATTGCTTCTAAGTAGTGCCGTGCATTGCATTTAAAAAAAAGTTAGGTCATACAGGCATCTAGTTAAAATTATTATAATAAAAATAACATGAGTTAATTGTTTGGTTTAACACGACATAAACCAATTTAACGCGCACAAACAAAAGTGTATTAAATTTTGTTAAAATTTCAATAAAACCAAAGAGTGCGTATACGCCCAAGTGTACCATAATGCTTTACCCTCGTTTTTATAAATAAATACATTTCTTGGAGCAACAGCTCGTGAAGAACCAGTGCCTAGTGACTTACAACTATCAACTGATGTTCCTGTGTGTGCGTGTCGACAGGAATGGAGAGGACCTACAATTTGTATGCTGAATCCGAACGGCTGGAGGAGAAACACTTTTTTTTGAAGGATTTGTCAATTCCTCGCAAGAGGCGGCACCCTCTTTTAAGTGGACGGGGCCTCAAAAAAAAAAAACTTTTTAGTTTTCAAGTGCACTAGAACTCCAGCGCGATAATCGAACGCACTCACCATTACGCTACGTGGTACAACTCCTGGACGTATTGTCCAGGTCCATGCCCTCAATTTCTGGCCACAAGAAGTCCGTTATCATCTCGCGATAGCGAACACCATTCACGTTAACTGCTTGGCCGACCGCATTTTCAAAGAAGTACGGTACGGCCCGATGACGCCGCCGCCAGCCCATATGCCGCTACAAACAGTCAGTCTTTGATGATGCATCGGCTTTTAAACAATCACTCGTGGTTTCTCATTTGCCGTTAAGCCAACCATTCGGCGAATTGACGACGCTTGAAATGGTCAGTAGGCTTCAGCTCTTGAGTCAATTGAACCTTGTAAGCGTGTACAATGTACATTCAAACCTTTATTAAAAATTGGCATCAGTGATGTTCTTGAGATGTTGTTCGTGAACAACAGCAATGTTTTCCGCAGAACGAATTGGGCGAGCATGCACAGATGTTTTCACATTTCCTATAGACCCGGTTTGCTGAAATTTTTAATTCTTCATTCGAACTGTTACGATTTGTTTTTTTTTTTTAACTAACTAGATGGATATCACCGCGTTCTCAAGTGATAACGATTTTTCTTTTTATAGGTTACCTCCCTAACCAATGCATACTTATTGATTATCTTTTTTTTTCTTACAGCAATTGACGGAGCTCGAAACACACCTGCCCCACCTACTTGCAATAACAACGAAGTTTATCTACCCCAAGGAGAAGCCCCAAACTGTGAAACTAGTTGCTCTACATTAGGTGATACTTGCTATACTAACCACTTTGTGGCACCATTCGGTTGCTATTGTGTAGAGGGTTATGCTAAGAATGATTCAAATGATTGCATACCAATAGAGAATTGTCCACCAAAGATATCGAAATCGAATCCTTCTTGGGATTATTAATAAATAAAACAAAATGGTTTGAAAAACTGGAATGAAATAAATACAAATTGAAGTTTTTATTTAATTATTAAAATAATATTTAAATTATTGAAATCATTTTATCTTTTCGTAATTAAAAAAAAATGCAGAAATATGCATGAATTTGATTTAAGGTTAAGGCAAAGGTAGTCAAACTTTTAAGATGAAGATAAACTAGCTATTTTTGTATTAATAAATTTGTAATACAGTCAATCTAGACAATAAATTTGCATTAAATGTTCCTCAAATTTTTGAGCCATACTTACAAAATTTGGCATATTCTTCCTGTCGATTTCATTTTATTATCGTCGACGAGAAATTAATAAGAGAAAGATTAAATAACAATTTTGAAATTTTTTGATTTCCCTACAACAAAAAGGTAGAAAAAGGTTAAAAAAAAATGATTTCCTTTGATTTTACTTTTTCGTAAAAAAAAACATTCAAACAAATTTTAAGTGCAATATTTCTTGAATTACTTTGAAGCAACGAATCGCAAAATTATGACTAAAAGAACTAAGCGAGATTTTTGAGAATACCCCAAACGAAAATGCAATTTTCTCAAAAAAAATCAAAAACTTTATTTTCATTTTTCAATTTTGTTGGCAAAAACCTAGTTTACGCAGTATTTTTTTGAAACTGTTCTACATGCACGAATAGTATAAGAGCTGGCTACAAAAAAAGTGAGTCTTCGGTAAACGATTGATTTTTACTGGAGAGAATCATTCAAAGTATCTGAGCACAAATATGCACGTCTGCCGGCGCGATTCAGAGGCTAAATGGGGTGTGCGGAGGGTCAAAGTTGTCAAATTTTGGTGAAAAAAATTATAAGGTACATAGATTCTTATAACGCAAATATTGTCTGTCCACCGTCAAGAAATGCGAAACAAAATGGCAGACTAAGGCTAAGTGACCGGCAGACGTCATTTAAGTTGTCAAATTTTGGTAAAAAAAAAAAATCATAAGGTACATGGATACCGATTTTTTTATTTTAATACTTAATATGTATTGTATTATGTATTACCGCGGCAGACGTGTTTGAAAAGTGAACTGTTAAACTAGAAAAATTGCATTATTTCTGCCCAAAAAATTCCAAATGAATGTTTTGAAATGCAATTATCTTTATTCTAGCATGAAAAATATAGTCGCAAGATTTCATTGCCAAATCGAACACGCGCCAATAGTTATTCAAGGTTGAATGTCAAAAATATCGGGTTTTCAACTATAACTCCGAAATGGTAAGTGCTATCGAAAATCATTTCATGCGAAACTTGTAGATCATGCTGTCCGCCAAAAAATAGGTGTGACCGTGTTTTTCCTACGAATCACCGTTAAGAAGATATTGGCATTTCAAAAAAAAACTTAAAATGTCGAAAAAGTTCTTTTTTCACGTGTAACTCTTAAACGGTTCATATTTTCGAAGACATATGAATATAAAATTTATAGATTCGATATAGCTTTTAGCAACCTTTAGTCCATACAAATTGGCGTTTCGTCCCGGCATTCTCACTTGGACTCTTCAGTTGACAGTGAGGGCCTTGTAAAGACGCAATTTTTATTAAGTTCAGTCCAGCTTACATCAATTTTACAGCGAAAATCAATTGTGAACTATATCCAACCCAATTAGAATTTCTAATCAAGAATTGTTGGAAATAGTTGGATATAGTTCACAATTGATTTTCGCTGTAAAATTGATGTAAGCTGGACAAGCCAGAAATCAGTTCTTTAATTTTCTTTTTAAACTAAGTTGACCGCCATCTTGAATGTAAGGTACATTGGTTATGAATTTTTCCATTTTCTTCTTAAGGTTTTGAGTTTGAAATCAAATGTTTCAAAAACTATTTCTAGAGATGAGGTTATTCAAAAATAATATAAGAGACCAAACTTCTAGTTTACAAAAACGGTATAGTACTTTACTGTAGGTGTTGCCGTCGTTTTAATTTTTAATAAAAGTACTCGCCCCCTATCTTAGCGGGGGAGTAGATCCCCCTCTTATAGTTAAAAAAATACTCTTGTTTAACCCTTCCATAAGAATCCGTTCTTGTTTTTGTACCACCTAGCACTTAGTACTTTCTCCTTCTACAAAAAATTGATAAGCCGTAATCAGTTTAATCATATTTTCGCGTTTAATTCGAAAAGTAACAACCGTAGCCAAAAAATTATTTATAACCAAAGTTATAGAAAATTAGATTTTCAACTCTTTTTGTAAACAAAGTTTCTGTAAAAAATTGAAAATGGGCGAGTATTTTAACAAAAAACTAGTTAACCTAAAATTCAACATGGCGGCCAACGCAAAAGATCTAGGCGGTCGAAAAGCACACTGAACACTATTTATGAACCCTTCTAGCGATTGAAAGAAATAAAAAACACTACCTAATTATTTGCATGTCAAATTACATTGCGACTAAACTACAAACAAATCAACAGTAATACTGTTACTTCTATTGTAGGAATACACATTAATTTACCCTTGAGTCCAAATTCAGACAAACTATTAAGTACAGAGATTCTTTCTTCAGTCGCACAACACGAATGTAGAATGCTTAACCCGGCTCTTTGTTGCTCCTATTGTGATATTCAAACATTCAAAACCAATGTGCATCGGTATCTCCTTTTAAAGCCTCTAAAAAAAATATTATAAGGGTAGTCATAACCCCTTAAGTACGCGCAAAATATAAACCAAAAAAATTATGCAAAAGCTATTTACCAAACAAATTTTATTTAGAAATTAAATAAAAAAAAATAAAATGAAATGAAATAAAATAAAATAAAATAAAAGAATGAATTTATGTCTTAAAAAAAATCAATATTGTAAGTGTTGCTTTTGATTTTAATAATTTTCTTCTTTATGTTAAGTGTTTTGGGTGAGTTCGTAATCGCAGAAATCTGCCATAGATCTGCCGCATGTCTGCTTAGCTTCTGCGTATCGATATTACTTTTCTCCTGCCCGCAGAAAGTAAGCAGGCGGCAGTTTCGCAGCGCAGAAAATTATTTCTAAAAAATCGAATTATTCAAAAATGACATTTGGAAAGAAATATTCGTTGATAGACAAATATCCTGATAATTTATGTACTTCGAAGTCATTTCATATACATGGGAGGTCTATCACACGTTTCTTTTTAAAAATGCAATAAAGAGAACAAAATTTATTTTTTCATGTATTATGGCTTAATTACTAACAACAAGCATTTCCATTAATATGTCGTTCAAGGGGCTGCCTCGGCTGGCTTCGTAGTTGCGAATTCGGTCACTCCAATCACGGATTTCTTGGATGAAATTGGCCTTAAGTGCTTGAATCATATCCGGATTGCTGGCATAACATCAGTTCTTTACGGTTTCCAACGAAAAAAAAAACAGTTCACAGGGGTCAAATCGCAGCTCCGAGGCGGCTAATTGACATCGCAAGGATGGCTGATAACACGATTTTGGTATATGGTGCGCAAAAGATCGATTGTGGTATGGTCTGTGTGGCATGGCGTACCATCCTGCATGAACCAAAGGTTGTCCAAATCCATTTCTTTAACTTAGCAAAGACCATTGTTGATCGAAACGTGTTTCCAGCCTCGTTTTCGAAGACAAATGATCCAATGATGCCACCACTCCACAATCTGCACCAAACTACCACTCTCTGTAGATGGCTTCTCGAAAGTAACGTGTGCGGGTTTTCCAAGCCCCAGATGCGGCGATTACGTTTGTTAACGAAGCCGCCGAAATGAAAATGCGCCTCGTCAGAAAAGATGAATTTCACACGGCACTCACTTTGGAAATAAGTGTTCAATGTTTCCCAATGTTGTTCAAGCGTAAAGCATCTTGGAGGTAAAGTACTGACTTCCCGTCTAGATTTCGAGTGTGAAACAGCTCAGTGTAAAAATAACATATGATTCAACAAATAAGCAACTAGATAGCCCACTCTTTGCATGTTTTCCTGTTTTAATTTAAATTTTTTTTTTTTTCATCACAAATTACTTTTTTCAGCAGGATGTTTTTTTCTGCACAAACTGCTCGACGCCGACTTGATTTCTGTGTACTTTGTACTGTGTACAGGCCTGCTGAAGTCAGATTTCAATTTTTGTCAGATTTCAATTTTTGTTTACGAACACAAACTTTGCAGAAGTTAGTCAGACAATCACGAATTCGCTCTTTCTGCGCCGTCGCACACAGGTAAATTTTCCCAAAAACCTGGCCAAAATTATTTTTTTGTGTATTTTCAATTTATTATTGCATGATAACATTAAAAACAGTTAGTTTTGAAGGAAAACACGATTTTCAACTAAATATAGAGCCATATTCGACATAAAACATGCAAAATGCATAGAAATAGTAGTTTTGAAATTTGGTGTTTTCTCATAAAAATAAAAGGCATAGAATATCTTGCTTTGAAAAATTTTTAAAACAATTCGTATTACACTAAATTTGTTTTAAAAAACAGATAACGTAATACAATATAAATAGTAATAAATAATGAAACATAAATAAACAAATTAATTGAACATTAATATATGACTTTGGAAACTCAAACCTCTGGTTCTTTTAAAAACTGAAGTATGATGGAAGACCCGTTTTTGTTTTTGGGAATAGTTTCCTTATAAGGTGCTCATTAATTTATCAGAATAAACGTAATAAATTATGAAAAACATTTTCCATATTTTTTCTGTCTTGAAAACTTTCTTTCGAAGCTTTCTCGAAAACGCTTAATGTCTTTGTTTCGGGATTCTTGCGCTTCTTCACCGAGCTGCCCAATTGGAAGAAAAGCTTGTGATATAATTTCAGGACTGTGAATTAAAATTTAATGAATAGTTGTGGGCGTATTACACCATAGGTACAGTTAAACAAACAAATTAGCGTTATCAATGGAATATTCTTTAAATCGACCTATTTGAATGGGAAATCCACTCGACATTGTTAATAGAATAACGCGAAATCGGTACATGATTTTTCAATTATATATGTTATTTTCAACGATACCAGAGTTTTGCAAAAATAGACAGACAGCGAGTCATCGTTCGCAATTCCATAACCTCGGTTTCTAAAAGCTTGTTGAATTCTTTTCTTGTTTTTTGTCAACAGTTCTTTTATTTTTCTGACCAAGAGCTTGCTATTGTCCTAGAAGCAGCTTTATATGGAGACATGAAGTAATCATACAAAAAATCTATTCCCGGCATATGCAAAATCACTCAAAATTCTACTTGTTTGCTCTGAAATCTTATTATTGCGGTTCATTTTTTCACCTTTTCTTCCAAAAAATTGATTTTTTCTGTAATGTCACGAGATGTGCAACTTCTGAAATAATCAGAGAGCTGATTTATTGAAAGAAAAATGAACCTTGATCGCGATCCTGTGTAAAAAAGTAAAAAGCTCAAATTAAAAAATAAAAATGACCTTCATTATCATCTTTAAGAGCCAATATTAAAAAAAAGTCGCAATACATTTTGACTGTTTCCGATTGGGGAAAAATAAACATAAAGGACCATGGGCATTTTGGGCCCACTTTCAAAGTTGCTCAACAGTGATAAAACCTATGTCAAATGAAAGGTAATAAGGTTTACATAATTTGATTATATAGCAGCTTAGTTCAAATCGAGCGCGAACATGGTTTTATAAAAAAAGTACTAAAAATGAAAAAAAAAAAAAAAATATTAAGAAAAGATGGCAACTCTTACAAAAAAGATTTTTTCGTTTTTTGAAAGCTAGAATCCTATTCTTGTGAAGTGTTTTTAAGTAAAGTCATTTCTGTCAACAGTTTTCGAGAAAATCACTTTCAAACTCAAAAATGTCGAAAAAAAGTTTAAAAAAACAGTTCAATAATGATTCTTTTACCAATAATGAAACAAAATTCTGAATTAATTCTTACCATTTAATGCCCCTATTAGTGCTTAAATAAACATAGAAAACTAGAAGGTTTTATCTCTTTTACTTTTTGAGAGAATTGAAAAATTACTAAAACTTGGTTCATTTTTATAACAATTTGTTTTGCTATTTAAATGGATTTTTCTTGACCTTAATAAATGATGAACAGATTTATCATTATAAATGCATTAGTGCATTGCTTCAAATCAAGCCCGAAAATGGCACAGCGAAACTAAATTCAAGGCGAAACACAAAAAGGATGTTTCGTCTTCGATAGCTATAGACTTTGTTGAAACAAAACGTTGATGTTGTTTTTGATAACTAAGGTTTCGTTTGGTTCAATGTTTTTGTATCTTGTGTTGTAGACCGCAAGTAACCAACAAATTCTTTTTAAATGTGACAAGAAAAAAATAAGTAAGTATAATAATAATACATAGATAATAAGTATAAAGGAATTGGTATACAAATATAGTAATATAGGAAGCTATGGCAGAAAATCGCTGTGTTATCTGTCTGCGCTCTCGTGTATGTAAGGACTAGACGACATGTTTTAGGTGATGTTCTACCTATAAGCCAATCGCAGTTTGCTCAATATGTATTATATAATATTATATATAATGGTAAGAATTAATTCAGAATTTTGTTTCATTATTGGTAAAAAATCATTATTCAACTGTTTTTTAAAACTTTTTTTCGACATTTTTGAGTTTGAAAGTGATTTTCTCGAAAACTATTGACAGAAATGACTTTATTTAAAAACATTACACAAGAATAGACTTCTAGCTTTCAAAAAAGCGTAAAAATCTTTTTTGTAAGAGTTGCCATCTTTTTTTAATATTTTTTTTTTCATTTTTAGTTCTTTTTTATAAAACCCACCGAAACACCATGTTCGCGCTCGATTTGAACTGAGCTGCCATATACTCAAATTATGTAAACCTTACTACCTTTCATTTGACATAGATTTAATCACTGTTGAGCAACTTAAAAAGTGGGCCCATGGTCCATACAAAAGTGCCCATGTTCCTTTAGAGACTATTTTCATTACAAAGCGACTCAAATTAACTTAACTTTTACATTATCAAAGATATTTTTTGTTGTTTTTTTACTGATCAAATACATTGCATTAAATGGCTTCAAAATCAACTAAACAATTAATATATTGCAAAAAAAAACTCATCCTCGATTAAACATACCTCTAGCAATTGAATCCATGCTTAATTATTTTACAAACCACCACAAAAAAAAACAAAGAAAATCAAACCAAAACAACCTTCTATAACATTTAATCTTGCTACTGCGCTCGTTATTTTAAAGTTGGTACTTTAAAGGCATAGATTGATTAAACCGTTATAATTTGCACCGTATGACCAATGAGGTTTGAAGCTCATACTATTTGTTAACAAGTTTTCATTAAAAAAATACAACAAATCTGAACAAAAAAATTCATAGTTTTGGCCATGTTTTTGGGAAAATTTACCTGTGTGCGTCGTTGGCCGGTAAATTTTTTTTATTTTTTATATTTGAGAATTCGGAATCAGTTTAAGAATCATTTTCCCCCGCTCTATAAAATCAAACTTTGCTATTTGCGAATGAAAAATAACCCAACATTTCTATATTGTGTGTAAGCGATTATATTCAGGGATGGATGAATATGAAATCGTTTATCTGATAACATTGCATGTAATCCAATATTTCTTATCAAAAACATGACGTACATACCTATCTATATTTTTGTTTTAAATTATCTTTGTGTAGTTTTCTCCTATCATATCATATAGCTAAACAAAAATTAAATAAATGTTGATATGATTATGTGAGAGACTTTTTGTTAAAACTTGTTTGCTAAAATGTTAACTAAAAAAAACACTTGTAACAAATAAAAAAAAACAATTTTTAATTTTCAATTTTGTTATTGCTATACAATTTCGTGCATAATGTAGATGTGATTTTATGATTTATCACTTGAGATCACAATGAGCTTGAATTCGAATGCTCAAATTGTTACGATCCTTGCAATACCCAGGTAGACAATAACAATCTCCTGATCCTGGATAAACAAAAACTTCTTCACATTTCTTGGTCAGGTCCTCGCAAATTGGATTGCAGTACCTCGTTTCTCCGGCATAAGTATAATGATAAAATTCATTTTGTCCACAACAAATGGGTGACGGTATTGGCGGAACAGTTTGTGTAGATGGTTTAAAAGTTGTAGTTCGAAATGTTGATGTTCGAGTTGTATCAGTTCCGATAGGGGGAGGTTGAGTTTCGGTTGTTTCTGTTTTCTCGGTAGCGGGCTCTGTTTCGGTTGCTGTTATTTCAGTTTCTGTTGTTTCTATAGTAGGAACCGTTTCGGTTACTGTTGTTGGTGTTGTTGACGTTATTGTTGTTGACCTCAAGGTTCCTTGGCTTACTAAAGCAAAACAATGCAAAATTAAACTCGTAACAGCTCGAAATAGTCCTTAACAATGAACATTATAAAAAGAAAAACCTTACCATTCACAACAGCGAAAAAAATACTTAAGATCAAAATTAATTTCAACATGTCGATCGTCAAGGTCTGAAATTCGAACTCAACATTTGGATTGTCTGCACCTTAATTTATATTTTCATAATTATTATATTTTTTTTCGAATTTGTGATAAAAAAGGTTCAAAAAGGGTCGAATAATATGATGAAATTTCAAGACAACAACAAGAACCTTTTATCTATAGAAAACCAGATATCTATGAATTACCTGATAGCTCTTATTGCATCATTACGATACCTATTCACTTTCTGTGATTATCTAATCGGTCATCAAATTAAAAATTTTACTGGTTCACTGTTCTTTAGTTCGTCTACCCTCAAAGTTGCCCAATACTTTGCAACGTTATTTAGAGTGTGAAGAAATATTTCTTTTGCAGTATTGTAATGAAAATTAAAAGGAATCTTTTTCCACGTATCGTTGTACTCCAGAAATATTTTGGAGACTTTATTGAGTATTTGTATTTATAGAAATTCTAAAGCCCGATTGATGGTGTATGTAGATGAAGGGCAGAGTAACATGTTTAAGCCCCCATCAGGAACTAAGGGAAATAATTCGTACTTAAGGAGTGGTTTTTAGTATCGATAGAGTATAGCGGGGCACGTCCAAGATTTTGTGATGTCAATCTGGTGGTTGAAAATACATTCAATATATTATCCGTTTGAAGAATCTTCGAGCTTTGAAACTATTGTCCCACAGGTTGTAAAAATGTTTGGTCATTTGCAAAGAACATACGAAATGCTACTTCGTCGTCGGTTCCAACGCTCGTCTTCAACGGTACACCTTTTGTCAGCTCGATAGATAAAGCCAATTTGCTTGCAGCACTGTTTGCTGTTAATTCGACGCTGCCAAAAAGTGTTATGACTCCTCCTGTACTTGAGAGCGTAAACGATTTCATGGGACCAATCTTCTTTCGCACTCATGCAGTTGCCAGAGTTCTGAAAGATCTTCATATACACAAATCCGCTGGCCCGGATAGTATTCCTCCCATTGTTATGAAGAGGTGTTCTTCAACGCTGGCAAAACCACTGCACTTACGTCCCTTCTTTCCAAGGTCATGGAAACGCTGATTAATTTTCAGCTCAAGAAATATCTCGAGGAACGAAAGTTCTTAATGAGCGGCAGTACGGCTTTCGTAGCAACAGGTCCACTGGTGATCTGATGGTATATCTCACCGAACAGTGGAACAAATCTTTACATCGTTTTGGAGAAAGTAAGATTATTGCACTTGATATTTCAAAAGCGTTTGATAGATTTTGGCAACAAGCTCTCTTATCGAAAATGCGCGCATTTGGTTTCGATGAACCTCTTCTTCGTTGGATTAGAAATTATCTTTCGGACCGTTCAATACAAGTTGTATTGGATGGTTTCAAGTCTGAAATTCACAAAATAAATGCTGGTGTGCCCAAGGGCTCCGTTCTGTCTCCGACTCTCTTCCTTATATTCATAAACGATCTTTTATCTGAAACTTCTAATCCATTGAATTGTTTTGCTGACGACAGTACCCTCAGCTTTTCATATTCTTTTTCAGATTCACATCCATGTCCTTCGGATGTAGAACTTGAACCGCAGCGTATGATTAGCTCATTAAATTCTGATCTTGACAGCATTGTCCAAGGGGGAATTAAATACCGCGTGGGATTTAATGCTTCAAAAACTCAATGCTGTCTACTGTCGTCTAAACGAAACCCACCCCCATGCCACTATCCATGAGTGGCACTTGCATTGAAGAAACCGAAAAGCTTTCAGTCCTCGGTATGTGTATCACAGACCACCTTCTGTGGAATGATCACATATTCGACGTCGCCAAAAATGCTGATAAGTGCTTAGGTTTTCTTCGGCGATGCAAGAAATTTGTCTCCCCTTCTGATCTGGCTGTAATCTATAAAGAATTCAAAGAAGAGCTATAAAAATGATAGGTGATAGAAATATAACCGATACATTTGCTGCTCTAGAACACCGCCGCAATGTTTCTTGTATTTCATTATTTTATCGTTATTTTCATAAACAATGCTCTAGTGGAATAGCTAGTTGCATTCCTCCCCTCAAACAATTCAACCGTAATACTCGTGCTTCTAGGAATGCCCATCAGTTTACCCTTGAGCCCAACTTCGGACGTACTGTCAAGTTCAGGGATTCTTTCTTTTCCCGCACCACGCGAATGTGGAATGCTTTACCCGACTCTATCTTTCCCTCCCATTTTAATATTCAGAACTTCAAAATCGATGTGCATCGGTTCCTCCTCTTAAATCCTTCCCTATTTTCCTAAAGCTCGTACTGTGTTCAATCATATTAAGGGTAGTCACAACCCCTTTAGTGCGCGCATATATAAAAAAAAAAACAAAAAAAAAAAAAAAATGTCTGATGAATAATACAGCTCGAATAAGTTCTACTTAAGCCCCCCGTGTTGGACACTTAAGTGTCACTAACACGGAAATAACAAAAAGTAACATTTTACGAATCTTAAGTGCAACTTATTCCGGTAAGTGTTCACTGTGAAACTGGCCCTTAGTATTCGGCTAAAAATTAGTAAAGGTATTGAATATTTAAACAAAAATTGTATCTAATTCTTTTTTTTTTCAAAATTTTGAGTAAAAATGATTTTTCTAAAAACTTCTCTGCCTGATTACTTTATTTTAAAAGAAAATGCAAGAATAGTTTTCCATCGTAAATTTATTCCACTGGTGTTGTCGTTGTTTTTAATAGTCCATTTTTGTGAACTCTAAATTTGGAGGGACGATCTAGACGGGGCGATATAGACCCCCTCCGATAATAAACGATCTAGGAAGGAAAACTCGGTCATATTCATAAACTCTGTCAACTTTAGACAACCGTCCAACACAAATAAAATGCTCGACTGGATCGCCCGAACTTTCTATGTTAACTGTCGTTAAATGTCGGTGCGCGACGCGACGACGGTGCAATATTAATGGTTCGATAACATTTGTATATCGTTAGCGGGGAAATATATAAAGTTGAAATAAGAATTTTGAAATTGTTGATTTGATACAAGAACAAATGTGAAAAAGGTAAAATTAAAAAAAAGTAAAAGATTTGCTTTGTTGATTTTATCATGTAATGGCGTAAGATTTTAAACAGCCTAATATTAAGGTTTCAGTATGAAAGTACTTAACATTTTTCTTATTTTTAAACAGTTCACACAAATTTACTAAATTTAGAATACCTACTAAATTTAAATTTACACCATAACCTTTAGCTGATGAACACGTTCAAAAAAGTGACAGCTCTTACAAAAAATTCACCAACACACCTCATTTTGACGTTTATAAACGCCAAAGTGTCATAATGGATTAAGTAGTAATAAAAAGATAAAATATCCATATACATACATATATTCTCGTACATAGGAGGTATGGTAAGTTATGGATTCGTAAAAAAAACCGATCTTGAGATAATAATTTTCCCTTATATTAGGATGATAGAGAATGCGAAAAAAGTGGGTCCCCCAATTCTGTCTGCATGTTCTTGTCCCTACAGCCTAAACGGCTGGAAGGTTTTTCTTCAAATTTGGTACATAGTGTTTTTTGACTAATATGCCCACAAGTGTTTTTCGAATTTTAGGACCAAAAATAACGGTACCTGTCATACAATTTTTTTTCGCCAAAAAGGAAAATAATATTTTTCTCAAAAACAGCTCCGAGGATTTTGTTTTTAAAATATTCAAATAATTAAAATAAGGAAATGCTACCTTTAAATTTTTTTTTATTTTCAAAAATTGGTTATTTTTGGTACCTCCAGTACAAACATTTTTTAGTTTTGATTTTCTCGAAAACAGTTAAGTTGAAATTTTTCATTTTGTTATAGCAAATCTTCTAAAAAGTAAAAACATTACCAAAATTAAAAACAAAAAAAAAAACAAATTTTGAAAAAAAATTGAAAACTAAATATACTTTGAAAACGACTTGGTAAAAATTTTTAAAACTATGTATAAAATATTTTTTTATTATTTTGTAGAAAACACTGGACGTCCAGTATTAAACAAAACTGGGTTCGCTATAACGAATATGGAATAAGAATGTTCCAGACTCAAACTAAAGGCAATTGCTTACTGCTGCACTTGAGTCCGGAATATCCCTTTTCCATGGTGAGTTTTCCTAAACACTAGCAATAACTAATTTTTCTTTCTAAATATGGGGGTCACTGTTGGAAAAAGGCTTACTATTGTACTGAATTCACTACTATTTGATTTTCTCAGTACGTAAGTACATCTTTGCCATTTTCAGTACTATTTTGAATTGTTTGTACAAAATTGATTCCTTTAGTTAATTTTTTCTTAGTGCCTTGCGAGAGTCTAGGTACTCCGAAAAAATCTAGTCGACAAAAGTCAATCAGAAATTCTTGATCGAATTTAATTTTCTATATACAGGGTGTCCCGTAAGTAATGGATAACCCTGAAATGCCGCATAGTAGACTTTATGACCGTCCTGAAAACTGATAAAAAAAAGTTCTATCCCAACCACAAGAAAAGTTATATGCATTTTTTTGTTCAGTGCATTATTTTTTTTCTTACTTTACACTTTTGAATACCACGACTACAAGTGAATGAGTTCCATCATTTTTTTTTTTGCAGGAATATTTAACATTACTTGTGCCAACACATAAGTAGAAGAAAATTATTATAACTGTTGGACTTCTTAGAGAAAAAAATTATTTAACATTGAATTTCAATGCAAAATGTGAAAACAAATAATTTTTGAAAAAGTTAAATCATAGCTGGTATAAAAAAAATGCATGAATACCTGAGTGGCCAACTATTTTAAAAATATGCGCGTTAAATGCAGATTTCAAAATGGGATTACTTATTATTATATCTAGAGTCAATAGCAAGTTATTGGTAAAAATCTGCAATACTAGAGTAAATTTAGCAAAAACAAAAGTTTTCAAAATTAGCACAGTAAACGTGAAAATAATACCAAGCGTTGAACATAGCAGATTTTTGATTTATTGGCTGTTTCTACGATGTTGTCGTAATGATAAATCCAAGCTTTCAACTTCTAGGGCCGAATGCATTATTGATAAAAATGTCAAAAAAGTGCAAAAAACGGTTACATTTTCGAGCTTGTTTTGAATTTTACCTGTTCTATTGGGCTTTAACAAACCCATCAAATATTTTGTTGGTTGCTATTTTTTATTTGTTATTTTCTCCAAACAAAAAGTCTTCTGATTCAATTTTAATTGTGTTTTTTGAATAGTAAATTGTAAGATCCTGAGAAAGTGAGAACGCATAAAATCGTAAGTTTTTTAAATTTTGAATTAAAGTTTTTGTAATTTGATCTTAATTCATAAGATTAAGACCACGACGAACACTTATTTATATCGTTTTTATTGTTCATTATTCAGAAAAATTAACGGTCTAAATAGCTGTTTTCCTGAACCTGCTTTTTGATAATTAAGACGTTTGATTGATTTTTTTCGATGCCACGTATTCTGTATTCTGCACAAGAATATGCAAACATGCATTTCATTTATGGAGAGTGCCGAGGCAACGCAAACGAAGCTGCGACTCTGTATAGGGAAAGGTACCCTAACGCACGTCACCCGGATTATCTGCTGTTTCTCGGAAGGAAGGCTGCCTGGTAGTGGTGTTGGTGGTGCTGGCGTGGGACGATCCCCTCGAGGAGATACCGAAGACTTAGTGCTTGCGGAACTTGACCGAGATCCTACAGTATCAATCCGAGCAATAGCACGACGCACGGAAAGACGACTGCGCATAATGTGCTTAGTAAATATAAATATCATCCCTTTCACCTAACACGGGTGCAAACTCTCCAGCCGCAAGATTTTGAAACGAGAATGAGTTTTTGTCGACAAATGATAATGAAAATTGAAGAAGATCCGCAGTTTTTTGACAAAAGACAAAATTCTTTGGAGCGATGAGTCGATACTTAAAGAGATGGCTATACTAATCTCCATAATCTCCACTTCTGGGCACTACAAAACCAAAACATCATGAGGGAATACAGGTCCCAGTACCAATTCAATATAAACTATTGGACTGGGATTCTCAATGGGAAAATAATTGGACCCTTTGAGTTGCCGGGGATTTTAACTGGCCAAGGTTATTTGGAGTTCCTCCAAAATGATCTCCCAACCTTGCTGGAAGAAGTGCCTCAAGAACTAAAGGAATCCCATTGGCTTCAAAATGATGGTTGTCCAGCACACTATGCTGTGCCTGTGCGGGCATATTTAAATGCCAGATATCCAGGCAGATGGATAGGACGTCTGGGACCAATTTTATGGTCTGGTGAACGGACCTTAATCCACTTGATTTGTTTTATTGGGGATGCATTAAGGAAATCGTATACAGCAAGCCGATCAGGTCTTTAGAGGACCTAAAAAATCGTGTGGAGGCAGCTGCATTACAAATTTCTGAGCAAAACCTTGCACGTTCACTAAGACGTTCATTTATTCGGAGGTGCAGAACCTGTATAAGAGTGGGTTTGCTTTAAATAAAAAAAAAAATTAAAAAATTATCTATTTTTGTTTTTGTTTTCTAACTAAGTGATCATGTGATTAAAAGCTGGCTCAAAAACTTTTTGTTTAGAGGAAATAACAAATAAACTAATAGCAACCAACAAAATATTTGATGGGTTTGTTAAAGCCCAATAGAACAGGTAAAATTCAAAACAAGCTCGAAAATGTAACCGTTTTTTGCACTTTTTTGACATTTTTATCAATAATGCATTCGGCCCTAGAAGTTGAAAGCTTGGATTTATCATTACGACAACATCGTAGAAACAGCCAATAAATCAAAAATCTGCTATGTTCAACGCTTGGTATTATTTTCACGTTTACTGTGCTAATTTTGAAAACTTTTGTTTTTGCTAAATTTACTCTAGTATTGCAGATTTTTACCAATAACTTGCTATTGACTCTAGATATAATAATAAGTAATCCCATTTTGAAATCTGCATTTAACGCGCATATTTTTAAAATAGTTGGCCACTCAGGTATTCATGCATTTTTTTTATACCAGCTATGATTTAACTTTTTCAAAAATTATTTGTTTTCACATTTTGCATTGAAATTCAATGTTAAATAATTTTTTTCTCTAAGAAGTCCAACAGTTATAATAATTTTCTTCTACTTATGTGTTGGCACAAGTAATGTAAAATATTCCTGCAAAAAAAAAATGATGGAACTCATTCACTTGTAGTCGTGGTATTCAAAAGTGTAAAGTAAGAAAAAAAATAATGCACTGAACAAAAAAATGCATATAACTTTTCTTGTGGTTGGGATAGAACTTTTTTTTATCAGTTTTCAGGACGATCATAAAGTCTACTATGCGGCATTTCAGGGTTATCCATTACTTACGGGACACCCTGTATATAATAGGAAAATTCATATAAATTCAAAGCATAATCTGACAGAAAAATCTATGTGCGATGCGAACAAACACAAATCAAAGGAGACGGCATGCGGTGCCCAGCCAACTTCTGGCACTACACAGGATAAAACTCTAATTTCAGTACCAGTAGTCAAGAACTTAAAATTCGCAGCACTTGCTTAACTCACCAGGTTCAGGAAACTCACAAAATTTCAGTCCCTTAGTACCAACGTAGTACGTACACAACGAATCTGAGTTACCAAGAACGGGGAGTTTGTAGGTGAGAGGAGCAAGAAGTAAGAAGAGGAAAATAAATTTCCCCGGTCAACGATTTGAAGAGATTTTTATCGCATTCCTTTTTACACTGTCCGTAATGTGCGTTCAACCAATAGACTTTATGGGGAAAAACAAAAATCTCTAGCAATTTTGTTCATTCGTTGTGAGCGGTAGGTCTTGTGGTGTATAATGACGAACAAATTGGAAAATTTGAGATTTTTCATTCAGGGGGCGTGGCATGCACCATTTTTCCAAAATTTATATGGAGATTTTTCAATTATTTTAGAATAATGCAGTTTGTTGTACTGGGCGTATACCATCCACCTCTTTTCGCAGAATTGTTATTTGGAACATTTCTGACTGTTGCAAAATTATGAAGTTTGGTATACCGGGAGGTCCCTAGCTCCCTAATTGAACTATGAGATTTTCCATGCAGGGGACACGGCATCCACCGACTTCTTCATAATTATTATCATTTAAATGCAGCACTTTTTTTTGATGAAAATTAGTAGGACTTGTACTGCATATAAAAGGTACAAATTCAAAACTTAAATTCCTTTGTGGGGCTTTCAGTTCTTCTTTATTTTTTGTAAAGAAAAACTTGGCTCCTTTTTTTAACATTTATGTTATTGGTGTGATTTCGCTACTTTTTGCAAATAAAGAAAGAGTTATATCGAAGAACCTCAAAATTATAAGTGAAATTTGTTATTTAATCATTCCATCCATCCATTTTAAAGAGCACCAGTACTATTTTGTGTCAGCGTTCAGTACCATCGAAAAAAGTTGATTTCCATCACTGATGTGGGTATATTTTTCGTTATACTGGACGTCCAGTGTACCTGAAAAAATCATGTTTCTAAATTCAAAAATGTTGAAAAACCGTTAAGAAAAAACTTATTTTCTCGAAAAGGACTCCAAGAATTTTGATAAAAAAATGTGCGTTTACTACTAAAAGTATGATCATTATTTTGTTTAAAATTTTCGACAAACATTTTTATTCAAGAGCTCCTTTACAATTCAAACAATTTTCATATACAAATTTTCTAAAAAATAATTTTTGGATTAAAAAAAAATATTGATTTTTTTAAAATTTTATATCTGAAAGGGGATAGTGAATATTTTTTTTTATTTTGTCTAAAAAAGAATTTAATTAAATACTAAATGTTGGAATACTAGATTTTATTTTTGAAAATGTGCAAAAAATTTTACATAATCCCAGCTTCTGAGTTCAGTTAAACCCAAACTAACTCCTGAATATTGTTTTTTTTCTTTTAGCTTAGATACTCGATAGATTTTTGACAACTGAAAGTTAAAGTGAGCATAGCACTACATCTAAAACTGCTTTTGAGTTAAGTTGGGTTCCATTTATTTGCGGAATTGACTGACTCAGGTTTAACTAAGAGTTAATCTCTGCGCACTGAAAAAGTGGTAAAAAGTTATAAATACACATTTTTCGTCTTTCTTCGAAACAGGAGGACCCGAGGACATTCAGGTTCTTCAATTAAAAATTACTTCGAAATCTGAACAGGTCTAATCTGTCACATACCTAATCAGCTGATTAAATAACATAGCATTTAACCAAATGAATAAAAAGTTCGTTCATGCAAACTTTTATGTAAACTTATCATTTTATACATTTTGTAAACTTCCGATGTTGCATGAATACCCTTATTATTATACTGTCGAAAACTTAGACAACAGGCGTCAAGGTTATAAGGTTACCTATCTATTAGATTTTATAAAAAAAAACCCTTTCAAAGAGGCGCGGGCCTGGTCATAACTGAAAACTAGTCTTTCGGATTCGAATAAAAGCTCGACAAATTTGCCGTTTTTTTTTTTCTACATGATTCGGCGATCGTGGTCGAAAACTTAGACAACAGGCGTCAAGGTTATAAGGTTACCTATCTATCAGATTTTATAAAAAAAAAAACCCTTAAAAGAAAATCACACCTTATACATAAGATTTTCTCCTTTGTCTTTACATACTCGCATCTTAATATGATCGTTGTTTTGCCATATTAAAACGGAATGGAAATATGTACTTGTACGTATTGTGTATTTTTGTGCGTCAGAGGCACACTTATAGTAGTTTACATGCGTTTGTATAAATGTCATCTCACGCCCTTCTAATGGCAATAATTTGGCATTCCAAAACGTAAGGCATGTTTTATGAAATTATAATATGAACTGCAAATTATAATTATAACTGCACGTCAAAGCATATCAAGACAATTTGACTAATTTAGCTCCAAATTGCGTTACAATAATTATTCTTAAGCAATCAGCTGTCTTGTCTTGGTCTCTTGTTAAAACTAATGCTTTACCCGTACCTCATCAGATAACATTTAAGTAAGAACCGTAACCGAAAATTATGTTTAGGTACATACAAATTTATTATATTTTAATCAAAACGAAAACATTCTAAATATTTAATAATATTTGTCTGGTTTATTGAAAAAAAATATACATATTATGTAAATATTACTTGTTAATACTATGACTTAAGATAACAGTTAGTGATTACACTCGCAATTGGCACTGAAATGCCATCAGGACCCTTACAATATCCTGGAAGAGGATAACATCCAGAATGCGCTATAACAAAGAATTTTGTACATTTCTTGGTAAGGTTCGAGCACTCTGGAATGCAGTTCGGAGCTTCTCCTTGACGCAGATAAATTTCATTATTCCCGCAACAAATTTGATAGGGTGGAGTTGGTGTCGTAGTTGGTGTCGTAGTTGGTGTCGTAGTTGGAGCCGTAGTTGGAGACGTATGTGGAGGACCTGTTGGGATTATCAATGTTGAGCTAGAGGTTGTCGGTGTTGTTGGTGTTGACCTTGTTGATTTCTGACTATTAGTAACCTGGATGAATGGTGTTGAATTTGTACTCGAAATTGTAGATATAGTTGGGTCCACAATCGGTTGGCCTCCTATATAAATAATAATTTAAAATCAAAAACAAACTTAAAATGTGAATATTGTATATGACATATTGTAAAATTTTCAGTTCAATTAAAAAAGAATCCACCTACCATTCACAAAATGGACAAGAACACTTAAAGCAACAAATAATTTTAACATGTTGATCGATTTATATCTGAAACTCGAAAGCAAAATTACATCTTCATGCTTCTTAATTTATATGAATTTGAAAATTTGTCTTCTTTGTTTTGATTGTATTTATGTAGAAACCTACATTATGACCATTGATATTGAATTGATAAAAAATAAAACGCACGACTGGATCGCACAAACTTGCTCTTGAAGTTAAGATCTAGAATGTAGCTAGACATTGGTGGTGTATGTTAATGCTTTGATAATATTTTTAAATAAAATACTACATTGTCCCAATAGTATAGTAAAATTTTTTGGTAATTTGTAAAATATATTCGAAACACTACTTCGTCTTTGGTTCCAAAGCACGTCTTCAATGACCCATCTGCTGTCAGCTCGCAAGATAAAGCCAATTTGGTTGCAGTACAGTTTGCTGTTAATGCGACGTTGCCAATTAGTGTTAGAACATACAAATTGGTATTTTAAGTAAAACGAAAACATTCTACATATTTAATAATATCTGTCTGTTTTATTGAAAAATAATATACATACATATTATGTAAATATTACTTGATAATATTATGACTTAAGATAACAGTTAGTGATTACACTCGCAATTGGCACTGAAATGCCATCAGGACCATTACAATATCCTGGAAGAGGATAACATCCAGAAGGCGCTCTAACAAAGAGTTTTGTACATTTCTTTGTAAGGTTCGAGCACTCTGGAATGCAGTTCGGAGCTTCTCCTTGACGCAGATAAATTTTATTATTCCCGCAACAAATTTGATAGGGTGGAGTTGGTGTCGTAGTAGGAGCCGTAGTTGGAGACGTATGTGGAGGACCTGTTGGGATTATCAATGTTGAGCTAGAGGTTGGCGGTGTTGTTGGTGTTGACCTTGTTGATTTTTGACTATTAGTAACCTGGATGAATGGTGTTGAATTTGTACTCAAAATTGTAGATATAGTTGGGTCCACAATCGGTTGGCCTCCTATATAAATAATAATTTAAAATCAAAAATAAACTTAAAATGCGAATGTTGTATATGACATATTGTAAAATGTTCAGTTCAATTAAAAAAGAATCCACCTACCATTCACAAAATGGGCAAGAACACTTAAAGCAACAAATAATTTTAACATGTTGATCGATTTATATCTGAAACTCGAAAGCAAAATTATTTCTTAATGCTTCTTAATTTATATGAATTTAAAAATTTGTCTTCTTTGTATTGATTGTATGTATGTAGGAACCTACATTATGTCCATTGATATTGAATTGATAAAAATAAAACGCACGACTGGATCGCACAAACTCGCTCTTGAAGTTAAAATCTAGAATGTAGCTAGACATTGGTGGTGTATGTTAATGCTTTGATAATATTTTTAAATAAAATACTACATTGTCCAAATAGTATAGTAAAAGTTTTTAGTGTTAGAACTCCTAACTCCACCTGTACTTGAGAGCGTAAACCATTTTATGGGACAAATGTTCATTATTCGCACACGTGGAGTTGCTAGAGTTCTGAAAGATCTTGATATACACATATCCGCTGGCCCGGATAGTATCCCTCCCATTGTTTTGAAGAGGTGTTCTTCCACGCTAGTAAAACCACTGGGTAAGCTTTTCCATCTGTCCTACACTACTGGTCTCTTTCCGAGTGGATGGAAAATAGCATTTATGTCCAGCCAGTCCATAGAACAGGCGTATCTTCTTTGCCCTTAAACCATCGACCAATTGATCTTTCTTCCTCCTTTCCAAGCTCATGGAAGCCCTGATCTTCCAAGTTCATGGAAGCGCTGATCAATTTTCAGCTCATCTTATAGATCGAAAGATTCTTTATGACTGGCAGAAAGGCTTTCATGGCAATTAGTCCACTAGTGATCTCATGGTATATCTCACCGAACACTAGAACCAATATTTACATCGTTTTGGAGAAAGTAACATTATTGCGCTAGATATTTCTAAAGCGTTTGATAGAGTTCGGTCTCAAACTCTCATATCGAAAATACGTGCATTTGGCATTGCTGAATCTCTCCTTCGTTGGATTGGAAATTGCCTTTGGATTACCTTCGTTTCAAGTCTGACTTCCACAAAATAAATGCTGGTGTGCCGCAAGGCTCCGCTTTGTATCCGACTTTCTTCCTTATAATAATAAATGACCTTTTATCTGAAATTTCTAATCCATTAAACTGACGACAGTACCCTCATCTTATCATATTCGTTTTCAGAACTATATCCAGGTCCTTCAGATGTGAAACTTGCACGGCAGCGTATGATAAGCTCCTTAAATTTTGATTTCGACAGCATTTGTCCAATGGGGAATAAAAAAATACGTAGAATTTGATATTTCAAAAAAGTAATTCTGTGTTCTGTAGTTAAAGGGAAATCCATAACCCCCATGCCGCTATCCATGAGTGGCACTTGCATTGAGGAAACCAAAAAGCTTTCAGCACCTGGATTCTTTCTTTTTCCCCACCTCAGTAATGTGGAATGCTGTACCCCCTCCCATTTTAATATTCAGAACTTCAAAACGCATCGGTATTTCCTATGAAATCTTTCCCCTTTTTTACTACTGCTCGTACTGTGTTCAATAATTTTAAGGGTAGTACACCCCGCAAAAAAAAAATCACTCACCAGAAAATAAAAATAACACTTTTGATAATTTTGGTCAAATACAGGAATGTGTGTGAAAAAGTAGGATTTAAAAGAGAAAAATGACTTTTTTTGATTTTTTTCTTCGACAAAAAAAATAATGTGTAGTGCTAAGAAACGAGACATATGAAAAAGATTTGGTACTATGAAGTGTACCTACCAACGTGCGAGTCTTTTGTTTGTCCTAAACAATGGGAGTTTGCTTAAATAAATGACCAAAAAAAAATAAGAAAAAACACTGCGGCAGTTTTTTTGCCCCGCGGCAGTTTTTTTGCCCCGCGGCAGTTTTTTGCCCCAAGGCAGTTTTTTGGCCCCGAGGCAGTTTTTTTGCCCCGCGGCAGTTTTTTTGCCCCGCGGCAGTTTTTTTGCCCCGCGGCAGTTTTTTTGCCCCGCGGCAGTTTTTTTGCCCCGCGGCAGTTTTTTTGCCCCGCGGCAGGTTTTTTGCCCCGCCGCAGTTTTTTTTTGCCCCGCGGCAGTTTTTTTGCCCCGCGGCAGTTTTTTTGCCCCGCGGCAGTTTTTTTGCCCCGCGGCAGTTTTTTTGCCCCGAGGCAGTTTTTATGCCCCGCGGCAGTTTTTTTCTGCCCCGCGGCAGTTTTTTTGCCCCTCGGCAGTTTATTTGCCCCGCGGCAGTTTTTTTGCCCCGCGGCAGTTTTTTTGCCCCGCGGCAGTTTTTTTGCCCCGCGGCAGTTTTTTTGTCCCGCGGCAGCTTTTTTGCCCCGCGACAATTTTTTTTGCCCCGCAGCAGGTTTTTTGCCCCGCAGCAGGTTTTTTGCCCCGCGGCAGTTTTTTTGCCCCGCGGCAGTTTATTTGCCCCGCGGCAGTTTTTTTGCCCCGCGGCAGTTTTTTTGCCCCGCGGCAGTTTTTTTGCCCCGCGGCAGTTTTTTTGCCCCGCGGCAGGCTTTTTGCCCCGCGGCAGTTTTTTTTGTCCCGCGGCAGTTTTTTTGCCCCGAGGCAGTTTTTTTTGCCCCGCGGCAGTTTTTTTTGCCCCGCGGCAGTTTTTTTGCCCCGAGGCAGTTTTTTGCCCCGCGGCAGTTTTTTTGCCCCGCGGCAGTTTTTTTGCCCCGCGGCAGTTTTTTTGCCCCGAGGCAGTTTTTTTTTGCCCCGCGGCAGTTTTTTTGCCCCGAGGCAGTTTTTTTGCCCCGCGGCAGTTTTTTTGCCCCGCGGCAGTTTTTTTGCCCCGCGGCAGTTTATTTGCCCCGCGGCAGTTTTTTTGGCCCGCGGCAGTTTTTTTGCCCCGCGGCAGTTTTTTTGCCCCGCGGCAGTTTTTTTGCCCCGCGGCAGTTTAACTTTATTGAATACTTGCCAGACAGCTACAGTGGGACCTAACGTGAGCCAGACACTTAAAATCTGTCAAATTAATCGTGCCATTTACATTAAAGAATCAAATCAAGATTTTATGTTTTCTGTGGGAAGATATTCTACAATATTTTCTAATCAGCAAGACACCTACAGCGGGGCCTTAGATCACCGTAAAACTGTCAAAATAATCATTCTTTGTTACTAAAACGTGATTTCTTCGCTTATTTTAGCTGTTTTTAAATATCTGGCTGATGAATACGCCCCACTGTAGATGTATAGCTGATGTGGATTTCTTTTTAAACAGTTGCCCATAAAACATATAAATATTAGCTTTAAAACTACAACGTAAATGGCACGATCAGTTTGACATATTTTAAGTGTCTGGCTCACGTTAGGCCCCACTGTCGATGTCTGGCAAGTATCCAATAAAGTTAACGACACCATCCCCTTAGACATATCAAAAATTCAGCTTTGATAAAATAAAGCAATGTTGCAACATTTGTATGCAACTTTAACACTCGCTACCCCTTAATTGCACCCGGATTGAAGATTCTTAGTATATCCATTTGTTCTTAGCTACCATAGTATCTGTTCGCAGAAAAAATCTTAGCTTTGATAAAATGACGTTCTTTAACCAAAATACTTTTTTACCAAAAACTTTAATACAAAAACTTTGATAGAAGGCCGACTGATTACAGAGGCGTCTGCCAGGTTTTTTTTTTTTTTTTTTTTTATATTTAGCGCGCGCTAAAGGGGTTGTGAATACCCTTAAAGTGAAAAACACAGCACGAGCGATTAGGTAGGTTGGAGGGGATTTGAAAGGAGAAACCGATGTACATTGGTTTTGAATGTCTGTAGATCACAATGGGAGGGGAAGATAGAGCTGGGTAGAGCATTCCACATTCGTGTAGTGCGACTAAGGAAAGAATCTCTGTACTTAACAGTACGTCCGAAGTTGGGCTCAAGGGTAAGCTGATGGGCATTCCTAAAAGCGCGAGTATTACGGTTGAATTGTTTAAGGGGAGGAATGCAACTAGCTATTTCACTAGAGCATTGTTTATGGAAATAACGGTAAAATAACGAAAGACATGAAACATTTCGACGGTGCTCAAGAGATGAGATTGTTTCCGTTATAGTTCTTTCACCATTTTAAGAGCTCTCTTTTCAATTCTATCCAATAAACTCAAGTGGATTATTGGAGCACCTGCCCAAATGTGAGAGTTATACTCAAGTTTTGGACGAATAAAGGCTTTGTAGATCACAGCCAGATCAGAAGGGGAGAAAAATTTCTTGCATCGACGGAGAAAACCTAAACACTTAGCAGCATTTTTGGCGATGTCGAATATGTGGTCGTTCCATAAAAGGTGGTCTGTGACACACATACCGAGGACTGAAAGCTTTTCGGTTTCCTCAATGCAAGTGCCACTCATGGATAGTGGCATGGGGGTGGGTTTTGTTTTAACGACAGTAGACAGCATTGAGTTTTTGAAGCATTAAATTCTACACGATTTTGTATTCCCCATTGGACAATGCTGTCGAGATCAGAATTTAATGAGCTTATCATACGCTGCCGTTCAAGTTCCACATCCGAAGGACATGGATGTGAATCTAAGAACGAATATGAAAAGCTGAGGGTACTGTCGTCAGCAAAACAATTTAATGGATTAGAAGTTTCAGATAAAGGATCGATTATGAATATAAGGAAGAGAGTTGGAGACAGAACGGAGCCCTGGGGCACACCATCATTTATTTTGTGAATTTCAGACATGAAACCATCCAATACAACTTGTATTGAACGGTCCGAAAGGTAATTTCTAATCCAACGAAGAAGAGATTCATCGATACCAAATGCAAGCATTTTCGATAAGAGAGCTTGATGCCAAACTCTATCAAATGCTTTTGAAATATCAAGCGCAATAATCTTACTTTCTCCAAAACGATGTAAAGATTTGTGCCACTGTTCGGTGAGATATACCATCAGATCACCAGTGGACCTATTGCTACGAAAGCCGTACTGCCGGTTATTAAGAAGCTTTCGTTCTTCGAGATATTTCTTTAGCTGAAAATTAATCAGCGTTTCAATGACCTCGGAAAGAAGGGACGTAAGCGCAATTGGTCGATAGTTGGAGGGGGAAGAAGACACGCCTTTTTTAGGGACAGGCTGGACAAATGCTGTTTTCCATCCACTCGGAAAGAGACCAGTAGAGTAGGACAGATGGAAAAGCTTACGCAGTGGTTTTGCCAGCGTTGAAGAACACCTCTTCAGAACAATGGGAGGGATACTATCCGGGCCAGCGGATTTGTGAACGTCGAGATCTTTTAGAACTCTAGCAACTGCACGAGTGCGAAAGAAGATTTGTCCCATAAAATCATTTACGCTCTCAAGTACAGGAGGAGTCATAACACCTTCTGGCAGCGTCGAAAAAACTGTGCTGCAAGCAAATTGGCTTTATCTTGCGAGCTGACAAAAGGAGTATCATTGAAGACGAGCGTTGGAACCGAGGACGAGGTGGTGTTTCGTATGTTTTTTACAAATGACCAAAAATTTTGACTACCTTTGGGACATTGTAGTATTTTTTGCCGTAACTTTTGATCATGTAAAAATTTGGTTCGTCGAATATGAACGTTACAGGTCTTTCTAGCTTGTTGAAACTTTTTCCGGTTTTCCTCAGTAGGGTTGGCTTTATAACATCGGAAGCTTACTTCTCTAACCCTAATAACCTCTTTACAGCTCGAATCAAACCATGAGTTTTCTTTGGGTTTGATAGATTTCACCCTATTCGGGATAAAATTTCTCATTCCACAATGAATTAAATTTGTGATCATATCTGTACTGGCATCTACGTCACTATCGAGGAAGCATAGTGACCAGTTAAAGCTCCTGAAAAAATCATTGATTCAGGTGACTGAGCATACCCCAAAAAGGGAGTTTAAATCCTTGAACCCGTGAAGCGGGCCAGGCAAGGTACCTTAAAGGCGTGTTGATGCTTTTCATATACATTTTTGTGGGCGATTTTTTTTAGCTTGGGGCCATTTTTTGTAAGTTTGGGTCCATGTTTCCTTTTTGAAAATGGGGCCATTTTTCGTTATGAAAAAAAATCGCAAATTCGGGGCCAAATTTCATATACCCGAAAATGGCTGATACTATTTTGATTACATTTCCTTTTTAAAAAAAAACGAGTTTCAGGTTTTGGTTTTTTTTTATTAACATTTCTTTATTTTTTGTGGTTTTTCCACATATCTCAGAAATGGCTAGAAAAATTCAATTGCTTAATATTAACAACAATTGCAACAATTGATTCAAATTAGTTCAACGAACCAACGATATTTGTTATCAGTTTTTTTTTTTAACGAGATTACGAATTGGTTCTAAGATAGAAGAATTTCAAAAAATATCAAGTGTTATATTATTTATAAAAAGCACTGCCGATAAATTTTGCAATATTCACAAACAAAAAAAAGATAATTTTATACATTTAAGATATATTTTGGTGTTTTTTGAACTCAAACAAATGTTTACCTTGCAATTTGTAAAAAAAAAACACACACACACATTTGAAGTAGATTGGAAAGTAAAACAAAATCAATCCTATATAAATTCACTCTGCACAAATCCAATCACATTCAAATTAAATTTTAAGCTCAATAACAACAATGTTGTTCAAAATATTTATGGTTTTAAGTCTTATTGTTGGAGCTGTTCTTGCTGGAGGTATGAGCTTATTATTTCTGTTATTTTCATTATCCTGATGACTAAGACCTCTGAGAAAAGATAAAACTGTGTTATTGTTTAAAACAAGATTTTATCATTGAAAAAATTAAAAAAACATTTTATGTATGTAATAATTTTGTTCTAAATAATAATAGTATTCACCATCATTATAATTCTTTAAATATAAAATTTATTGTGGTAATATAAACAAATTAAATCACTTTTATTTTTCAAAATAAGGTTTATAATATTTTGTTATTTTCTCTTTACTTTTGAGATACTAGAAAAAGCAACCATTAAAAAAACAGACGGACTTAATAAAAATAGATCCTTGAAACTAATATAAATCTATATGTGTAATTTATTTTTTTATATTTCAACAGGCGAATGGACTAAGACAACAGAACCCACCACGTCAACATCAACAACAACAACAACTCCATTTATTAACACTAATACCACGCCATCATGGTCAACATGGATTCCGACTTATCCTCCAACACCACCTGGACCAGTTGCACCACTTTGTTGCGCCGGTAAAAATGAAATTTATCTTCCTCCAGGAAGAGCTCCATACTGTCAGGTTTATTGTAAAAATATTGCAAAGCAATGCCCTGTAAGATATGATAAACCACCACCGTATGGATGTTACTGTCAACCAGGATATTGTAGAAATGAAAAGCGTGGTAACACTTGTGACCCGTATAGTGAAGTGTTCTCTAAGTGTTGTCTAAAGAAAAAGATTTTTGTATAGTTTTGTATATTATTAATATAAAATAAATAAATTTAATCGTATTTTTTTAATAATTTCTAATAATCTAAGCAATTTTGTTTATATATCCAAAAATAATTTAAAAGGTTGGCTCTGTCGCAAAACGTTTTAAGGTGGGATGGGATTAGTAATTGAAAAAGTATATAATTTTTTAAAGTTAACAAAAAAAATATAATAATTCTGAAAATTCAAATGTTTTAAATTTAAAAGATTTATGTAATACAACAGAAAGAAATCAGTTAAAAACAACAAGAAATTAACTTATTATCAGGTTTTTATTTTTCAACACGGTTGAAGTTTTATTTCACATACTTACTTTTTCATACACTAAGGTCCATTTGAAAAAAAATGAACTTAAAAGTTTAAGTTCAACATTATGTGACAGTTTACCATAAAAAAAAGTAGTAGATCATAAAAGTTAAGGTTGGGTCTACATACATGTATCTTCGCCTGCACATATGAAGAAAAGTAGAGCGGGACAGATGTATGCTAAAAATCCGAGCGTGTGAAAGAGAAACAGAGCTGTTGCTACAGACTACTCTAACATGCCCCAACAGCATATCAAAAATGCTAACTCTTCGCGGTATAGAGTAAGGTATTAATTATTTAAGCCAATTATTTCAAAACACACTATTGGCTTACTTACAAAAAAAACACATGGTTTTAAAGAATATAAAAAGGCAAATTAAGTGTCATATGCAAAATTTCGATTTTGTAGCGAATTTGAGTTTAAAGAATTTTTTGACTTTTAGCTTTTTAAAGGTGGTTTTAAAAATCTCATAATTACAACACATTTAGGTGGTATAGGTATACATTTTGAAACCGATATCATTGTTTTTTTTTTTCAAAATTTGCTAAGAATTTTTAATAGATTTTGTTCAAGTTTTGTTGCTCTAAAAGAAAAACAGTTTATTGAATTTTTTAAAAAAATTATCAGTTTTTGACTACGTCATTATAAAAAAAAAAAAATAGACTGGGTTCGGAATCATTTTTTGTTCTTGAAATATTTGAGACGAAAATTATTTTTCAACTGTTTTTCTTAGTTTAAAAAAAAAGTATCTGTTGAATTTTTTTTTAATATTTACCAATTTGATATTGTGTAATTATGTATAAATTAAAATTAGTCTGAAGTGAATATCTTACTCCGTTCTCGAGATATTCCAGATAAATGACATTTTACAGCTCCTTTTTAAATTGCTGTAGTAAAAAAACGATTTATTGAATTTGTTAGAAAACCTTTTCAGCACGTTACGACAATATTATCTGTAAAATAAAATTTATCCGAGGTCGATATCTTTATTCATTATCGAGATATGGTGGACAAAAAAGTACCCCGAACGTACGTACATACACACATACAGACATCTTGCTAAAAACGACGAATTCTGATTCTAGAGACCTCAAAACGTGAAGATATGTCAAAATTTTCAATTCGACAAAATGGCACTAATTACAATAACTTCCAATGGGAAGTTAAAAATATTTTAGACGGTGCTCACATTCGACTGACTCCTCCGACTTTTTTTTGCCTTCACAAAAGAAAAAGTAAAAAAACTTTGTGGATTTTGTTTGTTTGAAAATTGCAGGAGTCAAGTCCAATGTGAACACCGTCATTAAACCGATATCTAAAGTATTCAAAACTCAAAATTGATTTTAGACCGAGTTTAAAGAAAGTGAAAAGAAGTGAAGAAATTACCTACACTCTGTCCAATGAATATGTGCAGTACGGGCCTTATGGTAGAGCTTTCCTTCTGCAAAGGGTTCCTGCTGCATACAAAAATATCTCGAATCCCCTTAAATAACCACTGTCTGTATGTGCATTTTCTCGTATTATCAAGCGTACACCCCACTATGACATGCCGCTCGAATGGCTCGAGCGTCGAGCCGTACTGATCGTATCCAGGGTTGTCAGGGTTTAAAAAGCGAAACCGCCAAAATTAAAATTTAAATCGCCAAAAAATCACCAAATTTCAAAATTTTCAACCCAAAAAATCACCAAATTTGAAAATTAAAAAGAATCCGCAATTTGTAGTTTTAATATCAGAACAAATCATATTAAAAAAAAAATAAATAGGTAAACAAAACAAAACCAAATAGTAATATGTGTCAACGAGATTTATCCAAATCGGTGTCAATGCGCTGACAAGTAATCTTTGACTATCACTTTGACCGTTGACAAAAGTACAAATCTGTAATTTTTCGAGTTGAGGCTCACACAAAGTGGTGGCGCGTCAAATAAATGTATGTATTTCGGTTTAAATTTTTTTAAAGCAAGGAAAAATGTTAAAAGCAAACGAAATGGAAATGGCAATTTAAGTTTAGGCAGAAGGGACAATTTTCTAAAAAAAAATGACTTAAAATATAAACAAAATTATTAAAAATCAATGGCAACACTCAAAATATCATGTTATAGCGTTTTTGAAAGCCAAAAACCTATTCTTAAATTAACTTTTTAAACCAAGTTGTTTGAGCAAACAGTTTTTGATAAAATAATTTTCAAACTCAAAATTCTTTCTTCTTACCAAGATGGCGGACGCCCCACAAGACCAAAATTCCCTCAAATCGAGATTTATGCTAAGAAGCAACCCCTCTTCAAAACTGCGTTCAAACTTTTCAGACGTCAAAACTTTTTTCAGATAGCCCTTATTTGACTCCCCGTTGCCTGTACTAACTAGTTTATAGTCACTGCATCCTCCATCCCAAAGCGCTGGTCGTTTCTCTACTGCCGCAATCAAAGCGGAGACCTCGTATTGTTTGGTCCACGAGTAAAGTAATTTTCTTTTACGTTTCTCCGACAACTTTTCCTTCGATTCATCAGCAGGACGCGCATTTACTTATCCGACTCACTGGTGCTTAGGCTCATTTTTTTTTAACTCAAACTAATTTAACTTTAAATAATTTTGTTTGGAAATGTTTTGTTTTCTTTTATGTTGCTGTTTTTTTTTTTTTTTTGCTGTTTCTTTAAATGAAAAGAATGTCAACACCAGCTACTTTGACACAGCAGAAAATTATAGCGTGTCAACGTTGGTACCTGGACAACGCGTTGATGGACAGTCAGGAAATATCTGTCAATGTGTCCGAAAAATTCTGATGGGGTGATTACACGGTAAATGAAAACAGTCAACGCGTTGACTTTTCAAACCATGTCATCGCAAGTGTCAACGCTGATGTCAGTGCGTTGACAACGTTTTGCAATGACAATCACACGACTTGAAAGCCATGGGACAGAATTTGACGTCATTCTGACGTCAGAGAGTCAATGCGTTGACCATTTTCATTGACCGTCTAATCATAGCTTAAGTCAGTTTTGGGCGAACGTATATCGCAGTCGCAAATTTTGCAATGTGCTAATCCATATCTTTCTTCGATTTGGTTAACCAATGCAATGCAATTTTTTCTCTGCTTTTATAAATTGAACTTTGGACCGCTATAACTTAAGAATGAATTGACGTCGTTAATATGTCATATGGTAAATAATAATTGTTCTAGATATTTTGTGAAATAAAATAAACTTCTCGGGAGTTATTTAACATTATAAGAAAAAAATCAATTTTTTTAAAAAGTGGGGCATTTCCCTTCGGGTACTAATCTTAAGATTTGGTTCTTGAATACAAAATATTTTTTCAAACATAATCCCAAAAAAAACAGATCTCCATCCAAATAAACGAGTACAATAAATATCCTCCCATATTACATTTTATGACTTAGGACATAAATATGAATCTCTCCGCTTTGTCGGAATTTTTTGGAAGTGAACATCTATTTTCCAGGACTATAAAAACATGGTGTCCATAAGTGCAAGTGATTCTCGGCAAGACGTCTGTCAGTCTGTGCGTCCGTTCGCACGTCTGAGCTGTGCTTCAAATTTCGTGTGAAGCATTATTATGTGATAAAGGGGTCGGTTCACTTCCCAGCCTTTTTTTACAGGGCTACTTCCTCTTGCGAGGAATTGACAAATCCTTCATCAGTATCAGTTGTCATGAATAAGTGCTTCTCGTCTAGTCGTTCGGATTCCGCCCCCGTTTCAAGTACGTGTACAAAAATCAGTGGCAACTTAAGTGTCCTTCTTTGACCACAGCAATGATGCAAACATTGCTTGATGCACTCAGTTAACATCATGTTTCTTGCGAAAACTATTTGAGCAATTTAAATCGAGTTTTCGAATTTCGTCTTGCTATAGACTACTCGATTCCCAATTTTCAGCAGAATTGGAAAATGTTTGACCTATTTCTTGAGCGCTTCAAAATTACTTAGTTTTTCAGATTTTTTTTTTCTTACAAATGGTTAGATAGCATCTCAAATACAACATACATGAATTTTAGACTAATGTGGTCTTGTAGAAAATTTTATGAAAAACAAGAATATGGTGGATGGTTTTTTCCTAAGTTTCATATTTCCAAAGTTATAAAGGAAAATGTCGGAAAAAATTGGGTGATTTTATCATTTTTTTCACTGTTGCATTTTTCCTGCAGCGAGCACAGGTTTTTCGAAATTGCAAACTTAGCTAGAGACTACTCTAACATGCCCCAACAACATATCAAAAATGCAGAACTACATCGCGCTTTGCGAATTAAGCCTTTTTTGTAATTATTGACTGGGCTAAGAGGAGTAATTAAAATTTTAGTTTTAGATCATCTAGAACAGATATAGCTGCAATAGAACGATTTTGGTTTTATCAAGTCTTCTCGAAAACGGCTCAAACGATGTTGATTAAACTTCGTACACGTAATCTATGAAACAGTTTTAATAATACGGTATATACCAGGTCTTTGAAATTTGAAGAAAGGAAATAAAGTTTTGTTTTTTTGTTTTTTGTGCAAATTGCGTTTTTTGGCATATTTCTGAATATCTCGTCATTGGCTTGGTTGATTTTGTCATAATTTAGCAATTCGATAATTCTAACTTAGTCAAAAACGATTGCATATAAAATTAGCACGAATATTTTTTTTACATTTTTTTTTTAACTTTTTTTTACATATTTGCTTGTATGAAACAAAAAAAATTCAATATCTATTTTACCTTGTTTTTATTATTATAAAAAAAAAATATTATCGAACTATTACTAGACAACGTCAATGTCTAGCTACATTCTATTTATAGTCAGTTGTGCGTATTTTTTGTTTGTTTTAGTAGTGCATAATAATGAGGTAAATACTTAAGTAAATAGGCTTTAAGATATTTCAATCTGAATCAATCACTTAAAACATATAGTAAGTACATTTTTAATTCTATTTATCATTAGAATATTATACTTTTTGTTTAAAATTATAAAATTACTTTATTTTAAACGTTTACCTCTAAAACTATGTATATAAAATGAATTAAAACAATTCCTCGCTTATTTACACTTAAAAAAAGCTTCTTTAAACGATATGCATATGCCTAGGCCACGTGATGTCTTACAAAATCCTGGCTTGCAATAACAGTTGTCATTTTCTCGTGGGGGTATAAGAAAATCATATTTTCTTTGACACTCCTTTCCAATATCCTCGCAATATACATCACAGTCTGGAGCTAATCGTGGAGGAATGTAAATTTCATTTTGTCCACAACACTGTGGATAAATTATTGGATAAGTTGGAGGGTAAGTTGGACACAGTGGAGTAGTAGTTGTAGGCTCAGTTGTCGTAGTTGGTGGTTCTGTTGAGGTTGATGTTGTTGTTTTTGGTCTGTGTGAATCACCAGCTTAAATGCATATAAAAGAAACTTGATTAAATATGAAATTTTTAATATATTTTTAAATTATGGAATTTTGGTTGACATTAAAAATTTAAATTCGTATCATTTCCGAAGAAGTTTTTTGGTTAATCTGTATTTTAAAAATTTAATTTTGTACTCCTCATTAAATTATTTTTAAGGACTAACGGTTTTAGAATACAAATATTACTTTCATTTTTTTTAAAGTAAAGTACATTTTTTAGAAGATCAATATTTTCTATATTGAAATTTGTATACAAACTCGCACAGCAGGCACGAACGCAGGAAACAATTTCGGGGAGGTTTTGAAAAATTTTAAATGATAATCAATATTATATTTTATCACGAAAAGTCGAAATTTTGACTTGAAGGACAATAATGTTTCAACTCCGATTTAAGTGAAAACATCTATTTTTAAATTTACAAAAGTTATTCTAAAAAAAAAACATTTTCTCTGAATTAAAACATTCCTTGCCAGCCTGAGCAGCACAAGACTTTTTAGTTTTTTTTTTAATCGACAAAAAAAAATAATTATTTCATAATCATTTGCACACAAATCTCAATTAGTTTATTATTAAGAAAGTCGAACATAAAAAAAAATCAATTTAAGGTAGGTACTGTTAGAAGGTTCCTGATTTCATTTAAATTGTTTCCTGCCGAGAATTAGGCTGATATTTTTTGAGAAATAAATTATTTTGTTCAAATTTGTATATGTATTGTGGGTCCTTTTATAAACAAATTTCTATTAGCATTTATTGACTGGTTTGTATTCAAAGACTGCTAAATTCAAATTCTTAGGAACTTTGGGCGAGTTCGTATTGCAGAAATCTGCGGCAAGCCTAGTACTTGCTTAGCTCCTGCATATCGATTTTTCGATTTCATTTGTCTTTTGTCCGCAGAAAGCAAGCAGGCGGGAGTTTTTTTTTAATAAATTTGTGTTCGTAAACCGTGTTTAGGCGATTTTAGGGTTTCTGAGTGACATTTGGAACGAAATATTCTGTGTGCGCCAACATTTTGGTTCTCTCATTGAAAGATGGCTACGATGATTATGGGTTAAAAAAAACTCAAAAAAAAATAGTTTTTAGGCCCTTACGAACTGGCTCTTAGTTATTATCAAAATGTACATAGTTACATATTTAAAACATTTTTTTTTAATCAAATAATATTCGTTTTTAAAATATTGGTACGAAAAACACTTTTCAGAGGCGACTGCATACAAATTTAATAAAAATTAGTTAGGCCGTTACATATTACTGGTAATCTCTTTATTCAACTTTTTTCAACTGGAAACTCAAAAATTAAGAGTGAAATTCTTATGCGAAGAAGTTAATTTGATACATTTCGGGGGGGGGGGTTTAACCCCCCCCCCCGTTCGCGCCTGTCGCACAGTTATGATTTAAATTATAAGGATCAAGAACCCTTTGAGTACTTCTATCAGAATATTAAAAGCAATAACTTACTCTCAGCTACAATAGCCACAACACTCAGGATAAAAAATGCTTTGAACAACATTATTCTTCTTAAGATGCAACTTGAACTATGATTTCCTCTCTTCAGAGTCGTATATTTATATAAAAATTAAAATTTAAGTGACTACCTCTCCTACTGTACGTATTTACCATTTAATATTTTAGCATGGAAAGGAGGAAGTTAGTTATTTTTGGGGTAAGCAAATCATTAAAGAAAATACAACCTGTCTGTAAGTAAAAATCTTATTTGTTTTTGGAAAATATTTCGAAATATACCAACATGTAAATCTGTTTATCAAATAAACACTTTTAACTCAAACGTCACACCAGAGATAAGTTTTGGTAATACTCACAATTGTTTTACGTCAATACAGTAAATACTAGGTTCGCCACTAGGTATGTTGATATGCACATGAACAGGTAAGTACATTTTTTATTAAAACTGATAAGCGAAATTGTAGGTTCGTTGAACTAAATAATTGACATAGATTCCACATGATAAAAAAAATTGTGAAATATTATAAAGATAATATATGTAGGTGGTATTGTATAGAAAGTTGTTGCTGTTTATTAAATCACAACAAAAACAAAAATGTTAAAAAAGTAGCCAAGTTTTTCTAATACAAAAACTTTTGCGTAACAAGTCAGCCGTAAAAAGTAATGAGATCTAAAAGTACGCCAAGTTCTAAGTTTATTAATGTAAAATATCAAATATTTTAAGTAGAGAAATATCGAAGAACCTCAAAATTATTAGATGTAATGATTACTGACTTAAATTGAGTTGGTTTACTAGTCAAGCTTTCATCTCAAAATTGAGTAATAAGGTTAAAAAAGAAAACTTGCCAAGTAAACCAACTCAATTTAAGCAAGTAATCGAACCTACAATTTCGGTTATCAGTTTTAATAAAAAATGTACTTACCTGTTCATGTGCATATCTACATACCTAGTGGCGAACCTAGTATTTACTGTATTGACGTAAAACAATTGTGAGTATTACCAAAACTTATCTCTGATGTGACGTTTGAGTTAAAGTGTTTATTTGATACACAGATTTACATGTTGGTATATTTCGAAATATTTTCCAAAAACAAATAAGATTTTTACTTACAGACAGACAGGTTGTATTTTCTTTAATGATTTGCTTACCCCAAAAATAACTAACTTCCTCCTTTCCATGCTAAAATATTAAATGGTAAATACGTACAGTAGGAGAGATAGTCACTTAAATTTTAATTTTTATATAAATATGCGACTGTGAAGAGAGGAAATCATAATTCAAGTTGCATCTTAAGAAGAATAATGTTGTTCAAAGCATTTTTTATCCTGAGTGTTGTGGCTATTGTAGCTGAGAGTAAGTTATTGCTTAATATTCTGATAGACTCAAAGGGTTCTTGATCCTTATATTAATATTTAAATCATAACTGTGCGAGTTTGTATTCATCATGTGAAATCTTCAATCAAATTTCAATAGAAAACATTGAACTTCTAAACATTTTACTTTACTTAAAAAAAAAATAAAATTAATATTTGTATTCTACTACCGTTAGTCCTTAAACAAAATTTAAGGAGGAGTACAAAATGCAATTTTTAAAATACAGATAAGACATAAACCTTTACGGAAATAATACGCATTTAAATTTTCAAAGTAAAACAAAATTCCAAAATTTAAAAAAATATTAAAAATTTGATATTTAATCAAGTTTCATTTATGTATATGCATTTAAGCTGGTGATTCACACAAACCAAAAACAACAACATCAACCTCAACAGAACCACCAACTACGACAACTGAGCCAACAACTACTACTCCACTGTGTCCAACTTACCCACCAACTTATCCAACAATTTATCCACAGTGTTGTGGAGAAAATGAAATTTACCTTCCTCCACGATTAGCTCCAGACTGTGATGTATATTGCGAGGATATTGGAAAGGAATGTATTAAAACATATGATTTCCTTAAACCATCACCAAAAAACTGTTATTGTATAACAGGAACTTGTAGATGGTTTAACAAGAAATGCATACCGTATCATGAAGCTTTTGTTAAGAAGTGCATATGAGCGAGGAATTGTTTTTTTTTTAATTCATTCTGTATACATATTTTTAGGGGTAAAAGTTTAAAATAAAGTAAATTTATAATTTTAAACAAAAAGTATAAAATTCCAATGATGGATGATCACAGAATTAAAAATTTACTTTTATATTTTAAGTGATTGATTCAGATTGAAATATCTTAACCTAATTATTATGCACTACTAACACAAAAAAAAAACGCAAAACTGACTAACAAATATAATGTAGCTACCATTGACGTTGTCTAGTAATAGTTCGATAATATTTTTTTTATAATAATAAAAATAAGGTAAAATAGATTTTGAATTTTTTTTATTTACTACAAGCAAATGTGGAAAAAAAGTATAAAAAAAAATATTCGTGCTTATTTTATATACAATAGTTTTACTAAAGCCAAGTTTGCAACTTCGAGAAACCTGTGCTTGCTGCAGGAAAAATGCAACAGCTAAAAATCACACCATTTTTTCCGACATTTTCCTTTATAACTTTAGAAATATGCAATTAAGGAAAAAACCGTCCACTCTATAAACTTGTTTGTTATAAAATTTTCTACAATACAAAATTAGTTTGAAATTCATGCATGTTATATTTGTGTTGCTATCTAACCATAGATTTAAAAAAAAAATCTGAGAAACTAAGTAATTTTGAAGCACTCAAGAAAAAGGTCAAACATTTTCCAATTCTGCTAAAAATTTGGAATCAAGTAGTATATAGTATTACAAGACGAAATTCGGTCAAATAGTGTTGGCAAGAAACATGATGTTAACCAAGTCCAGCAAGCAATCGTGGGTGTAAAAGCAAAAGGCACTAAGTCAATTTTTTAGGATTTTTACATTTTAATGCAAAGTGATCAAGAATGCTGTATTTTAAAATACTGTATGGTCAAAATTCTGAATGATACTGTATGATACTGTATGTTCAAAATACTGTATCTCATAATACTGTATCTCAAATATGAGCAAAACACTGTATCTCAAAATTCGGTAATTAAAAAAAATGATTTTCGACTTAATTCTCGCAACGTTTCATAAATTATTTTTGAGTGAAAATATCTTCAATAATTATTGTCAACAAAAATTGATTATGTGTATGCCCCTTAATAGTTAAATTTGTAGAAGCTCTTAAACGTCAACGAAATTCATGAACACGTGGAAGTTTTTACAGATCAATTAGTTTGGTGCAATTGTTTATGCAATTTATTGTTGATTATGATCAAAACAATTCATGTTAAAATATGAGAGAGATAGAACCAATTAAGAAGAAGTTTTAATAAATTCAAAGACATGACTTATCATAGGTACATGTTATTGTTAAGGAAAGTATATCAGAATATTATGCTTATGAAAAATTATTATGATATATTCTTAAAAAAAGTATGTTTTCAAAATTCTGTATTTGAAAATGCTGTTATTTTTCAGCCTATTACCAGCATTTTCAAATACAGAATTTTGAGATACAGAATTTTGAAATGCAGAATTTTGACCAACCAGAATTTTTAAATATAGAATTTTGACTTACAGTATTTTGATCATACAGTATTTTGTACATACAGTATTTTGAAATACAGTATTTTGAGATACAGTATTTTAAATACAGTATTATGACCCATACAGTATTTTGACCCCAACCCAATTGGTTATTAAATTTGGCAGTTTCGGTCAAGGAGAAAGGCAATTATTGTAAAGTTTTTCTTGATTTTATTATAATATATTCTTATGTTGTTTTTATTGTGAACTTATTATAACTCTGACTTTTTTTAAATGTTATTATTATAACTTCCCATATCATTTTGTCTGCGTGTATTATTCCTACTTGCTCTTAAAACAATAATTAAACTGTTAAATTCATTTAATAAAAATGTTTTTTCAAATTTATGTTTTCTTTTATAATTGCTCAATTCTAAATTATTGCAATATCAATTCTGCTAAACAGCACTAAGTAAGCATATTTTTTAGTTCTGCTCCAGTATTTTCGAATTGGTAAGCCAAACACTAAAATTTTGGATTGGAAACTTAAGTCATAATGTCAATAGAGCTTTTTATGTGATCGGTTGAAAAATTACCATGGGTATTGAATTTTCACGAGTAAGCAAATATAAAATATCGATTTACTCAAAACTATGTTTTTTGACTTAGTGCCTTCTGCAAGTACACCCACGCAATGTATTCATCATTTTTGTGGTCAAAGTAGAAACTTAAGTTAGCATTCATTTTTGTACACGTACTTGAAACCCTTAACTATCATAAAATATAGTTATAATATTTATTAAATCTTTTTTAAGCAACTTTTATAGCGATTTTAAAAGTTCCGAAAATTGTTCCCTTTTCAAGTAAATATGTAATTTCGTGAACATTTCGTAACTTTTAAAATCGCTATAAAAGTTGCTTAAAAAAAGATATAAATATTATAACTATATTTTATGATAATTAAGGGTTCCAAGTAAGTGTACAATAATCAGTGCCAACTTAAGTGTCCTACTTTGACCACAGCAATGATGTAAACATTGCTTGTTGCACTTAGTTAACATCATGTTGCTTGCCAAAACTATTTGACCGACCTTGTCAATACCTTGTCTTTTAATACTCAAAACTATTTGATTACAAATTTTTAGCATAATTGGACAATTTTTTCCTATTTTATGAGTGCTTCAAAATTACTTAGTTTTTCAGAATTTTAGAATGGTTAGATTGCAACACAAATATAACATGTATGAATTTAAACTGATGTGGTCTTGTAGAAAATTTAATTACAAACAAGTTTATAGTGGACGGTTTTTTCCTATGTTGCATATTTCCAAAGTTATAAAGGAAAATGTCGGGAAAAATGGGCGATTTTATCGTTTTTTTCGCTGTTGCATTTTTCCAGCAGCGCAAACTTAGCTACAGACAACTCAACATGCCCCAACATCATATCAAAAATGCAGAGCTACATCGCGCTTTGCGAATTTATTGTCGAATTTGACTGGGCTAAAATTGTAAATAGAATATGAAAAATTGTATTTAAGCAGTTGGAATAGAAAGAATGAAATTAGATTCATTTTGTGACCACACACCACAACATTGGACTTTATTGCCTGGCACCATAAAAATATATAGGAAAAGTATATTACATTCTATTTCTCGATAAAATAATAGTGGCAGATAGCTACTTCGAAAAATTACAAACGCGCCCACGAAATTATATATATTCAGCTAAAAAATAAAAAAATTGAGGTTTATTTAAGTATGTTACACTTGGAAAGTACATTGAGCACACTTTATATGTCAGAAATTCGGATCGCAATGCAAAATGTGGATTTCTATCTATTTCTATACCTAGGTTGAATCTCTCAAAACTATACGTTGCCTATTCAAAAAATGTTCCACTTCATTTATAGTACTGTCAACGAAGGAATTTTGCTCGCAAAAAATAGTGCTCTCTGGATTATTTTTTTATATGGTAGGGGTTACCCCCAGGTATAACATACCCAAAGTCCCCAGCCCAGGGCCGCGAGCTAAACTCAGGAGGGGGGTTAAAGGTACCCCTTTTTAGATTTTCGTGAATATTTCCAGAACCTAGCATGTTAGAGTCAATAATAAAGGAGATGCGGGCGGGAGAAAAGCCAACAAATCTGAAAAACCTGTTATTGTCTTAGATATTGAATGTTTTCTGGCCAATTTACCTGGAAAAAACAAAAAACGGTAATACACATTCATTCACTGTTGTTTCATCGTGTCGTGAAGCTAAGAAAGGAGTTTTAATTTCCTTTTTTTTAATATATATCCGAAACTATACGAAAAAGTTGATGTATACTAAATTAGGCAAAATTTAAATAGCAAGAGTTGTTTTCATATGTCGCCAAAAAATGATAACGTTTTTTTTTTTAAGGAATACAAGACAAAATGTATTTGCCATAGAGGGGGGTTCTTTCTCCCCTCTTCAGAGAGGAGGGGCATTTTTTTTTAAATAATATCGGCAACACTAACTAAAATTTACCTTTTTTGAAAGCCAGAACTCCGTTTTATTTTCAAATCAAATTATTGATGTCCATAATTTTTGTAAAAATTACCTTCAAACTCAAAATTAAAAAAAAAAAAGTTGAAAATTTCGTTTTTGATTTTTTTATTTAAATTGTAAAATAAAATGCAGAATTGGATTTTATTGTTCACTACCCCTATTAATTCTTAATTGAAAACTGAAAACTAAATGGTTCTATGTCTCCTACTTTTTGAGAAAAATGAAAGTTACGACAACTTTTTTGATTTTTTTTTTTATAATTTCCTTTATTATTATACTGTTTAGGTTGTGTTAGTAGTGTTTCTTTGAACTTAAGGGTTAATGAATGAATAATTTCTTTGAACCTGCGAAGCAAGCCACCCAAGGTACTGTGATAGTGGTAAAGGGGACCCTAAGGTATAACCTACTCAAAGTCCCCAGCCCAGGGCCACAAGCCTTAGACAGGATAGAGGGGGTAAATGTCCCCTTTTGTAGTTTTTCTTCCATATTTGGGAAACTAAGCATAATAGAGGCAAAGTCAATACCACAAAGTGAAAGAAAATTAAATTCCCTCCCAATAAAAGTTATGTTCATAGTATTATAAAAGTAAACTAATTTACAAACATTAAATTTCTAAGGAAATACATTTTTATTTTAGTTTTTTCTTTGTTTTTTTCAGGTAAATTGGCCAGAAAACATTTAATACCTAAGACAATAACAGGTTTTTTAGATTTGTTGGCTTTTCTACCGCCCGCATCTCCTTTATTATTGACCCTAGAAAAATGTGAATTTATATTTTTATAGACAATTTAATTGCTCTAATTGAGTAGTTTAGACTTTTCCGCTAACATGCTAGGTTCTGGAAATATTCACGAAAATCTAAAAAGTGGTACCTTTATCCGCCCCTCCTGAGTTTAGCTCGCGGCCCTGGGCTGGGGACTTTGCGTATGTTATACCTGGGGGTAACCCCTACCATATAAAAAAAATAATCCAGAGAGCACTGTTTTTTGCATTTATTTTATAATTTTGAGTCTTCGTTCACTGGGCTAATAAAGAACTTAAGATCAAAGACTATCGTATTTAATTTTTGATTAAATTTTTTACCTCAGTGTACTCAGGCCTTTTTGTGTGTATTACTATTGGTTCGATGGTGTGTCACACGTAACATGTTCTAATCTTTTTCAAAACTCTCCTAAGATTTTAAGTCAATGATTTGTCGAAAAGTCAAATACAGCTTGCGTGTGTTGTGTTCCAAACTGAAAACTTTGATTTTATTTCCTTCGAAATGTCTTAATATAAGATTCAAAATAGTTCATGGGCAAACAAATATTTATATGAATCTTTTCATCATTTATATGATCACTGATTTGAACTAACCACAGTTATAATCGAATGCTATTAACCTAGTAGGCCTTCTCCACAAGCTTTATAAAACCTTATTGAAAATTTCTTATATCTACAAATATCTATGAAATAAGCTGATATTTTAAAACCTTTAACCTACAATTACAAGCCAAAGAATTTTAAATTGCTAACCCACATCATCAGGCAGATGTTCCTCGTGGGTGACCTTTAAATGCATCACTCACCGATCCCACCTGACCATAACTTGATTGCCGCACAGTTCAAACAATCAGCACCTTTACACCCCAATACGATATCACATCATGGACTTAATGTCATCGCACACACAGAGTCCAACCAAAATTAACTCCAAACTAACCATCATATCAAGGAAAGTATTATGATCCCATCACCGAAATGACCGCGAGTATATACGGAATTGGCTTCCATAAGACCTACTCCTATAGCTGCATCATCAAGGTAGGTATAAAGTAACATGGTGGAATCAAAGCGGAGGCTTCATTGTTTTTGTCGGATAACAATGTAAAACTGCTAGAGCGCCATCAGCTCTCCGTCTCTGACATCGATCGGTCTCATCACGCGAATCAACAACCGGTGACTACACGGTGGCGGCCGGCGCGTTGTTGTCCGAAATCGATAGAAAGCTATATCTTGGCATCCTGGCCTGATGGTCATGTTCCACACACAAATTGTTAACATTAAAATGATGATATAATAGACGAAGGGAAAGACCATGGCATGAATTATTTATAGATCGCGGTGACGGGTGCGAGTTTTGTTGTACATATATTTTTGTACTTATATGTAATTACTTACCAATATCAATTATACCGAAATGGTCCCGGTCCCCATAGATATCGATACCCAGAAATAAAGAAAACTCAATGCACACCGATTCCTATTGCAGATTACCCATCAATCATGGCCAAAAAAAACATCAACGCGAAGACATCGCTATTGCCGGGCCTCTCCACACACCGCCGCAGCCGATATCTGCCCCCCCCCCCCATTGCACCGCATATAAGGTAATGTGAGGTTCTATAGCCGCACCGCACTGCCGCGGGCCGCTGGCATATTTTGGTTGTTGGTAGACCTTGTCTTGGACTTTTAAAAATAGCACATAATAACCCGGGAGGAAGACGACAATGACGATGATGTCTTTGATGGTACCTTTTTGTACCTACCTACTAAACTTCAAAACCTCTGTCAAGCATAAGGCCGACCATCCACCATCAACAGTCAGAGTGCATGCCGGCCGGCCGTAGGGGAAAACCGCAGTCTATTGCAATTGCATGCTAGCGGTTCTTAAATGCAAGGCTCTCTATTAATTCCTTTTAGTTGAGACCTTGTGCGTTTTTTTTAAACCTCTGCCATAGTGCCGATACGTGATGCACGGAAAATGGGGAATTGTCATGCAATTACGACGACAAGTCAAATTAATGATAAGCAATTTTTGTGAAGTCTTAAATAACCACATTCGATATGTGTGTCTATCATCAGTGTCCAGTTCACTATCCACGCAGCGCATTTATGTCCTCTGACAGACAGGGTGCTTCGAAAGGACAAAACAACAACAAAAAGACAAGAAGAAAATGCTGAATAAAAACAATAATTATGGTCATGCGGCAACAAGCCTTTTATTTCACACGCAGCTACCATGGAGGTGATGATGGGTTAGCAGTAGCACAATAAATAATGGAATCACCGACAACAACGCCTGGTATGGCTTGCTAGCAACTATAGTCTGCTGGTGTGTTTGGGGTTTGGCTGATAGTTTATCTTTACACAGGAGGAGTTGACAATTTAATTCCTTAACAAAAAAATAAGAGAATAACGTCTTCTTATCAAGTTTTGCATTAAACTGTGAGAAAAAAATCAGTGTACCTATGTATTTTACACAAAAGGCATTCAAAGGCTTGGGGTCTAAAATTTACCCGCTGGCTTAAATATACTTAACATTTTTAGTTGGATAAAAAATCTAAAGACAAGGTTCTGAAAATTGATGTGTCAAAATTTCAAAAAGATATTAATGTGTTTAGATGTTCAAAGCTTTGAAGTAACTGTGATGGGTGTCATAGTATATCTTAGTTTATGCAAGCACGCGTTATTTTTATTTCTCAATAAAAACTTCCCAAGACATGGTCTTGGGTCCTAACGATAGATATTTGCGGTAGTGAGACTGACAGGCAAAAAGATGCACATTAATTGGAATATACCAAAAACATGTTAAATCTTGTAAAGAAATTTTTTTACTACGGAAGTAGAAACATTCATTTTTTCTTGATTCTCAATAGCAATATTGAAGGAGAGAAGGAAATGTAAATGGAGTTAATGAAATAAAGGCTAATAAATGGTATTCCAATGTTTTACGTTTGACGAAGGCACATCAAACAGTATCCACGATGGAGCACCTCGCTAACTAACAAGATCGAAGGTCCTCGTCTAGTTCCCAAATAACTACCTCTAGTTACGCATCAAATTGATGTAGGTCTCCTATCATAGCCTTTCGAATTTGGCAGAAAATCGTGTGTCCCCTAAATTCTACATTTTGTTTTGGGATGTTAAAACAATTTTATTTTTCAAAGTATTTTATAAAGTGTTAAAAATGTCTTTGCACCGAAGCAAGTTTCAATAAAAGTCATTTTCGAAATATTGAGTTTAAAAAAAAAAAAATGTTTTTTTTTAATCTAAAAAGTTCTAGGTACATATTTTTGAAAATGTTGGTATACAATATCTGCTATTAAGATTCTTTCTCGATAGGAAGAAAATCAACCGTTTTCAAGGAAATCAAAAATTAAGTTAATGTTTTTCCAAGACGTACCTGTACCTTAATAGACCCAGAGCCCACAGCAATTTTTGGGTGTGAACGATAGCAAAAATTCCTTTTGTTTCAAAATAGGTTTTACACTCTTCAATGAAAATATGAAAGTCTGGCATGTCGGGGTTGGGGCCTTTGGTCGTAGCTGCATTGAAATTGCATTTTTTTCTTAAAGCCCAGGTACCAAGGGTAGGAACTTCAAAATTGTTTTTAATTAAAGAGCTGAGGGCCCTAGACAAGAATATGGGGTTCAGCATCTTTTCAGTGGGTCCAAATGTCTGTAGGACGCACTCAAATATTGAAGCTTTGAGTGTGTCTTGCAGCGATTTGGCTCTTCGGAAAATATTTTGGACTCCATATTGGCACTCAGCTCTTTTATTAAATATGATTTTGAAAATCCTAGACTCCATTTCGGTTGAACTGCATTTTAAATGCAGTATTGCATACAAAGGCCCCAACCCCGACAAGCCAGACTTTCATATTTGCATATGAATAGTATGGACCTATCTTGAAACAAAAGTAGCCCGTAGCGTAATGGTTAGTGCGTTCGACTGTCACGCTGGAGGTCTGGGATCGCTTCCCAGCCTCGTCCACCTAAAAACTAAAAACGTTTTTCTTCAGGGCTACTGCCTCTTGCGGGGAATTGACAAATCGTCCAAGAGTATCACTTGTCACGAATAAGTGCTTCTCGTCTAGCCGTTCGGATTCGGACTGGTTGCGAGTTGTTAGTCACTAGGCCCTGGTTCTTCATGAGCCGTTGTGCCACCCGATTTATTTTTTTTTTATCTTGAAACAAAAGGAATTTTGCTATCGTTCACACCCAAAAATTGCTGTGGGCTCTTAGTCTATAAAAACCATATCAACAAATAGTCCTTCCCTATAGCAGAACAGAATTTTTTTTAATCAAAATCGTAGGAGCAACTTTTGAGAATAATAAGATTTCCTCAACGAGTAGAAAAATTTGTAGGGCAGGTATGCACCGTTATTTTTGGTGCAAAAGGAAAATAAAAAAGATGCTGGGTGCTACCCACACTATAGTAACTTTCCAGTAGTGTCCTTGAAAACCATATCAATATTTGCCTTTAAAATCGCTAATTCAAGCACGAACTTATGAATTGAAAGCGTGTCATTAGCAACACTTACAAACATTAAGTATGATTTTTCTTGAAATTCTTAAAAGTTTTACATAATATAAAAGTAGTTTTTGTTAACATTTCGATTTTAATCTTTTCAAAGGGTGGCTTTCAAAATTACACAACGTAAAGATGCTTTAATATACATATATTTTTGGTGCAAATTTTAAGTCGATAAGAGCCCTTTTTTAAGAGCTTTTAAAAGTCTATTGACTTTACTGTCTATTGTTTTTTTTTCGATAAAACTACCACTTGTTGACTATACTGAAATTTTCCGCACATTACGACGGAATTTTGTATCCTTGTCGAGGATTCTCTTTTTCTAAGCCAACTTGAGGTAAACTATTCAAGAAAAGTTTGACATAATGATAAGCGGGGAAAAAAAAGTTAGTTATTTTGAGGTAGATTATCGTTCAATGGATTTGGTTGACTGAATATTAAGGCCCGTTTGCTGATACGAAACATAAATCTACATCATAGCTAAGTTCAACATAGTTTGTATGTTTAACATAATTTATTCTCTGTTGATAAAAAATATTTATGATCTACTTAGCTATGCATAACTCTCATGAGAGAAATCGCTGTCAAAACGTCAATTTTGTGCGAAAAGTCTATAGGTCCGATCCTTTAAGGCTCTCCCAAACCAATGCGGAACATTAGTTGCGGCGAAAAAACATTCGCATATCAAAATTTATTTTCATGGTGATATATGAGAGTGCCCACACCAACGCGGCGGAGAAACATATGAATTAATTTTGACTGACGACTGTTTCTTCGCCGCAACGAATGTTCCGCATTGGTTTGGGAGAGCCTTTACTTTGTGCACAGAAAATCACAAACTGTCAGATCTTGGAGAGCAACGTTGATATATTCTCAAAAATTTCATAACTGTGCCAAAGTACGGGAACGCAAATTCAACCAAATTCCGTATTACCTAATGTGCTGGACAAGTAAGGCACGATGTTTGGCTTTCATTCTTTTGCTCTCAAATTGACATTTTGCTGTGCTGTGATTTTCAGTCCGAAGAAATTTCTGAAAATCACAGGTAGGGGAAATTATTTACTCTCTCGTGAGCGTTGTTTTTTGTAAAAAACTGTCAAATTATTGAGTACGGGAACGGCTTTGGACTGAAAATCACACAAATGCACAGAAAATCACAAAAATTTAAAGTAAAGGAACGGACCTTAATTCTAGTATTTTGCATTTTGTGGCCTTTTCTGGACGTAGCTTCAACAGTTTAACTAAATATTTGATTTTAAATACAGTTTTTCAATGAAACCTGACAATTAAAAAACTGTTCGAAATTATGTTTTTGTGTTTCTGTAAAAAGTGATATTGTGAAGTTTGGTTGTTGTGAATCTGCTGCCTTTAGTTGTCAAAAACGTTTTTCGTTTCCTTGAATATTTTTGAGGCAACCTTTTGCCTATTTCTTATTTATTTTATTAAATATAAATATAATCAAGCTTTTGGAGCCTATATGGATAGTCCAACATAGATTTCTATACAAATTCATAGCGAATAATACAAAAAACAGCCATAAAAGTAGGTTTATGTCCAACATAAATCTCTTAAGAGGTACAATTTCTGCCTCCTAAGTTATGCTCAACCTAAGGAAATTTATGTTCCAGTTTACGTTTGGTGCAAAGCAATATGTGTTACTTAAGCGTTTATGTTGAACTTAAGCTTTTATGTTTCGTATCAGAAAACGGGCCTAAGTCCCTTTAGTCTCCTGAACGTACCCAATATTGTTATTTTAAGAATAAGGACATGGAAATCCTGCCGTCTGTCTGAAATGACATTTCATATGAAATAAAGAAAAATAAAATAAAACGTAAAATACATATGTATTAACAATAAATGATTTTTAAGATAAAAATACAGCAATACCAATAATTTTAAGTGATTTGAAACACAAAAATAATGTTTATATTGCTTAAATTCCTAAGCTGTTTCTTTAACAAAAATGAATTTATGCAAATAAAATGTTAGACATAGTTGTAGTGTTTTTTTTTTTTAAAGAATAATTTTTGTTTACATTATATAAATTTCTATATATAAACATTTTGAAAAGTAAATATTAATACCCATACTAAACTTTAATTTCGAAAATATTCATAATTCCTTTTTTGAAAAATCGAATATTTATAAAAATATATATTTTTTTTTTTGGTTCTAGGAACAAGATATTATCCCCCGTATTTATAAAGATAAAATAGTTATTTCAGCTCCCGTGTTTAGGAAAACTACACCATTGAATAAAAATGTTCTGGACTCAAATGGAGCACTAAGTAAGTGCCTAGGGGGTATATGTATATGTGTACTGTACATACATACATATATGTAAGATGATAAAAATCACCAAGTTTCAAACAAATTTACCAAGTTTCCCGACTGGAAAAATGACCAGTTTCTGTCTAGTTTCGACATGGCACTCGAAAACTTGTCAAATATACGTCAAGCCCTTGCAAGTTTTTAGTAAGTAAAATTTAGACCAGGAAAATTTTTCATACTCTCGTGAGGTTCTCGCTAGTAAGAACTTGGTGGGCGTTTTCGGCATCCAATCAGACTAAGCACTATCGTTATTGATACATATCCAAAATTTTAACTAAACAAATTGAATCGATGAATCGAAAAATACAAATTTTGACTTTTATTATAATTGGTCAGTTTTTGTTTCAAAAAAAAAGTTAAGAATTTCACGCTCTTGCAAGTTGCTAGTCCTGCCAAGATAATCACCCCTCGAAAGGCTATTTGAACTTTTTCATTAAAATTAATCAAAAATTGTAATTTACTGTCTTAAACTATATTTACTTAAAACCAGATGGTTCATCTGAAATGGTTCATATCCGGTTGTTTTTGTGGTGGGGTGTAGTTTGGATTAAGCGCATTTTTATACACGATACTTAATCAAATAATATGGTAATAAGAGTATTTTATAGAAATGCCCAGTACCATAATAAATTTGCTTTAATATAGTATTAAATTCATAAACATTTGAGCTTGTATTATTATTCAGGGTTTTTATTTTTGATCTGAGTTATTTTACTATCGGATCACAACCGATACTAAAATACCCTTTTTTAATGTTTCTAGCAAAAATATGAACAAATCTAGTTTTTGCTGGTCCGGGGCCTAGAGTGGTTTTACTGACGAGGCAAAAGGGTTCATAATCGACAAGGCCCTAGTTTTGGCCATTTTTAAAACTAAAACTATTTAAAACTCTCTAGTGCCATTTTCGAAATATGTAGGTATAGACTTTAAAACAAAATTGAACTTTTTTTTTAATATTAGAAGCTGCTCTACAAAAACGAGGAAATTTGAGAAAAAGGGGTAGTATTTATAAAAAAGAATAGTATTTATAAAAAGGAATACACTTTTTTTTGATGCTCTCTTAATTTTACTTGTTTATTATATTCTACGTTGAAAAATTCCTTTAAATCATCTTAATATTGTACCATATAACCGAATTAAACCAAACTGAAATTATCGATTTAAAATCTCACATTTTCTGCAAAACCCAAAAAAAACCTTCCCTACTAAACATTTTACATAGACTGTTTTGATTCTTGATTCTCAAGTCACTTTTGAGATTTGCACCAAGTTTCATGAGGGTATCTCTTTTTTCAAAAGTATTTTGGTATAGTCCCACCATTTTCCCTTACCCCTGAAAAAAAGCATTTTTACCACAATATATAGTCATGTGTCATGCTTACATAAAAAGGACTATAACTTTTAGTCGTATTACCTTAGTTTTAGAGTTTTATATTTACATATTAAGTACAATGAATTCATGTGACATATGCATAGAATGTGGGAGCTGGTCAAAGTTCTGGATTTCAAAATTCTGTATGACCGAAATTCGGTTTGAAATTTTTTTGAAAATTCTGTATGACCAAAATTCTGTATTTCATAATTCTGTATTTCAAAATTCTATATGTCTATAAGTCTGTATATACAAAATGCTGTATATGCAAAATTCTGTTTTCAAAATTCTGTTTATCGCCAAATTCAGTATTTTAAAGAAGAATTTTCTGTTTTAAATGTGATTACAATTTGTTTCCCTTGTCACCTGTGCGTTTGCGAAATCAAAACCGTTTTTAAAATCACTTAACCATATTCTGTAACTCGTATTCGACTACAGACGTATGTATGTTGGTATTCCAAAAGTCATAAATCCAACTTCACTTTTTCTAATAATGATAAGAAACGTTCATCATCGCATACAGCTGTTCATATTTTATTCCGAATCTAGTATTAATCCGAATTAAAGATGTATTTGTGATGTTTATTCGTCGTGTGAAATTTTCTCAACGAGATCTATACATTTTCGATAAAAATGGACAGAAACATAATGTGACTCATCAGGGTAACTTTTTTAATAATGCTTCTATGCCCTCAGGTTGATTAAACAAATCAACCTGAGGGCAAGACCGCCATTCTATCTTCCAACCATCAATATCTTCTGTTAACCGCCGATGCCAGACATCAACGTTGTTTTGCATCTTTTGAATGCTTCCGTTATTTTCTTTACATTTTCAAAGATAGAACAAACCTCAGCTTGATGTCATCCCAGTAGGCATATCATTTCCTTAAACCAGGCTACCAGTTTCAAAATATTCTAATCTTCAAATTTACTACGCAAGGAAGCGGAGTATTGACTGATCATACGGCAGCAAGAAAATACAAGTTTTGTATTTTAAAAAGCCTTTATATATTCTGTACTTAAAAAAAATTGTTTTGATAATGTAAAAATGTGCGCATTTATTTACATTATCAAAACGATTTTTTTTTTTAATAGAACATTTTGAAATACAGAATTTTGCTCATACAGAATTTTGATCGCAGAGAATTTTGAAATACAGAATTTTGTGTAGCTAGAATTTTGAAAAACAGTATTTTGAAATGCAGAATTTTGAAAACAGAATTTTGACCCCAATCCATAGAATGTACCAACGTTTTTTTTATTTCCCTTTGATGCACAATAATCCCCCCCTCCCCCTCAAAAACACATTTCCCAACAAGATATTTGTATACACTTTTGTTTCTTTATTCTTTTTGGAAAGTGTAAAATTTTTACCAATGGATTTTTTTTGGAAGGTTTTGGAGTAGGTCCTTTTTTACCTGGACCTACTACAATCAAAAGGTTCAATTTCAATTAACACGAACCAATTTCATTTCAAAACTGTCCCTTGTTGATTAAACTGACCTTACTTAGCATACTCCAATTGCTAGTTCTGTTTGCAATTTTTAAACAATTTCGTATAACTTCAGTCCGGTCTTAAGTTAAATAAATCGCACCACCAATGCTTAATCTATTTTTAGTCCGAGTATCGAGAACAAATGTAGCAGGTACTTGTTGTTTAAATGTAACTAAATCAGATTCTTTTCGACTCTTCAAACAAAAAAAAAGCTTACAAAACCACTTTTAAAATACCACAAATAGTTTACGAATGCACGTGTTACATGCAATCTCACTCAGAATCATCAATTTGTCTATGAGGTTTATGTATATCCTGTCAGCCCACACAAAGGTCTAAAATAATAATTTTTCCCACTCATTCCATTTAAGAAAAAGCAATTCGCCACACTTGAAAATCATACAAAGCTGCCTCTCAGTGAATAAAAGTGTGTGTGCAAGAAAAACTGCTTGATTGATGGCAAGGTACTTAAGTTAAAAAGGATTATAAATGGCATTATTTAGTATCTGGCACTTCAATTGATACCCAAAGACACAGAAAGCAGATGCACATTGCACAGAGCCTATACAAGCTATGTACATATGTACAACAATCCCACTATGCCTACCACCACACCGGATTCATGGACGCGCATAGTCATCCCAAAGGCAAAGGGAAGACTCTATAGAAGATTGCATATGGCGATAAGGTCGTTCCATAAAGTGAAGAACCTATAGTGTGGAAATATGGACACAAACACTTATTGCCTTTCTCATATAGATATGTAGGTTCTGCTCTGGCAAGGCTTTTATAGGGAGATAGACTTTTTGTGTCCTCGTATCAAAGTATAGTAATGTTCCCTGATGTATCATTGGGTGTTAAAGTTGCATTCGTGCTTTGAGTCCAAGATAAGGGACTCCATCTATTCTTGGCCATCGGCATTGGAATAAAACATAATTCTTTTGCACTTAGTTTTGGTTGGTATATAAAGCTGATGATGAGGTGATTTTTTTTCCAAGTCAAGTCACCTTGAACACAACTGTGAAAGTCACGAAAATGGTTTAATGTCATTCGTGGAGTAGAAACAAATGATGGCACTTATTGGCACGATAGTGCAGAGGGAATAAATATTATAATGATCTCGACAACAGGCAAATCCAGAGTCCAACACACACACACAAACTATTCAATGGACCCAAGGCCGGAAATTTTAATGATTCTCCCAGACTTCCCCATATGGCTGGTGGAGTGGATGTCATTTTTCATTGGAACATTTCAAATTGGCTAAATTCATTACTGATCTTGCGAAGTCGTTTGTGTGGTAATTTATATCAATAAGCTAGACACAGATAAATGCAAAGGGCCATGAGAGTCAAGGAGTTTGGTCTTGACCCTAAGTCGCGAGAGGGTTATTTTTATATTTTAGATGGAATTTATGTATGTACATATGTTTGGTTATTCGTCTAGGTTCCAATCCTATGCCAGTGACGGAGAGAGTTTTTCAATTAAAGAATTTTTTAAGGAATAAACCCCACAACATCTCGCACGATATAAATAGTATGATGAAGGCTCGTTACCACGAAATGGTAACCCCCGAAACACAATTATTGCCCAAAATTAATCTCCTTTTGCGTTTGATCTGTTTCGACATAAACTACAACAGCTATTCCCCTAGCTGTATGTTGAAAAATTGTATACCAGCAAAATAACTATTGGGGCATTTCACGTGAAGCGGACAACAAAAAAAGTGGTGGGTCTTAAAATTGGTTCATTTTTGTGTTATTTATACTTCTTTTGGTTCTTAACCTAAGTGCGGAAGGAATTTGAATTTTGAGGTCTGGTGTGGGTGTTGGGGGCTTTTAAAGTTAAGGCATGCTATGTGCAAGGGTTCTTTACAAAAAAGCTGATAAGCTAAATGAAGCAATAGAAAAATAATTTTAACAGTGGAATTTATTGTAAATTAGATGGTCTTTTTATTTATGAAACTTAAACCGGAAATTGATTTTTTTTCTTATAGAAAACATTTCAAATGAGATTTTAGTCAACTTAGCCACTTTTTATATTTTTTCTGTTGGTTTTGTTTTTAAGCTTATACACTATGGATACTACGTTTGAGAGAGGGATCTTCATTCGTTTAGAAGATACACATTTTTTGTGCGTTGCTCTAGTCCAAAAAACTTATTTAATTAATATTTTAAGAGCCAATTTATTCACTATTGCTCAACTTGATGAAAACTCCAAAGTTGGCCAACTTACAAGTTGACTTCAAATCCGTAGTTGAACTGAAAGTTGAAAAATGCTTTTATTCACTACTTCGAATCTGAACTCCAGAGTTGAAATTCAAAAGTTGACCAACCTGCAGTTTCTTAAATATCCTTGAGATATTTGTGACACATGACGCACAAGACGTCATTTTCAACTTTTGTTTTGAATTAGAATTAATTTTTCATTTTGAATAATTTTTCATTCCATGTGAAGCGCGGAATCAAAAAAATAGCAAGCTTAATTGAAAGCTATACAAAACGGATTAGGTACAAATTTTATTTTTAAAGCAAATAATTAACACATATCTAGCGATAAGATGTGACTTTCCACACACTATTATTTGTTCTTATAAGAAACACAAATTTTCACAGAGAAGAATAATGTAGGGTCAAACAGGAAAAGCCAAACAAAGATCAACAACTCCATGAAACGTAAAAAACTGTTGTTGTGAAATTTTTTGGTCGCTAACTTCTACTATTTCGGGGAGTTGAGAAAATCCAAAGTTGATCAACTCTAGATTTTAAAATAAATAGTTGAAAACGTCAACTTTGAGTGAATAAAAACTATTTCTTAAGTTGACTGTTAAAATCCCAGAGTTATGTTCAACTTTGACTGAATAAATTAGGCCTAAGTACTCTAGGCCATTTTTAGATTTTGTCTTTATTTTTTCTTAATGTTCCTCATATAATAGAGATACCAAATACCAAGTTTGAAGATGGGATCTTGATTAGTTTAGAAGTAACATATTTTTTAGTGTTGAGGTGGGAACTTCGTGTCGTGCGAAGAGTCCCACTTTGTCTAGCCTTCTCGCTTTCTCGCGATTCGCGAAGAGACGCCATCTTTTATTATTGTAAACTACTACAGTGATAAAAATAGATCAATTTAATATGACGCCACGTGACAAAATTTTGTGTGGCGGTTACGGCTTCGGTTTTACTTGATGTTTGGATACTTAAATTTTTAACATCGTTATCAAATAAAACCGAATGCTTTTCAGATAAAATTCTTTTCCTGCAGGAATCACACGCGTAAGAACTTTCAGTAACACCTACTTCTGTGAAAGATGCTTAGGGCCAGTTTTTCAGTGCATTGTTAAAGTTAAGCTCAAGTTAACTCACCAAATTTGATGAGTTAACTTCAGATTAACTCAAAAAATGTTTATGATATTTTATCTTCCGTGTTTTTTAAGGCATTCTGCATTCATCATCAATTAAAAAACAGCTTCCTGACGTAACTGAAGACAGATCTATTTCTAGAGTAAAATAACTCGGGCTTAACACAACACTGAAAAACTGGGCCTTAGAAATCTTTCTGGTGGCATGGCAAAATGATTTATTATTCAACTAAAAGTCCAGAGGGAACTTAATAAAAGTTTAGTGTTCAATTAGAGCAAGAAATTAATGAAACAAAAATAACGGTGACACAAAACTTTGTCACGTGGCGCCATATTATATTGATCTATTTCTATCATTGTAGTAGTTTACAATAATAAAAGAGAAGGCTAGACCAAGTGGGACTTTTCGCACGACACGAAGTCCCCACCTCAATACTAAAAAATATGTTACTTCTAAACTAATCAAGATCCCATCTTCAAACTTGGTATTTGGTATCTCTATTATATCAGCAACATTAAGAAAAAATAAAGAAAAAATCTAAAAATGGCCTAGAGTACTTAAAATTTTAATTAAATTGCTATCATACGGTTTTCTATACAAAAACCTGTTTTTTGGACTAGAGCAACGTACACAAAAATGTGTATCTTCTAAACGAATGAAGATCCCACTCTTAAACTTTGCACGTAGTAGCCCTAGTGTATAAGCTGAAAAAAAAGTGGCTAAGTTGGCTAAAATCTCATTTGAAATGTTAGCTTCCGGTTTTCTATAAGAAAAAAAACATTTTCCGGTTTAAGTTTCATAAATAAAAAGAACATCTAATTTACAATAAATTCCACTGTTAAAATTATTTTTTTATTGCTTCATTTAGTTTATCAGCTATTTTGTAAAGATCCCTTGCACATAGCATGCCTTAAAAGCCCCTAACACCCGCACCAGACCTCAAAATTCAAATTCCTTCCGCACTTAAGTTAAGAACCAAAAGAAGTGTAAATAACACAAAAATGAACCAATTTCAAGACCCATCACTTTTTTTTGTTGTCCGCTTCTCGTGAAATGCCCCTATTGTTAAATTTAATTGGTTTTGACAATTTTTCACGCCTACACGAAATTTAGCCCCAATGAAATATGAGCCCAAACATAAAATGAAAAATGTTCCCACAAATTTAAATGGGAAACAACAAAAACAAAAAAGTTTTAAATTTGTAAATTTGTTGAAACAATTTTGCTTATATGGTTCATAGTGTTTATTTCTCTATTTCATCAATTTGAGACTCTCTTTTAGATTACTAAAGGTATCTATCCACAAATACACAGTGTTGTTTTAGAACCATGTGGATTATTTTAAGTATACATCAAATTCAAAAAAAAAATCTAATTTGTTTCAACCGTACCCATACCAGGGGCGGTTGAAAAAGGATTGGGGGCAGTTGAAACATATGTATGCAAATAGTGCATAATATTACATTTCAATGTTTTTTTTTAATTATAACGTAAATTATGACATTGTTTGCCAAGATTTATAAGTCTTCAGTGTATCAATGTTTATCAAAAAAAAAAAAAAAAAAAACAAATACACAATACACAATAAGAATGAAATAATTTAAAAATAAAATGTTACTTCATTAAATAATTTAAAAGAAACTAAAAGAAAAGTTTTATTCAATTTTGATTGGGCAGAAACCAATAAAATTACTATTTCGGAATATTCCAGAACACAATTGTTGTTCCCAGATACATTGTTTCAACCGTCCCCAACCCCTCCTGTAGGTAAACAAATATAAATAGTGTCGGTAACAATACTGACACACTGAAAATAGTCACCATATTGTATTCTACACTCTTCACTTCGATCACAAAAACATACTCAATACTCTTCAACGAAAAGAAAACACGGTAATAGGAAAAACATTCGAACAAAAAAAAACTTACTTTTGGATGTCAAAAAACAAAAAGGCCCTGTAGACAACTGAAGCGCGCTACGACCGAAGCAAGATTGAAGTTCGTCTTTTAAGCTCTTACCGCTTGGTGCGTCTCGGAGACACCATCCAAGGTTTGCATGATATTTGCGGTGTTTCAACCATCCTGTATTTCAATCGTACACAGTCTCCCCTACCTGCTGAGGATACGAGGAAAAATCAAGCACCCACAGATTTCGATCACGATCGGCCGACTTGCCATACTAACTTTCGATGTTCGGGGTAAAACGCACGAAGAACGTGAAAAAAATCCTAAGAGACAAAAACAAAGGTATACTTACCATATAAATTCTAACTAAAAAACATGTAGGAAAATTTTGTATCCAAATGTGTGAGTGTACTCAAATTTTTTCAACGAAAGTTTTTTTTTTTACTTTTCGATTTTATCAGCATCGACTCGACAAGTTTAAATTTTTGTAAAAATAAGCTTCTAACGGCCAGTTTTTCAGTGCGGGGTTGGAGTTTAACACGAGTTAACTCATCAAATTTGGTGAGTTAACTCTGGATTAAAAAAAATGCTATTGATATTTTATCTTCCATGTTTTTTTAAGACATTCTGCATTCATCCTCAATCAAAATTGGTTCCTGACTTAACTTTAGACAAATCCATTTCTAAAGTTAATAAACTCTGGTTTAACTCAACACTGAAAAACTTGACTTAAAACGCTTAAATAATGTTATCAAATTTTTCAAAAAAAAGTTCAAATTTTTTGATTTAATATTCTATTTTTCATTTAGTGTTTTAACTCCAATAATACTTACATGCTTAAAATTGGTGCATTATTTTTTTTTTTCTTAAAAATGTTCAAAAAATTGTCTCTCCAATGACTTGAATTCTTAAGTCTTGATGGGCCGCGTTTACAAAACAACTTTATTTTCTTTTATTAATCGGTCTAATTGTTAAATGTTGAATCAAATTATTTTCGTCTATAAAATAATGGTCATTCAAAAAAATTAAAGACTGTCCCTATGAGCTGAATAAGCAATCTTATGAGTAATCATGAATCTCTATCTCAACAAGAGTTTTAAAAAAATCCAAACGAAAATTAATGTTATCTTAAAAAAGCAATCACAAAGTCTGCGTAACGTACATATGTATACGTATACCTATGTTCATAACATAGCCACACCAAACGTTAGAAAAAATCAAGAAAATTTGATGATGTTATGATTGAAATTACCTGCTAAGAGGATTATAGTTCATTCGATATAGAATTTCTACGAGCACTTTTGTATATTCATTCAAATCACTAAGAACATAGGACAATCGATTGAAGTATAGAAGATGCCAATTCAGTATATTTAAATATTTCACGTTCAAGTAGTAGGTACTAGAAAATATGGTCTCATTGTAAATCGAAGCAATAGAAATAATTTTTGGATAAAATTGTCCACAATTACCGAGGTGATTGGAGTAGAATTTCACATCAGATCATTTCCTGGTTGCCACGACGACGACTACGACGGAATCGACTCCTCCATTATTGGATTGATCAGTCGTCGTATTAAATTGCCTCCATGACGATTGCCACTCACCTCAACGGTTATATTTAGGTATAGCGTAGTGTAAGGTACTATAGCAACACATAACATCTATTGATCTTTGATAGAAGAAGTTCGTCCGTATCCAAGCTGTCATCATAGTTTTCTGTAGTCATCTCATCGTCTTCGACACAAGCACAGACTGACTTTGTCTGTTCTTTTATATTCTTCGTCAGCAGAGCAGCAGCAGCGTAGACGTCAAAGGAGTATTAGCAGTTCGTCGCTTCTAATGAAACATAGATCATGAAAAGGTACTAAATTTCATCTCTCCCACCGCTACCGGGACCGGTCAGTGCGATGCGATGCAGCAAGGATATGTGCCTAGTCAGGGATCAGGGATAAAAACTATTTCAACTGGATTTCTGTAATGCACTTACCTTCTTAGATCTCTTAGGTCGTTTTAGTTATATATGTGCCTCTGGAGCGGTGGTAAGTCATATAGCATTATAGTACCACTGCGACTGCCAGAGCCGACCGACGACACTATAGATCAATGTGCATGGTTGAATGGATTGATGGATTGATGGATAGACATTGAGAATCGACAAACACAGAAGTGAAATTGAAATTTCCGCGTTCCCAATTTGTTATGATTAGATTCCATACCCGTGTGGCTATGATGGTTCTTATTAGATTCACTCTTGTTATAGTATGGTAGCTATAGACACATTATTATCATTATTATTATTATTATTACAATTTATTAAACTTTACATTAATGTACAGAATAATATAAATACTGATGGATTCACTTTTTAGTTTTCACTCTAATCTTATTCTTATTCTTCTTTGGAATGAGGCGCTTAATTTCTTTTTCACATTCAGATTTTCATATTTCAACAATGTGAAAACGAAGAAAAGCAATAAGCTCGATATGACTCTTCTCGACTCTGCTTAACTGGAATACAAAATTTGTGTCAGCATTGCGGAGTATTCAATTAATTGAACCAAGGATAACTGAAATTAGTTTCGCTGTAGTGAACTTCTTGTGTCGACTATACTAATGAGGATGTTAGGCATACTTTTACCAATTTAGGTATTATTAGCAAGTCATAAAGATTCTCCTATGAATTCGTATGAATTCGTGGTAACGATAAGTATCCTTTTTAAAAGTAGTTATTTTTAAAATAAAAAGGTTCCTATTTATCTTCATAAGCATACAACTATTTAATAAATTAAGATTTTCTATGAATTTATGAAACTTGCCAATGTTAAAATAGAAATAAATCATTTTTTTGTATTTTATTATCAACATACTTTTTTTTCAAATCTACTTCGTTTTTTCGAATAATTTTCTTTAATTTTGGAATCAACACTTCAATCCCTGAGTGAAGCCTCCATAGCTTGGTATATACCTACGAGTCACCTAGTTCTTTTATAAGCCACCTGTCTTTTTTTTATTTGCTAGTACCTAATCGCCATGCACTTAGCATAAGCACCAACTTAACTCGAACTTGAAGGTTTATTCATTTTTCATTTTTTGTTTATTCATTTTTCTTTAAAGCACAATACTCAGCAAGATATTTAAATTTTGTACGCTCAGTGTTAGACTCGAAAACTATGTACCTGTATTGCGTATGGAGGAAGCGCCTTGTAAATTAGAAACAATCTCGAAGATGTATACCTACCACATAACTTGAATGCTAACTCGTAATGAGGGATATTATTTAACTCTTAATTTAAACGCCAGTGATTAACTTAAGGGTATGACGATACAGACACAACTTAGACGAGGTTAGTACGATGATTTAGATGACCAATGTAAGGTGATGATGATGATGAAGCAACTTCTTTTGGGATTTTGGTAGAGAAATAGTCAACAAATTGTTATGAGCAAAAAAGAGAAGTAAAAATCCTAATGATATTTGTCAAGTAGATGGTATTTATATGTAATGTAGGTAGGTATGCAGAGAGGTATGGTCGGTTTGGTTAACACTTTCCATCTAGTTCATATTATTTACCTGTTTAAATGTATTTCAGGTACATATTAACTTCCCATTGGAAGTTATTGTAATTGGTGCGATTTGTCGAATTGAAAATTTTAACATATCTTCACGTTTTGAGGTCTCTAGAATCAGAATTCGTCGTTTTTAGCTAGATGTCTGTATGTGTGTATGTACGTACATACGTTAGGGGTACTTTTTTCGTCCACCATATCTCGAGAACGAATAAAGATATCGACCTCGGATAAATTTTATTTTACAGATAATATTGTCATAACGTGCTGAAAAGTTTTTCTAATGCCGTTTTTCATTGGACGACCGGAAGCGTCCAGAAGCGTCCGGAAGTCTTCTGAAACCATTCCATTGGCACAAAAAATACGCTTCTGACGATTCTGAGAAGAGAAATTCGATTCTGGATTTCAAATCAGAAGCCACTCAAGAAGCACTAATACCTTCAAACTCAAACGTCACAACAAACTGCGATGTACTTCATCTTTTTTTTTAACTTTCCATTTTAATTTAATTTGCATCCAAAATCAAAGTTTTTAGTAAATTTTAATCAACAAATTAAAAAAAAATTAAACAAAAAACATTATTTGGAAGTTCTGAGTTGATACACTCGTGTTTTACATTAGACTTTCTGTGCGGTAGCAAATAATTTGTATTTGACGATTTACTTATACAGATACCAAACCCCAGAATTGAGTAGAAGCATCTTGAACTGTTTCCAATGGAAAACGGCAAAACAAATTTAATAAACCGTTTTTTTTTAATACAGCAATTTAAAAAGGAGCTGTAAAATTTCAATTATCTGGAATATCTCGAGAACGGAATAAGATGTTCACTTCAGACTCATTTTATTTTACACATATTTACACAATACCAAATGGGTAAATATTAAAATAAAAAAATCAACAGACACTTTTTTTTAAACTAAGAAAAACAGTTGAAAAATAATTTTCGTTTCAAATATTTCAAGAACAAAAAATGATTCCGAACCCAGTCTATTTTTTCTATTTTTACATATAATGACGTAGTTAACAACTAATAATTTTTTTTTTTAAATTCAATAAACAGTTTTTTTTTAGAGCAAAAAAACTGAAAAAAAAACTATTAAAAATTCTTAACAAACTTTTTTTAACTCAAATATCTAAAAAAAAAAATAATGATATCAATTTCAAATTTCTACCAAAAATATATACCTATATCATCTAATTGTTGTGTTATTTTGAGATTTTTAAAACCACCCTTTAAAAAGCCAAAAATCAAAATGTTGTATGAAAAAACTTTTCAAAAATGTTTTAATTCGAAAAATTCTGACACTCAAAATCGCTTCGAAATCGAAATTTTGCTTATGACACTTAATTTGCCTTTGTATATTCTTTAAGGCGCCAGTTATAGCTTTCATTGAAAACCATCATTGAAAATTTTGTCTATCAATTTTGATGCACTTAAACAAATAAAACTGATGGCGTTTTGGTACCAAAATAATTGTTGTCAGCTATATATATTTTTTTTTAGTCAAAAAACTGTTTAATTTTCTTTTAAACTTTCATATAAAATCATTTTTTGTAAATAAATCGTTTTCAATGAACAGCAGATATTTTGTTCCCAAAAATGGGACACATTCGTTCCAATGAAATGCGTTCCTTTCTCTTCCTGTTCTCGTCTGTCAGCTTTTCGTTCAATGATCGACTTTAAAGTTGTTTTTTGTATGGGGAATGGAATTTTCAATGAAAGAAAATTTCATGATAGCAATAACCGACTTATCAGAAAATATTCCACCATTTCACTGATTTGTGTTTCAATGATGGATTTCAATGAAAGCTATAACTGGCGCCTTAGGAAAAAAGTTTTATAAGTAAGATTCTTTGAATTTTGTAAGCTATTTACAAAAAAAAATATAAACATTTTACTATTATAAATAGCTAAATTAAAAAATATAGGTAATGTCACATTTTGACATGTATCTTTATATCTATACCTACCTTTATACTGATTATCCAAAAACCCAAAGTTATTACACTATAAAATATATAATTATGTAATACATACTCTACCACCCACCACTTAGGTAAATATGTATATGGGTTTGAAGTGCACTATGGGAAGTTACTAGTGTGGTCCGACCCCAGAATAATTTTTGTGATTTAAAAGGGAAGTCTTTCTTACAATGACCGCATTTTGTTTGGTTGGAACAATCGATTAAGTTCCTATATTTTTTTTAATTGATGTGTATGTATATTTAGCTAATTGTGACCTATGAGCCTCACAACGGCAGAATAGGGCCATCAGCGGTTCCCAAACTTTTTAAGCTTTTGAACCCATAAGAAGGTCCAAATAGATTTGGGAACCCAAACTCTTAACGATAGTAAAAAATGAAAAACAACACATCACATTTCAAACAAAAATATAAACAAACATGTTTGTATTTGTAATTACATACCGGGTAGCTGGGTACAAATTGGCCTTGTCTATTTTTTTTTTTTTAATATTTTAATATAAAGGACTTTTCTTATCTTTTCAGCTTTCTTTCTAAAAATATATAATTTAATACATTTAAAATAATTGTAATAGCTTCTAAAATAACTAAATAATTTTTATTAAAAAACCTTAAAAAACACCAACAATCGTTGAAAGGTTTCAATATTTTGTGGAAATACTACAGCAATATAATTTTCACTCAGTTATGTGGAATATTATGCAAATCGAGTTTGCTTTTATTTATGAATGTAACAATAAAACAAAAAATATATTTACTTTTTATGAAAAATGGCATATGATGAGGAGACATTGGCCAAAATTTTTAGTGAATTTGGTCACCACAAATTATGAAATAATTCATCAAAATTATAAGAAAACTTGTCATAAAAAACCTACAAAGCTTAATAAATAAAAAATCCTAAGTATAAGAACATGTCTCTATAATCAATTGCTAGGAGATCATTGATTAATTCTAGAAAAAGTTTACCCGAACAAAGTCTATCAAAACTGCAGGGTGACTTTGGCAACCAAATTTTTGATTTTTAATAATTAAACTAGCCAACCGATTTGTCCAAAAATTACGATACTTGTTTAAAGTTATTCATGTTTTAGTTTGAAAATGCGCCAGTCACCCGTTTTCACGGTACCTACTCAAAAAAAAATACTTTTGTGTTTTTACTATTTGTACTTCGAGAAAGTCGCGGAACCCTGAAAACTCTTTTGCGGAACCCCAAGGTTCCGCGGAACACAGATTACACAGTTAGATTACACAAACTACAAATCAACGTTAGATCCTGTCTTTGTGGTATAAAATTTAGATACATATGCTGGATTGTCGTATAAGGATTCAAGAAAAGTATTCTACAATAATAAATATTTTCTTAAATGCGTATACGAAAATCAAAGTGACAGGTATAATGATAAGAAACGAAAATCATAATGAGACCGCTTATTCAATTTTTATGAGGTGATCTATAAAAGTTGGCACTATTTGTAATTTGGCATTAACTTTCCTCTTCTTTAATAAGTCGATAACTTTTTAATTTTTAAAATCTATTTAATACTTTGGGCGATTCGACCAATCGAAAAAAAAAAACAATGTGAAATGATGAAATACACGCATGTACAATAAATATGTACCAAAATTAAACCGTGGCATCAGTTTCATGAAACTCGTCAATGCAAAATGTAGGTTTTTAATTTCAAAGGTGTTAAGAAATTAAAAAATAATTGTGATTATCTTGATGATAAAATAAACTTAAAAAAATATTTTAGACCAACCTTTCACATTATGACTTCACATTATGATTTATTATTAATATTACATACTATCAATGGTAAAGTATTTCATCCAGTGAAGTAATAAAAATCACTTTATGTGTAAGGGTGGGCCAAATTGAACTTTTGAAATAATATTTAAATCATAAGATTTATTGTAGCATTAAAATAATCTGAAATTTCCCATTCCAATTGCCTTAAAAAAAAACAAAAACAAACAATTAAAATGTGCAATGACAAGTTTTACTGAATTTTACAATAATTGGCCCTTAACTTCTTAAACGGTAATAAATAAATAAGTAAACGGAAATACGTAGAAATTACGTTATTACGAACTATTCGAATGCACTTCGAACAATTTTTTAATACTTTCAATTGTTAAATCATCAGACTTGTTTGTTTTGTCTTTGTTTACTGTATTGTAGATATTTTCCTCAATTGTATTTTTAACAATAAAACGATGAACAAATGTGGGTCTAAAATCAAATTAAAAAAAATGTTAATTAGAATTAGAAAATATTAAAGAGAATAATTATTTTGATTTACTTAGTCTGGCCAATTCGATGAATCCGACCAATAGCTTGAAGTTCTTCGCCGATGTTTAAAACTGGCTCGACCAAGAACACATGAGTTGCTTCAATAACATTAAGACCTTGTTGCTTTCCCAGCATCATTAATAAACACGTCACACCAAGCATTTCATTCTGAACAAAAAGAATTGTTTTTTTTTTTTTTGTTTATTAAATTTGAAAAAAGAAATTAAAAAATAAAAAAATCATATACCTTAAATTCTTCAACCGATTTTGGCGATTTGTTTATTTTAAATAAAATATTATTTTCTTCTAAGGCCTCACTGATGGCTTTTAATATTGGCATCCATTGAGAAAATATTAAAATTTTAACATTTTTATCGACAAATTTAAGTTTTATAACTTCAAGAACAATGTTTTGAATTTTAGACGAGTAATCACCTCTGATTTCGAATCCTTCTTTTTTGTTTATGTTACGAGTTACGTAATGAACACTAAAAGATTTATATAAATTAGTTTTAAATAATTACGTTTATGATGAAAGAAAATTAACCATGCAGTGACACAATATAATTCAATTAAGGGTAAAAGTGACCTCAACTCCACAAATGAGCCCACAGCAATAACTTGGCGAAACGCATTTTTAGAGTTCAGGTCACTTGTACTTCTAATTGAATTATTTTTAATTTTTTGTTTATAATTTGTTGATTTTGTTTGTCTTACTTTTCATATTTCTGTAGATTTCTACATATCGAACAAGTTATATTGGACGTTCTTTTAATTTGGGACATTTTATCAAAGCAAAATAAACATAAATGATGACCGCATTCTAGAACAACATACTGACGAGAGAAAAATTCAAAAAAAAATTAAGTTGGAAGCTTTTGCTTACTTAAATATATTTACCTTAACATGTTCTTCTGCACGACATATGGGACACGGGCCAGGATCCGCATTCTTTTCTAAATGATGAATATATTTTAAACGAGAATATTTAAGAACAAATTGTTTTTGTGCATCGTTAAAGTTTTGTTTGGATTCGGCAAGAACATCGTCTATCTGTTGGAAAATACAATTTTTAATCTTCGATATTTTATAACATATTGGAAAATAATATCGAAAAGTTGTAATTTTTTCGCACGCCAACTAGGCTTGGTATAAAAACATAGATACAAATAAAAATTGAACAATTTTTTAGTTTAACAAACCTCATATTCGTAAACTTCGAAATGGGTTTTTTCTTCGTATGGTTTTGCAAGTGATATTCTCATCTTACACATGTCCATTTCATCATAAGCCTTAACGGTAAACTCAATTTCAACCCAGAGTTTGACGAGTGCCTGAAGAGTAAATATTGAGAAAAAAAAAAATACGTGAGTTCTTGATTTGTTGCTTTTAAAAACAAAAAATTACCTTGTATTCTGTCTTCATTGCAGCAACAACTTCAAATTGTGAATCACAATCATTAGCAAATCTCCTTCTAAAATTTGAATTCATTCTAACAGCCGAATAAATAGCTAAAACAAATTATTTATTATATTATTTTTTTTGATTTTTTTGTTTCATAAATTGTTCGAACATTTTAAAATAGTTTCCTGCATTGTTGGATTCCATGTTCCTTCAGCATTACTAGTTTTCTCGTCAAGGGTCTTGTCAAATATCAAACACTCGTAAGTTTTTAATAGTTTTTCTGTGTGACACAACTGACAGAGGTCTTTCTTTTTGCTTTTTTTGCCTTCATCTGTTTTCATTGTAGTTTCATTCTACATATAAAAAACAAAAAAAAAAACTTAAAACAAACATACTTTACACAGCCTTAAATACTCTTAGGCCTCTTACCTTTTGAAGGTGACACTCGTAAACACTTCGAATAAATGCGTTCATCAATCGCCATTTGGCAACTGGGACATCGTGCTGTGGACGAACATTTTGTACAAAAAAATCCAATGATTCGAATTTTAAGAAAAGGTCTTTTCGAACTTTGATAAGTCTGTTGTACCACATATCAAGAACCAGCAGAACTGCATTTATCGTTCTAAATCTAAAAGAAATAGTTAAACACAAAAATTAACAAAATGAACACAAATTACATTTATCATGCGAATACCTTTCATATACACTGCTGCTGTGTATGAGGGCGACCTCATCATTTATTTTACAAACAAGCTGCTGGGATTGGCTTTTATCTTTAAATTCTTCAAAAATACGTTCCCAAACTTCACAAGATTTGCTTGGCTTTTGTTCATTTAACGCATTGGATGCAGAAGTATAACCATTGAGGGCAGCTGTGAGATTTATTGAATAATCTTCTAAAAACTTCCATTCCAGCTGGTTACACTGATCTTCATATTCTTTGATGATTGGAGTGTCTTCTGAGTTAAGAATACGATATGCTTGAATGGCATTGTAAAGGGCATGGATTTGAAGTAGACTATCGATACTGGGAACATTTTTTATGTAGAAAATCAATTAAAGCAAAAATTTAAAATCACAATCAAGAATGAAAGAAAATACCATATAGCGCCACTGTGTTTTTTAGATAGATCCATAACACGTTCGTAGTAAATGATCGCTTGATTGTAGTCTGCTTTAAGAAAACACAATGCGGCAATTCCTTAAAGAGATAATTTTTAAGCATGAAAACCAAACAAAAAAAATTATTTAAATATATTTGTAGATATTTATGTATGTACATATATACTAATGCTACACTCTTATCGTTTCAGGTTAGTAGATTAAAAGCCGATTTTTCAATCATCAGTCAAGTCAGAACAACCCCTGTCAGAAAAATTAATTATATAGCTGAAAAATAAGTACTATCTGAGGTTTAACTGATTTTGAAAAATTGGTTCAAAGTCAGTTAGTTGCAAATTATTTCGTGATGTTATATAACAATAAATAATACTTTTTTGTTATCTTTAAGATTCGAACATCCCGAATACATTAAAATTATGTGCATACAATTCGGACAATTAAATGCATTTAATATTTAACTTGCGATAAACATTAACACCAAATTCAATTCCAATTGTCAACAATTGTAAACAATTGTTTCCAAAATCCTATTCCACACTTCACAAATTTGGTAGTTTTGGGCAGAAGAGAATTCTCACGAGAGAGTAAACAATTTCCCCTCATGGCATGTTATTCTGTGCAAAAAATTTCTTTGGGCAGATATTGTTGCCTGTCAAATGTCAGGTTAAGGTATGTTGTATACACAATTTACTTTTGTTAGAGTCAACGATTCGGTTAACTTCGCGTTGCAATGGAAAAGGTTGAATAAATTTAAAGAATATTTGTGTGAAATTGTGTGGCATATATTTTTGCCAAGAAACCGTTTAAAACTTTTTCGGCAGTTTTCCTCTCTGTTAGAGAATTTCAACCCACTCTTCAAAATTTGATAGACTAACAATTTTTGCCCAAAAATCAAAGAAAGATTGTCGGAAGAATTGGGCAAATAAATTGGAGACTATTTTGGGATCATCGGAGCTAGAGTTCATATAATTTAAGGTAGACGGGTGCTATCAGAATTTCTTTTAGCATTGATAAAATGAAAGAATCTTTTGGGGTCTGTTATAGTACAAGATTGCATTTGATTCAGGTAATCTTGGTAAAGAGAATCGCGAAGTTCAGAGAAAAGAGAGTTGGCGTTCTGATAATTTGAGCGATCAACGACGGAGTGAGATGTTAGGTAAATCCGCCAGAGTTTATTTCTTTTATTTCTTAAAGACCGCAAGTCACTATTGTAACAGGGAGGAGATGAATATGTGCTTTTTTGTTGAACCACAGGGACAGAGAGAGTAAGGCAGTTAAAGAAAATAGAATAGAAATTGAGGGCGATATCGATGTCAGCGGTGAGAGTGATGCTATTGAAGTCAATATATCTAAGCAAGCTGTTGAGCTTAGGGATTTTAGCTTTCCGAATATTGAATGTCAGTGGATTTTCAGATAGAATGGGTTTCTGGGAAAATTCGTTAGAAAAAGAGAGGAAAAGAGGAGGATGACATGAGTCTAATTTAGAGAGTAGATGATCACAAGCTGATACCTAACAATAGAGTAGATTATCACAAGCTGATACCACACAATTGTCAGTACAGAAGAAAATATGAGATCGAGTTGACGACCTAAATTATTTTTAACACCGCTTAATTGGTAAAGATCTAGGCCTGAGAGGCAATCGGTAAATAGAATTTCTTTGTCGGATGTGGGATTAAGGAGTATGTAGTAAGATTCTTCATCAGAGAGGACCCATTGAAGATTTGGAAAGGTGAAGTCGCCAACAATTATGACGACGTCGGAAGGTTCAGCAGCATCAAAAATGGATTCGAAAACATCAACAGCTAGCTGATAGCATTGAATAGGCTGAGAAGGTCGGATATAACAGCAAATGGTGAAGAGTGGGGTTTTTGAAATATTTGATTTGACACAAACAAATTCAAAAGAGGTAGAAAGGGAGGTTTTAAATAGCGTTGAATCATAACGATTGTGCATTGCCCGTAAGACACCACGGCCTCAAGTCTCAGTATAATTCGAGGAACCATCGACCCGAAAGATATTGAAATGTGATGGAAAAAGCTCGTTATCGATTATATCAGCAGATAAATTTGTTTCAGTTAGCGCAAAGATGTCAAAGGGGAGCTTATGTGAGTTAAGAAAGACGGAGGAGGTTTTGGAACGAAGTCCTCTGAAATTTTCGTTATATAGAGACATGCTTACCGGAGGGTGATATTGAGGTAAAGGAAGTCTATTTGAAGGGGAAGGAGCGAAAATAGGAATTAGGTTAGGGTCGGTAATATTTTGTCAGGGTACTTTGAAGGTGAGAAACGCGTTTAGTGCCGATATGAGAAGCATAAGCAGCAAGGTCCTTAGAAACTGTAGCAGGAGAAATATCGAAGTCTTCATGGAAGCGGGTGTAAATCTTAAGAAGGCAGGTAGGATCTGTTGGCAGCCCTTCTTTTTGAATTGATATTATCAGGTAACTTTTAGATTTGCCTTCAATACAAACAGAATATGGTCTGTCGTATAAGTACGCAAGGTAAAGGGGAACGTTATCGAAAAGTTTATTATCTCGTAAACGTGACATAATATAACGTCCATCTAAATCATTTAAAGTAGGTGGAAGGTCGGCAAGTCTAGAGTAAGTAAGTTTTACCGAAGCCCCCTTGGTCGAAGATCGGGGACTGAACAGTAGGAGAAGATGGTTCAGTGGTTTTAGTAGAATTCGGAGAGGAAAGAGACGGTGAAAAAGGTGAGGCAGCAGGGTTTAAGGTTTGAGTGTATACAGTTTGGAAAGTTTGTGGAGGAAGAGTTGGTGAGAAGCCTGGGAAGAGAGGTCTTTGAAGAAGGTTCGAGGTTGAAAGATACACGTTTCCGACGAGTTACCATCGGGTTTGTTATATTTTGCGAGAAAGAGGAGGAGGTAAAACTGGGGAATAGGTTAGTTTTGAAGCTCCAGTTAGGATCTGATCTGGGAAAGTTAACGGGCTTATTTTTTTGACTTGAATATATTTTTTTTTTTTAAATAAGAGGAAAGAGGGGCGGATTTATTAGAATAATAGATATACATAGTTTTTTAGATTTAATATTTTCCTGTTGATCCACCCATTTGGTCAGAGTCATATTTCCCAGACGAAAGACATTAACTGAATAAGAGCAACAAAGCCATTGGTATTTTGTGGGAAGCTAATTTTAAAGTTGTTCTGGTGTCTGGAGCGGGGTTTTAAAGTCTTCTGGCATTCGGTAAGAGTAATAAAGCAGCATCAGCATGAGCGGGAGCATTTTTTATAAATATAAATAAACCTTTATGTTTAGTTATTTATGTTTCTTATTATGAAGAAGGGGTGATCACATTGCCCTTAAAGTAGTTTTGTGAATTATGTTGTCCCTTTTTGTTTATATATTTCTGTTAATTTCTAATTAATTATTTATGATAATAAATGAAAAAAATATGGCTAACTTTAATTTTCTGTGTACTACGAAATTTTCAGATTTTAATTATTTTGGTCACTTTTTACTCGCTTTTGTCCATTTTATTTTCAATTTTGGTCACAAGATTTATTTCCAAGTGGCAACCGTGCTTACTTCATTTGTTCTCTTATATCTAAAGTTTGGCAGCTCCGAATTTGATGATTTTTTTTTGTTGGAAAGGTATTGTTCTGTAGCAGGTTTGTATGTAAAAAGATGACTTTGTGACCGCTTACAATTTTTATGTCAAAAAATCGAAGTAAAAAAAAACAACAAAACGAAGAAAAATCAAACAGCATTTGTTTATAGAATCAAAACGGAAATTCAGATTCTATTATTGTCATTCAAAGTAAAAAATCAAAGAAAACAACAAATCTTTATAGAATCGAAACAAAAATTCAGTGTTTATAAATTATGAAAGCTTTTTATGATGAGAAAGGTGGATTTTATTTTTTGGATGTACCGGAAAGACATTTTTAATTTCACTGATTTTAGCATGTATGTTTGTATTCGGTCACAAAACAAAATAGCATTGGCGCTCGCTTCATCGTGAATTGCTGCTACCTTATTGGAAGGTGGTCGAACTGCACATTCTGCACTGTAGGCGGAATCTGGAAAGCGCGGCGGATCGCTTTCATTGGCGGATTTTTATTTTCTTATTCTCAAAAGCTCTTTTGCTTTCCAATTTTTGTTTGAAATCGATCATAAGCTTTTCGATCACCTAGAAACCTATCATTTTGAAACTAAAACTGGAAAGCAGAATCCTTTTTAAGACTAAAAAGCGATCCTCCGCGCTTTTCAGAATCGACCTACTGAAGTTACCATATTGAACATTCATATTAATGAAACACCCACATGTAATATTCCAAAGAACTTGGGAACAGCACAGGTATTACAACAATGTAAAATTATTGTGTGGGATAAATGCACGAGGGCTCATAAGAAGTCATTGGAAGCTTTGAATAGAACATTGAAAGATCTTCAAAACAATCAAAATTTATTTGGTTGTGTCTTTATATTATTGGCCGGTGATTTACAACAAACATTGCCCGTAGTTCCACAATCAACTCCAGCGGATGAAACTAATGTAGGCTTGAAATCACCTTATTTGTGGAGATATGTCCAAACATTCAGATTGACAATAAATAGATATGCGTGTCCAATTGCAAAACGATTCATCGGCCGTTTAGTTTTCAAAGCAGTTGTTGAATATTGGAGATGGCAAAAAGGCCCATTGATGATGGATTAATAACATTGGCGGAAAATTTTTGTGAGACTACCCAAACTAAAGAAGAATTGATTAAAAAAGTTTTTCCAAATATTGGAATATTGCTTGGTTGAGCGAACGAGCAATATTGGCAGGAAAAAATAAAGATGTTAATTGGGATATTCAAAATGGAATAATTGGTGAATTAGTATCATATAAGTCAAACGATACTATTATAGACAAAGATGACGTAGTGAACCATCCAACAGAATTTCTTAATTCACTTACTATATATTTACCGAAAAACCAACCCCATAATTTACGATTAAAAGTCAGTGTGCCAATCCATGCTTCGGAATATAAATCAACAAAAACTTTGCAACGGAACTAGACTTGCTGTTAAGCACTTAATGAATAATGTAATCGAAGTCACAATTTTAAAAGGAAAGCATAAGGGAGAAGATGTTTTATTCCCCGATTCCGCTAATTCCATCTGATTTACCATTCAATTTCAAACGGCTTCAACTTCTAATTCGCTTTGGTGTTACAATTCCAGGCTTTGGAAATTTGTGGCAGAGACTTAGAATACCCAGTATTTTCACATGGGCAGTTATATGTTGCATGCTCCAGAGTAGGCAAACCATCAGCGTTATTTATATATTCCACAAATAGAAAGACAAAAAATTTTGTATTCCAAAGAGCGTTACAATAGATAAACATTTCGAAGAGAACTTTGACTTAACGACCAGTGAAGCGGTCGCGGGCACCCTATTTAATATAAAATGCTGTGAAAAAATGTGATTTAGTAAATAAACCTTTATGTTTAGTTATTTATGTTTCTTATTATGAAGAAGGGGTGATCACATTGCCCTTAAAGTAGTTTTGTGAATTATGTTGTACCTTTTTGTTTATTTATTTTTGTTAATTTCTAATTAATTATTTATGATAATAAATGAAAAAAAATGGCTAACTTTAATTTTCTGTGTACTATGAAGTTTTCAGATTTTAATTATTTTGGTCACTTTTTACTCGCTTAGGTCCATTTTATTTTCAATTTTGGTCACAAGTTTTATTTCCAAGTGGCAACCGTGCTTACTTCATCCAATGTCTTAATTAAAAAGTCATCCATTTTTTGTAGCTAACTAATGTCACTCTTGTAAAAAGATTTATTGTCAGTTAGAATGGGCTTTATAGTGGAGTTGAGGTCCTGTCTCAGATCGACACATATGCTTTCGGGCAGTGATTCGTTGAAGGCGGTCACTTTAATCTGCAGGGAGTCAAATTTATTCGCAACAGAATTATTGTTCTCGTTGTTGCATTTAATCGCGGACAAAACATCCGACCGACAAATTTTTTTACACTCATTGCATTGGAAAAAGAAAACACTTGGTTATTCTTTCATGTATGTTATGGCCCTTTTACTAAATCCGATACAAAGACGGTGGAATGATTTGCCATAGTTTCCGTTGCAAACTACCCTCTCACCGTTTTTATTGTCAAGGTCACAATGGGAAAAATCAAAACGGCAACTTTCCATAGTTAATTACTTTTGGGTAAGAGAAAAGACAAAACAACAAACAAAATGCTAAATTAGCGATTTCGCTGTTAAAATGCGAACAGATTTGTTTTTTGTTATCTATTACGATTGTTTATTATTATTCAGACAAGAGTTCGCAATGGGTATGCAGGATTTAACTAGGGTACACAGTTTTGTATGCTTGGGAAAAGTACAAATGTAAGCAAAAAGGCAAGTCGGAACATGTTAAGTAAATTGATTGGGGAAAATAAATATTTTTTTTATTGGGGCACCTTACAAAACAATAATTAAATGAATGACTGAAGTAATTGGAGAGCATAAAAAAAAGCGACTGCACTCCACGAGGTGTAAATAATAATGATATCAAGTTGTTCCTAATGCAAAACTCTAAAGTTTGTTAAATACTATTTCCCCATAAATGGCGTAATTTAAAAAATCACCTGCAAAGTCAACTATTTCGAAGAATGCGAAGCAGCTCCTGGTTGCATTGCCAATTTTTTAATATTACACTTCCTACCAGCAGCGCTAATGTGCTTTCTTTTTTAAAGATATCAAACCCAAAACTAATAGAGGTCATTGTTTTAGTGTTCCCCAATCTCGAAGTACACTACTAATGCAAAACAACAAAAAAATGCCACACAAAAATTACAAACGAAAACATTCGTTATGCAGTACGCTGTTGGACGAGCGAAATTTCTATATGGCTAATATACCAGATTAATCGGAGAAGTCTATTGCATCCTACTAAAGAACTTAACAAAAGCGAATTAATTTCTATTTTCATACCATTGTAGATTGATGCCATTGATCGTAATTCATTTTTGCATTCAATTTCATTTGCTGTCCTCATGTGATCTAATAATTCCTTAGGCTGAAGAAATTTTTTTTTAATTCTTGTTTCCGTTTTCGTAAGTAAGACAGGAATCGAACAATCCTGACGAATCTTCAACATTGGTTGTAATATCTATTTAAAAAAAAAAAAAAACTGTATAAAAAAAGAAATCATGAAAATCTATTATTTTCTTAACCAAATTAAGATCTCTAGGCGTAACTCCTTTTAAATCGGTATATCCTTTGATTTTAGCGTGGAACGCGTTCAAACAATCAGCATGTTCATCAGAATAAAACAGCTTCTCAACATTATTCAATTCAATAAAGTGTGTCAGTTGTGATTGGAGTGGTATTCCGAGTTCGTTGAGGACATCCGTTTTACTTGTTCGCCACATAACTTTTTGCAGAATTTTAATCAGGTTCTCACTTCGTCCACGATTGAATTCACCCGATAAATATTTCCAAGCACGCTTACTAATGACTTCCTCCAAGCCAATAAAATCGAGGAGAGAAACAAGATCATCCAAAGAGCTTTGAATAGGAGTTCCCGTCACTGCCCAGCGGTAGGTAGCTTTGGAAGAAAACAAAGAGCTTGACATGATAGGAACAAATTATCTTAAAGTCAAAGAATCGAAAAACATGTATGCAAGTACCTGGTAACAGTTTAACAGTCTTCGAAGCACCTGAATTTAAAGATTCCATCTGTGCCTCATCCAGACACACCCGCCACCAATCGACAAGAACCAATGGCGAATTTACTCGCATCTTTCGGCGTTCTGTTCGTAGGCTCATCGACATCTCATTCGCTGCTTGGTAATAAAGCTCAGCGCGGAGGATTGCATAGTCGGTTAGAACGATGTCATAGCTTGCAAGCTCTTTGGGACTGATCTTTTGTTTTGCAACACCCTCATAAAGTAGAACCCTTAGAGGTGGGCTGGTGTGTTTATTGATTTCCGACAGCCACTGAAGCTTGATCGAGTTTGGAGAGACAATTATAGTTGCAGCAGCGACAACTTGAATGCCTTTCAGTTCCCAGCACCTTGGACATATATAACCTTCTTCTTCAGAGAGAGGAAAATCAATGTAAGAGCGAATACATTTTTGATGCTGATACAAATAGCAATATGAGCATTGCTCAATGCCATTTAAAGTAGTGCACGAACATACACAGAAGAGTTTTATTTCTTGGCTTTTGCCCATACGTAATTTTTTACTTGGTGGTTCTACATCTTCATTAATTGATTTTAAGACCCTTTGATTCAATAGGATCAATGATAATATTTCAACAGTTTTTCCCAATCCCATTTCGTCGGCTAGAATACCACCGAATGGAATGTCAATGTCCTTTGAAGCTACGTCCTTGATGTCGAGAGTCAGTAAGTGCACATAACATTCGCAGCCTTCTCTTGAGATCAATTTTTCATAAAAATTATTCATGGTTGCAGGTTTCAGCTCTCGGTACAGCAGCCATTGCAAAGTATTTCGTTGGTAGTTCCTCAATTCTGGCTGCAGGCGATCGATCTTTATAACGCGTTTGATGAAAAGCTTTGAATCCTCTGCTAGATGGGCAGTTCTTAAAAGATTATACAGTTTTGCGGTTACATTGTGTATAGTCGATTGATTCGCCTTCGAGATTTCATCTTCAATGTGAATTCCAGGAGTAGGTCGAAAATCTGGAAAGCATATTGATAGGATATTTTCGCGAGGAACTCGTCTGGCACCGACATGTCGAGTTCCATCGTGGAATATTGTCAGGTACTCTGCATCATCACATTTCAATGCAACTACACAGAAATCACGATGTTTTGAAACATCTGATGAAAAATAATGAATTTGGTGATGTTTTCTTGTAAATTAATATTAATTTTACTAACCTTCTATATAATTGTGATCCCAATCTACAATAGGGCTGTAGAGTTTGCCATTATGAGTAATTGTAACTGAATTACTGTCGGCGTCGGCTTCCTGATTTGTTTTCAAAATTGCAATTTTGCACAAACATTTTACGGACATTATTAAACGAATAACGTTTTCAAACAAAAAAAATAAACAATTTGAAACGATGTGCTAGAGACGAGCGCGAGTGAATAGTACTGTTTGATTTTATTTGAGAGGTGCCGACAGGATGAGGATGTGTTGAAAATCAATCGAGCCAAAATCGATGTGCAAATATTTGACGACACATCTCTACTTTTTTTAAGGTTGAGCGCTCACCTTTGAGTATATATAATATAGAGTGCTCGTAAATATCCCTAGTGCATTGTAGTACTTGAGCCTGTGATAGGGGGCGTGATTTCAATATAGACAGTGTTTTTTGACAGCTGCAGCTATGATGGTGTTGTTGTTAAAACCCTCTCTATATTGAAAATTGAATAACCGCATAGATTACCGCGCCCCCTATGATGGTTACGTTTTTGGAAAGTAAACGAGAACTCCATATTATATGGCGCTCACTCAAGAAGTTTTGTGAGTGGCTTTTTGCTCCGATTTACATTTACCGATTTTTCCAGTGCCTATTTTTTATTGTTCTTCTTGTTGTAATCATATGAGATTTATAAGTATAGTCGACATGGAAGAGGTGGAGTCATGTCACATGACTCATATGTCACTATCGCCACAATGCATTTCATATCCATAGCACTACCCCAACTAACAAAATTGCTTCCGTTTTCAGACATTTAAGTGTCATTCGTTTCATAAGTGACCCAGAAATCCTTCTGACGGGAAGTCAAATCGGTATAGGAGTCAAAGGTGATATAACTGATCCATTAGACTTTCAATTAGCAACAACATAAGCGTCACATTACGATGAACTGATGTTTCTTTAATCATATCCAATAGTGATCCAAAGAAATATTAATGCAATCCCTAAAGTAAGTATCTTGCTTGGGTTGCTATAAGCAACCACCACCATTATGGTGGATTTACATGTATCTTCATCTACATAGTGCAGAAAAGTAGAGCAGGACAGATGTATACAAAAAATCCGAGTGAGTGAAAGAGAACCATCAAGAAGATGAACATGTTCGTCTTCATTTCTGCATTATGGCACTTTCCTATAATGCAGACACGAAGTTCTTCTGCATTCTGATATTTTCTCTCTATCTAACAAATATACATTTTGTATTTGACATCCCTTTTTTTGTGCAGAAACCAAATGCAGATACATGTAAATCCACCATTAATTACCTTTGGCGGAGCAAAATCTCCAATATCTACCCCGTTTACAAACAGAATCGAGACCTCGAGTTGGAATAGGGTCGGATTTTCGAGCCAGGTGTTTCGTCACGTGAGATGAGAGCCCCATTTGAAGTTGAGTTGATATGGTGTTGAGATTATTTTTAATGGAATGGCAACAATATATTTATTTTACACAAAAACAGTTCAAATTTAATGAATTTTAGTACATACTTCACAAAGCTATCAAAACATATAAATAAATTTACTCGCACATGTGCAAAAACACTGTGGTAAACACATCCTCAAGACCAACTCTTCGACTCAGGTGTTTTACCAACAATTTCGACTCGACTCCGCTCCTGAAGTGGAATCGAGTCGGTTGAAGCTCATTTCAAGTCAACGCAGGTATACAAAGGGGCCAAGCGAGCTTGAAGCTCTCTCGAATAGGGGGTTTATATGGAACAACATCTTGTACAATATCGCGTAAATTTATCGATGTTGTATAATATAAGCTTGACACACCATGTTGTACGGTTTTCAAAATATTTTGAAAACTTCCCAGCAAACGTAGAACTACATATATAACCGGTGAAATATGTACGTAATTGAAGTACTTCTTTTCCACTGAAAAAAGATAGGGGCTCGGGAAAAAACTCAGTTATATACCTCCTATACATGAGAATACATGAAGCAGCTATCTCTTTCTGGCATGCGAAATGTAGTGAATTTCCCCTCCATTAAAGTACTGGCAAAGGCACTTCAAATGTATATCAGCGAAGCACTACTGGAAATACTTCTATTGTTTATTCGCCAGTAGTTTCTTAAACCATATCGAAAGCACTGAAACTTGTCTTTTAAAAGTACTTCTTAGGCGCATACATTTCACCGGTTATATCCGTACTACTACAATTACTGAGTTCTCGAATCTAGAAGTATGGATATAACTGGTGAAACGTGTATGTAAAAGAAGTAGTTTGTTTCTTCTGAAACTGAGCCTTTTGAAATTATATATGAAATAATTTATATGATAAATTGAATTTTACGAATAGTTTTCGTCACCAGTTTAAGGTTAGACCGCACACAACTGCAGCGCACCTTACACTTCAGGACACGGCAAAATATTATTTGTATGAAATTGTATGAGCTATATCGCACTAAGCGGCAACTGAACTTCATAAAATTTCATACAAATTATTGTGAATCGCATTTCCGCTGCAGTGCAGTTCCGCCTAGTGTGGTTTAACCTTTATTGCTAGTTTTATCAAAATAAATACAAAAATTGTTCAGACTTTAGAGCCGTTCCAATAATTGAACAATTTGCTGCAATCTCAAAATACACGACGATCGTCAAAACGGTTTTCTTGACCCTGATGAATCTGAAATGCAGTAATAACAAAGTATAAAACATTAATAAAAATATTTGTATTTTCTATTTAAATTTAATGACAATAGGGGTATTCACGATCCGATGCAACTGGCCTAGTATCATTGTAAAAGTGCAAAAGTGTAAAATCTTACAACACTACAACAACAAAATATACAAGGTGCAATCTTACAACAGTTTCGCACTTTAGCAATACCCGAAACCTATTGCAACAGAAAAATACAACATTGTAAAATTTTTAAATTGTGTTTTTGACAGCTCACTCATTCTTGATTACGTTAAACAGATACAAAGGTATGTTCATTGGATACATCCAATTTGCTTTGTCCCGATCTACATTGCCCGATATTTCCACGAAGATTTTTCCAGAAATCGTGTGAAATGTACACACAGAACGATTTTTTCCATGAGATTTTTTCATTGTCTTCTTCATTTTTTTATTTCGGTGCTCTTCATTTTGCATTGATATTCACTCACACCATCAACCCAACGGCACACTGACAACGAACACACTCAAAAAACTGGAAAGAGGGTGAAAGAGAATATAAACAGACTGGAAAAATCGTTCGAGTTTTGTGGTACAAACGATTTGATCCCTACCCCTCACTTTTCACTCCCTTCACCAACGAACAAAAGATCAGCACTGGAAAAATCGTTCAATGTAGACCGGGACTATCTTGATTGTATTGATGTGACGTCGTCATCATCTTTTACTATTATTTTCCATTTAAAATTCGGACGATAATTAAGATTTGGTAATATTTTCTTTTTCCGTTTTTTGACATCTTTTTATGAACAAAATTTAAATTAAATCAAATTGAAATTTTCAGATATGTTCGAAATAAAAACAAATAACAAATGTCAAACTAATTTTGACATTTGCTTTAGTGTTGCAAGAAGATAAGAAAAGTGCGTTCACGATCCACTTTGCACCAGATCGTGAATATTCCTAATAATTAAATATAATTTCTTTGTTTCTTATATAAACAACAACCAAAAAACAACCTTTTATAACTCGCGCTCGCCGATAAAATAAATGATTTTGTTTGACATGTTGTGCAGTGTGCACATTCGAAATGAGACAAAACTTTGTGCATCGTATACATCGCACTCTTTCTTCCCTTTTACGATAGAAGAGTTTTATTTTTTTAGGAGAAACGAAAGTACTTTTTTTAAGGGGAGAGTTTTTGGTAAATAAAGAAACACATACATTTATAGAATGCGTTTTGTTTGTAGTTGTGTTTCAAGGCAAACTACTTAGTTTTGGTTTGCAGGGTTGCTGGCTTGTCAAACCATACAACCTATGTAAACTTGGTTTTATTTTTCATTTCCGGAATATTCTCGTCTTGTGAACACGAAGGCAGTAGACCAAATCAAGCGGAAAAATGGCTAGAAAATACTCTGTTCTGGAGGGACTTTTTTTTTCTGTATATTGGTGTCTACCAGAATTATAAAAATAGAGTTATAAAAGGTAAAGCATACGAAGTTGTATTAGATAAATATAAAGACGTTGAAACGAACACCACAATAGAGGGATTGAAAAAAAATGCTTTACGACGTGTTACCGGCGGGAATTAAAAAAAGTGATACGAAAGGAAAAATCTGGTGTCGGAGCGGAAGAAGTTTACTGCCCAAACTTGTGGTATACTTTCATAAGTATTTCGGCCTATTTTGTACCCATTTCTTCACCCATATATGTACGTTTTTCTTCTCTGCTATCTTGTTTTCCTCCTCTTCACCGTCCAATATTTCTTTCATCATCAAGGCTAATATTAATTTATACATTTTCCGCGCCGCACGTTCTACTTCAAAGATTCCAACGCAAGTGATGTTGTATAACATAATCTTACATGTAAACGCAAAGTAGCGTTTACAGTTATTTTTCTCATCAAGTTGTACAACATCATTTTGTACAACATGTTGTTCCATCTAAACCCCCCTAATACCTCATGTAAACGGGGTAATCAATGTTTCGTGAACGCGCCTACTGAAATAAACCAATTATTTGCGTTTGTCCTATAAATTTGTCCACCACTGTGCACTTTTTGAAATGTCATCGATATCAACCATTTTTAAAACAAAAACAAATCTGAAAGAAATCTTCCTTCTTGATCTTGATATTTTGCATTTCAGAGATAATTGAATAAAAATAAAGTAAATGCATTCATAAATATATATTTTTTTTTAATTTTAAAATTTATAGGTATATAAATTATTTATACATCCCTTAGACAAAAATAAAATGGCTAGCGATGGAACATTTGGTTGGGATCTATTGTTTAAAACTGTGGAACCTCAAGTGCACAAAAATACCGACATTCTAATTGCATTAACACATTTTGTCCTTATTAAATCTAAATTGCGTTGTATTGGAGTTGGTGACGATGTAAGTTGAAAATAATTTTATGAAATTAAAATCCATAGGCGAGTTCTATTAAATTTTTTATAGAAAACATTATCCGAAGATGAAGTGAGTTCTGAGGTACTCCCACAAGGCTGGAATGATTCCGAGGACAGATATGCGTTGAGATATATTCTTGATACGAAACTTTATATACTTTTGGCTACCAAATCTGAGAGTATTTTCATCATAAATCTTTTAGTAAGTCCCTACCTACCTACCGTTTCCATATACCTACAAAATAGATTGCTGGCTGCAAAAAAAAACCTCGGTATTAACAACAAAGTAATTTCCCTTTCCCCTCCATGTTTTGTTAACTTCCTCTTTAGGATGTTGATACTAAAGATGTTTCAAACTTGGCCTTGGATCCCAACGAATTGGTAAAAGCTCTAAAAGGTCCTCTGCAGACCATTATCCCAACAGCACCAGTAGTAATGGATCGCATCAGAAAAGAATTAATAGAGCCGGTATTGTAACTTATTTTTCAATTATTCTCTTTTAATTATTTATTAAAATTACGTTCCAGGTCTTTGCTGGTTCAACAAAAGCTGTTACAACTCAAACTCCTCCCGAGCCCAGACGAGATAGAAGAGATGATGATTATGACCCGCTAAGAGTAACTGGTCCTCATTTTACACCTGGTTTTCGTGGACCTATGTAAGATAATATAAATTTATATGAACGAACATTGGTATTATATTCTGTTTTTCTCTTTTGATTTAGGGGAAGTGACCCTTTTGGATTTCCACGAGGCGGCATTGGAAGTGGAGACTTGGATCCTCTCGGACGTGGTGGTGGTGGAAATTTAGGTGTTCTACCACGACTAGGCCCACATCGCGGCGGTGCACGATTCGATCCATTCGGACCAGGACCAGGAGTTCGCCCTAATCCAAATAACGATGAGTTTCAACCACCTGGATTTGGTGATTTTATGTATCGTTAGATTTTTTTTTCTTAACTTATGCCATTGGTAGTTGGATTATGATTATTTTATAATGAATAAACTGAAAGCGGGAACTTCTAAATGTTTTTATCACGCCCGCAAAAAAAAACTTCTTTAGCTTTTTCTTGAAACCGAAAGTGCCACCTACTTAGAATTTTGTTTGTAAACAAAAAACTGTTTTGGGACTTGGATGCATTTAGTTATGTTGTTTCTTAGCCAAAGCCGTAATCTTAAGACCCCTGTTTCTCAACTATAACCTTTACGGCATGCATCTGAAAGTAAACGAACTTATCAACTTCAAAACTTATAGCCCTTTTCTGCCGTTGTGACAGGTCACATTTTTTTTGTGAGTTTGTTTTTGTGAGGTTTCTTATAAGGCGGTCACAATTTCGTATTGTGTGGAAGCCCTCATAAGAAACCTCACAAGAACACAGTGAATTGTGATCTGCCAAGGAGCAGATCATAATTTTTTAGTTTTTGTGAGGCGATTTCACCAAGAGTTACGATGTTATTGTGACTTGTTGCCAGTATAAAGATGTAAATTTAAGTATTTCAAATTCTTACGTTGCTTTTCGAGAAATAAATAGCTTGTTATATGACTTCGCTTGAAGGAACTCATCACTTTCCTTTTCATCAACTGAACACAGTTTGATTCTTCTTGGCATCAAAACAGACCTGTGTGGTGATTAAGCAGGGTCACTCGAAGAGTTTCAAATCCAATTACTAGTTTTTTTTTGTTGTTTAAATGAATAAAACCAAAAAAAAACGTTAATTGCATCTTAAGAGTGCAATACTGAAATCAGCGAATCATAAACCCTCGAAAAAGTAAAGTTTAGGCGAGCTGCTCGCCCCCCTTGACGATATCCATTTCTATATAAGAACATAAACACAGTTTTAGAAATAAAATCATTTATTTTCAAAACTAATTAATCCTAAACTTTATCAAAAAGAAAAAACCTACCAACCTACTTCATTTTCTTTTGCTTAAGTAGATGACTCCTCAGTGCCTTTTGTTTATCCTTGAAACTCTTCTTGACCTTACCGCGAGCCTTATGCCTCATCATTATAAAGTTCTTACCCTTGCGTTTCTCTCGATTTGTCGTTGAACAGTTTTCATTCTTACGATTATCTTTGTAGCCGAATTTCTCACGATCTTTTCTTCCTTCTTGAACTGTCTCCAAGCGGGCTTCCTTATCGTGCTTTCTTTTCTTGTATATCATTTCAATATTATCGAGTTTCACAAACTCGGCCTTATCCTTTTCTAGCGGTCGTTTGCGGCTATTTGTAACGGATTTTTTAATGTTGGCCATGTCAATGCGTTTAAAATCTTCATCTGTGAAAATTCGTGTCAGAGAGAGTTCCTGAGCAGCTTCTTTTTCGTTGAGGAGTCTGACTTCCTTGGGGAGTTGTTGTTTTTTTGCTTTTGCTGGCTTTTTAGGTTGATTGGGGGCGTTGGGTTTTTTCTTCGAAGGTGGTTTAGGTGCTTCCTCTTCTTTGTCACTTTCATCTTCTGATTCCTCTTCTTCGGAATCTTCTTCATCCTCATCATCATCTTCATCATCGTCATCATCTTCCTCATCATCACTTTTATCGGCATCGTCATTACCGTCATCTGACATCGGTTCGCCTTCGCTGTCGGAAACATTCACCCACTGACCATCGTTTGAATCAGATTCTTCATCATCATCACCTAAATCAATGGTCTTCGATTTCTTTAACAGAACTTCTGCCCCAGGAATGCTCTCATGCGCCTGAATCTCGCCATATTCTTTCACCTTCCGCTCGGCTTGCGCTTCTGTTTGTCGACCACGATCCTTCTTATGCAATAATGCTGGCAATTGTTCCCTATATAACAAGATGAGTGACCTTGCAGCCATCATCACTGATTTCTCCTTGTAAGCCTTGTACATCGCTAAATCCCGCAGCAGTTCTTCTCCCATCGCTAGGGGGCACCTGGCGCATATCTCACGAGTGGCATTCAATCCTATAGCCATCACATCACTGGAGTTCCTCTCTGTTATAAAATTATTTGCGATTGTCTTGAGAACTGGCTCCAAAACATCACCCGGTACCAGTTCGTGTGAAGCTTGAGCTGCAAACTGAAGAACTCTCGTGACTTGCCGCTGATGTGGCTGAATAAATCTTGTGATATATGGATAGAAACTAAAAAGAAATAGATCGTGGATTCCTATGAGACGCGATATCACATCAAGGTGCATCAGCTTAACTTCGAAACGTTCATTTCCTGATTGCAGTTGTTTGAATAGACCCTCGGCCAATCCCTGGGGATTATGAATGTAATGAATTCCAGAAAAGTTAAATGGCTCGGCGTTCTTCTTTTTCTTGGATGCCTTAACCACCTGCTTCTTGACCTGCTCAAGCTGCTTCTTACGTTTCTTGGTCTTTTTGTTGACACGGTTAACCATCAAGGCACTTTTTAAATCAACATCATTTTCGCTGTCTGATTCATCCGAGTCTTTGGCTTCTTCGTCATGACCAAGGAAGAATTTCAGTGAAGCAACTTGGACCTGCAATATAATTTCAATTAATATTTCCGGTAAAAACTTTAGTTTGACTACAAACCTTTGTGATTTTTGAAAAACAGCCCACAGTTGCGATTACATTGACTGTTTTCGGGTCGTTCCAAACATTTTTCTTATACAACTCAATCATGATGTCAACAGACATTTTGGCGGCTCTGGGGTTGGTGTCTTTCAACATAGAGTACATGAAGTTTTGTAAGGTCTACAATTAAATAAAAATGTTGCTGTAAGATTATTTTCCATTTAAAGTGAACAATAAAAATATATTGCTTAGCATTGCCGGCTTTCCATACTACCCGTTCTTTTAGCAAAAATATATTCATGTATTCTGATTTGTAGCTTCTTACCGAATTCAGTTTCATGTCCTTATGTTTGGCATTCATGTTCTTTATATCGGTGATGATGTGATTCTGAAGAAATGTTCTTAAAGTCTTATCGGGACACCGGAGCAGTTGAAAGAAAAGCTCGAGCAAATCCAATGCTGGGATAAGGTTTTTGTTTCGGAGCAAAATCAATGCTTTTACAAAACAATTACGCATTGTTGGGTCCAGAGTTGTGGCATGATTTTTCAATAAATCGACCAAATGTTGAGGAAATTGGAGGCAAACGTCTGGATAGCATTGAGCGACCTGACGAACAATCACAAATTCTTGATAAAATACTATTTAACTTATGAATACTATATAGAATATTACCTGTCCAATAAACATAACCAATTCATCGAGACTTTTATTTTCATTGCCAGGATTAAGTTCAAAAACTTCTAAACTGCTCAAGAAATGGCGATACTGCTGGGAAAATTCTTCCTTGTAGGACTCTGGATCACGTTTTATGAGATTCTGCAACTGTGGCAGATTGTCTGGTAGCTGGTTATTGTGGCGTACCATTTTTGCGAATTATTTGTGAATAACACAAATAATAAACGCAATGTTTCCTTTTTTAAATAAGAAAACAAAAAATGTTTTCGGGATGATGACCAAAAACACTTCTTTTCAACTTGTTTTTTTGAGGGTTAAAAAATAGCACGTTGGACTTGGATGACAGTTCATTCCAGTGGAATATTGGAATTTCTGTTTGTAGAATTTAGGCATGTTTGTCCCGATCTACATTGCCCGATATTTCCACGAAGATTTTTCCAGAAATCGTGTGAAATGTACACACAGAACGATTTTGTCCATGAGATTTTTTCCTTGTCTTCTTCATTTTTTATTTCTGTGCTCTTCATTTTGCATTGATATTCACTCACACCATCAACCCAATGGCACACTGACACCGAACACACACAAAAAACTGGAAAGAGGGCGAAAGAAAACATAAACAGACTGGAAAAATCGTCTGAGTTTTGTGGTACAAACGATTTGATCCCTGCCCCTCACTTTTCACTCCCTTCACCAACGAACAAAAGATCGGCACTGGAAAAATCGTTCAATGTAGACCGGGACTTTGTCCCGATGTACATTGCCCGATTTTTCCACGAAGATTTTTCCAGAAATCGTGTGAAATGTACACACAGAACGATTTTTGATATGAGAGTTTTTCCTTGTCTTCTTCATTTTTTTATTTCTGTGCTCTTCATTTTTCATTAAGGGTATTCATGCAACGTCGGAAAACCATCGTAAACGTCGTAAGCGTCGGAAAGTTAACGACGTCGTAAGTGAACTGTCACAATTTGTATGAAAATTCTTTTACGATAAATCGTAAAGTTTCCCACACGAATTTGTGTCGTAAACGTCGTAAATGAAAGTATAGTAAACGTGGAAAACTTTTTATAAAAGTATTATGACATTTTATGTATCAAAGTTTGACAACAACAAATATTTCAGTAACACAGACCTTTTTTAATTATTTTTTTTCAAACGCTTAAACAAAATAAACTAAATCCGCTGAATTTGTTCACCGCATCATAATGCAATTAGATAAAGAGTGTTCATGACACGTGTCGCGGAAACTTTACGATTTTACAACGTCGGAAAGATTCACGTCACAAAGATTCTAGCGGTTTTTTTCTACGCTTTCCGCTTCAAATTTGTGAGATAAAATTCTATGTTTTGCAGAAAATTTTTCCCAGACAAATTTTGACAGTTCGTTTCTACCGATAGAAAATTTTATCGTTTTTAGCTTTCTATGGATTTTCTGCGTTTGCATGAATACCCCTCATATAAAATTTAATATAAAATTATCTATATTACCAGGTTTATCTGGGTTTTACGTCATTGCATGAATACCCCTAATGTATTTAATATCCGTAGAACCACATTTATCTAGTGTGTAGATTTTAAAACCTCAAAAACTAGAATTTTTGGTCACAAAATTTAAAAGAACTTATATGTATTTATATTTAGGTACGATATTATTTACTATTTTTTTTTTAACGAATTAATTGTTATGTTAAGCAATTGGAAAAAAAGAACATTTTCAGTAAAATATAGTCAAACTTCGATTCATCGAGTTTTGATAATTCGAACATTTGATAACTCGAACTAAATTATGTGACAAAACAGTGTGTAGAATTTAAATTCCATATATTTTTTACCGCTAACTCGAGCCTTTGTATACGAAAACAATATAGTCCTATCATGAAGAGCAAAGCGGGTGGCGGCATGAAACAATTTTTCTCTCGTTCTGCACATCCACGTCACAAGAGCCCATTGCGTTTGATATTTTGCATTAGTTGTATGGAATCAATTGTAAACAAAAGATATCTGAAGAGAACAAATTGTAATAATAAATGTTTTAAATAAAAACAATTTACGTGCTTTCCTTAAAACAAAAAGACAATATAAAAATTTTAATTAAATAACAAAAAAACAGTTCATTATTCGGAAACTTGCAGCATGAACATATGTACATTTCTAGACAAATATATCAAAATTTTTGTTTTTGAATCTAGAAGAGTTTAGCTATTGTTATTTTCAAGTTGTAAATCTTCATACCTTGCAATAAAAAAATGAAACCGCATAAATTGTTGTGTTGCGTTTAACTTTTGTTAATATAATTTGATTCCAGTACTACAAAACAGGTCTTTATTTTGATTTCAGTTGCGATGCTTCGGACGTGTTTACGTCCTTCTTCAGGCAATTGATAATTAAATTAAAATATAAATTAGAACTAATTTATTATTTTTGAAATTGTTGTGGTGGTTGTTTTTAGCAAAAATATTCTTTGATTTCTTAAATTTTAAAAAAGACGTTTATCTTAATTCAGAATTTCAAGAATTTCTTGATATGCGATCTGCGTACTAGGCTTAAAAGTGCAATTTGCCTGGGCTATTTCTGGAGGTGTGCAGGCGGCATTTAAAATATAAAAAAATGTTGACTATATGTTTCTTTAATACAACAGACTAATTCAATAGAAAGATTGAAAGGGAATGAAACAGAAGAAAACATACATTTATAAAGAACAGCAATTTACAGCCTTATTCTGGCAACCACCACAAGTCACAATCACCTCATAACTCGAGATGAACTTACCTCATAAAAACTTAAAAATTATGATCTGCTTCTTGGCAGATCACAACTCACGTTGTTCTTGTGAGGTTTCTTATGAGGGCTTCCACAGAATACGAAATTGTGACCGCCTTATACAAAAACAAACTCAAACAAAATCGTGACCTGTGAGCCTCACAACGACAGAATAGGGCTGTTAATTATCTCATGAAACTCATATTTGGTATAATTTTAAAATTCGCCCTTGACAAAATACATACTTGCAGTTTGAGTATTTATAATATTCTTTCTTTTAGAAAAGGAAATCAATTTATTTATTAAAACAGCATTTCCATTTTACAGAATAAAATCATCAGTCAATCAAATATTTATAAATTAATTCTGGGACCAATACTAACAATTAACATAACATCATCAAATGGCTCGAAATATTATATATTGTCAAATTCTATAGTGGGCTCTTGTGACGTCACTTAATTTTGACAACTTAACCCCAATATGAACGAAGCCATATCTTCTTTTGTTGTATCATGGGGTGGCGGCACTGATCTCTATATAAATAATATGTATGTAATATAGAGATCAGTGTGTTGCGGTATTAAAATAACATGGACGACCCTATCTTTTACATGTAACATGGTGGTTTAGATGGTGAAGACTCTTCGCCCCCTACAGGGTATGGTCGCTATTAAAATAATGGGCACCTTGATAATACTCAAGGTATATAATATTAAAGATAATATTTAGCGTTTTCGTTTTCGTTCAGTTCTGCGCATGTGTCAAAATCCATAGTAAAAAAAATTAGTCACAACAAATTTGTTTTTATTTACTGTGTATTGGCACAATGGACAGCCATCTTGAAATGCGCAATATAATACCTTAGATATGTGTACTGTGGTTTTCATCTGGGACATACATATTTGTAATGAGGAGATTTTTCATGATTTTCGATATATTATTTATATGGTTATACCTTCGAAATAGAAAGTTTGTTTTTCGCCCTTATGGGCCTTGGAGGGTCTGTCTGGGTCTGGCGACACTTTAACCGTCTGGGACATACATATTTGTAATGAGGAGATTTTTTCTGATTTTTTGATATATAATTTATATGGTTATACCTTCAAAATAGAAAGTTTGTTTTTGCCCCTATGGGCCTTGGAGGGCGTCTGTCTGGGTCGGGCGACACTCAAATCGTCTGGGACCCCAAAATTCTTGATCAGTGCGTAAGTCTCTTTAATTTCTATATATTTTTAAGTGGTTATATACTCCAAACCAAAATCTGTTTTTTCGCCCGTTTTGGGGGGCGTCTGTCTGGGTCGGGCGACACTCAAATCGTCTGGGACCCCGAAATTCTTGATGAAAGCGTAGTTCTCTTTAGTTTCCATATATATTTAAGTGGTTATATACTCTAAACCAAAATCCATTTGATACGAGGCAATGGGAGGGTGATTTTGGGATTTTGGGATAGATTGCAAAACTTAAGGGAGTCGGGGGAAATGAGATTTAAGCGTGTGAACCAAAAATCTTTTAGCTAGTAAGAGGAAATATGGACAAAAGGAAATGACTGTCTTAAGGATTGACAGATATGTGAAAAAAATCTAAAATTAGGGGGTAAAAAAAAAGAAAAAGAATGCCGGCTATGGGGACCGTGGCATGCTCGCTCCACCCCGGCGACAAAATAATCCTGCCAGACGGTTGAATTTAAAATCGTGGCTCTAGTACCTCATTATACATGTTCGCAAATTTTGGTTTTACCTCCAAACCAAAAATTTGCTGTCAGCTCTTAGACTATAAGTCGAATATAATTTTTGACTTATTGTATCAAACCTATTTTTTCAATCCGCAATATACGGCCTATTCTGCTATTATTAGTAGTAGTAGTATACTTTATTTAGTAAATTTAACTATTATTAATACATTCTTATTCATTTACAATAAATAATTTTTATAAATAATTAATTAAAGCATTAGGTCCGTTCCATTACTTTAAATTGCTGTGATTTTCTGTGCATTTGTGTGATTTTCAATCCAAAACCGTTCCCGTACTCAATAATTTGACAGTTTTTTACAAAAAAACAACGCTCACGAGAGAGTAAATAATTTCCCCTACCTGTGATTTTCAGTCCGAGAAATTTCTTCGGACTGAAAATCACAGCACAGCAAAATGTCAATTTGAGAGCAAAAGAATGAAAGCCAAACATCGTGCCTTACTTGTCCAGCACATTAGGTAATACGGAATTTGGTTGAATTTGCGTTCCCGTACTTTGGCACAGTTATGATATTTTTGAGAATATATCAACGTTGCTCTCCAAGATCTGACAGTTTGTGATTTTCTGTGCACAAAGTAAAGGATCGGACCTATTAATTCAAACAGGAACATTTCTTCTTATATTATAAATTATTGCTTTCTTAAAGCTTTTCACATTTGTATCATTTTTTATTTGACTGGGTAATTCATTAAACAATTTTAAGCCTTTATGAAAAATCTGTAATGTATGAAAGCTGCTCCTTGTTATTGTTCTCATGGCCTTGTTTTGAAGAATCTGTAGTCTATTTGTTTCATCATTGGTTCCTAGGAACAAAATAGGTCCGTTCCTTTACTTTAAATTTCTGTGCATTTGTGTGATTTTCAGTCCAAAGCCGTTCCCGTACTCAATAATTTGACAGTTTTTTACAAAAAACAACGCTCACGAGAAAGTAAATAATTTCCCCTACCTGTGATTTTCAGTCCGAGAAATTTTTTCGGACTGAAAATCACAGCACAGCAAAATGTCAATTTGAGAGCAAAAGAATGAAAGCCAAACATCGTGCCTTACTTGTCCAGCACATTAGGTAATACGGAATTTGATTGAATTTGCGTTCCCGTACTTTGGCACAGTTATGATATTTTTGAGAATATATCAACGTTGCTCTCCAAGATCTGACAGTTTGTGATTTTCTGTGCACAAAGTAAAGGATCGGACCTAATAGTTGAGCAAAAATCAGAATGCGGTTTTATAATTGTATTATATATATTAATATCACAAATTGTTGTTATATTTTTCCTAATTCTTTTAAGAAACCCTATTTTGTTTGAAATTTTTGTTATGGTGTGTTGAATATGATTTTTAAAATTTAATTTACTGTCGTTCAACTGTTCAATTTGAGTATTTTCCATTTCTAGATTTACGCGATAATAACTGTTTATTACCATATATTTTGATTTTGAAACATTAGCTTTTAGTTTACTAGCTCTTAGCCAGTCACATACATTTATTAAATCGTTTTTCATCATTTATTCAATTAAGTCAATATATTAACGCTTCGCAGGAGTGTTTTGGACGAAACCCTGATTATTTCTCTATGATGATACTGTTTTCTTCAACATATTTATATAACTGATCATACGCGCACTTTTCCACAACTTTTTCTAGGATTGGCATCATATTAACTGGCCTATTTTTCACACAATTTTGTATTTGTTTCTTTTGGTATTGGTATACCTATTGATTCTTTAAGATTATTTGGAAATTCACCCCGACTAAATGAATTATTTACGATATTAACAATTGCTGGACCAATTATATCAAAGGATTCAAGAATCATTTTAATATTTAAGTTAAAAGAACTTTTTTATTCATTTTGCAACAAATCGATCTCAATTCATCAATATTTATTTCTCTGAATTTAAATACACTCTGAATAATTGGAATACGGCTTATATGGACTGGACTACTGTTTACTGGAATTGAATTACTTATACTGTTAATACTCTCGATAAAAAATGAGTTAAAGTTTTCGGCAATAGATTTGCTATTTTTTCCAAAGTATTATTAAATTGCACTTCACTAATTTGTTCTTTTTTGTTTTTTTAAAACTAAAGTTTTGATCACTACACGAATGTAATTTATTGCATATATAGTTTTTTTTAGCACATTGTAGTTGGTTTTTATAAAGATTGCGAATATTTTTATATATTGACCATTCTGTTTCAATTTTTATTACACTTGCCCTTTGAAAAGCGCGTATCTTTTGATTTTTTAAGTCATTCAGTTCTACCGAAAACCATTTATTTTCATTTTCAACGATTCTTTTCTTTTTAAGACCTTTGCTTACACAATAATTCAAACCATCTTCTACTGCACATGATATTTCATTAAAGTCATGGATATTACTTATTTGATTGCATTTTTCGTTATTCTTGTCGGTTTATTTATTATTTATTTACAAATATTGTTCATTAAAATGTTATTAAAAACTCTCGCGTATGTGTAACTAACATTTAAGAGGTCAATATTAAAGTCACACAATACTGTTATATTCATGTTTGAACCTAAAATTTTGTCAATCCAATCTGAAAACATGTTACAAAACCCTATAAAATATTGCAATAGACTCTTAAAACTCACTAGAACTTATTTCACAACATTAAGACCAAATTTTCATTTCAACTGAGAATTTATCAACTATTCGGTATTGTATTCTTTTCCTTACATATAATATAACTCCACCTGTGTGTTTACTAGTAGTGGCACATCGTAAGGCAGTGTTATTTGGCAGATTTATTTCCTTGTCTTCTATCTCATTTGTAAGATGTGTCTCGGACATTGCAATAATATCAAAGTTGTTATTTTGAACTAAAATCTCGACGACATTAAAATTATTTAGAAGACCCTGAACATTTGTACACCAATATGATTGATAACTGTCGTTGCTAATATTGAATTCTCTCTTTCAAAATTTTGAATTTTCTTAAAAAAACTGGACACTCTTTATCGCTAGCTTCGTGGTCACAATTTAAATTAATCTCTTGCGACGAACAAAGTTTTGTGCTATTAATACACTTAATTTGATCACTTTTACAATCCCGAATACGATGCTCTTCGCCACATTTTCTACAAGCTTCATTATTTTTGCAATAACTTCCTTTATGATTATATCCTTGACATTTAAAACATCTACTTATGTTAAAATATTGCCTGGCAAAACATTTAACCCATCCAATTTTAACACTCTCTAAATTTAAAATTTTTTGGAAACCGTCACTGTCCTTTTCCAGCACAATATTTAAATTTCTCCACTTATTTGCATTTCTAAATGATTTAACAATTTTAATTTCACAGTCCCTTAGTTCAATATTTTGTTTTTTAATTTTGTTTACAATTTCTCCTTCTTCTTCATCATTTTCTAAATTCATTATGCAAACATTTGGTTTAAACATTTTTGGAACTATCACTTCGTAATCATTATTCAGTTTAGTTTCGAATTCTTTTTTTAATTTATGGGAAGACAATTTGTCGTCACATTTAATGGCAATTGCCCCACTGTTTCTGTTCATTACATTGCTTACACCCCTTTCACACAAGTAAACTGAGTTGCCGGCAACTGGAAGTTTGTTGACGAGAAGGGGGGCAAAAAAGAAAGACAAAAAATCTCCCCTCACACCCTTCTCGCCTACAAACTAGCTAGTTTCTGGAAACTCAGTTCCCCTGCGTGAAAGCGGTCTTAGTGCCTGTCCACATTGGATTTTTAATGCTAGGTGCAACCTGTGAGACAGGTGATTTTATGTGTTTGAAAAAGCGATGGGTAGATTCCACCCAAATTGCACCGATGCGTCACTTTCAAACAATATTCTCGGATTCAACATGATAGATTTTTTATTGTGTGAGTGAAAGATAGATAGATTTCAAGGGTAGGAGATAGGGATGGGTAGATTGAACTGAGAGGATTTACTCTTTATCGTATGGACACAACGAACATGTTAACAGGCACTTAGACGGCTTTCACACAAGGAAACTGAGTTTTCAGAAACTGGCTTGTTTGTTGGCGAGAAGGGTGTGAGGGGAGATTTTTTGTCTTCCTTTTACGCCCTCCTCGCCTAAAAACTAAAAATCGCCGGCCACTCAGTTTCCTTGTGTGAAAGGGGTCTTACATTATGATTTGTTGGACCTATATGGTGGATTTACATGTACCTTCATCTGCAAAATGCAGAAAAGTAGAGCAGGACAGATGTATACAAAAAATCCGAGCGAGTGAAAGAGAACCATCAAGAAGATGAACATGTTCGTCTTCATTTCTGCATTATGGGACTTTCCTCTAATGCAGAAACGAAGTTCTTCTGCATTTTGATCTTTTCTCTCTATCTAACAAATATACATTTTGTATTTAGCATCCCTTTTTTGTGCAGAAACCAAATGCAGATACATGTAAATCCAACAATAATTGTTTTAATTTGTTTTCGCGTTTCCTCTGCCTCCTGTTTTTTCTTCGGATAAACAAGGATAGACGATTCATTTTTTTTAACAACTTGCAGTTTACTCTTATTTTTTTGATCTGAGGATAACTCATTTTTTCATCTTTAATTCTTGTGTCATTGTATTAACTGAATCAGATATATGTTTAACACTTTTTTTTAGTTGGTCATCCCTTTCACTAATGTCCATTTCCTTTCAACGTTTGGAGATCAAATCTTTTTTTGTGTTGTAAGGAATACGCAAACAAAATAAATTTTTTTCTGTGATTGTATGTGTGTGCAATTCGATAGGCCCGAACGCACAATTCTTAATTTTTTTTTTTGAAAATGGAAAATTGTAATTTTATGTACATATAGTAAATTTTATTTAATTTATTTTATTTTATTTACTGAAGAACCTGAACTTTATACTTTTACACCGAAACCAAATGGAAACTAAAACGGTTCCAAAAAAAATGAATGAAAAATGTATTAAAAAAAACTTCCCATCTAGCCCAGTTTCTCCATTGCCTACAAAAATAAAACAAACAGATTTTTTTTCATTTCAAGAGTTTTTTTTATTTATCATTCATAAAAGGTTTTCTAAAGACTATTTCGCACTAATAAACATGACATATTTCCACAAATATAAATTAACATTTAATAAATAGAAACTTGCATTTCTGATTGAAAATTTTTCAAAGTTTTAACAAGAAAAAAGAGACAAAATAGCAACCGTCTTCGCCACGCTACCTACAAAACTGAACTAAAAAAAAGTGGTGGAAATTAAGGCAAAATGATTGTATACTTCGCCTATACTCTCTCTCTATGTATATACATGCGTACACAGAAAATTTGTTATTGTGTGTGAGACACTCATTTTTTTTGGAGTCCCAAGTGAACCGAGAAATTTTGGTCAGTGATTTTGCTTGAAGGGATAACCCTTCAAGCAAGCGAGCTCGTTTTCGGTCCGCAAAAGTATCAAACAACGTATGGACGACTTCGCATTCGGATCCAAATACGGATCGAAAAACTGCGCTTTGTGGCTCAAATTAGTATGGAAATTAGAATCACCACGGAGCCATTATGTGAATGTATTGTGAGAGAGAGAGTTTTTGAATTCACCATACTCGGAGAACCGAAACCAAATGGAATCTAGAACGGTTCCAAAAAAAATGAATGAATTGAGGCATACCCAACCCAAAAGCATTAAAAAAAACTTCCCATCTAGTCCAGTTTCTCCATTGCCTACAAAAATAAAACAAACTGAATTTTTTCATTTCAAGTTTTTTTTTTATTTATCATTCATAAAAGGTTTTCTAAATACTATTTCGCACTAATAAACATGACATATTTCCACAAATATAAATTTACATTTAATAAATAGAAACTTGCATTTCTGATTGGAAATGTTTAAAAGTGTTAACAAGAAAAAAGAGATAAAAAAGCAACCGTCTTCGCCACGCTACCTACAAAACTGAACTAAAAAAAAAAGTGGTGGAAATTAAGGCAAAATGATTGTATACTTCGACTATACTCTCTCTATTTCTCGATGCTTGAAAAAAATACTCGCGATTCTCGTTCTTTTTACATGCGTACACAGAAAATTTGTTATTGTGTGTGAGACACTCATTTTTTTTGGAGTCCCAAGTGAACCGAGAAATTTGGGTCCGTGATTTTGCTTGAAGGGAATAGCCAGAGAAATGTCAAATCTTCCTAGTGTGTGTGCAAGTCGGTGTAAATCTTTCTAATGTCGAATTCCTTACAACCAAAAAAATTCGAATTTTTCTGAACAAATCGAATTTTTTCTAAACAAAATCGATTTTAATGCTGTCAAACAAATCTTGCGTTTTTAGCTAGATTTCACATCAAATCGCACACACACTATCAAGATTTGACATTTCTCATGCATCAAGATGGAATTAAATGTTCTCATTACAATTTTGAAACGAAGTTAAAAAAGAAAACAAATGTTTAAGTGTTCTTAATTGTTTAATATTTCAGTGAATGATGAAAAAAAGTAAAGATAATTGTGCGTATCTTCAAGAAACAAAAAAACCCACTAAAATAACATATAATTCGCGAGGAAAACACGTTGCAAAATTATTTTTCTTCGTCCCTTAGTGAAATATTCAGAATAGATCCTCGCTGCTGTGTGTGGATTAATTTTGGATTGTAATTTTTTTACTTGATTACGCGCACAATTGTTTTTGTTCTTTTTTAATTTTCAGACGAAATATATTTGGTTTTACATTATCAAAGGAACGCGAAAAATAAAATACACTTTAATATTTGTTTAGCGCGCACCACTTATTTGTTTTTGTGCGGCAACAAAATTCCTGTCAAATTGCACTCACACACTCACAAAAAAAAGTCGAATTTTTTTTAAATTCCTTCTACCAAGAAAAATTTTTAAATGAAATCGACTTCAAATGGCTGTAAGGAATTCGACATAAAATTAAAGATTTGATTTGTTTAGAAAATTTGATCTTTTCTTCTAAACAAATCAAATTTCCCCTTCACAGATTTGATTTTTTTGTTGAAAGGAAATCCACATTAGAAATGAGTGTGTGAGTGCAGTTTGACAGGAATTTTGTTGCCGCACAAAAACAAATAAGTGGTGCGCGCTAAACAAATATTAAAGTGTATTTTATTTTTCGCGTTGTTTTGATAATTTAAAACCAAATATATTTTGTCTGAAAATTGAAAAAGAACAAAAACAATTGTGCGCGTAATCAAGTAAACAAATTACAACCCAAAATCCATCCAGACACAGCAGCGAGGATCTATTCTGAATATTTCACTAGGGGACGAAGAAAAATAATTTTGCAACGTGTTTTCCTCGCGAATTGTATGTTATTTTAATGGGATTCTTTGCTTCTTGAAGATACGCACAATTATCTTTACTTTTTTCATCATTCACTGAAATATTAAACAAATAAGAACACTTAAACATTAGTTTTCTTTTTTTAACTTCGTCACAAAATTGTAATGAGAACATTTAATTTCATCTTGATGCATGAGAAATGTCAAATCTTGATAGTGTGTGTGCGATTTGATGTGAAATCTAGCTAAAAACGCAAGATTTGTTTGACAGCATTAAAATCGATTTTGTTTAGAAAAAATTCGATTTGTTCAGGAAAAATTCGAATTTTTTTGGTTGTAAGGAATTCGACATTATTTTCTGAAATTTGATTAGTTATCGCCGTTATTAAATTTTCCGATTTGATTCCCTCGAACTCTTATTTACCTTCAAAATGTTTATCTTTGACGGCAAAGGCTACCTAAAACCTAAATGTTTATAAAATTTAAGTTATGCACATGCAATTTGTTTACCTTTGGAATAATCGTTTTCTTCTGACAGTCTGAATGCCATATTTGCATTAGTAACCATATCCAAGCTAAGATTAAGATCAAATAGCGGACACATTCTAAAGTCGGTGACTACTTTTTCGAAAGACTGAGTTTTATTTTGTTTAAATAATTATAAAATTATAAGTGAAAAATAGTGGATTGAAGTATTCTAGAAGCTACTATGAATAGTAAAAATGAGGCTAAAACACTCTTCGACTAGTCTACTTTAAAGAAATGTTATGAATGAGCTATTGAATTTATCTTCTCCTGCGGTCTGAAGACTTCTTTGTTCGTTTTGGCCCTTTGACGAAGCACCAGTCAACTTGAATTGTCTGTCCCATGATATCTGATCCATTGAGAGCTTCTTTGGCTGCCAGGGCTTGCTTGTGTGTCTCGTACTCAACAAGTGCATATCCTTTTGAGAAACCAGTGCGTCTGTCCAAATTCAAATGGATGTTCTTGATGTCACCGTACTCACAGAACTTTTCCTGGATGTCATCTTCTTGGGCTTCCTCGTGAATTGAAGTGACGAAAAGAATCCAACCTTCAACGGAACGCTGTGGTCCGGGCTCCAATTCGTCGTCGTCTTCGTTACGAACTCGTTCGTAGGATTGAATGGGTTCCCGAGAGTTGCTCTCACTTCCAAATCCACGTCCCTTGCGTTTTTTTGCTTTTTCCTTCAACCGAACAATTCCCTCTGAAAGAAAAATAGGCATAGTACATTTCTATTGAAAAATGTCGAGTGACTTTGCAAACTTACGATCGCCATCATCATCGACCTCAAACTCTTCGGCATTGTCGATATCTAATACATCAGCCATGATTTCAAATATAAAATAGTTATCAAAGGTATTTCTGGTCAAATAGATAATATTTTGTTAACAAAACTTTTCTTGATTCGTGAATAACAAAAATTCTAGAAAGTAGCCGAGCCGGACAACGTTGCTAGATAGTTGCTTGACAGTTATATCAAAAATGACGTTTAATGGGTGTGTTTGATTAAAAGGTGTCTGGAAAGAAGCATTGGTGAATATTCTTATTATGTTATGGTACGCTATCACTTCTTAAGCCTTAACTACATAGACCTACTTTTGTACAAAAGTACAAAAGTGAGAAATTAAAATGCTCGCTAAAGAAACATGCTTGCAAAAAATATACGAAAATTGTTCTGACATATAAATTAAACCACCATGCACAATTTTCCATTGTTTTTTTGCAAGCAGGTGTCTTCAGAATAGATATTTATTTCTCAATTTTGTACTTTTGTACAAAAGTAGGCCTATGTAGTTACGCCTTTATTTTTGTAAATAAAAAACAATTTATTTAGTCACCTTTCATATGAAGAAACTGAGTTGCTAGCAAATTTTAATTTCTAGGAGAGAAGGAGACGAATTAAGGGGATTGTACAAAATCTCCCGGGCAATGATTTAACATGAGTTGTATAGAATTTCTCCTCACACTGTCGTAGTATGCGTTCAACCAACAGACGTTTATAGGTATTTATTAAATAGTAGGATTACTGACTTACATAACTATGTCTTCATTGGAGCCGAAATGAGGTAATTTGGAAATAAGCTCATTTGGAACGTCAAATTTGTATGGGAAATGACGTTCCAAATGAGCTAATTTCGAAATTACCTCATTTCGGTCCCAATGAAAACGTAGTATAAGTAAAAAGCATTCTTATTTATTTGAAGTTTTTATAATAAACTGGGATAGAAATTGATAGAGTGATGAATCGAAAAAATTGATTCCAACATCAAAAATGAGAAGTTTTGTCAAGAGTGTTATACTGCGTTTTCACTGGGCTAAATGAGGTAATTTCGCTGCAAATTTCCAAATCAAATCCGAAATTACCTCATTTCCATACAAACTCTCGTTCTCAAATGAGCTAATTTCAACCAAATTTGCACGAAATGAGGTTCGAAATGAGGTAAATCCATCCATCGGCAGTCGATTAAAAAAGCTTTAAAAAGCTCTTGCATGAAAATGTCAAAACACAAAGAGAAAACAAAAAAAAAATAAACGCCATTCCAAATTCAAAATGAAATGAGATGTCAAACGAAATTATCAAATTTGATAATGAAAACACTTTTTTGCCAAATCCCGAAATTACCTAATTTCGGCTCTAATGAAAACGTAGCATTAAGATAAAAACCGCACTCAAATTCACTGGAACTACACTTCACGACTCGGCAAACCATTGTTTGTATGAAATTGTGTGAGTCCACGCTAAGGGCCAGTTTGTTCACAGCTAATCATCTTTAATACATGATTATTGGAACTGGGAAATCGTCGAAAATGTTTTTTTTTATCAAAGTTTTTTCAAAAAATCCAAACTATACACATGATTGTGTGCACACTTTCATATGAATGCATATGATTCTTTTCAGCAACCAAACGGTTTCGTGACTGAAAGTTGCATGTGGGCGCCAGCCCTAACTTGCTAAGCATGGGTATCGCTAATCAGCCAATTTTGGTTGATTAGCGTTAGTTAATTAGAGCATGTGAAAGTCACATATTAATTTTAACCCACTGTGAATAAACAGAGGCACTTTTACTTCGTTTTCATTGGAGCCGAAATGAGGTAATTTGGAAATTAGCTCATTTGGAACGTCATTTCCTATACAAATTTGACGTTCCAAGCTGCTCAGAGTCAGAACTCATCCTGACATTGACACTTACATTCATGGAAACCAAATTAATTTTGTTTCTCATCAATGTGGTCAATGTTCATTGACAATGACATTGAAGAGCATACAAACGATCAATACCCAGCGAAAAATGACATTTTCAGCGAATATTGATAACAAAAATCGATCGTCTGTAGGGCCCTTTAGGGCTAAGGCCCAGTTTGCTTACCTCATTTGCTTGTCATATTTAATCCATTATTATTGTATTTGGTAAACAAACTGGTAAACTGGTAAAAGACCTTCCACACTAGCCCACTGTGTATTAATACATGTCAAAAAAGTGGGAACAAATCATGTAGTGTGGAAACAAAATATGAAAACCCAGCCTACACAACCCGACATTCTATCCCACACGATTTGAGATGTGTTAATACATGAATAATTTTAGGAATGGCTCTAATTCTATCCCACATTCCATCACACTTTTTTTAGGTTAAGGTAATGTATTAACACAAGCAAGTGTGGAAGCAAAATATGAAAAGACATTTCTTTCTCACAAATTTGGCAGTCGCGTGGAATTCTTTCCCACTTTCAATTTGACATGTATTAATACACAGTGGGGTAGTGTGGAAGGGCTTTAAAAAACAATTTCCAAAATGGAAATCCTTAAAGGCTTTTCCAAACGAACGCGAAACTTTCGGCGCTGAGGAGAAATATTCGATGTTGGTCTGTTTCTTTAGCAAGAAAGGGTCCTTTATTTATTTGCCTTCACTGTTCTTAGTTAAACTCTACAACGCACCACACCAAATTTCAGTTCTCAGATGTCACTGCCATTTGTTTTGGTCCCACCATTCTTTTCTTTTAACTACGAATATGTACAAATAGCATAATCACATTCCGCCAGTTTTGTTGGCTGTTTTCCCTTGTTTATCTTTTAATTGATAAAATTAGAACAATTTGTAATTATCGTTCATTGTATTAAAAGTTAAATATCAAACTTATCATAATCGAAAAACACAAAACGAAAATTATTTTTTTATCAGAAGTACACGTAGCCTAGTTACAGAGAGTCAAATCTCCTATAAAATTATTTATTTTGTGATTGCTTCTATAATTTTTAATTTCATCTACCATATATTTTGGAAATAAAAATTAGTTTTCAATTATTGGTGTAAAATGACAACATCGGAGCCTCATAACTTAGTCGATCGGCCAACTGTAGCTACAGAATTTCTGGAGAAAATCCATTGTTTGAAACACCTTCTGACAAGGGACCTGATTGCCTGCGATGCTAAATGGACCATCTTCGTTTCGGCTGCATTGAGTTATCGTTTTGAATCTCAACTAAAGCCATTCCCACCAAGATTCGAAACCGAGCAAGGAGGTTGTAATATAGAAACGTTGGTAAGTGAGAGTGTATAGCATTTAGCAGCTATCTGATGTTCAATCGTGGTCGATTGTAATTGGCTGAAATGATAATGCATTTTAATTGATGTTTTATAATAGGTGGCTATTATCAACGAAACTCCAAAGTTAAAGATTATACTGAAAAATTTAATTGATGAAAACTATGACGAATTGGACACCGAAGTTGTGGACTTAATTTATTGGGTGCTTGTCACTTTGAGGGATCCTTATTTAAGAAGCGTCGATAGTGAGGAGGTAAGTTATTTTGATGAGGAATTAATACTAATCTCAAATGAAACCCTATACTCAAGTTTTATATAAACAAAGTAGAATAGCAAAAATGTATGGGACCTCCATAGTACCTAATCATTTTCATAGGTCTTGTTTCTGGGCACTAGGTAGAGTGCCCAGAAACTGTTAAGCTGTTAAGCGAATTGTTCGCCAAACATGATTTATGATATTGACCATTGGTATAAAAGTTCCTTTATTTTGGGGTCTATTCAGATCATCGAAAGTGACCAATACTGTCAATTCAATGGAACATTATTGCAATTTACTTTTGCTCTAATTGCTATCTTTATTGCCATAAGGCAATAGGACGACCAAAATGCCCATTCTCCTTTGTTTTCTTTCCAAAATCTTGGGAGGAAACTATGATTACAAAAACTGCTAGCCAAATGGAAGTGTACAAGTAATTTTTTAATTAACATTCGATATTGTTTTTTATATGCAAACTATTTTTAAGTAGAGGTTTATACACATGGGCGGTTTCATAGTCAAAGGATAGCTCAATATAGGAAACAAAAGATAAATATCGGCAGTACTCACTTGCCTGAATAAGTTGCGCTAAAGTCCACATAATTTAAAAAGGACATCGGGAAAGTTCTTTCACCAAAAATTAAATAATTTCCCAAATAAGATTTTTTTATTTTTAAATTTTGAAATAAGACCCAAAAGGAGAATGGGCATTTTGGTCTACCTATTGCCCACGAATGAGATATACATCGTTGGAAAACTTAGCCCTAATACATAATTTTTATGTATGGACACAAAGCTGTAAACCATGGGGTTTAGGCAGTAAATGGCCACAAAGATTGCAACAAGATCAATATTTAATTGCAATAGTGTTCCATTTAAATGACAGTACTGGTCACTTTTGATGATCTGAAAATTGATGATCCCAAAATCAAGGAAGTTTTATACCAATGGCCAATAATAGCAAATATTATCAGGGTTGTCGAATAATTCGCTCAACAGTATGAAAATTCTACTTTTTTTTATTCGATTTAGCGAATGAAATGAATGGGAATAATTGTGCGTCTAGTGCCCACAACTGAGATATATAACATTGGAAAGCTTAGTTCAAAAGCATCATTTTTGAATATGGGCACAGAACAGTAAACCATGGGGTTTAGGCAGAACATAACAAAATATAAAACAATTCGTCTATGTTTATTCGAATTTGCAAAGTGTTTTTCTTATTTGTTGGTCGCTTTTTTTAGTCAACTCCCGTTGCTTAGGACAAAAAAAAAATATTCGTACGTTGGTACACTCCATTGTACCTAATCATTTTCATAGGTCTCGTTTCTGGGCACTAGGGAGACCAGGTCCCATGTATTTTTGCCCATTCTCCTTTGTATTTGCATTTCTCCCCTAAAACTATTTAACCATAATAATCATATTTCTAGAAATGCACATCAGTTAACCCTCGAGCCCAATTTCGGACGTAGAGATTCTTTTTTTATCCGCACTACCTATAGAATGCTTTACCCGGCTCTATTTTCCCCCTCCATTTTGATAGTCAAAGGTTCAAAACCAATTTACATCGGTATCTCCTCTTTAATCCTTCAACAAACCCTTGAGTACGTGTACATTATACAAAAAATTTATGATGAAATAAATCCGAAAAAGGATAGAAATGGGTCCCTAAAAAAGAATGAAATAAGTCCCTGACCGAGAACTCGCAGTAATTTTTGGATTTGAATAATATCAAACATTCGCTCGTATTTTAAGATAGATGTTATCTTTCTTTTTAGGGCCTTTTTATGCAATGATGCATTGAATATGTGTTTTTTTCATAGTCCTGACAACCATAACATTATTTTTAATAAAATAGTTGATCGCCCTAGATAGAAATATGGCGGTGCAAGATGTCTTGGATGAGGCTATGCAAGAAGAACCCCAAAAAATAGTATGAAACCGATTTTTTAATAAATTGTGGTACCATTTAGAAATAGGTTCTTACTGATAGATGCTTCCCTCTGATAACGAAAATGGTGATCCAAGACGTTTTCCATTAGGCCGCTTGTTGGCAAGACAAACTCAAAAAGGGAAAGATATTGATTTTACTATAATAAATTGATATAGCAAAATTAATTTTGTTCCCAATGATGAATTAGTCCCTGATCACCAAAATGTGTAAAAAAAGGTCACTTAATACTTTACATACCTACAATAGTACTTGTACACTCGAGTTAAGCAATAAGGCCCGATCTTGCTCTTGGTTCAAAAATGTAATGATGTAATAATTTATTACAAAAAGTGTAAACAAAATCAAAATTACTTAAAAAAGTGAATTTGTATTTGATTTATTTGTTTATAAAACCTAGCATTGATTTGTAAATGTTTAAATAACAAAAAAGAACAAACAAATGCTTTTTGAATACAGAGCTATCAATCCACCTAGGCCGAAAGTGCATACACACAGCCCGACCAACAAAAAAAAAATGATACAAAAAGTTGAATTTTATCGAAATATTGAAATTTTGCTTTAAATTATACTTTATGGCTAAACGTTTAAATTACTATTAAATCAATTTGTTTTCTTTTAATTTTTCTAGTATGACAGTATTATGACGAAAATTCCTCAAAAAAGCGACGCAGTCAGTCCTAGTCACATATTTGCGCTTTGTCCAACAACCAATTCAAAATCCGAAGAAGTCTTCCAGAAAGAAAAAGCAAATTACTCAAGTAAATTTGCCTTTCACGGTAGTAAATTAGATAGTTTCTATTCGATAATCAATCACGGCTTACATCAACATATGTGCAAGGTTTGACCAAAACTCTTTTTTTCTTTATTTATAATAATTATTTAAAAAAAAATACAACTTTAATAGAACGGTCTTTTTGGTGATGGTGTTTACTTATCATCAGAATTGTCCGTAAGCATGGGGTACAGTCCGTATGGAGCTGGTTGGGGTGCTTCCAACTGTGGTGCTATGCTATCATGTGTTGCTCTTTGTGAATATGTTGAAAATCCAAATCATGTGAAATTTAAAGAAGATGGTAAGCTTTAAAAAATTAAGTTAAAAAAGAACATTAATCTAAGTTAAGTTTTTCTAGAAAAACACAAAACTGATATTCCCAACACTTATATTGTGATAACAAATAACGATGTGGTAAGAGTAAGATACCTCTTGTTCTACGGACGACAGTTTCCTGATGAAAATAGTGCACGTAGCGTTATTGTCGATTGGGTTAGCCGACATCGTTATACACTTTCTCTAGTGTGCTATACTTTGTTCCTGGCATCAATTGGTCTTGCAAATAGTGGAAATGGATTATATTTGCGACATGTGATAACTAAAAAAGCAAAATACGCTATGGGATTTCTTAAGAAATTTTTATTAGGTGACACTTAGCAATAGAATTACATTGGATGGCGTGGCAGTGTGTGTTTAGTCATTTTATCTTTCCATACTCGAGGTTTAGTCAATTTCAATACACATACATATTATATAATATAAATCCTTACCTTATTTTATAAATAAAAGAAACTGAACAAATAGATTAGTTTTATTTTTGTAAATTTGCTACCATCTAATCTTGTGATTTCTGGCAATTGGAATAAAAGTTTTCTGAAATTTACAATTTTCTACGTTATAAGAAAATTAATTTTTTAAGTTGTAAAGTTATTCAAATTAGAAAACCTGCGTGTAAACCAATTGTAAAACTATTCAAAAAACAAATGAACAATGATGTGTCTGCTAAAAGAAATATAAGTGTAATTCGGATATAAGTCAAGCTTCCCGTGGATAAACAAAACATTAAACATAAACATAAACATAAAAAAGAGATCAACAAGCTTATCGCAACACGGACAAAACATTAATCAGCAAAGTATTGGTGAGCATTTTTTTTTTGAATTATTCATAGAACAGCGCGAATATTATATTATAATAATTATTATTTTGTAACATAAATAAAAAAAAGTAGAAATTGTAAAGAACATTTTTGAAAAAAATAATTTTGTTATGTATCATAAACCTCTAAAATATTAAATCCGTTGTTTTTGAACTTTTACAAAGCAACGGATTCTCTGAGCGTCTTTTTTTAAAACCATTGCAAGAAAATGTTTTGAAAATGTAATGAAACAAAAAGCTTTAATACAAGTCAAAAGCGTAGTGGAAAAAAATTCATATTCTCTTTATTGCAATTTGTTTTCATTTTATTATCTTCAGTAATAATTATTAATTATAATATTAATTATTATTAGTTATAATAATATTTATTAACATTCTACTTTAAATTTGAACTTTTTCGTGCAGCAAATAGATGTGCTGGAACTTCGCCTAACCCATTTGTCCTTACAGGCGGATTAATTGGTTCTAAGATTATCTTATTCGGAGGCTTTGACGCTGCGTTGATAATAAAAGGATTTCGTTTCGATGTGGTGGAACCAGCTGATGAAGTTTTTGAAATGTCCGACGCAGGAGGTGCTGATGGTTCTGGCTTCTCATCAGAAGACTTTCCACTAGAAGTACTAGGACTGTCTTCCAAAGAGGGATGTCCCGAATCTTGTTGTTCCTCAGGTGGCTTAATGATTTCGATATTTTGAATATTATTATTTTCAACGTTCATTTTACTGGGATTTGTTCCATTTGGAAATGAAATATGACTCAATGGAGTGGATGCTGAGTTGTAACACTGCCGTTCGCATAAATACTGACTGTAAACACCATTAAGTAATTCTTCCGTACGCCTGGAAAGCGGAATTATAATGCTCTGAGGATTTCCATCCCGACTTGGTTCATAAACATGTCGTGGATAGTCAGCGCCATCGTCCGATGCTGACATCACACCAACATGATTAGTTCGCACATGATAGGGAAAGCTTATGTTTGCTCTTGATGGCCAAGTAAGCCAAAGAAAAGAAGCATGTCCCGAAATGCTAAGAATAGTGAAAACGCCACACATAACACTCTCGCGAACCCATGGATCAAAGAAAACAATACCAATAAATGTCAAAATTGGTCCACCAAGTATCCACATAGATCCGAGAATCGCAAATGGATAGTAAAAAACTGACTTCTCCGGAAACTTTCTCGTTGTATTGATGATCGAAACGAGGAATGCACCCCATGAGCCACATCGCAAAAGGGCGATTCCAAGGCCTCCAGGTGACTCGTATAAGTTTAACACTTCGCCAGGATCAAAGACCTCCTCTCGATATATGAACAACGACATGTAGAATACGATGTAAAGATTAATAAATAGTGTCATTTTAATGGTCGAGCAAGTTGAAATACGAGCTCTAGTGATGGTATATCCCTTGGCCATAAGCAATAACAAAACAAGAAACACAATTTCTGCAGCAGCTAACAACACTGTTCCCAGGCCGGTGTACGGACCTACACCATGTATCGCATACCTAGACCAGGAAACGCCCAGAAACAGTACTCCAAAGAATTGAAAGCTTGCACTCATTGCAAATAGACGGTAAGTACAATGAAATAAATGCCGATTTTTCAGCTCAACAGCACATATCAAGATGGCTAAGAGTAAAATAACATAAACTAGAGCTTCTGCCAGGAGGATGGGAGGAATATCTGCGCAAATATATAAAATAAGGGTTAATAATAGTAGTAAATAAAACACAATAAAAGGTTGTAAGGTTTAAACATTTTTAAGTTATTGGGGGCTATCGTGAATAAAATTTCCCACGGAATTTCGCTAATCTTTTAAAATTGGGAATGCCAACAACATTCCACCATTCCTTGCAGGCTCGAATTTGGTCATTAAAAATGATAACCTGCCATTGAATATTCATTTTGGATGCCAATAAATTCCGAGAGAAACTGCGACCATAATTCACGATCTCAATTTTTGACGATGGGAAAAATTCCGTGGTGAAATTTTATTTACATACATTAGCCCCCATTGTGTCCTGATTATAAAATTTTGAATTAATGGTTTTAAGTAAATCGATATCTGATTTTTGATATACTTTCCATATTCCCAGTTGGAGTTGGTTGATGTCGTATTGAAAATTTCTCACCATAAAAACACTTTCAAATTGAAACGAAATTCTTAAAACCAAAAAGTGCCGTGCATTGCATTTAAAAAAGACTTGAGGTCTAACAGGCATATAGTTAAAATTATTAAAAACAAAAATCTCACGATAAATGCCGAGTTCATAATCAGTCCACAGAATATCGAAAGCTTAACAAATAATATTAAACTCACACATTTCGTCAGCTGAAAAATGCTCATGCCAAAAGTCGCCCGGTGGACCGTTTGTCATGCGAAATTTGTACTTAACATCAATTCCGTTCTTGCTTCCACAATTGGAAATAGCAATATACCACCAACGTTCTCGGGAAGTTAAAAATCCCCCAGAACTATGACAAGTTACAATAAATGTATTTCCAGCTGATCCAAACCCACGTTTGATTCGAATCTAAAGCAAAAAAAAAAACGATTAGCTATTGTGAAATAGCCTGCAAAAATTCACAAATACAGTTGTTCCATTTCTCTCGAACTCCTGACCGAAAAGCTCCTCAACATCTTCCAAATTTGAAATCGTATCATTTTCGGTATTGTTTTCAAATCCATTTATATCAGAGCCAAAAGGTATATAATTTACACCTTGTGTTTGGTTGAAAACTTCAGTATCGTTAAAAGTCGAATAAGTGGCGTTGAAAATTTCAAAATCTCCAGAAGCATATGATTCTGTTGATACTTCCAAAAATTGATCAAAGTACGATGCATTTATTTCACCAGACATAGGTTTTACTATCGGAATGTCAATATTCGGCCTACAAAATATTTAAAATAGATGTAGATCGCAAGAAGTTATTATTAGTTCGTTTACAAACTTTAATGTAGTATCCTTGTCAGCACTGGATGTCCTTAGGGCGCAGCCAGAAAATATGTTGTGAGGACTTTTAGCAGAAAGTGTCACAATCTGGTTGTCTTGGGGATGAAGAACACTCACTCTCTGGGCACAAGTCTGAAATTAAATTCCAAATTTTCAATATTTAAATAATAACTTCATGAATGCATAAATGGTTGAATTTATTAATAAAACTAGGTTAAATCTAAATGACCTTACAGAAGAACAATCTAGCTTTAGCTTAATAACAATTCCAGCTTTATTAGTTTGCTCTCACGCTGACTTATGTAACTTTAGCAAGGACAATTCATTTTTAGACAGAAAAACCTGTTGCTATTTTTGTTCATTTCTTCTAGTACTGTATAGCGACCGTAAAGAAAAAAAAATTATTGGTTTCTGAATATTCTATCTGTCGGAATTTTGTTCAACAACATTAACTATAAATTTCTATTTTATCTGCCTTACAAGTATAAACTCAGTCATCTTTGGAACCTTAATGAACTGATGTTTATGATGTTTAGAACAATGCGACAAATAACCATAGACTGAAAGCCTTAGTTTGGTTGAATTATATATAATGTGTATACATTTGTATTTTGTACCAACCTTTCCAGTTTTGTAAATTGCCGGCCACTGACTTTGGTCATCATAGTACAAAAGTAATTGTGGTTCTCCAAAACGCCTCTCAAATTCAATATGGTATTCATACCTGCCTCTTCCTGAAAGGAAACAAAAACGTGCCAGAAAAACCCAATCCTAGTAAAAAAAATTAAAATACATGACTAATAATTATTACGCTTGTTTTTACATATTTATAATTTAACATTCTTGCCTCAAGTGTTTTAATGTGTCCTTCAACGTATCTTGCCGAAACAGGTGAAAAATTCACAAACGATAATAATGCTGAAACAAGGAAACACTTCCTTACAAAACACATATTCGAGAGTTTACGTTTATTAATTTAATCTTGGAAAAAACACATTAATTCAAATTGATAAATAATGTTAACAAATTAAAAGTCTGTTGCACTAGAGTTGTTTGTTGCGAATTTAATTTTTGTCAATTTGTTTCGAGGTACAAAACCTTAGTTGCTAGGATAATTTCCGCCATAACAAAGCTTTTAAGGGTAATCGAACTATGATACTTATACATTCATACTGATGGAGTGGATGTCACTTCAGTTTAGCATGAGTTTGGTTTCTTTGTAGACATTGTTATGGTTAGAATTCAATATTTCTTTTTTTTCTAAGAGAAAAGTGTGCGAGAGGAAGGATATTTTGATCGTTACTTATAAGGTTAATAATATTATTGTTATATATGTATGTAATGTTTTATGTTATAGTCTAAGAGCCGACAGCAAATTTTGGGAGTGGATGTATGAGGGTTTAAAGGGGTATATTTTGTGATATCGAAATCAAAAGTCTGGTAGGTTTTTTTCTCAGCCTTTAGCGGGGGCGGGATGTTGAAAATAGAGATTTTACAAATTTCTGATCGGGGGTATTATCCTTTCAATTATTTTTTTAAAAATACATTATGATGCTCTGTCATTTTCCTTAACCTTTGTGATCCGACCAGTAGAACTCAAGATATAAGGTTTTTAATCGAACCTCATTCGTTTTTTCTTGGAGATTTATGAAACGCAAAAAATTAACAAAACAAAGTCTCCAAGAAAAGACGATTAAGGTTCGCTTTAAATGCTTATATCTTGAGTTCTATTAATCGGATCACAAAGTTTAAGGTCTTTGCACTTAGGGAAAATGACAGAGCATCATGATGTGTTTTTAATTGAAGTGATAAAACCCTTGAAAAGAAATTTAGAAAATCTCTATTTTCAATACCCCGCCCCCGCCAAAGGCTGAGACAAAAACCTGCCAGACTTTTGATTTCGATATCACAAAATATGCTCCTTTAAACCCTCAGACTTAGATTTTGGTTATACATCCACTCCCAAAATTTGCTGTCGGCTCTTGTACTATTAAGGAAAATACACAATTTTGCTATTTCTCGTTAAGGGCTCAAAGCTTGCAAATACATGGTTAGAACTAATTTATTCTAATAAATCAACTCCACGGTCCCCAGTAGCGGATCTAGGATTTGGCTGGGGGGGGGGGGGGGCTTAGAGTTTGGAGATCCAGTTTGAGACCTTAAGTAATAAAATTTGCTTGTCCTACGATACATTTTATAATTTTTAACATATAATAGAGAGTTTAGGTTTAATTCATGACCGTACCAACTTCAGCCGAACTACACTTTACGACAACGCGGCAAAACATTATTTTTTATGAAATTTTAGGAGATACATCGCACTAAGCGGCAACTGAACTTCATACAAATTCATACGAATTCGTGTGAAGTGTAGTTCCAATGCAGTGCAGTTCCGGCGAGTGCGGTCTAACTTTTAAGGTTTAAGTATTTTTTTGTTGAAAAGATATATGGAGATACATGTGTAGTTATATAAAAGACAACGAATTATGACATTTCCACTTTCATTTTAATGATATCCGTTTTTTGTGTGCCTTTATATCCGCTCCTTTCGCGCTTTAAAATGTTTTCAATATCTACACAGTACAATAACAATTATGCATACATACTTGTTGTAGCAAATTAGAAGCAAATTCAAAGGTGCACCAAAATAATAATTTAAGCCATATATGCTTGAACCGCGCGTACAAATTCGTTTATTTATATTGTTTAAAATTTGATTACGTATGTAGTTATATTTTTAAATTAGCTGTGGGTATGTTTTGAACTTCCCAATTTTTGACAAGATTTGAAAATTGTTTATAATTGGCTAGTTCAGAAAAATTATATTTAAGTGTTCGTACTGACAAAAGGTCATATATGTGCTTTGACACGGTATCAGTCCTCTGAGATCTCATTTTTCCTGAATTAGCCAAATCAACGAGAAACTATTTTTTTCAAACTGACACTTTAGGAAATAAGACAAAGCTGCTCTAAGAAATAAGCCGTGGCCCAATTCTGCCAGCGTGAATTAATTTTTGTGTTAACGCTGCATACACTTTTTATTCATACTAAAAAAATAAAATTTGCACGTCATTCTAGAGTCTAGAGGGATTGAAAATATTCATTTGCTTTTGCATGATTTTCTGGGCGAGCACAGAGAAAACTCACGCTTTTGGAATTTGTAGAATTTGTATGTTATTGCCTAGTACAAAAATGTTTTATATGTACAATTATTGCCTTGGACCTTTCAAATTTTGAAAACGTAGCCCCGAAAATTTCTAAGCCCAGCCAAGGCTGTGAGAAACAATTCCTGTTGTATTTAACATTTACACTAAACTTGACATCCCGTTGTTATCAAATGGTTTAAGCCTCAAATGCGTTTCTTTCTGTAAATTAGCTTTGTTTTTAGTATAAACATTTGGGGCATTTGACACATTAATGTTAAGCCCCGGCCATTTTTATCTCTTTTTACTTACTTTGGCAGTCCCTAGACTTGAGCCCCAAAAACTCTCTGGAATAAGGTTAGTTTTTCGGAAGTAAGTTGCTTAACCCTGGCTAGGTTTTTTGTCCAATATTCTCAGACCTTATTGCTTCAAAGCTGTTTTTTTCTTCCCAATTTTCTGGGTTTTATTTTTAGGGAAAAATTGTCGTTGCATGAAACATGTCCATATTCATAGCCCCTAACTTAGGTTTTTGTCCAATTCGCTTCAGACTTTTGCCCCAATCTTAGGGTTTAGAAAAAAAAATTACATAACGTGTATGCAAATATTTCAACCCCAACCACGTTATTTTGTCCATAAAATCTCATATCTTAACAATATTTTAGACGGAATATAAAATTCTACACGTTGTAATGTATTGCTTTCTATACTTTTAATTATTTTATGATTCGGCTGTGGGGGGGGGGCTTTAGCCCCTATAGCCACCCCCCTGGATCCGGTACTGACGGTCCCTACTCTTTATCTGGTTCCAAAGTCAGTCCTATTCGAAGTTGTTTTTTTTTTTCTGTTACTAATTTAAAAACGAAACAAATCATAAATTGCAAATCGAATAATATTGTATTTCGGAACGAGATGTTTTTATATTTACATATTTTTATTATTACATACATACATTACATATACATACATATGTACATATTTGTCGATTTCAAAGGTAATTAAATAATTTTCTATTATCTAAATTCAGCACTATTTCGTGTTTGCTAATTAAAGTTATACGAGTATATAAAAACTGAGTCTATGCATGTAATTCATTATTTGGTGTGTCGCACCAGTAATTTGAAAATTATTATTAATTTAATTTATTATTACTTATTTGGTAATAATTTACCTAGAAAGAAACCTTTATTTAAACAAAAAGAAACCTTGTATACATTGCAATGCAATTTTTATTATTAGGTCCATAAAGGGTGAGCCATCTAGTGGTTTCTTTTTAAATCATAGGTTATTTTGCCACTGACAGCTGTTTCCCGTTCGAAATCTTGACATAAAGTCGTATCATACCTCCGCGGAACGAAATGAGTCGCTTGACGCTTGAACAACGTTGGGAAATATTGAAAACTTATTTCCAAAGTGAGTGCTGTGTAGCCCAAAAAGTGATTTTGGCCGAAATGAAGCACCCACCGCGCCTGCTGTACGCAGGCTGGTATGCTAGTGGACAACACTCATGGTCCCTATCGTCGTACGGTGCGCACAGACGAGAATTTGGCTGCTGTAGCCGAGAGTGTGAGACTCAATTAACGAAGATCAACTCGCCATCGATATCACGTATCACGAACAATCGGCGCACGACCATCCGCTTCGTTATCGCTTCGCAGTTTGAATTGGGCAACGATTTTGTCCAAAAAATCATCTTTTCATCTCGGCGGCTACGTTTACAAACAAAATTGGTGCATCTGGGGCTCGGAAAACCCGCACGTTGCTGTCGAGAAACCAAATGCCTACACAGAGAGTGACAGTTTGATGCGGAGTGGCGACATCATAGGCCATTTTTCTTTAAAAATGAAACTGCAAGCAACGTTTCGGCCAAAGGTGCGCGTTACAGAGCCATGTTTTGACATTTTTACTGAAATTGAAGACATGGATTTGTTTCATGCATGTGCGCCATGCCACAAAGCCGTGTACATATTATCAGCCGTCTTGGCGATGTCAATTGTTCCTCGGAGCTGGGATTTGACCCCTTTGGAATTTTTTTTTGGTGAGGAACCGTGAAGGACCGATGGTATGCCAACAGTCCAGAAACGATTTAAGCACTTAAGGCTAATATCATCCAAGCAATCCGTGAGCTACAGCCCGAAACCATCGACAATGTCTGGAAAATTGGAGTGACAGAATGCTCTACTGCGAAGCCAATCGACGTAGCCACTTGAACGACATTGTGTTCCATAATTAATGGGAATATTTGCTCTTACTAATAAAACCATTTAATTGAATTTTTAAAAAAGAAACTTGTATTTAGCCCGCCCTGTATATGTCGATTTCAAAGGCAACGAACTAATTTCCTATTATCTAAATTCAGCACGTTATCGTGATTGGCAATTAAGGTTGTATATACAAACAGACTCTATGCATGCGTATAATTCATTAATTGGTGTGACGAACCTGTACTACTACAAAAATTGTAACAAACTGATAAATTTAGGTAGAAAAAAAAAACACCAGACCAAATTTTATTGAATTTGAAAATTATAGTTAACTTTAAATCGCAGTTTAAAAGTGGATTTAAAAACTTAATCATTCGTTTTTTTTTTTTTAACTTATTTCGAGTTTCTTTAACACAAAAGAAGAAACTTCTTTACCACCTTATCGTCAGAAAGACTTCACTTTATACCTTTACGATGACAATAATAATCCATTAAAAATTCGTTTATTATCTATATTATTTTATGCATATCCCTTTACTAAGTGGTCACAACCGTTACCTTTCAAACCACAAATTTTGGAGAATTTTTGACGTTTTGTTTCTCATTTTAAAACGTGTACTTAAACAGAATGAGAACTAGTTTTCATGCAATTTTATTACAAGATCATTTTTCTATATCAAACTCAACCGCCAGACGTTGCATGGAGCCATTGCTCCTACGGGCCTGGTGGTAGAGATGATTTAAACAGTGGAGGTAAAGAGAAGGGACACACGCCCTTAAAAAGACGATAGTGCGTTGGCCTCTCCTCAACCTGGTGATTGTGCTTACGGACACTTCTTCAGTAACATGAAAACTAATCTGACTGAACGGGGCAGACGCATGCACCAACCACTGATCTATCAAGCTCACCCAGCGGACGTTGCATGGAGCCACTGCTCCTACGGGCCCGGTGGAGAGTTGAGCTTTCTGGTGGGGGTAAATGAGGGGATCACGCCCTAAGAGGACAATGGTGCGTTTAACTCTCCTCAACCCGGTGTTAATATGCCGTCAGACAATTCTTCAATACCTTGATAGCTTCACCGAGTTAACTAGGCAGGCACATACACGAACCACTGATCTATCAAACTCATCCACCAGACGTTGCACGGGGCCACTGCTCCTACGGGTCTGGTAGGGGGATGATTTAACCGTTGGGGGTAGGAGGGATCACGCCTTAAAGGACAGTGATACGTTGGTCTCTCCTTAACCCGGTGATTGTGCCGACGACTTAGGTTAATATGACAGAACGGGGTAGACGCAGACACCAACAACTAATCTATCAAACTCACTCACCAGACGTTGAATGGAGCCACTGCTCCTACGGTGAGTGCATGATCTATTCAGAGGGGGTAAAGGTAGAGATCACGCCCTTAAAAGACAACGGTGCGTTAACCTCGCCACAACCCGGTGACTATGCGCAAACAGACACTTCTCCAACACATTAATGGGACCGACTTAACAAAGCTGCCACATACACCAACCACTGATTAATCAAACTTACCCGCCAGAGGTTGTATGGAGCCACTGCTCCTACGAGCCTGGCGGAGCAATGATTGACCTGGTGGGGGTAAGGGAGAGGTTCACGCTCTAAAAACACTAAGGTGGGCTGGCCTCTCCTTTGCCCGGTGATTGTGTCGACGGACTCTCCTTATCTGACCGAACTGGGCAGTCGCTGGCACCAACCACTGATTTATCGAACCCAACCCCAGACGTTGCATGGAGCCACTGCTGCTACGGGTCTGGTGTAGGGTTGATCAATCCAGTGAGGGTAAAGGAAAGGGACACGCCCTTAAAAGACAATGTTGCGTCAACCTATCCTCAACCCGGTATTTACGCAGCGACTGACACTCCTTCAATCATTTTAAAAACGACTTTTCCAAGCTTCAGCTTGTTAGAACTTTATCGACGCCCTTTACGGGCTATGTCATAGGATTTATCATAGGTTTCTTTTATGGGGATTAATCCCCAGGGTATCACAATGGATCTACATCTATCTAAGTGTGACGGTAACAAGATCAACTGTCAGCCCACTAACCTAACCTAACCTAACCTATTGGTTTTTCTAAGTTAAAAAAAAACATATTTCAACTAAAAATGATCCTAAATAGTACCTACTATTAAAATGAAATATAAAACAATTAAAATAATTTAAATCCTAATTTAAACGGCATTACATGGTCTCGTTACCCTAATGCCTTAATTCTTCAAGAGTTTGTAAATTTATTTTATAAGCTTCTTTTGTAAATAAATAAAATAAATAAATAATTTTGACTATGTTATTTTTGCAAACAAATCCTCTTTTGAAAACAAATATTTTCCTTTTATAGACATACTCATAAAAAATTATTTTGGATCGAAAAAAAAATTGTTTGGTTCGCAAATTTCTTAAAAACAAATGTAAAAAGTCCCCGTTTACCCGGCCGCAAAATGTTAAGCTGAATAAAAAAATGACCCACATTATTTAAAAAAAAAAGCGTTTTCGAGATATCGCTATAGTCATAACGAAAAAATATATATATATATATTTTTTAAACCGTTACAGAATCAGAAAGTTATTCCCCATGATAAGTAAAAATTTCCAATAACGGGTCCAATCGGGAGTCTTGAGGAGAATTTCTGTTCCCCCGAAATTTTTTCTGCCATCGTGAATTTTCCGCGAAATAAATTTCCCTCGAAAATTCTATAAGGTGACAACCGAAATGCTCTAGAAAACGTATTCCCAATAAATTCACAGGGTATGCTTCCGACTATAATCTTTCCAATTTCTGAAGGAGAGAAACATTTCTAGGAAAATTTTCTTTGAGATAGCCCCTAATATATATATGTAAGATTGCTAAGATCTCATTTTTCTGAACGTGCCTATAGTTTTGATTTTTCTTTTAACATATAAACGGTTTATTTGGTTATGACTTATGAACAACTTTTTGAGTTGCTGTATAGCCGTTAGATTCCAATTTAATGATTTTTCTCGCGTTTCATGAATTTTGTTACAAAGTCTTCCTCTTCCCAATCATTATTTCTCCCTTTCAACCGTAACCGGCAGCGAATAAAAGAACTCTCCAAAACTCCCACAGTCGCTGTTAAAACATCCAATTCAAAAAGAGATACCTGTCATAGATCCCACAACTAGCTATAGCGCTTTTATACCTATGCTCTATGCACCTGGTCATATTTTGTCACTACTGTATCTTTGTATCTCTTCTTACCTACCGCTACCAAACATGAATTTAAGCAACAACAAAAATATTCAGTCATCATCTCTCCGTGGGTAGTTTGTACATTTTGTAGTTAAGTTACTTTGGCGTTGAATTCACCATCGAGATACGAGAGTAGTTAGTCTCCACTTCTCATTCAAATAGAAGAGAAGTATCTTTCGGGTACGTTCGTTGAAAGCAAAATACAAATAAAACCAAACAACTTCCAATATTATTGTTTGGCGAAATCATTTAGTTTTGTGTTAATTCTTCCTGAGTTGCATGTTATGTGTACATTAATAGATGAAGTAGCTTTAAGTGCTTGTTTGTCCATCACACCGGTTCAGTTGTTTATTTAATTAATTCTACAACATCTACATACAATTAGCAGGTTCTGCTTTCCTGCTTCTGCAAATAATATATTTTTTTTGGTTTGGTGCTATTCTACCAATTGTGATTTTGAATACGTGCCATGTTAAGGTACAGGGTTGCCACATGCAAATTCTAACGCATTCTCGACCTGCGCTCAGTAACATTTGTATAGATAGAAACGTATTTTGTATATAAACGGGGATAATATCCTAAAAGCCAAACATATATTGCTTAGAAAGTGACGTGAGACATACTAGACGACATACGGGAACATTTCGTTATCAGCAGCAAAAGGCTCTCGCTATTATTGCCATCCGAAAACCTAGAAATACCACATCACTAATACTATCAGGGTATTTTTATTCAACAAAATTAATCAAGCAACAACAAACAACCACATTAATAAGAAAAACTCAAGTTAAAGTAGCAGCTTTTATCTCAAGAAGGCAATTCAATTGCGGGCACAAAAATCAACAATATAAAAAATAACACTCAAATCGCGGGAAGGTCATCATGATGTGAATAGTGAAAAAGTGCTAGAGCGAATGAAATATATTAATTGTGTGGTGTTTATACAAAAAATATTATAATAATAAAATATTTCCAGAAGCTCTCCACCAGTGTGCCAACAGTTGTTTATTTGAGTGAAAAAATCGATTAACGGTGTAGCTTTTATCAACTAATAGTTTGCGTAGACAAAAAGAAATAGCAAACCGCCACCATGGGATGGTTCCATATGTTACAACTTTTCGGTCTGATGACTGGTTCTGTCCTTGGAATGCAGTTTTCCCATAACAGCATTGACACAGACGAGGATGTCATCCCATTTACTTCAAAAATTCGTGATCGCGAAGGATACATACACGGAAAGTTTCCATTTCTAATGCCAAATGTCAGACCCAATACGGTATGTATATTTTGAATTACTTTCGTTGTCCCTTAGAATTAAGAAAAACAAAATGATAATATTAAGTAATTTGTATTTAGTAACATTTCTCTGCAAAAAAAAAAGGATATTCAATTAGTCTTCGATGAAGTATTTTCTCTTCTAATGTTTAATTTTATCCTCTTCCAGAGAGGGAATAAGTCTATTTTTAGAATACAAAAATTATCGTCCCACTATCAATGGCAAAATAGGTGGGCGGTCGGTCGGATTCAGTCAATGCAATAGCTATGAATGTTAATTAGATATGTGCCCCCGGGAAAATGTAATAAGGTACACGGTGTTGTCACACAAACTGGCATTTATTGTCTGTATATTAGGGGTTTCTTTACAAGCTATGCGAAAATATTAATTAAAATAAAGTCTACCACTGGAACGTACATGCACACAAATAAGTACATTTTGTGCTCCTATTTTTGGGTTAAAAATTAGGAAAATCAATTATTCAAGTACCAACAAGTACCTATACGTACATTAGGCTGATTCAAAAATAAAAAAAAGTCTCCGTTTTCCAATGCCACTTGCTTATTACTTAGAGTTGAGCAAAATAATAAGCGTGTAAAAATTCAGATTTTTAAATTAATTATTAGAGGTCGATCATCGCTATTTTCTATTTTCCATACGATTTGTATGGGACAACACACATTTTTGTACTTGGAAATTTATAACTTTATAATAAGTATTTAAATGAGTAACATAACATTATTTTTTAGAAAATTGAACGCTCTACAAAAAAGGTCTTCACTTTTAATCTATTAAATAATATTCTCCTTCAAAAGTTATTAAAGGTCAAAGCGGAACTACCTAATAAATAGTTAATTTCACAGTTTTTTTTATTCCCTATTATACAGAGTGATTCTCCTAAGGTGTGACAAAAAGCTTGAGCATTTAGGTCTATTCGAGAAAAGAGAAAAATCGTGTGGAAGGGGAGATCTACTCCCCCTCGTTTAGGTGGGAGAGCCGGTTCCTAAAAAAAATTGACTTAAAACAGAAAAAAATTATTTAAAAACAACGGCAACACTTACAACGCCCTGTTATACCTTTTTGCAAACCTAGAAATCCCTTCTTTTATTTTCCTTTCAAATAAAGTTCGTTTAGTGAACAGTTTTTGAAAAAATTATTTCCAAACTCCAAACTTTGAAAAAAAAATTCAAACGAGAGTTTCTCAAAATTTTACGTAATTAAGTATTATTTAGTCGAACACTCAAAACCGGATGTTTCTAGAACTTTTAGTTTTCAATATATTAAGAAATGAACCAACTTTCTCATAAAACTAAAAAGAATACGAATAAATTATCATTTCAGCAGATTTCACATTTATCACCAACTTCTAGCCTTTACTAATTTAAAAATCTGAATTTTGAACAGGCTTATTATTTTGCTCAACTCTAAGTAATAAGCTAATGGCATTGGAAATCTAAGACTTTTTTTTAATTTTTGAATCAGTCTTATATACATAGTTTGGTACCATACCAAGTCGAACAAACAAAATTGAAATATTTATTAAAACCATAAAAATGCACGACTGGATCGCACCAATTAACTTTAACGTAGCTAGAAATTGAAATTGGTTCCGTGATATTATAAAGTCGTTCAAAATAAAACAAAAGTTTACAAATTGTACAAATTTTTATATAAATTTGCATAATTTGTTACTTAAAAATATACATAACATTTAAAAAAATTTAATTTGGAATTCTTACTCTTAATTTAGAACTCAATCAAGTTTTAGTTTTCGATAAACCGAGTTTTAGGAGTTCAAACTTTGTCAAGAAATTGCCCGTTATTTGAAAACAATCATTTTCAAAAATATATCCAAATATTAAAAATTTAGTGTTATAAAAATCTTATTTGGAAAGTAATTCACGTAAGTTTCCTCGGTAACGTCAAAAATGTGTAATTGCAAAAAAAATTCAAATAAAACAACATAACCTTGAAAATAGTGCTCGTACGAAAAAAAATGTGTCATATAATAGACCAAGAGCCCACAGCAAATTTTGGGAGTGGCATATATCGTGGTATCGAAAACAATCGTCTGGTAGGTTCGGGTGGGGGGGTCTGGCGGGTTTGGGTGTTTGAAAATAGCGATTTTTCAATTTATTTTGTCAGCGGTATTACCACTTCAATAAATTTAAAATATATATGCCGTGATGCTCTGTCATTTTCTTTAAGTCAAAACCTCACAATCTTGGCAATCCGACCAATAGAACTCAAGATATTAGCTTTTTAAGCGAACCTTAATCGATTTTTTTTGGAGACTGTCTTATTGATTTTTTGTGTTTTATTATTCTCCAAGAAAAAGAAGATAACGTCCTCTTAGAAACCTTATATCTTGAGTTGAGTTCTATTGGTCGGATTGCATAGATTATGACGTTTTGGCAGAAAATGACAGAGCATCACGGCATAGATTTGACACTGGTCAAGGATTTATTTCATTCAATTGGGATTCAATTCAAATCGATAGTTTCGGAAATATAGATCAATTCGCGTTTTCCAAAATGGCGGATTTCGCCAGGGGTATGGCGTCCTGAAAAACAGGGCTATAGCTTTTCTAATAGCCCCCTTTCAAAAAATAAATTGTGTGGCACAACGGCTCGTGAAGAACCAGGGCCTAGTGACTAACAACTCGCAACCATTCCTGTGTGCGCCTATCGACAGGAATGAAGGGGACCTACAATTTAATGCCGAATCCGAACGGCTAGACGAGAAGCACTTATTCGTGACAAGTGATACTCTTGGAGGATTTGTCAATTCCTCGCAAGAGGCAGTAGTCCTGAAAAAAAAACTTTTTTTTAGTTTCTTAGGAATAAAAACTAACATTAAGATGATGGATAAGGCCAAAAATAATGATTTTCGTCAAGACGTCCTTCAGTCTATTTGTCTGTACGTCCTGATGTGCATCGAGCTAGAGGCTAAACGGATGGACGGATTTGCTTAAAATTTAGTGTGAAGTGTTTTTCATGTGATTCCCCATAGGAGAAATTAGAATTTTTGTTTTGGCTCATCTAGAACGGGAAGCTGCCATACAAGGATTTCGGTTTTATCTAGTTTTTTTTAAATACAGCTCTGACAATTTTGATTAATCTTTGGACATTCATCTTTAGACCAGTTCTAATAATGGTGCATACCACGTTTTTACCAAAAAATACGAATAACGGAAATTAAAATATGTTTTTTTTTTAACTGCCTTTTCTTATACACATTTAGATATATTTCCTCATATCTCGGCATTGGCTTGGTTGATTTCATCATTATTGTGTGATTCAGTTCTTCTAAATTTTTCAACAAATATTGCATTTGAAATTTGTAAAATATTTTTTTTTTTAACGAAAAAAGAAACTCAAAGAATAAATTATTTTGTTTGTTATTATTAACTTTTTTCCAAATTTGTTTGTATATTAAATAAGAAAAAAATCAAAATTGCTATTTTAACATATTTTTTCGTTTAAGATATAAGAATATTAGTATATCATTACAATATCTACACCGTCATTGTCTAGCTACATTCCAGTTGTTGCATTTTTATATTATGCTTCCCAAACAAATTGTGGTGATGCCAACTTTAACCCTAGATTTTAAGTAAACATTTTTTTTTTAATTTGTATTTCATGATAAAATGGAGGATAATTTCCTTGTGTATCTGTTTTTTTTTGTTGCGTTGCGAATGCTTCGGCGGATGAGATACTTGTATATTGTAACTTCAGATCCGAAGCAGATCCATTTCAGAATACGATGCCAGGAAGGAATTTATTTCTAAAGGGATTAAGTAGATTCTGATTGTGGGATGAATGAATCACATCGTATGTGTAAATACAATCTACGTTAACGCCTGTCAAGAAGGGGTTTCGTGGAATTTAGGAATCTGTTTTGATACTACACTACAAGGGATGGGGGCTCGTCCTTATTATTAAGTACATATATACATAATATAAGTTAAAGTTGAATGGAATTACGTCAAAGCTTAACGTAATAGATTTTGGAAAATGTATGAACATAGACTTACATGCTGTGTTATGTATGTACTTAATATTATGCATGTAATTATTATAATGAACTATAGAAAACTATTCAAGGGGTTTTGTTGGTATTTTGACAAATCATATAGAATGTTCGTACCATAAGTTTATTTTTTTTAAACCCACATTCAATCGAAAAGAAATACAACAATTTTTTTATATACATTTTATTTTAATATCAAGCGACAGCCTTATGAGAAAATAAAATCAAAAGCAAATGGTCAATTACAAAAATCTTTGTTGAAGATTTGTATATAATCCCAATTTTGGTCCAAATAAACTCAATGGCAAAATGCAAAGGAAGCATATTTATTGCATCTTCATAGTTTTCTTTACTTGCGATATATACGTAGTATGATTCAATATAGCTTTCAACGGCCTTTAGTCCATACAAATTGGCGTTTCGTCCCGGCGTTCTCACTTGGACTCTTCAGTTGACAGTGAGGGCCTTGTCAAGACGCAATTTTTATTAAGTTGAGTCCAGCTTACATCAATTTTACTGCGGAGATCAATAATAAAGGCCGTTAAAAGCTATATTGAATCAATAATTCAACAAGTCCAATTAAATAATGCTAAGTCTTCTACTTGGCTGATGTATTTCAGTAGCATATAGAATTTGTATTATAAAACACACTCATATATACATACGTAGTATGTATAGGGCAAGTTTAGGATTCGTGAAAAAAACGGAGTTAATAGTTTTCCGTAACATTACGATGATATAGAACGCGAAAAGGTGGGTCTCGCAGTTTTGTCTGTCTGTCCGTCCGTCTGTCTGTACCTCGACCTGCAGCCTAAACGGCTGAAGCGATTTTCTTCCAACTTCGGACTTAAGGTTCTTACGGTATTCCCTAGAGGGGAAATTGAAATTTTGTTTTAGCTCAAAAAATAATGGTACCTGCCATACAAGCAATATACAATAAATGATTTATTTCGTAAACGACTCTAAAGATTTTGGCAGAAAAAAATACGAGCTACTCTAATTACTACAATTAATATTTTGGTAGAAAAAAAAAATTATAACGGTTATTAACGGCACCTGTCATAGAACCGATTTTTTGGTTTTCAAATTCCTCGTTAACGGCTGCACCGATTTCAACCAATTTTTTTTTATGTAAGAGGTCCTTTACAATTTTAACAATTTTGCATACAAAATTTTTCAAAAAATTATTTTTGGATTTTTAAAAAAATAATCAATTTTTTTTTTTTGAAAATTCAATATTTTGAGGACGACTTAATGATTTTTTTTAAATTTTTTGAAAAATTGTATTTTATTAAATACTTAAAGTTGGCATACCAACATTTTTTTTTTTAAATTTCAAGAATTTTTATATACACAAAATTTAAAAAAAAACGCTCTAACGATTTTTGAAATTTTTTTTTTCATAAATTCATATTTATCAAACAAATCAGATAGCATACTTTTTTTTGAGCTCTATCTGGTTTAGCTATTAAAAAAAAAATGATATTAATTTATGGTAATAATTTATATTTAAAATTTTTGTTTAAACTTTTTTTAATGATATCATAATGTTATAGACCCACTATATATGCAAATCGTCAATTTTAAGCTACGTTCAAGTTGTTAGCTACGAGAGCAAGTTTGTGCGATCCAGTCGTGCTCATTTTTTTCAAAAGCATTAAATATTTCAATCGCTGGTTTCATTATTGTAGTCTTCAGATGAGGAGAAACTAGAAACATAGTTATATACTTATACATATGTATGTTTCAAACCCTTTGCAGTGCTTTGTCTTTCATTTTTATTTTGAAAGTGCATAAAGGTGTACTCTTAGTCCCGAAGTGACGTTGTCAGATTGTGCAATTAGCATGTAGTTTTTACAGGTACGAAAGGGTAGGTACATAAACATAACTTAAAGTAGTATTAAACACTTTAAAACTAAATTGTTTACTAGCTGCCGGGCGATTTATTTTTTGCAGAAAAATTTTATAATACGACATGAATACATGCATTTTACGTTGTTAACCCAAAAATATATTATTGTTTGTCTACCGCGTTTTTTATCAAAACAATTCTCATCTGTTATTAGCAATAACACTTTAAAGACGTCACGTATTTACATACAGTCGTGGCCGCCTTATTAAGAACGATATTTTTATAAATTTATAAAATGCATAACTTTTGTTTGGGAAATCTGTTGAGGTTGAGTAGTGGTTTAAATAATAGCTCATGAACTACTGTACACTTTGAGTAATGTTTAAAAATACAGGGTGTCCCGTAAGTAATGGATAACCCTGAAATGCCGCATAGTAGACTTTATGACCGTCCTGAAAATTGATAAAAAAAAGTTCTATCCTAACCACAAGAAAAGTTATATGCATTTTTTTGTTCAGTGCATTATTTTTTTTCTTACTTTACATTTTTGAATACCACGACTACAAGTGAATGAGTTCCATCATTTTTTTTTTTGCAGGAATATTTTACATTACTTGTGCCAACACATAAGTAGAAGAAAATTACTATAACTGTTGTACTTCTTAGAGAAAAAAATTATTTAACTTTGAATTTCAATGCAAAATGTGAAAACAAATAATTTTTGAAAAAGTTAAATCATAGCTGGTATAAAAAAAATGCATGAATACCTGAGTGGCCAACTATTTTAAAAATATGCGCGTTAAATGCAGATTTCAAAATGGTATTACTTATTATTATATCTAGAGTCAATAGCAAGTTATTGGTAAAAATCTGCAATACTAGAGTAAATTTAGCAAAAACAAAAGTTTTCAAAATTAGCACAGTAAACGTGAAAATAATACCAAGCGTTGAACATTGCAGATTTTTGATTTATTGGCTGTTTCTACGATGTTGTCCTAATGATAAATCCAAGCTTTCAACTTCTAGGGCCGAATGCATTATTGATAAAAATGTCAAAAAAGTGCAAAAAACGGTTACATTTTCGAGCTTGTTTTGAATTTTACCTGTTCTATTGGGCTTTAACAAACCCATCAAATATTTTGTTGGTTGCTATTAGTTTATTTGTTATTTTCTCTAAACAAAAAGTTTTTGAGCCAGCTTTTAAGCACATGATCACTTAGTTAGAAAACAAAAACAAAAATAGATAATTTTTTAATTTTTTTTTATTTAAAGCAAATGCTCAAACTGTTTTCCACCCACTCTTATACAGGTTCTGCACCTCCGAATAAATGAACGTCTTAGTGAACGTGCAAGGTTTTGGTCAGAAATTTGTAATGCAGCTGCCTCCACACGATTACTTAGCTCCTCTAAAGACCTGATCGGCTTGCTGTATACGATTTTCTTAATGCATCCCCAATAAATAAAATCAAGTGGATTTAGGTCTGGTGAACGGGGTGGCCATAAAATTGATCCCAGACGTCCTATCCATCTGCCTGGATATCTGGCATTTAAATATGCCCGCACAGGCACAGCATAGTGTGCTGGACAACCATCATTTTGAAGCCAATGGGATTCCTTTAGTTCTTGAGGCACTTCTTCCAGAAAGGTTGGGAGATCATTTTGGAGGAACTCCAAATAACCTTGGCCAGTTAAAATCCCCGGCAACTCAAAGGGTCCAATTATTTTCCCATTGAGAATCCCAGTCCAATAGTTTATTTTGAATTGGTACTGGGACCTGTCTTCCCTCATGATGTTTGGGTTTTGTAGTGCCCAGAAGTGGAGATTATGGAGATTAGTGTAGCCATCTCTTTTAAATGTCGACTCATCGCTCCAAAGAATTTTGTCAAAAAACTGCGGATCTTCTTCAATTTTCAATATCATTTGTCGACAAAAACTCATTCTCGTTTCAAAATCTTGCGGCTGGAGAGTTTGCACCCGTGTTAGGTGAAAGGGATGATATTTATATTTACTTAGCACATTATGCGCAGTCGTCTTTCCGATCCCAGTGCGTCGTGCTATTGCTCGGATTGATACTGTAGGATCTCGGTCAAGTTCCGCAAGCACTAAGTCTTCGGTATCTCCTCGAGGGGGTCGTCCCACGCCAGCACCACCAACACCACTACCAGGCAGCCTTTCTTCCGAGAAACAGCTATGGACTCTAATAAACACTCGATAATCCGGGTGACGTGCGTTAGGGTACCTTTCCCTATACAGAGTCGCAGCTTCGTTTGCGTTGCCTCTGCACTCTCCATAAATGAAATGCATGTTTGCATATTCTTGCGCAGAATACAGAATACGTGGCATCGAAAAAGTTCAATCAAACGTCTTATTTATCAAAAAGCAGGTTCAGGAAAACAGCTATTTAGACCGTTAATTTTTCTGAAGAATGAACAATAAAAACGATATAAATAAGTGTTCGTCGTGGTCTTAATCTTATGAATTAAGATCAAATTACAAAAACTTTAATTCAAAATTGAAAAAACTTACGATTTTATGCGTTCTCACTTTCTCAGGATCTTACAATTTACTATTCAAAAAACACAATTAAAATTGAATCAGAAGACTTTTTGTTTGGAGAAAATAACAAATAAAAAATAGCAACCAACAAAATATTTGATGGGTTTGTTAAAGCCCAATAGAACAGGTAAAATTCAAAACAAGCTCGAAAATGTAACCGTTTTTTTGCACTTTTTCGACATTTTTATCAATAATGCATTCGGCCCTAGAAGTTGAAAGCTTGGATTTATCATTAGGACAACATCGTAGAAACAGCCAATAAATCAAAAATCTGCAATGTTCAACGCTTGGTATTATTTTCACGTTTACTGTGCTAATTTTGAAAACTTTTGTTTTTGCTAAATTTACTCTAGTATTGCAGATTTTTACCAATAACTTGCTATTGACTCTAGATATAATAATAAGTAATACCATTTTGAAATCTGCATTTAACGCGCATATTTTTAAAATAGTTGGCCACTCAGGTATTCATGCATTTTTTTATACCAGCTGTGATTTAACTTTTTCAAAAATTATTTGTTTTCACATTTTGCATTGAAATTCAATGTTAAATAATTTTTTTCTCTAAGAAGTACAACAGTTATAATAATTTTCTTCTACTTATGTGTTGGCACAAGTAATGTAAAATATTCCTGCAAAAAAAAATGATGGAACTCATTCACTTGTAGTCGTGGTATTCAAAAATGTAAAATAAGAAAAAAAATAATGCACTGAACAAAAAAATGCATATAACTTTTCTTGTGGTTGGGATAGAACTTTTTTTTATCAGTTTTCAGGACGGTCATAAAGTCTACTATGCGGCATTTCAGGGTTATCCATTACTTACGGGACACCCTGTATAAGCATGAGAATATTAGTAGCAAAAAAATAAAAAAAATAAAGCGTCAAATCTTTCACTACTCTTCCCCTTTGTATGACCAACGAATTGTTGGCATATGAATCGGGTACGGAGAAAAAAGAAAGAAACCCAATGTGACAACAGCAAGCTTGTGTGCTCTAATAAAAATGCTAGTCGTTCAAATGCATTTGATAAGTAACAAAACCTGCACTGAGATGGAGCTCGACATATGGCTTCGGTAGCGCGATGGGTAGGCCGTCGGCTTCCGAATTCCAGTCACAGTTGATGTCTTAAGTTCAATCCCCATGACGGGCAAAGCTTTTCAAATAAAAATGAACATATTAAGACTCAGCACCACACAAAGGAAGTCTGTTGATCGGGGTGGCACTCGTGAAATAGCTACTTCAGCCAAAATAACTTGGTGGTAGAACACTTTAGTTGTTGTGGTTACATTCAAAAATTTCAATATTAATTTAACTCTTATTTCGTCTGGCAATATAATTAAGAACAGAAACAAAATGTTGTCATAACATTAAAAATCTTTGAAATTTCAATATGTTAATATGAATATATTGTAGGAAATCCTTAATTCTTTATAATTTCAGACAAAATTCCTTGCATATTTTCGCGTAAGGCATGGAATCTTGATAGTGGTGTACTCTATCAGATTTCCTCAATATTTAGAACATTCTGATCAAAATGTTTTTTTTTTTACTTTAACCATCCCTTGATGTCTCCCCTCAAGTTCCCGAAAGAATTTAGGCCCGAGCTTTGGACGGTCTAATCTAAAAAATGACTTCTTGACTACGCAAACACCTTAGCAATCCGTTGAGGACTTCATGGATCATTATCGTCCTTAAAAACAAATTTTATGGGCATGATTTCAATTGAATAAGATTACATAACATGTTCCTCAATGTCTTTAAAAACTTTCTGGTCAATTCGAGCAATTTTTTCTAACTTATCGACCATACTATGCCAAGTCAATGCACCCTAAATAGATTTCCCATACAAAAGTTATGCATTTTTAAATTTTATAAAAATATCGTTCTTAATTAGGTGGCCACGACTGTATGTGCTAATAATTTCTGTGAATAATGAAATAAATTGATTATTTCTTAACCTACCTGCTACAATAATTATAATAATGTGTTTTATATTCAAGTTATATTTGTTCAGCTATTTTGACAATTTTTACCTTGGGTACAAGTTTATTTATCAAATTAAATACGATTATAATTTACCAAATACATAACTTCTGTTAGGGTGGGGTGTATTTAAGAAGTGTTCGAATTTCGTGTCTCCCTTAAAAGTGGTCATAGTAAAAAAATAATAAATCGATTAACGTTAGCACTTGAAATTGTCCACACCAAACTTTAAAATATTTTGTATAGTCCTCGAAGGTGCTAAATGTATGCGCAAAAAATTTCTATCAACTTTTTCACATTTTGCGAATTTTTGTTTGCACTAATAAAGAGTAATACCAACTGCAAAACAATCCGAGTTTCCAGGTTAAACTCGAATACGCTTGTGAAACATGACTTTAAGCTAACTCCTATACATTCCTTAATTTAAAAAAAAAAAACATTTAGATTAATGTGGAGTATTTCCATTATTTTATCTACCGGTAATAAAATACAACAACTTTTGAATACGTCAAAATTTGAGATTAACATTTTATTTGTATGCAGTATTATTTGACCTAGAGAATTAAATTAAAACATATCTCCTCTCATGTGATTATTTTTTCTTGAAAAACGGGTTAATACTTAATGAGGTGATATGTTTTTTTTTGAGAAGATTGAACTTGAGATATTATTTTAAATGCAAAATAATATAATGATAAGAAAAGCCGAAAGATGTGGTATCTCGGTTTAGTATATCTTCCTGTCTTCATGCTTTGTATAAGCTTTATTCTAAGTTATAGATATACATACATTTTATACAATATAGAGGTATGAGCTAGTCAGTACCTAGATGTTAAATTTTTTTAATGGATATGAACTTGTGTAATTTATTTTATATAATCTTGTACTACAACAATAATGTGCTGAAATTTAATATGCATTACTGAGCACCTTAATTGTATCGCTTTGTTGTTAACTTGTCATGCACGCTGTTTGACGTGACATAAATGTTATTTAACTAATATATCTTTTAAAAAGTAAAATGTATGGAGAACCTTTTTTGGTTTGGCAAACTTATGTACGTCATATAAGTAGAAATTGTAAAATAAAGTTATTTTAATTGTTTGGCCATAACATAACTATGTAAGATATTCTCACTAGAGGAAAACCAAAAATATAAATACACAAACAGCTATAACAAATGTAACTTTGCAATAAAAATAAAATGCACGATTGGATCGAACTTGCTCTCATACCTAACAGCTTTTACGTAGCTAGAGCTTGGCGATGTATTTTATTGGTTCAATAATATAAAATAAAAAAGGTTAAAGTATAAGTTATCGCTATAAATTACTATAAAATCCTTATTTAAATAGCTCAAAAAAAAAACACGCTTAAAACAACTTAATCGCTAAATAAAGTATGCCATCTGATTTATTTTTAATTAATGTAAATTTATGAAAACTAAAAATCAAAAACCGTTGGTGTTTTTTTGTTTAAATAATTTTTTCTATATAAAATTTCTTGAACATTTTTAAAAACTAAATTTGTTATTCAAACTTTAAGTATTCAACAAAATACAATTATGAATAAAATTAAAAAAAAAAAATCATCAACCCAATTTCATTGACTTTCCAAAAAAAAAATAATATTTTATTAAAAAAATGTTTTATTTTTGAAAATGTTTATATACAAAATTGTTCATATTTTGAAGGACCTCCCGTATAAAAAAATTGATCGAAATCGAAATAATGATACCGTCAATAATCGTTAAGGCACTCCCAAACCAACGTGGAAAATTCGCTGTGCAGGGCAAATCATTCACAATGATAACAACAACAAAAATTGACGTCGGCGAATGATTCGTGCCGGTTTCGCATTGGTTTGGGAGAGCCTTAATTCGTAATTTTCTTAAAACAAAATAAAAGACTAAGAGCCCAGGGCCGCCAGACATACGTCATTTTATCAAAGCTAAGATTTTTTCTGCGAACAGATACTTTGGTAGCTAAGAAGAAATGGATACTAAGAATCTTCAATCCGGTTGCATTCAAATGTTGCAACATTGCGTTCTTTTATCAAAGCTTCTTTTAAAAAAGCTTGATATGTGTTAGGGGATGGTGTCATTTAATTTATTTGACACTTCCCAGACATCTACAGTTGGACCTAACGTGCGCCAGACACTTCAAATCTGTCAAACTAATCGTGCCATTTACATAACAGAATGAAATCAAGATTGTATTTTTTCTTTGGGCAAATATTCTACAATGTTTTCTTATCAGCAAGACACCTACGGCGGGGCCTTACATCACCGTAAAACTGTCAAAATAATCATTCTTTGTTACTAAAACGTGATTTCTTCGCTTATTTTAGCTGTTTTTAAATATCTGGCTGATGAATACGCCCCACTGTAGATGTATAGCTGATGGGGTATCATTTTTAAACAGTTGCCCATAAAGCATATAAATATTAGCTTTAAAACTACAACGTAAATGGCACGATTGGTTTGACATATTTAAAGTGTCTGGCTCACGTTAGGCCCCACTGTAGATGTCTGGCAAGTGTCCAATAAAGTAAATGACACCATCCCCTAAGACATATCAAAAATTCAGCTTTGATAAAATAACGTAATGTTGCGACATTTGTATGCAACTTTATCATTCGCTTCCTCTTAATTACACCCGGATTGAAGATTCTTAGTATCCATTTGTTATTAGCTACCATAGTATCTGTTGGCAGAAAAAATCTTAGCTTTGATAAAATGTCGTATGTCTGGCGGCCCTGGGCTCTTACTCTAGAAGCTTAAAATTGATAAATAATTTTTTTTATAAAAACTATTAGAGCTGTTTTTGAGGTAAAACAAAACTATTTTAATAATGGTTGAACGGCATATGCCTTTATTTTTGGAAAAGACTCACGAATTTAAGAATTTAATATCGATCTTTCCATAGTCTTATCTCTAACTAGGATGACGTTATCCATTTATTTGGATTCTTAAGTCGTAAAGATGTTTTTTCTTTGGTTGGTTTTAAGCAACTTAAGTGAATTTAACTTCTAATTCATATGCACTGGAACCTTTTTTAAATATTATTATTATTATTTATTAAACTCTACATAAATGTACAAAAAAATACTTAAAGCTAGTAGCTACCAGGGCTTTTAGCTGGAGGTAAACAAAAAATTTAGAAATATGTAGTCTAAAAAATAAAGTAAAAATGTCCAACTGCGGGGCAGTTTAAAGAAGCAAGAACAGAAGTTCAGGCATCACCTGGCCGCTCCCGCAGAAGAACAATACAAATTTAGATATAGTTTAGTATTTTTATTTTACGTTTTTAATATTTTGTTCAAAAGGAACCATTTACTTTTGTGCAATCAGATGTTAAATAATTAAAGGAGAGCTGAAGATTTAGTTGGCAGAGGTTACTAGTAGGCGGGGGTTCCTTGTAACTATGGGTGAGTTGGGTGTGTCCGATTCTCAATCTGATGAAAAGATGCAGTGGTAGTTGTTGGGTAGGTAGGAGAGTGTTATGGTTATGGTTTTGGTTGATGGAAGTGTAGTGATGATGATATTTGGACCACTCTAATGCTTTTTGTTGCTGCTAGTAGGACATCGTCAGTATAAGTATATCTTTGTTCGTAGGTTGATAGTGCGATATTTCCTGATTGTTGCTTTTGGAAACTATTTTGGCTTCTTATTCGGCATGTTCATTCCCTTTGACTCCGAAATGAGCTGGAACCCAGATAAGTTTTAAACGGTTTCCTGGTTTGATTATGTTATCTCTTGTTTTTCTGATAATAGTTGACCGGTTGTTAACGTTAGGAATTCCGGTTAGAGTTGAGATGCTGTCCGTGCATATCACCGTATTTTTTTAAAGCTACAATTTATGCAGCTTTTAAAATTGCTAACGCTTCAGCAGAAAAAATTGACAAGTAGGACGGCGGAAACGAGTTGATTGTTTGTATCCACAATTGCGAAGCCCGTGCCTTCTTCGTTCTTAGACTCATCAGAGAAGAGGATAACCCTATTTCTTTTTAATAAAATTCATTAAGAACAACCATATTTTTTTCTGTAGTTAAAACAAAAAATAATCAAAGGAATAAAATTTTAACCACTTGTTTTTCTTATTTGTAATAAATATCTGCATATGGAGTATATCTACATACATACAACTTTTTTCAAAGAGATCTTTTTTTAACATTAAGATTTTTTTTCATTGCAGCCAGAACTCTATTTGTGTACACCAATTAAAGTCGACTACACCACGAGTTATTATATCGGTGAGATGCATCTCCCTGTTTACGTATGTAGTAACACCCACGTAACATATTATGTTTTATTTTTTCAGTTGGCTACGAACCAAATGCCACAATGAATACCGCACATCACATGCTCTTATATGGATGTGAAGAGCCAGGTTCAACAAAACCAGTTTGGTAGGTTTTTTTTGGGTTTGTTTAGACGAACATTTGTCCAAATATTTTTTTTTATAAATAATCCTTAATATAGGAATTGTGGGGAAATGGCACAAAAAGGATCTGCGGAAGATGAAACTTCTAGTCCATGCGGGGTTACAGCACATTCCCAGGTATTTTTTCAAAAGCATATTGGATTTGAATTTAAATTTAATTTATATTTTGTTTTCAGATTCTGTATGCATGGGCAAGAGATGCTCCTAAGCTGAATCTGCCCAATGGTGTCGGTTTCAAAGTTGGTAGTGATTCCCCAATAAAGTACATGGTATTGCAGGTGCATTATGCACATATTGATAAATTCAGTGGTATGCACATTTTAAAATTTAAGAAACAAAAGAGATAGCCAAGAAAAAACCAAGAGCTGACAAGAAAAATGGCTTTTCAAGGCTTATAGCCCAGTCAATAATAACAAAAAGGGCTAAATTCGCAAAGCGCGATGTAGTTCTGCATTTTTGATATGTTGTTGGGGCATGTTAGAGTAGTACGTAGCTAAGTTTGCAACTTCGAAAAACCTGTGCTCGCTGCAGGAAAAATGAAATAGTGAAAAAAACGCAAAAATCACCTCATTTTTCGACATTTTCCTCTATTACTTTAGAAATATGCAACTGAGGAAAAATCAATCCACTATATTCTTGTTTGTTATAAAATTTTCTACAAGACCACATTAGTTTAAAATTCATGTTTAGTATATTTGAGTTGCTATCTAACCATGAGTAAAAAAAAAAAAATTCTGAAAAACTAAATTATTTTGAAGCACCCAAAAATTAGGTCAAAAATTGTCCAATTCGGCTAAAAATTTTGAATCAAATAGTCTAAAGTATTATAAGACGAAATTCGAAAATTCGTACCATATCGGTCGTATAGTTTTAGCAAGAAACATTATGTTAACTAAGTGCAACAATCATTGCTGTGGTCAAAGAAGGACGCTTAATTTGGCACTTATTTTTGTTCACGTACTTGGAACCCTTAACTATGATAAAATATGGTTACAATATTTATATCTTTTTTTTAAGCAACTTTGGTAGTGAATTTTAAAGTTTCGAAAATGTTCACGAAATTATATTTACATGCCAACTGAACAATTTTCGGAACTTTTAAAACTATTACTTAAGTTTCTTAAAAAAGATATAAATAATGTAACTATATTTTAGCATAGTTAAGGGTTCCAAGTACGTGTACAAAAATAAGTGCCAAATTAAGCGTCCTACTTTGACCACAGCAATGATGCAAACATTGCTTGTTGCACTTAGTTAACAAAATGTTTCTTGCTAAAACTATACGACCGATTTGGAACGAATTTTCAAATTTCGTCTTATAATTCTTTAGACTATTTGATTCAAAATTTTTAGCAGAATTGGATAATTTTTGACCTAATTTTTGAGTGCTTCAAAATAATTAAGGTTTTCAGAATTTTTTTTTACTCATGATTAGATAGCAACCAAATATAACGACCTGCATCGTGCCTGATCGGGAAACTATTGATTGCTCAGAACTTGGTCTGGGCCAGTAGCTCAACAATCAGTCACGATGAAGTGCTTGTTTTACCTCCTCGTGGTGGTCCCCGGGCAACTATTTATGTATCCCAATATACATAAATAGGCCAAAATTACAAGTGCGAAAAGGCCTAGCTTTCTAGGATAGGTTACGGAGGTTAGCATTCTCCGTAACTGAAATCAACCCGCTACCGAAACCAACACTACGCCTCGGATAATTAATGATAACTCGTTGACGACATTTGGCTATTGTACCCGGACAAAGATTGGTTTCTGGAATGTGAAGACGCTTCTTGACAACGGAAAAGAAGGTCCTCAGAATGCCAGATTCCTGCAACTAGAAAGGGAATTCATGCGGTACAGGATGGACATCTTAGGGATAAGTGAAGTTAGATGGCTGGGTTCGGGGAAGTTCAAGTCACCAACCCGTAACACTGTACTATTCTATTCCGGAAAAACACCTGGAAGCGCTCGGGAATCTGGCGTTGGATTGCTGCTTTCCAAAACAGCTCTCAAAAGCCTAATTTCCTGGGAGCCTTTAGGTGACAGGATCCTGAAAGCCAGGTTCCGGACTAGAGTACGTCGCGTCACCATCATACAGTGTTACGCCCCAACTTTGCTCTCTTCTGACGAGGAGAAGGAGGCCTTTTATAACCGGCTGAGTGCTGCTTATGATAGCGTTCCACGAGGTGATATAGTTATGGTGATGGGAGACTTAAATGCCAAGGTTGGCAATGACAACTCTGGGCTAAGGCATGTCATGGGAAAACATGGTGTTGGTAACCGAAACGACAATGGCGAACGATTTGTCGATTTCTGCAACGCCAACGGCCTTGTTATTGGAGGGACCATGTTCGAGCATACGACGTGCCACAAAGTCAGTTGGGTGTCGACTGACAGACAAGCAACTTCCAACCAAATTGACCACTTCGCGATCAGCCGGCGTTTTAGAAGCAGTCTCCAGGACGTCCGTAACAGAAGAGGTGCTGACATAGGAATGGCCCGGGACCACCATCTGATGGTTGCTACCGTAAGATTGCGTACAGCTGCAGTTCGTAGATCCCAAGGAAACACTCGAATGCCCAAGTTTAATACAGATAGACTAAAGGATCCCGCAGTGCGCCAACAACTAGGGGACCACCTTTCACAAGGATTGAACGCAATCAGCAGCACGGAAACCACATCCATCGAAAATCATTGGTGTGCTGTGAAAAATGTGTTCATATCCGGTGCTGAAAGTATAGTCGGCCGGGCGCAAGGGAGAAATAGTGCTTGGCTTTCCGACGAAACTTGGGCAAGGATCGAAGAAAGGAAACACCTTAAAGCTCGCATCGCAGCTACCCCAGCAGCAGGGAGAAACGAGCTTGAGTCTACGTACCGCATGAAGATGAGGGAAGTTCACCGTAGTGTGCGACGTGATAAGCGTAACTACATCAACGCACTGGCTACAGAAGCAGAAGAAGCCGCTAGTAGGTGTGACAGTAGGACCGTCTACAGAATTACCAAAGAGCTCACTGGTGTCCAGAGCTCTAAACAACACCTGGTTAAAGACACAAACGGATCCCTGCTAATTTCGGATGAAGACCAGCTCATAAGGTGGAGGGAACACTTTTCTACGGTTTTAAACCGCGTTTTCGCAAGTGAAGTGAACCCTATTCCCACTGAGCTACCCGAAGTAACAATTTCCCGAATACGCACCGTACCCCCCAGTAAAGAAGAAATTATCACCGCCATCAAAGCACTGAAGAACAACAAAGCGGTTGGACTTGATGGTATTCCTGCAGAGCTCTTAGGAGCAGCCTCAACGACATCGAGCGAGCTACTGCACCCACTTATTAAGAGAGCTTGGGAAACAGAGAGCTTTCCTGAAGAGTGGAAAAAAGGAATGATTGTCAAGCTTCCAAAGAAAGGAGATCTCACACAGTGCGAAAACTGGAGAGGAATATGCGTTCTGCCTGCAGTAGCCAAGATAATAGCAAGGATAATATTGGACCGAATTAAAGACCACCTCGAAGACACACTCGACGCCGAACAAGCAGGTTTCCGCACTGGATCTTCCTGTGTGGATCACATCAACACCTTGCGGATCATCATCGAACAGTGCGTTGAATATCGATCACCACTTCACCTGCTGTTCATCGATTTTGAAAAGGCGTTCGACAGTGTCAATAGAGAATTTATTTGGCTTGCTTTGCACAGGAGGGGCATCCCAGATAAATTGATTGCTATTATCAAGGCTACATATGATGGATCCAGGTGTCACGTTTTGCACAAAGGTAGGCTGTCAGAGGAGTTTGAAATCCAAAGTGGAGTTAGGCAAGGCTGTATACTGTCACCAATACTGTTCCTGTTGGTGGTAAGTGACGTACTGCACGCAGCTTTGTCAAATGGAAATGGAGGAATTCAGTGGACTCTGCAATCTCACCTCAAACATCTGGACTACGCGGACGACGTATGCTTACTCTCTCATAGGATCATGGATCTCCATCAAATGACAACAAGGGTGGAGAGAGAAGCAGAAATCGTAGGGCTTAAGATCAACTCGGCAAAAACTAAAAGGATCAGCCTTGGAACTTCCTCATCAATCCAAGTAAATATTTCTGGACAACCCGTAGAGATGGTACAGGATTTCCAATATCTTGGGAGTATTGTCTCTACGGGTGGCGGAACTGAACTGGACGTAAACAGCCGAATCAGAAAAGCAAAGGCTGCGTTCGGAATGCTGTCCAAAATATGGAGAAACAACTCTTTTAGCTTAAAGACCAAGCTACGACTGTTCCGCTCCAATGTTGAATCCGTTCTGCTTTACGGCTGCAGCACTTGGAAAGTCACTGAAACTGTCACTAGAAAGCTGCAAACCTTCGTTAATAGATGTCTACGAAACATCTTGAGGATTTTCTGGCCCAACCGTATCTCCAATGCCGAACTTCATGCGAGAACGGGTCAGGAGCCCATAGACTCCATTATACGAAGAAGAAAGTGGCAGTGGATTGGCCATACGCTTCGAAAAGGCGACCGGTGCATTGCATCTCAAGCAATGCAGTGGAACCCGCTCACACAGGAGGGAAGACAAGTGGGCCGGCCTAGAAGTACATGGCGAAGAACGGTCGAACAGGAATCGGCACGACTGGGGAAAAGTTGGAGAGAGCTGAAATACATTTCAAGAAATCGTACACGATGGCGCGTAGGTGTAGTGGAGGCCCTATGTCCCGTAAGGGAAACATCACGGACGTAATAGGTCCGAGGACCTAAGTAAGTAGTAAGTAAATATAACATACATGAATTTTAAACTTATTTTATAAAAAACAAGAATATAGTGGATGGTTTTTTCCTAAGTTGCATATTTCCAAAGTTATAGAGGAAAATGTCGGAAAAAATGGGGTGATTTTTCCTGCAGCGAGCACAGGTTTTTCGAAGTTGCAAACTTAGCTACAGACTACTCTTACATGTCCTAACAACATATCAAAAATGCAGAACTACATCGCACTTTGCGAATTTATTGTCGAATTGGACTGGGCTATTAATTAGTACTTCAAAAATATGTAATCGTTACATCGATAAACCATGGGGTATCAAAATGCAACCGAAGAAGCTCATTTTCTAACAAAAGCAAGCTGAAAAATCTTTTCTTACTAGTCATTTTGTTATTCCTTTGACTACATGCAACATGGTTAGTAATCTATTTTCAACAGTGGCGATGCACCACCTCTCCTTCTCCTCTACTATTTCTTAACACAAAAGAATGAAATATTAATAAAATAGTAAGAAAATAATAATAATAGTCGTATTTAGTGCTGGTTATGTTCTACAAAATGGCTCATAGCTCCTATATACCCCATGGATGTCGGAGTTGTCTTTTTGATGACGTCATGTGCTTATTACACCTAACTCAGTAGTAAGCATTTCGTTCTAGTCGATTCTGGTTTTTTTGTCCGTACATATTTGGCCATCTCCTTTATTTCTTTTTACAATAATTACATGATCACTTTTAGATGGAAGCACTGATGATTCTGGAGTTTTTATCAACTATACAACAGAACCGTAAGTCAATTCACTTCCAATCCTATATATTAAATGCGTACTAACATACAAATAATTCAACAGAATGAACAAACTTGCTGGCGTTCTGCTACTTGGGACATCAGGAATAATTAAACCTAGATCCATTGAGCACATGGAAACGGCATGTGAAATGAACGAACACAAGACCATACATCCAATAGCTTATAGGACTCACACGCACAGCTTGGGCAAAGTTGTATCCGGTTATCGAGTCCGGACTGACGATCGAGGAGCCCACCAATGGACTCTGTTGGGTAAACGTGACCCACTGACTCCACAGATGTTCTATCCTATCATGAATTCAGAACCTATTATGTATGGTGATCAATTGGCAGCTCGTTGTACCATGGAAAGTAATCGAGACCGATACACACAAATTGGGTAAGAAATTGTGAATTTAAAAATTAAGTAGAGGGCCCATTATTCATCACTGTGAAAACTATATTTTTTTTGCAGAGCAACAAATGAGGATGAGATGTGTAACTTTTATTTGATGTACTACGTGGAGAATGGCGAACCGCTGAACATGAAATACTGCTTTAGTTCTGGACCACCGCAATACTATTGGAAGAATGCTGATGTCGGTCTCACCAATATTCCAGACTATGAAGCTAGTCATTTGTAAATAAATTTCCGCAGCAGCGGTAAATCACCCATTGACCACAATTTAGTAGATTATAAATCAAAATCAAATTAAAAAAAAAATTGTTCAATAAGTATTTACCTTGAGCAAATAGGGATTAATATATTTAAGTATTAGACAGACAAATATAAATATTATAGTATATATGAATAGGTTCTCTACGAGGACATTAGACAAAGAAGAAAATCCAACGACCGACTTTTATAAACTGAATGTTATGAATGTGTTTTAGTTTTGTTTAATTTAAATACAAAGTCTATGGCGTTATAATTGTTTATTATTTTTATCAAATCGCACACATACAGATAATTAATTAAATGTCATAAAATGGTCTTAACAATCCATATAAGTTGTTAATATTATTAGTACCTACATATGTATGACAAAAGATATACCATATTTTATATATATAAAAAATACTGTAAGATACAGCATATCGGTATATATATATTGAACTAAAAGAAAAAGATAAATCTCTATTTATACAGAAAACAATACATACATTTATCAAAAAAATATATATATATATATACAAGTGAAAAAAAAAACAAATTATTTATTAAAACAAAAGAAAAGAATCTTCCTATACTTAATATAAAAAAATACATACATATAAGTACACTTACAAATAGGTATATAAAGAAAAGAACTTAAAAAAAAGAAACACAAAACTAAAATCATACAAAATACATTTTATAATAATGAAAATCAAATAGAAAACATCTTTTACAAGACCTACAATTGATAAAATTTAATAAAACCATATTCAATTATAATACCTAGTGTACAATAAAATAATGTTAAATCTAAATATTATAGCAAATAAATAAATAATAATGGAACGATATCGTGATAAACCAGGAATTTTGTGTTTCACTGTGCTATGCATTCAATTCAATATTTTTAAAATTCAAATATTTTATTTATTAAATCTATCATACCCCTCAAATCAATAAATTGTTAGATCAAATACGAATGCAGCGATGGATTAGTAGTATTCATATAAAAATAGTGCGTATACGCCACCGAGTCAAAATTGAGATCAACGAACGAATGCCGCGTACAAACAAACAAAATATAATATCGCATTAAGACCTGAGTATTTTTTACAACCGAAACCATTTACTAGCCAAATATGTACATTATGTACATAATGTAGATTAAACATTTCAGATAATTTGAGCTCAAAATAAATTATGCTCTCATTTTTTTTGAAAATAAAAAATTGTTTCTATGACAGGTGTCGTTAATTTTTGTATATTCGTTGTATGGCGGGTAACTTTATTTTTGAAGCTGACAAAAAAAAAAAAATTAAACCGTTTCAGTGGTTTAGGCTGCAGGTCGAGGTACAGACAGACAGTACACAGAATTGCGGGACCCACTTCTTCGCGTTCTCTACCATCGTTATGTTAGGTAAAATTAATAACTCGAGTTCGATTTTATTTACGAATCCAATACTTGCCCTATAACTAGTGCTTATAATATCGCAAGTAATAAAATCTATTGTACCTAAATACCTAATTATATTTTTTCAAAGTTAAACGTTAGTTTTATTTTGTTCAAGTTTCAATTTTTAAATAAATTTCGCCTCACAGCTCACACCTAAACGGGAGTTTTTTCTTTTTACTGAACCTACAAACCTAAACTCTCTAGTGTTTTCATTCATCGAATGCCAAACAACCTGTATCTGTTATTATACTGCCTAATTATATTTCTTGTTAAAGTCGAGATCCGGTTTTTTGCAGTAGATTTGTTTACTTCATTCTTTGTCTGGGGCTCTGGGGGTTGGTTGGTAGTAGGTAGTAGCTGACTGGCAACTTGTGTGAGAGATGACGCTTTTGGTTTGTGTTGTGATTTGTAGCTTCACCCCATAGAAGCATTGTATATATAAGTATGTATACAATGATAGAAGCATAATTTCTGCTTGCTCTTTTTCTTTGCACCTTGCACGTTTCATTAATTTGGTTGGTTTCTCTGATGTCAGTTTCTTTCTGATTTCCGTGCATCAATAACATTTCTATTAAAAACTTCTCTATAATTTTATTAATTTTTTACTGAGATCTCCTTTTCCTGAACAGGTCTAATAACAAATAAAGAACACATAAGCAAAGCCAGCACAAAAAACATCTCTGACTTTGTTGCTCTTGGAAAAAGCTTAACTTGTGATAAGGTATGTAGGTAAATTGTAGAAGTAAATAAAACTCATATGTTTAATTGTCATTGTTTTGCGTTATTAGTTTTCGCACATTTGATCAAATATTTCAGTTTATATTCACTTACCTAGTAGAACAGTCACAGTAGTGAAAGAAATCTTATTTTTAATTTAGACAGAAAATGGAAAAGAAAAATGATAACAATTTTAAAATCATATCCTTAACAAGTGAGGATATCCGTTGGCCAACTTCCCTTCAAGGTGATGGATCCGATGCAATGGTTCGTTTAAGATAATTTTTGTTTAAAAAAAAGGAAATATTCCGTTTTGTTCGGGCTATTATTTTTAAAGCACACTGACCCAGACTATTCATGCGTTTATGTGACTTTGCAATTGAAGAACGGCACTAAAGGACACGGTCTTACTTTTACACTAGGTACCTTGTGACATTTTTAATTTGTACAAGCAAGTTGATTAGAATTTTGATTTTACAGGCCGTGGAACTGAAGTAGTAAAGTCAGCTGTAGAAGCAATGAAGCATTTGGTTGTGGATCTTAATTGTTGGAGCATTTTTGATAATTTTGGAATGTTTTGGAGAACTTTGACAAGTGAATCTCAATTGAGATGGGTAAGGGAGGGATTCAAAGCTTAACAAAAAAATACTCAATGCTCACCTATTTGAATCTTAGATTGGTCCTGAGAAAGGTGTTACACACTTGGCTGTTGCTGCGATTATAAATGGTTTATGGGACTTGTGGGCGAGGCTGGAAGGTAAGCCTGTCTGGCAGCTTTTAGTAGATATGGAACCTGAGGTAAGTTGTGTTAAGAATTTAGCTGTGATACTTGTTTGTTTTGACAGACAGACAAAAATCTTATTGTGATCAAAAACAAACAAATGCGTTTATTTTTGTTTTGATTGCATTAAGATGAATTTAATTTATTGTTTAAAAATAAAATAATCTTATCTGCAATTGACCAAATAAATTTAAAACAAAAAGCGAAAGAGATACATAGTATATATGGTATCATTTCAGCTTCGGTTCGGCTTAATAGAAGTTGTATTAACTTCTAGTAAGTCGAACCGAAGCTGAAATGTTAGTGAGGATGTATATACAATATGAATACCTACACATACAATAGGCATTATATGAGTTGGTATGCACCGTATGTACATACACACATAGGTATTTATAAAAGTAAGTTTTGATTTGCTCGTTTCGTGATAACGTTGTTTACGTTAACAAACAGAAGTACCTCAATTCAAGCGCTATGTCGCTATTAAGAGAGTTGCCAAAAAATATTACTTGGGAGTTAAAATGCAAACTAATTATTGCTTTGTTCAGAAGTTTAAAAATTTTCAAAATTTTTCTTGAATTATCTCTCGGCATTCCAGCTCTGCTAATGTATGGACATACAAATAAAATTAAGAACATCATCTAGTCCATCAGTTGAATAGGGACTTCATTCTTACCTAGTAGAACGCATTCAATTCAAAGCCGTTTGCTGAAATGAAACATAAATATTTATGTTAAACTTAGACCCGTTTGCTGATACGAAACATATTTGTTTGAGTCTACTACATAAACGCTTATGTTCTACATTTTTTAATTTTCATTTCAGCGAATAGGCCTCATAATTGGAACTGCTAGTTTGTAATCTTTGCATAATTTCTTAGGGCCGGTCCGCTCACAACTATTTAACCAATCACCCTTATTATTGTTGTCGTTTCACTAAAACGACACGTCCTTGGAGGTGGCAATTGATGTTTAATTAAAACCAATTTCATCATAATGATGAGATGGTTGAAGATTGGAGAGAATGTCGAAGATTTGGGTTTATTAAAACACCAACTGTCGACTCTAGAGCCTTGTCGTTTTACTGTCGTTTTAGTGAAACGACAATCGTGATAGGGGTGAATGATAATTGCAACTGGTAAATCATCAATTATGTGTGTTGTTTTTAATTTTAATCAAAGAATAGATACATAATCTAAGTTGAATAATTGGAATCCCTAATCATCTGATCACAAATAATAGAGTTACTATGAACTATAGTAGGAACTATAGCATCTGTGATTTGATTTTTATTTGAGCCATTTAATCAGAATCTGTAAAAATTAAATTATAGATTTCACCTGCGGACCTCAATCATAATGAAAACATTCGGCCCTAGCTAGGTTAGGTATCTGTCGGAACGGAAAATTCTCCGATTTCATCTGAATCGGAGGTTTTTTGCTTCGAGGTATTCTTCCGAAAAGCTGTTCGGAACTTTTTTTCCGACTTTCTTTCATGCATCCCGTCGTTCTGCGTTGGCATGCGATGTAATGCGTTTTTAAGTGCAAATTTTGCAGTTTTATGTCGTTTTCGATTGGATTTCGGAACAGTACTACTCCTTTTTGATTCTAATCGAATTATTTTCTTTTGATCCGAGACTAAATTGAGATATATTTATGTGTGTGTGTTTAAATTGTGTGACGTTTATGTATATTTTGCATGTTCAGTCGAGTAAAATTAATTTGACAAATAATCCGATGAAAGTGTTTATATGTGTATGTGTGTGTTCCGGGTCTACTCCTTTATTAATTCCGGAACAGAAAAATACTCCGAAAACATTACTCGGAACAGCCAATCGAATTATTTTGGAGTAAGCGGAGTCAAAAAGGTGTAACTCCGAACCTCCAACCGAAAACGACATTAATAAAATGTTGTTCCGAAATCCTCCGACAGAAATTGTTCGCGGAATTTGTTTCCGATTTTCAATAAATTGTAAAAAAAAATGTAAGAAATACAAAAAATATTACAGAAAGTAATTTTTTGTACTCATTGCTTGAATTTACGTTTCCAGGACAATGGTGAACGAATAAACAAGCACCAAACAATACGAGCTCTCACAAACCTCATGCAAGAGAAGCCCGATCCGATATGGGAATATACTACATCAAAATGTCAACAGAAGAGGTTGGTGCATTTTGGGAATAAGTAACTGACCAGCTCACCAAATTACAACCACAGCAAAGAGATGCTAGAGTTGTTGAAAAAAAAGGTGTTCATGCGAACAAAATTAAGTTAAACATTTGTGTTATGTTTTTATGTGAATTTTGTTGATTATTTGTGTGGATATTTTTTAAAACTAGACCATCCATACTTTCGTGTTTTTCTTTATTTTAGTTCAAGGATTTATCTTTTATTTTTCAATTCTTTTTGACAACTGGGTATATTGCATGGACATCTGTTTGAACATAGAGATTGTTATTTCGAAAAATTATATCGATATTTACCGATTCGATATACCACATTTTTTTTTTCTAGTTAACGGCAGCGCATAAATTTCGCTCATATTGGCTTACTTTCTTGCTATGTAGGTACTATGAAAATCATCCTTTCTCAGCGAAATATCATAATTTAAAGTACCTTTCTTGTTTTATATACATAAATATCAGAAGAAAATAGATTTTTTGATATATCGATGTATTTTTGTAACTATTAGAATCTAAAATCGGTCGCAAGTCAAATCAATGCGTCGACGCATTTGGTGTTTTTCCGAATCGGACACCTCGAATGTAATTTGAACCTCCGACAGAGTATGTACCGCTCCGACGGATACCTCGCTAGGACAGATTAAACTAGAAAAGAAAGTACTAATGACCTAGTACTGCATATTATTTATGTTTTTCTTTAACAAACAAAAAATAAACTGTTGAAATGTGTTGATGAGTTATTTTATTGACGGCCATATAAAGAGATATGTTTAATCAATCATCTTAATATTATATTTCAACATTTTTTTTTAAATTTATAATAAAAGTGTATTCTATTTAAATTATAAATGAGCTGCACACAAAAAGAAAACAAATCTCGGTTGAAAATATTAATTTAATGTTTTACATTTTAACAAATTATATTTTATTTCTTTTTAAATTTATAATCACTGTAAAAATCGCATATCATTTGATTTGAAAAATAATGATTCCATTTTTGATTTTTTTTTTTAATAACAAACTTGTTTAACTAGCATGGTTTGTAAAGTTATAAAGTATTCTAAAAAGAGAGAATTTGGTGACTTATGTACATATATTTTTATTCGATGCGTAGATTTTTAAAGACTTTGAATTTTATAAGTTAGATTATCAAAAAAAAAAAATAACAAGATTATTTTGAGCGAATAAAATATTAAAATGTTTGAAACCACAACTTCATTAGAATTTTAAATATTTTTACAAACAACGATTACAGTCTGACCATAACCATCCTTGTTAAGGAAACTTAACAAGCCGAGGAAAGTTGTTTAAATGTCCAAAATATTTTCTCTATTTTTAAATGAACTGGAATATTCTTTTGTAATTAGACCGATGTATATTTTTGTGGTGCAAAAGAGGTAACCTAAATTTAGAAAACTCAATTCCAGTTATGAATAACTTCCACGAAACTACTAAAGTTTTAGAGAAAGCTACTTAAGGTGTATTTATATAGGAGCTTCAATAACGAATGTGACCAGCGATTGTTCTTATTTACACAACAAAAAGAACCCAAAGCGTTTACTATTGTCATTTTTAAAGAAGTACAAATTCAGAAGATGTCGTCAATTTAGTCAAAGAAAACATTCGATAGTCAAATTTGAACTTGGATAAAATGAGTTTAATTGAATATCAACTTAGAACTTTTTTTTCTCTCAACTTCAACATATTTCTCAGCTAAAAAAATTTCAAAACCGTTTTCCATTTCAGATGTGCGTTTGTTAATCTCTTAACTCTTTCTTATTACATTAGAACTAAATACCTACACAAGTCTGGAAAGAACATGAAAAAATCTTAGATAATTCTTAAAAATATACAACTATATTATTATAATTTTTTTTGAAAACAAAAACAAGAAACAAAAATACAAAAAACATTTTCTTAGAAAAAAAAGAGTTAATTTAAGTAAAAGGCTCAACTAGAGCTGTTAAATTGTTTTCATGTAAACGATTGACGATGAATTTTCCGTTGCTGTACTTGCTTCAATTATCTTCTTCGTCCAGTTCATCATCTTCATCGTCATCGTCCTCTTCATCATTAACACCATTTACCACACCAGCAAAGTCCTTCGAACACTGCGTCATCGACGAGTTATTTGCATTCGATGGATGAAGGCACATCGGTCCCGATGCTGATTTCGGGAATCGACTGAGGTAGCGTTGTAGACGTAGAAACTTAATAGAAACCAAACGTTTATCAAACCACCAACCATTGATTTCATTGTGCACTATGCCAGCATCATGCTCGGTGGCACAGCGGACGTAGACACAACAACTCTGCTTATCCAGCTGGATGTCATAGATTTTGCATTTTGGTCCGACCTTCTCCAGAATTGCATCCTGAATGATGGTCTTCAAGTTCGGATTGTTAGCTTCGAGCGGTTCAAACATTTGGCGGATTTTTAGGCAATTTGTGGGCGGGTTCGCAATTTTGTTTGACTTGTCAAACGCCGGGCTGTGCCACTGCTTGAGGGTATTTGTGGTACGAGCTAGCATGTCGGCGGAGACATTAGCGATCCACTTCATTGTTTTGCATTCTTCGCCATTGCGCAGCGCCAAGTCAAATTGAATTCGACTGTCGTTGAGTTCAAGGTTTTGTATGGCCTCATTCCAGGCAGATTGCATCTGTTTTCGTTTGTGTAAAGGAATCAGTTTATCACGCAAATGATTAACCACCACATCTGGCTGGTTTGAGTCGGGACTGATTGCCTTACGCATGAGCTCGGCGATTATTTCGTTTGTGTAATATTCAATAGCGTCGGCTCGCGTCTTGCGCCGACTCTGGATAAAGCGGTAGCTGATGTGGATCGCAAGAACTGCAACGGCAAGTAGAGTTGCTGATCCTATGATGACAAAAAATTGCTGGATTTTGTTAGAGATTGTGCAGGTCAATGGGAGACGAGGGTTTTCGATGGCAAAAACGTTGCCCTGAGTTGGTCGCATTTTGACAACTTCATGGAAGGCTATGATTTCTTTGGAAGTAGGTGCAACATGTCTAATTTTCCATTGCGGATTCTTCTCAATAAGGTATTCAGCATTATGAAGATCTTTTAGGGTCTTACGAACATCGGTAGTCAATCCGAGTTTGTGTAGGTGTTTGACAAAATCTCTAGCGCTTATAGTTGGCTCTTGTGTGGCATCTTTGCAAAAATGCAACTCAGCTCTTCTCTGCAGTTCGGGCATGAGATACTTTAACATAAGAACCGCAGCTGGGAGTTGATCTTTCTCAACGCACGAATACCCTGCTGTTGCTATAGCTGAATCAGCATGATGCGGATTACAGATAGTAAATTCAGTATTCTTCTCATTGATGGTGCTTATCAGGTCTGGACTGATCGTCATGTAGAAAAATGCGACAAAAAAGAAAAACAGGAGCAAAATACTGACAAGAGCGCATGGAATGAAAGTCTGCTTGAAGCCGTACTGTTCGTCAAGACGCGCTACCAACTGTGCAAATGCTGTACTGGGTGATATGTTGTTATCTGATCGCTCTGACTGTTGGTAAACGATATCAGATGGGTCGACCGATGGGGTTGTGTGAATCTGGCGAAGTGGTTGTTTCGTAACACCAGTGCTGCTGCGCTTTTGAAGAATACTATCTCTGATAGTTTCTCCACGGAGTTTCAGCAATCGTTTAGTGAAGTCACCACCATAGCCGAGGTCATTATTAGTGCCCTGGCCGTTGCAGTTGTTGTTGGGTGATCCTGACACGTAAGAGGTTACGGCATTGATCGGATACAAAGACGATGTGTTCCATGAACAGTTGAGACTTCTGTCTAAAGTAAGGTTACTTGGCGTCGTCGTCACATACGGACTCGTGTATGCCCATGTGCTGGCCGGAGGTGTATTATTATACTGTTTTGGACTATAAGCCAAATAATCAGAGTCCTCTTCGCTTTCCGATGCCAAAATTGGTGGTGGGACGTAGATTTTTGGAGATGTCTTCTGCTTTGGCGATGAACTATACCGGCTACTGGGACTTGAATATCCTGTGGATTTGTTTGCAGTGTAAGGTGCTGGTTGTGTCGGTGATGTTAAGTTAGCCGCAGAGCGTCTGGTAAGGACAATAGGTGATGATGGTGGTGGCATTTTGTTGGGTGTTGTTTTAGATAGTGATGATGATGTGGTGCGAAAATTTGACATAACCGATGAACGTCCTCTTATTGTTGATGACGATATTGGACTTTGTTCAGATTCTTCGTCGGACGAGTAACGAGTCACGTAGTTGGTTTGACGTTTTAATTTTGCTTTCTCATTAGTCAAATGATTGCGAAGTTTTTTTATAAGGATTTTCCTTGTTGTCTCAGTGACAGGCATATTTGGAAAGCCATATTGTAGAAGACGATGACGCAGTTCGCTGTCCGACAGTTTGTCTAGATCTTCCATTTTGTTGTTCATGGTGTCTAGAAATATAATAAAATAAGAAAATAATGTATTTTGTGTATTTCAATTGCACATGTTTATATATAAGACTGGGACTGGAAATGTTTTATTTTGCTTGACGCACCTCCTTAATATATTTCACATTAATCCAAAAATTAGTGGACAAGTTAAGCCTTTTATATTAACTTTTAACCGGCCATGAATGAAACAATTAAAATAAGAAATAACTTTGTATGTATACTTTCATAAATGATGTATTTAAACAGAAACATATTTGTAGAGGATATGTCTAAAGTAATCTCATATGTTTTAACTAAACTGCATTGCCAAGTCTTTTAAAGGAAAAAGCAATACTATAAAGTAATTATTAGTTTCTAGCAGGCATACATTTCTTCCTCTTCTGTCCTATTTTAAATACTAAAAGTTGTAGAGGATATGTCTAAAGTAATCTCATATGTTTTAACTAAACTGCATTGCCAAGTCTTTTAAAGGAAAAAGCAATACTATCAAGTAATTATTAGTTTCTAGCAGACATACATTTATTCCTCTTCTATCCTATTTTAAATACTAAAAGTCTGAAAATTGGCAATACTAGACTTTTTTTTTAAATTGTGCACGCACTTAAGGAATTCCGAATTTAGTTAACATGTTTACACACAGTGTGAGTTAGAAAACTGAACTGAAGGATTTAAGAGCAGATACCGATGCACGTTGGTTTTCAACTTCTGAATATTAAAATGTCAGGCCCCAGATCGCGCAAGACTAAAACGATTGTTCTATTGAACGATCGTTATTTTGACTATTGCTCTCTCTATATTTTCCTATATGTGTGTATACAGACAGCTATCGTCAAGACGACGATCGTTCAATCGAACAATCGTTTTAGTCTTTTCCGGTACTTCGGAAACAGGTTTGTTGGAGAACTGGACGACCTAGCGCAGGTCTCAATGGCAAATATGAGAAAATTTATAGAAAAAACAGGCAGGTTCTCAAATGAACCAGTCTATTTGAACCATTAGTTAGGAACACCTCTGTTTTTATCTATAAGGGGATCACAATGGACCAATATGCCCCCGTGTACGCAACTGCCTAGGTGCACACCCCTCCTAACCTAACCTAGCTTTTAAAATGGACTGAACACATTTGGAATTTGAAGGAGTTCCTACTTTACCTTTTCGGACTACTATTTATAGGAACTCATACGCCATTGTATCTCACAGGTTGTTCAACAAACTCCCTGAGAATATATGAAGCATTAGAAATAACTCAATGGCCCTAAGTAAAATACGAATTTTAAGTCGGATCTAGTTAAGATTCGATTTTTTTATATGGGTTCAACTCGACCTTAGGACTACTCTTTATAGGAACTCATACGCCATTGTGTCTCACAGGTTGTTCAACAAACTCCCTGAGAATATATGAAGCATTAGAAATAACTCAATGGCCCTAAGTAAAACCGGTTTTTAAGTCGGATCTAGTTAAAATTCGATTTTTTTTATATGGGTTCAACTCGACCTTAGGCTAAATTCGACTCAAAATTCGTTTATTACTTAGGGTCAACGTGTTTTAAATGTATTAAATCGTGACTCCTTCAATGTAAAATTTTTGAAATCGAAACTGTGCTAAACTACATTGTCTGATTCAATTTTATTGCACTTTCATTTTTATCTTATTGTTTTGTCCCTTTTTTATTCTTTATTATCTATCTCCCTTTGCTTTACTATGGTAATGTAAAATAAATGTAAACTCTTTTTTATTCTCAAAAAAAAAATATTTTCGTAATTGTATTTGTTTCTTTAAATAGTATATGTAGGTGCATTCACGTATGGACAAATCGTACTCAAATTTTGATTTCATTATGGAAACATTTATAGATTCCCACATTTAAAGTAAATCTTATGTACTGTAACTGTTGCAGAAATCATTCATCTTCGAAGCTCATTCAAAAATAAATTATTCACTTTATTGGTTATGACATAAATCAAAAATAAAAAAACGTCATGTATGGACGGGGCAAAATCTAGCAAGTAATGGTGGTGAGTGAATGTAGGCCTATACCTAAGCTACATACGTCATGAAATAATTAAAAATTAAATAAAACATGTAGTTTGGTTTTTTTTTCAATTTTTTGTTTACGTTTTACGCACGGACAAAAACGTCACGTGCGATAAAATGAATAAAAAATCTATAAGAAATAACAGTTTTTTTCTTGGAAATCCACATTCTTCTTGCATTACATAATTTTGCCCTCCGATTCCATGAAATGGAAAAGCTACCGCTTTAACATTATCCACTTTAAATATTCTCTCGGAATGTACCTGTACTTTGTTTATCATTGGTATACACAATTTTGTGATCTACAATTTGTACCTAGACTACTTTTCGATAACAATTACCGTTCAAAAGTTATTTGCGAAAAACTGGTTTCTTCGACACTTGACCCTGAGTAACAAGTCGTGCTCACTTTATACCATTGATTCGTTATGGTCAGGGGAAGGGCCGTTCAAAATTTAAGCGTAATCGGAATTTTTTTTGGGGAAGTAGGTATCTATTTTGACTGGATGGGTGCAAAAGTTTACGCAATATACCATTCGGGCCAAAAGATTTGTGAGTATCAAGATCTTTCAGAATTCTAGCACTGGACGTATTCGAAAGAAGATTTGTCACATAAAATCGTATACGCTCTCGTACAGCAGGCATCTAATGACCGTCGTTTAAAATTGTTGTTCAACTAAATATCTAGCAAGTAGCCCGTGGAGTAATGATAGTAAATTAGATTATCACGTTGGTGGTTCTATTCTCAGTAATGCAAAAGAGCTTCTCGTCTTAGCTGTTTGGATTAATTGTAGGTTGATTCCATTCCTAATGGCACACGCATACATGACTTGTTGAGAGTTTTAACTCTATATTTTTGCTCTATATTCTTAAAAAAATAATTCAAGCTTCTTTCTTTTTGAATGTGCGCAATTTCGCGAGCAGTTATTGTAGTATATCTGAGTAACCGCTTTATTGTGGATCGGTACTCTATACCTAGGTTTCATTCATTGGGAAAACTTTCATCTTATCAAATATTTTAGAAAAGCATATCTCCGCTGCTTTGAACAATTTGGGGCGACTTTCCATTAGGGGCGCCCGCCTAGAATTTAGATTTTTTTTTACAGTGAGCTAGGGGTCTCTTTAGAATAGCTTTAAAATATTACGGTGAGGAAACACCCCTAAATATGACAAAAAAATATTTTAATTTTTCGATTTTGGCATTTTTTTTCACACTAGTAGGTACTCAAGTTTCCATTAATATAACACACATTTTCACACAATACTTTTTTTGGTACATTAACTAATTCAATTTAACAATTTTAATATCAGCAAGTTTTTACTTCAATTTTTAATAAACATTTAAAGTTAGAAAATTTCATTCAATATGCATGAAATCTGCACAAATCAATACAATTAATTTGACAGTTCTACTACTCAAAACTTTGCTATGGTAAGTGTTGTGTGTTGTGTGGATTTTATTTGGATTTTTTGTTGGGAAATTTTTTGCTAATTCAGATGTTTTTTCGATTAAAAGTACTTTATGGGTGGCCCGCTTCGCGGGTTCAAGAATTTTAACTCTCTTTTCGGGTCCTCTGTCCCGCTCACGCGACTCCGTCGCTCCGCTTAGGGTATACTCAGTCGTCTGGCAGGCGCCTAAGTTGTCAGTCGATCTGCAATCAAAGTTTTTTGTACTAAACAGCACCTTGGGTGGCCCGCTTCGAGGGTTTAGGGATTTTAACTCCCTTTTCGGGTCCTATGTCCCGCCCACGCGACTCCGTCGCTCCGCTTAGGGTATGCTCATTCGTCTGGCAGGCGCCTATGTTGTCAGTCGATCGCAATCAAAATTTTTGTACTAAACAGTACTTTGGGTAGCCCGCTTCGCGGGTTCAAGGATTTTAACTCCCTTTTCGGGTCCTCTGTCCCGCTCACGCGACTCCTTCGCTCCGCTTAGGGTATGCTCAGTCGTCTGGCAGGTGCCTATGTTGTCAGTTGTTATGTTATCAAATTATGTTATCAATCAATTGTTAAAATTTAATTTTGAAACTTTAGTTTAGTAATCCTTAAAAAGTCCCAAAAAAATCCTTAACAAAAACCACATATCACAACACTAACTATAGCAAAGAAGCATGTACCATGTATTTGTGTATGTTAAAGAACTGTCAAATCAAACAAACGCAGTAAATTACATTAAATTTGTATGAAAACTGAAAACTTTATAAATTAATTAAAAATATAAATAAAAGTTTCCTCGCTTTAAAATTATGATATTTATTATTTTTAATCATAAATTTATCGAATAAAATTATCCGCGTGTGAAAATTCGTGCGCCCTTCAAGGAAAGTTCAGCCAACAATTTTGTTACAATCACTTTTTCTTCTTTTTTGTTGGTCATAATTTTGAATTTTGGAATACATCATCTAGGATGATACTATAATGCTTTGATGACCCTGATGCAGATTGCAACCACATCCATGCTTTGATGATGAAAGCCCAAGACTTAATTCCTAAGTATTCTCTTATCACAAAACCACATACAAAAGGCCGCTGAACCCGCTCCCCGTTATGGAGTCATCTATTTATTCTTTTTCAAATTTCTGTCACAATTTTGAGTTTTAAGATTGAAATTGAAATGACGAATTATCATTCAATCTATATATGTATATAAAAGAGAAATGCCGTCCGTGTGTGCGCCCATAACTCGAGAACGGATCGTTCGATTTTTACAATTTTAGGCTTGATGAATTCGTATTGACCCAAGGAAGGACATAGGACACTGAAGAAAAATCCCGAAAATTTTTTCAGAAAAATTGGAAATCAGAGATCATCCTCTTTTTAATGCATATCTCGAGAACGGTGTCTTCGATTTTCACCATTAAGGGCTTGATGGATTCGTATTGGCTCAAGAAAAGACATAGGACATAGAGAAAAATCCCGGATAAATTCCAGGAAAATTGGAAAACAGGGAATATCCAGTTTTTAATGCATAACTCGAGAACGGTTACTTCGGTTTTTACGATTTAGGGCTTGATAAATTCGTATTAGTTCAAGGAAGGGCATAGGACACTGGAGGAAAATCATGGAAAAATTCCATGAAAATTGGAAAATCCGGGAACATCCGGTTTTTAGTGCATAACTCGAGAACGGTTACTTTGATTTTGACGATTTAGGGCTTGATTAATTCGTATTGGCCCAGGAAGGGCCTGAGAGCATCGGCTTTATTGCAATACGTGCAGAAATTGAAAACAAACATGCGAGTCGCGAGTCAAAATGACCAGTTCGCTGCAGATTTCTCCAGTCAATTTATTGGCGATGGGCAATGGCGTGATACCACCGGCCTTATTGAATTTCTACCGAATTTTTGCTACATTACAAGGCCGGAAGAGATCATTTGAATTTCATCATTCAAAATCAAATTGTCGGTGAGATTATTTATTCAAATCCGTGGACCCCGTGATGGATGAAAACGAAACCACCAACTATCCCACGTAATTTTTGAATTCTTTGGATGTTCCGGGCTTTTCACCACACAATTTAAAATTGAAAGTCAATGCGATGATTTTGTAGCATAAATATCGAATTGCTGTTTCCCACATGGTCAACTGGATGTAGCATGCCCATGTTTCGGAAAACCTACTGTATCATTAACATTTTTTGTTTATCTATTTTAGCATATTTTTAATATTTATTTTGAATTATTTATTATTACTATTGGATGGATTGACAGTCACGTTTCCTTTATTTTGGCTGTTTTCTGTAAAAATAAAAACGACATATTGAGATATTTGACTTTAAAAGGATGTGATCTCAGTCCTCGCACCTTTATCAGTTTGATTCTCTTTCTGCTGAGTTCATGCGCGAATTTGGTTGCGAAAAAAAAGAAAGTCGATCATTTCAATTGACCGAATTACATGAAACATCATTGTATATCATGTTCAGAATTATTATTTTCTTTACATAAATGAATTAAGGCGGAACGAAGTTCGCCGGGTCAGCTAGTTCAATATAAAATAAGCTAAAAACGAAATAATTGATATTGACCACCAATTAGCAATTGGCTGATTCTCCACTGAAAACTCCTTTTCGTGGCCCCGACCAAAAATGGTTCAACAAATTAAAAAAACTTATTTATTTTGAAGTCAATAACAGCGCAAGCAACTGGGCCACTTCTAAATTTTAAATATTTGCAGATATGTTATAAAAAAATAATTGTTTTTATGGTCCAAATGTCATTTCCGTTGCGTGTCTCCTCCTTGTTTCAGCGCGGAAAATGGATTTTTTGATTGTTTTTAAATGCATACATTTTAATTTGACTGAGTTTCAGTATTAAGAATATGTAGTTAAATACAACTAAAAACCTAAAAATTAAGTTTATTTATTGAAACAATTAACTAACAATCTTTCAAACATGTGCCTCCATGTATTTGCATAATTTCCGTAAAAAAAATGTTAAATGTTTATAAATTCAAATTAACGGCCGTCAGTTTATATGATTTAGACTAAATAAAGAAACTCATTCATGCTTTCTTTGAAATATATTCAATTAAATGAGTGGGACATCAGTTTCGTGTGTTATTTTAAAGTAAGTGGTTGTATTCGTCACGTGTTTCATCAATTTCGTCATTTCCGTAGTAGCATATAATTTTAGTAGGTGATAGTAAAACACAAAATATTTTGTAACAGTCTTGTGAGGTTATGTTGCATTTAGTTATACAAAACTTAAAAAAAAATATACTTTCTATTCTTCTTGTCTAAAAAGCTAAAAAGCGTCGATTTTTGTCATTTCTGTCGCCTTTATTACGGTTACGGCGATGAGAAAATGGTTAAGGCAATGACTTTAGATGTGATTTTTCTTAAAAAAATCGTGAATTTATTGCAAATCATTAAAATTTTTGTGCATTCATTTATAACCCCTAAAAGGCAATTGCAGTGCGTAAATCTGAGATAGGTGGGGAAGCGAAAACGTAACAAATTATTTATCTTTACTAGTTAAATGTCATTTCCGTACCACACAATCATTTCCGTAAATCGATTTAATTTAGATTTTAATAATTTTAAATAAATTCCTGTAATACCGTAAGTCTTTTAAATGCACCCTAAATCACACGGCCCTTATTACAAGGAACATTTTAAAAGGAAAATTTTTGTACTCGTACATTATCATTTCCGTATCGAAGGCGCCATTTCCGTATCAAGCCCAAATTCTTAAAAACGCTAAAAATCAAGTGCCCGCACTTTAAATCATTAATTATTCCATAATTTATAACAACACTTGAATGTACATAATTTTTTCTTAAAGTAAGGTAGGGGACAGTTTTAAAAAGAAGCTTTTAACAGAGAATCACCCAATTGGATTTTAAATCTTTTAAGTTGATCAAAGTTTCAGTAAATTTAAATCGTATAAACTCTATTTACTTACCAAATTGTTATAAAAGTTTGTAATTCTGTCAAAAAATCCACGATATAATTGCATTTGTTAAAAAGTATTCGGCTGGTAAAAATTTGCCTTCAGGTATTTTAGTATTTGTTGGCAACCCTAGCTCGACATTCGACCTTAAGCAGCAACAATGCGGCACAGGAATGCCTTTTTAGCGGTGACGGCGATTTTTGAGTTTGAGTTGTTTATGAATGCGTACACCACCTTGAGTTCTTGAATTGCTTCACCATGCAGCACAGACACACATCTAAGCGGCGATTATTAACAAATAAAAAAACAAAACTGATGTGATGATCTCGTGTATTAGTTGCCGCTGAGAACTTCTGGTATAGTTTAATTAATAAGCAGCAGAATTACAAAGCAAACTAGCGGCAATTCTTTTGAATTTATTTAATATTTTTTTGTTGTTCTTTTTTTTTGTTTTTGTTCACGTTTCTCTAGCTGCTGTTAACCTCGGCAAGCTTAATAAAGCAGAGAAAAAAAATATTTTCGGATTTGTTTTGCGCTATTTTTAAAATCTGCGTCACGCTCGTTTCAAATTTTTTTTTTCTAGAGCTCGTTATCCAAGAACAAGACAGAATCTTGTTTGCTTTTAACTTTGTAGTTCAAAATTATAAGTTTATAGTTATTTTTTACAATATTTTAATAATCTATAACGAAACACTCGGAAATTTTACAAAGGCAGCTGGAGAATTAAAGAATTAATTGGTAAAACAAAGATTCTCCCTTTTTGTCTAGTGATACACTCAGTATTGCGTTGCGGTTTTGCAATCGGTTTTAAAACACATATTAGATTAGATTTACAATAAGAATTAACACAAAAACAAATGTAAATTGTTTTTAATTACGATTTTCTGTGGAATTTTCGGTTATTTTGCAACAACCATGCGAGAAAGTTGAATAGAAAAATAAAATATTTGTCTGTCGCGACACCCTTCACAAAAACGACGAAGAGAGAAATTGAATTTCAAAACGTCAAAAATCACAGCGGGAAAAATGACAGTTTAATTTTAGCGAGCAACTAGTAATACCTGAGTAAACTCGTTGCTTTTGAATATATTTTTATTCACAATGGATAATTTAATATTTTTTGAATTGTTTTTACTTGAGCAAAATGATGAATGTTTATTGGTGTGTATTTTTGTAAGCCCGAATAAATTGAACAAACAAAAAAACGACGTTGGAGCTTAACTTCAGCCCCAAGGAGCTTACTTGCTGTTGTGTTTAGCATGTTTATTATGTTGTTCTTAAATTGTTTTTTTCATACAAGCCCCTGCGGGCTTGCCCAACGGCTCAATTGGCAATATTTGAGAAAATAAATTGCCACTTGCATTTACCGAGTGGCTCCATTCGAGACAATATTCGAGGAATAAAGGCTCTCCCAAACCAACGTGGAATATTCGCTATGCAGGGCGAATCATTCATAATGGTAACAAAAATGACAAATAAACCATGACACTGTTTATACCCGTGACACATTGGTGGTACGGATACTATGGTGTTCGCTTATACCACTACCCCAATATTAATAAACGAAGCTATCTTTAACTCGTAGATTAGGAGTAGGATTTCTGCCACTTATGACCTAGCTAAACCACCAAGGAAGGTATATTTATTTGTCATAGTTAATCCTTCGCTAAACTACCTTCCTTGGTGGTTTAGCTAGCTCGTAAGTGGCAGAAATCTTACTCCTAATCCGCGAGTTAAAGATAATTCGCCGCTGGCTTCGTTTATTAATATGAGGGCTAGTGTCCCAACTAACATTTCAGCTTCGGTTCGGCTTAATAGAATTGGCTTTTGAAGTTCCATAAGACATTTGTAAAGTTTACTTAAGCATAAAAAGGAGAATGTTATACAAGCTAATATAGCTTGTATACGTGATTTCGGAAAATCTTCTTATAAACTTATTCGCAGATCTTTTAAAAGTAGCAGATTGTATAAAAGCCTAAGGCAGCCGATACGAAGTTTTACCGAACGATATTGGAAATTTTAATGACACTTCAACTTGACAGACAGCTTCGGACATGGTTGTATAAAAGTAAAATACAAGTCTTATAGAAGGTGAACAAAAATAAATAAAAAAGAAATTTAAATTTTTATTTTTATTTTTTAATGTGATTTTTACTGCATTTTATCTGATATCAAGTATCAAATTCAATCATTTATTAATTATAGTATATTGGAAACAATTATAAAACATAAATTATATTTATTATATATCACTCTAACCACTCAGCCATCTTAGATATAATTTGCAAGATGCAAAAACTTAATCAGCCTTTTCCTTTTTTAAAACTTTAAATTTTCCTTTAAATAAATTCGAGCTGCTTCTTTAAAAATTTTCACACATGAACATGAAATGTAAACAATTCATTTAGAAGTTCCCTTGTCCCATTTTAATTTCAATAGTCTTAAATTAATTTCAATAATCTTAAAATAAACTAAATAATAATGCATATTTTTAATAATTTCAAGCCGACAAAATACACGGCAAATACAATTAATCCACATGATAGCGACCAACGACCGACGAATGAATGAACAAATGGGATATAAAACATTAATAAACCTAAATTCTTTACAAAATCTAAACAAAATGGAATAAATATAATTAAGGATTATTTTAAGATACTAATGTTTTCATTTTAATTGCTTAAACAAGAGAACTTTAAGAAAACAATTCGTTAAGACCAATTAATTTTCTCAAACTTCTCATATTTAAGCAAATAAAAATTCTGATTTTATAATTTTAAAATTAGTCTTAAATCGAATTCTACCATATTTAGTCCTAAACGGCTCTCCCATAAGAAATGCAAAACATTCGGTGCAGTAGAGAAACATTCGCCAGTCAAAATTTATTTTCAGGGCGATAATTAAGAGTGCCTCCAATAACGTGATGGAGAAACAATGACTTGTCAAAAACATTGTGATATGGTGATAAATGGCCTTATTACAAATGGCCTTATTACATATTACAAATGGCCTTATTATTATGGATTACAACAACACAAACCAATCCGGATTGCTTCGAATTGGTTAGTCGACGAAGCCAATAAGAGTGTCCACACCATCGCTAACGGCAGTTTGTTGATGTTATTTAGCATTGATGGGCATTTTGTTTCTGTTTAAAAAATCTTCAAAACTTTGTGTTTTTTATTTAATTTAATGATTTTTAACTAACATATTTCGAGATTCGCGTTTGAGGTTTATTTTTCAATTTCAATCTAATTTTCAGGTTCTTGTGTCAACGATAGATTTTCGTTATATTAGCGATGTTTTAACTCCAGAAGATGCAATACATCTACTCAAACAAAGCTCCGAAACAAAAATCGAAAGAAAATATGAACTTTTAAAGAAGGGATATCCAGCTTATACGACTCAAGTTGGTTGGATGGGATATAGCGATGAAAAAATCAAAGGGCTTTGCAAAGATTATCTGTCCAAAGGATATACTGCTTTTAAATTGAAAGTTGGAAGGGACTTTGAAAGTGATGTCCGGCGATGCAAAATTGTTCGCGAATCCATTGGTTGGGATAATCAGCTCGTAAGTAAAAATCAAACATCTCGTGCTTCAATTTGTATCAAAAGTTGTATCCACATCATATTCTCATCAGATGATCGACGCCAATCAGATATGGGATGTGAATGAAGCTATTGAATGGGTAATTCGTCTTGCTGAATACAAACCCCTTTGGATCGAAGAGCCGACTTCACCAGATGATATTCTAGGTCATGCTGCTATATCTAGAGCCTTGAAGTAAGGACTCTAAATATTAATATAACACAAATTTTGTATGATAACGATTTTTTTTTAAAGACCCTTCAATATTGGCGTTGCAACTGGTGAGATGTGTGCAAATCGTATTATGTTCAAGCAATTTTTGCAATCTGGAGCCATGCAATACTGTCAGATTGATTCTGCAAGAATTGGAGGAATAAACGAAATTTTATCGGTGTATTTGATGGCGAGGAAGCTCAATGGTTTGTTAAAATTTAAAGTATAAAACAGAACATAATTTTAAATCATCTGTGCTTTGCAGTGAATGTCTGTCCGCATGCTGGTGGAGTTGGTCTTTGTGAAATGGTACAACATCTACAGATGTGGGATTTCGTTTCGTTGTCTGGTACAAAATCAGGACGCATGATTGAATATGTTGATCAGCAACATGATCAATTTGAATATCCAGTGGAGATCAAAAATGCTTGTTATATGCCACCAAAGCAGCCTGGCTATAGCACACAACTTAAACAGAACGCTATAAATGAATACAAGTTCCCAAATGGCGGTTGGTGGATGACTAATAAAAACATAACCAAACCAAAGAAGTAGATATTTTTGTTGAATTCAATTAGCTTTGAAGTGTATCTGACATTCATCACTCAATAAAATATATTTGGTATAATGTCTTCCACGTTTAAACTCAAACTTATAATATTTAATGTACCAAGAATTATACTTAATAAACCTAACGTAAATAAAACAACTGTCGATTAAAAAACATATTTGGTTCGGATTCAGAATAGCTTTTCTTTTAAGCTGGGTAAACACGAGCGAGCTAAACGGCTCGGAGACAACGATTCGGGAATTTTATTTTGGATAAATGCCAAAAAGATTCGGCGCCGAACCATTTAGGTTCTCAACCTGTCAGAAAACCACGAGTCATATTGGTTGCGAGCCATTCGGCTCGCTCTAGTATGACAAGGCTCTCCCAAACAATCCCAAAAATTTGACACCATAATTAAACTTTCTCCTTTCAAAATTAATTTACATGGTGATAAATGAGAGCAACAACGAATGTTTCACGTTGGTTTGAGAGAACCTTGAAATAAAATCTCCCCATATGAGTGGATATAACAATTTGTTTATAAATAATTTGTTTTTCGTGAAAGATAGAGTCAAAGTGAAATATTTTTGGCTAGAAATAATTAATCAAAACCAACATACAAATACTGCGAGGATATTTATTACACTGAGGAATTTCAGCTTGTTATTTTTACAGGCCATACAGATGTCCAACATCACAAGCATAATACAGCGTTTCATCACCAGACTCTAAACCGAGATATACTACGTTTTCATTAGAGCCGGAATGAGGTAATTTCGAAATTTGGCAAAAAAGTGTTTTCATTAGCAAATTTGCTAATTTTATTTGATATCTCATTTCATTTTGAATTTGAAATGGCGGTTAAACGTTTATTTTTGTTGTTTTCTTTTCTGTTTTATATGCCCTTTTCACTGGGCCAAATGAGGTTATTCCGTTGCAAATTTGCAAATGAGATTCGAAATTACGTAATTTCCCATACAAAATCACATTTCGAAATGAGGTAATTTCAACCTCATTTGCACGAAATTAGGCTGGAAATTTTATTTTGGATAAAATCAATAAAATCGATGTGTTGCTAAGCGGACGTGTGTGACAGAGTGGCAGTTTCGGGTTGATTTTTAGAAGTTTTAAATTCCATTCCAAGGACAAAAATAGTAACTACCGATTACCTTGTAATAAACTTATGAACTTTTTTAATTTTTATCACGAAAATCGTTTCAAATTTAAAGTTAATTAAAAAAGAAAAATACTTACTCATACACGAACAAATCTTAAACATTTAATGTCTGCAAAACGGAACAGAGAACTGTTCTCTGAATCTCCGTCCCCTCCGAACCAACCGCAAAAAATATCAACACTTTCTCGATCCATACCACCAAAACATTCAAAATTATTAGAGCCCGAAACGAAATCGAACATGAATAAGAAAAATATTTCAAATTCTAGTGGTGAATATACAATTTTAGAAAAACTTGAGAAAATTATGTCACAAATTACCGACTCAGAAAATCGAATCACGCAAAAAATTGACTTAGAAGTTGGAGCTCTGAGGTCTTCGCTTGAAGCTGTAAATAACGGATTGACTTTGCTGGAATCAAAACAAAACGAAATTGAAACACTTAAAGACGAGAACCAAGAACTTAAAGAAAAGTTACAAAAACAGGACGAGGCGATACAACAAATAAAAGCTCACGTAGAGACTAACGACGAAAAACAACAACTAAAAGAGAAAATGAGCGATGCACACGGGGTTCCACTGCTACCAAATGAAAATTTACAATTTCTTTTTAATGAACTCTGTGCTAGGTTAAAAATTAAGCCACCAACAATTTAAAACTTATACCGCCTTAAATCAAAAGATTAATCATTTTCTCCAACGATAATGATACAATTTGTATCACCAATTGATAAGAGTCTTGTTCTTGGCCGAAAATCAACTAAAGCGCAGCTTTGCCTTCGAGATCTTAGCATGAATGATATTGGAGAAAATAGCAAAAACAACACTCCTGTTACCTCCACGAATGTTTAACGGTTAAAAATCGTTCTCTTCTACAGTATGCACTTAAATTAAAACGAGAGAAAAAAAATTGTATCAGCGTTTACTTTCCGTGGCCTGGTATACGTCAAAGAAGACGATGCAAAACTAATTGAGACTTCTGATGATCTTGCCGTTTTTGCCACAACGTCATGAACAACAACAAAACAACTGTAACAGATGACAACAATAATCCATAAACAATTTAAGTTAGTTATTCATATTACTAAAAAATCGGGTGGCACAACGGCTCATGAAGAACCAGGGCCTAGTGACTAACAACTCGCAACCATTCCTGTGTGCGCCTTTCGACAGGAATGGAAGGGACCTACAATTTTATGCCGAATCCGAACGGCTAGACGAGAAGCACTTATTCGTGACAAGTGATACTCTTGGAGGATTTGTCAATTCCTCGCAAGAGGCAGTAGCCCTGAAAAAAAAACTTTTTTAGTTTTTAGGTTGGCGAGGCTGGGAAGCGATCCCAGACCTCCAGCGTGACAGTCGAACGCACTAACCATTACGCTACGGGCTACGGCTCTTATTACTAGGTACTCTTATTTAAGTATATTTTTTCATCTGTCTATCATTTCTCTTATATATTTTTTATATTTTCTTTTTTTATTTTTATTTGAATTCAAAAGTTTGTACGATTATCTTTTCATATTTCTTTATCATAAATGCCTTTCATCATCACAGTTCTTGTCTTCTTGTGAATTGTTTTTCCTTCTGAATGATTTTAGCGGTGTTTGCATCCTTTATGAAAAGAGGTTGATTGGAAACCTCCTTTTCCTAATTTTTGAGAATGGTTGATTCCAATGAACTGCAATGCAGTGAACCTACAGGTGTTATAAGCCAAAATTGTTCAATGCGAACAATGGTTAATGTTTTATGTAGTCAGCGCATTGGATTGCATATTTGTCATATTAATGCTCAAAGTATTTTACCAAAACTTGATGAATTTAAACAGTTATATGAAGGTTCAAAGCACAGATAAGCAAAACCTAGATGGGAATCTACGGCTGTCAATTCGGTTTGCCTACAAGCTCAAACGTCAAATGGCCGTGGTGAACATCGGATTTTTGCACTAGTGTACGTGCAGACGACCGTGGTGAAAATCGGATTTTTGCACTAGTGTACGTGAAAAAAAAATCCGAGTTTCACCTCGGTTCGTGAACAAAATGGCGGATAATTTAAGAATCCAAGGGTTTGTTTAAATGTGCTAGGTTCTTGTATGCCGATTTCCTTTCGACGATTGCAGATAAATTTTTTTTGTTGTAAGGAAGTCGCAAAAAAAATTGTGTAGCCGGTGTAAATTTTCTATATGAAATATTTAATTTTTGATCTTTTTTTTCTAAACAAATCAAATTTTTCTATCACAGATTTGATTTTTTTGTTGAAATGAAAGTTACATTAAGGTTTAACTACATATACCTACCTACTTTTGCAAAAAAGTACAAAAGTGAGAACTTAAAATGTTCGCTCAAGAAACCTTCTTGCAAGAAAACATACAAAAATTGTTTTGACAGAAAACGTAGTATAACTTCTAATTGGCTGTAGAGCTACTAGCAATGTTGTATTTGTAATGCCTGTAAAATCGTACTGTACTATGGATGGCTTTTGTGATAAAACACCCCTATTGTGTTTTTTCCTCAATCAGAATTGACTTTATTGCAGTTTTTGCAATTAAGAACAGATGAGATTCACACCATTGTGGGTGCTTTCTTTTATCCCCATACAAATTAATTCTGGCAGATGAAGGTTTTGTTGGTATTCCAAATGTTTCGCATCGGCTTAGGAGACCATTTTTGTTGCAACACAATTTAAATTGTGTAAAGGATTTTCAAATCAACGTTAAAGGTTAGACCGCACACAACTGCAGCGGAACTGCACTTCACGACGCGGCAAAATATTATTTGTATGAAATGGTATGAGCTATATCGCACTAAGCGGCAACTAAACTTCATAAAATTTCATACAAATTATTATGAATCGCAGTTCCGCTGCAGTGCAGTTCCGCTTAGTGCGGTCTAACCTTAAAGGCTCTTCCAAACCAATGTGAAACATTCGTTGCGGCGAAGAAACATTCGTCAGTCAAAATTTATTTATATGGTGATAAATGAGAGTGCCCACACCAACGCGGCGGAGAAACATATGAATTAATTTTGATTGACGAATGTTTCTTCGCCGCAACGAATGTTTCGCATTGGTTTGGGTGAGCCTTAAATCGAAGCGAAACACTCACGACAACAAAACATTCACTTTTTAAAATTAAGTTACATGAAAATAATTGAGAGTAGGTACCCACAATGAAAGCGGTGCGATTTTCCATATGAACCCGATGACTGACAAAAATGTTGTCCACGCATCGGTTTGGGGGACCTTAAATTAATTTCTAAAAATTTACGTCGGAATTTTGACCATGATGCATTCCAACCCCTTACGTATAAATTAAAATAATTTCATATATTAAGTGTGTCTGTACCCTAAAACTAAGAATATAGTAGCTGTCAAATTTGCCATGGTGAATTTAATTTTTGTTGATTTCTCGAACTTTATTATTGGTTGGCGAGTTTTTTTTTATAATTATTGTGCTGTAGAGCTGAAAAAATTGAAATTATGTTTTTAAATTTCATAAACATAATTAGGTCTTTTGCCCTTTGCTATACTCTGCTCAAACAGGGCCCCTTCGGAGGCGACAGAGTTCTACAAAAAGTTCTCATCGCGCATCGTCTGCCCAAGTAGCTTTTTGGCGAATTGGAAGAAAGAAACATGAAAGCACCAAAAGATTTTTCATTGAAATTCAAGGACTCGTTCAAGTGACATAAGTGATGATGTGTGTTCATTAAATGGATTTTATAGGCCTTTCCGATCTGATAGGGTTGGTAGAATTGGGTGAGGTGCTACGATTTTTGTTCGCAAAGAATATTAATTGTAAATTTATCCGCAAAGCTTCTCTGGGGAGTATGCAATGAAAATAAAATCTTACTAGGCTCAGTTTACAGGCCAAACAACAACATCGATTCATCAATGATAACACGAGTCATATATGCCGTTTGTTGCGGCCGGCCTGCCGGTTACTCCCACTGAATTGAATCATTGGATGCTATAAATAAATGAAAAATTACTAATTTAATAAAAGTAATAAACAATAAAATAAAATACTTACCACCATTTAATGGTTGTTGAAAATTTGTGCTGCTAATGATGTTGTTGGGTTGTTAATGGCAGCCGGTGGTTCAATAATGCCTGATGTCAACCCAAAGATTATGCGATAGAGAAGGAGATCAAAAATTGGTCGCGTTCGGAAACCTATGAGATAGCCAATTTAAGATAAATTAGTATCCAAATAGGTAGGTTTTCAAACAGCGTAGTTATTTTTGACATTTCCCATAGGGGAAACAAACGTATATCAACATTTTTGTTTTCAGCTATGTTTTTAGATGGTATCATGACAAGACGAACCACGACGTCTTAATCACTTAACATAGATTGCTGACTACAATTAATTAAAATAATCTCTGACCGAGGTGAATAAGAAAAGTAAATTTAAAACGAGGTGATTCCAACTTACCACCCAGTACAAGTCTCACTCTCTTGTCCACAAACATTTCCAAGCATATTTAGAACGAAATTGACGTTCGGTTATAAAATGGTGCCAACAAAGGTTTTCAGTTGTGATGTTTTCACCTATGTTTTGCTATGGTGAGTTTTGGTATGGTGGAATGGATCGGTTTCAAGGGAGTTGGTTGTTTGAGGTTGGTCGTTTTATGGAATATAAGTACAGAATAATTTGCCGGTAAGCAAACTGGGTGCTACAAACCTTAAACCATATGTGCACGTGTGATTAAGTCATGAGTACTGCCATCTATCCAAGAGTAGTAATACTATGAAAGGACTTTTGGAAAATGGTGGTGAGGTTACATTTTTTTCGGAATGTCAATTCATGAAGCGAATTGAGATCTCCCACTACATTGACACATACAGAGAAAAAAAATATTAAACTAAAAGAAAACTAGCGGGCATATTTCACCGTATGACCTTAGGTGTGTGAGGGGAAATTTCATAGAAAAGAAGTGGCATGTTCAAAGCAACGAATTTGGTTGGGATAAAGCGAAACGTCATAAATGAACATATTCAAGGGTGATCAGTGAACACGAACAGACGTAGTCTTTTTTTTTTTGAGTTCGGCTTACACTTAAAATTTGTTTTTTTTATGGAATGCATTTTATTTAAATGTAAGAAACAAGTGTCGAATTACAAGTTAATTTTTCTGTGAAAAATCAAATCCAATTCTAATTGTTATTTTTGAAATTGTAGAAAGTGCACGTCTAAAAAAAAAAATAAGTTCATGATCGCATCCGAAGAAACTTTAAATAATTTTTTTCTTAACAATAAACAAAAAAAAAACTTGTGTGAGGTGAGTTTCGCTTTTTAAAACGAACATTTTTAATAAAGAATAAGTGCTAACATAGGAAATTTTATACAGGCAACCTTCCATCTCCACTTTTCTGAATCTCTGGCGGTTCCAGCTGGCCAGTGGAGCGCTGGACCGCCACACGAATTTTATACTATATATACTATCGACTATATATATGTATAAACATAACTAGTGCTTTTTCTGGAGGATACTGACTGAAAAGAACCGACTGGCAGGCATAATCTTTATGTACAGTTGCCCGTTATTGGCGTAGATCCTGTTTTTTGGTGGCCAATGTGTATCTATTCCTCACTTCTGTTGGCGTAGTGGTCGTTGCTACCTCGGAAAACTGTTATACTGAACAGATTGTTTGGTATCTTAAAGGAGCAGTGTTAAAATCCTGCACCAAGCCGATTTGGGATTGAGGATTACGTTTTCAGAACACCCTCTCCGCTAGGGTATCCAGGTGACCCCTAAAGAAATTTAAAAGAAACATTTATGTAAGCCAGTGATGAAGAAATATTTTTTTTTCGATTTTATGTTAAAATTTTAAAAGAAAAAAAAAAAGAAACAAAGTGAAGACAAGTTAAGTTTCCAATTTAAGCAACTAACTTACCGTATCGTCCTGAAGAAGAAAATAAGGATTAAATTATATTAGTTAAAGGACTTCCCACGTCCAGATTATTCTTTAAAAATTTGTTCCTGGTTGCTGTTTTGTTCCGGATTAGCGTACTTTTTTTGTTAACTTTTCGAGACGTGAAGTTTTTTTGTTGTCAATTATAATCTTTTTGCTTTGTTGTTATATTCTTTTTCATATTATCTCGTTTCATATTTATATTGGTATATAATCAATTTTCTTATATTTACTTTTACTTTTATTATATTATATATTATATTGTTTTCTAAAATTTGAATTTTTATCTTTATTAAACCTCCTTTGTAAGTGAATGGGATTATTTTTCAGGGTCTATCATAGGGTTTACTCTACTTTTTTTTATTAATCCCTTTTTCCATAAAAACTACCTCCATAGAGCTCTTAGAAGGTAGGGAATTATTGTAGTGTATATGTTTTTTTCAGAATTTGATGATAGTCCTTTCGAGAAACAAACGCATCTCACGTAGTTGTAGCTTCATTATCTTTCAGGTTCTATTTTGTTTTGTTAGCTGTAAAACCATCGAAAGATTTACGATTTTTAAAATTACTGTTCATTCATGAAATTGGATAATTTATTTTTAGTAAATTTTCAACTTAAAACAATCTTATGTTAATCATATATGTAAAACCTAATAAAACTTCACTTAACGTCTCTTTGATGAATTAATGATGTTTTTTCTTGATTTCTTAAGAGAAATTATGAGGTGCTAAATTTAATTACTAGGGGGTGTGGATAGTAGCAAAGCAACTGCAGTGAAGATGGTATGACCGGAAAGTAGTCATCACCAAAAAGGGGGAATCCTAAATAAGGCCACTGGATTCCTAGGTTGGGTGGGTTAGGCCATACTGCGTTTACACCAGCAGTACCTTGAAGTGGTGATCGTCGGTCCGCAGTCTTATCCTTTTGTTTGATTTTTTTTTCAGGCCTGATTTGTGTTTATTTGTTTGCAGGCTAGGTTAAAGTTTCGGGGGCAAGATCCCCCCCCATTCCGGCGAGCTAATGTCGAGCATCGCAAGCAGGCCGCGTTCCCCGGAACTTACCACTCTAACCATTTTCTGATCGCTTCCTTTTTCAATTTCCTAACCTTTCCTTATTTTTCCTACCCTACCACCTCACAAACCATCCAATGATTCCTCTTGCCTCGCAACAAATATGGCGCCCAACGTATTGGCTTTTAGCTAATACTTTTTGTAGTCTACGTTTCGTGATAGTTCAACCAAACTTGCTATGAATTTTCAGGAATCGTATGTCTGCATCGAGAAGGTCACAGACGCACTCAGGTGTATTGCGACGATTTCTTGGAAGTTCATAGCGACTGCGGTTATTGAGTGTTTTATTTCTTCCTCCAAATGGACTGGAAGTAAGTTTTCGGATTCGTATGTCTTCACTTAGAAAGTCTCAGACATACTATGGTGAACTGCGACGAATTCCGGAAATTTGCTGTCAGTTCACTTCTTTTTCTAAATTCTGTTTACCCTGTATCCCCTATCCCAAATTTCAACTATTTATCTCTAAATTTCATTTTCATTCCTCATGCCTTGTCTTCTTAGTTTTCGATTTGGATATGGTGACCGTGTTCGACAAATAGTTGAAACAGCGCTGCACCATTCCAACCTTATCTTCTTTCTTCTTTTCTTTTCGGGTTTTAGCTCCTTTTTTTTTGCGTTTCGTTTCCCTCACCGTTTCAAGTCTTTTAACAAAGTCCCAAGAGACTGATTAGAATAGCGGGAACGGTGAGGTAAAACTACTTCTTGTCTATTGTGAATTCTCTTCTTACTGTACTTCCCTTTTTACATCACCACTTCAAGGAATTTAATTAAGTCCGTCTGATGTCAATTTTTTTTAAAGATGCTATTAGTAAGGTCGTACCATGTCGAAAAGAAACCACTGTAGACGCCACTTGAAGCACTCCGTACCTTTATGAAAACTAAATCCTAAACTACGTCTTAAAATATATAGTTTTTCGAGGGAAAGAATCATTCATTTCCTTTTTGTTAGTAAAAATCACACTTATTTTCAAGTGAAAATGTTCGTTATTGTGAAATAATTGTTAAATTTTCGATTTCGTCGTAGATCTTTTTGTTAAAAGAATTTTCTTCAAAGAAAAACTTCTTAGTTTTGATTTGAAAACAAAGTTAAATTTATCAATCTTCGAAAATTTTCTTATACTTATATTAATCTAACTTATTTATTATATACTTGTTTATCAAGACAATATTTTTTTTGTTTATTTTTGTTGAAAAAAACTTTTCAATGTTTTTTTCTTACAGCTTTTGAAATCAGTTTTCTAAAAATAGTTTTAGAAATTTTTTTGTTGTTTAACTTATTTTGCTTTTGCGTTATTTATTCTTTTTCTTTAAAGAAACTTTACGTTTCATAAGCAAATTATAAGTTATCATTAGTTTTCGTTAATTTTTTTGTTTTCTTGTTTTGACAAGTTAATTTTGTAAAGTTTTCTTGCATTATTAAGTTATTTTTCTGGTACAGAAAAAAATACTTTAATTGTGATAGAAAACAATTTTTTGTTTAGAAGATACCGATACTAGGTTTTCTAAAATAACGTTTTTAGAATTATTTTTGGTATAAGGCTATCTTAGATTTTGTTTTACGTTACTAGTTTTCGTAATTGTATTTAAGTTACTTTTGTTTCAATTATTTATTTCAATTGATTTCATTATCAACTGTTTTTTTTTTGTTCTAAGTAATAAAATTTTCGTAAGAAACATTTCTTGTTTTTACATACTGTTTCTTTGTTGCTTCTACTTTGAATTATTTCATTATAATTTTGTTAGTTTTTTTTTCAAATATAATTTTGGAAATTGCTTTACCAGTTCAGATTATTTATTAAAGTTTTCTACAAGTTTTTCAAATGTTAGTTAATATTACAAGTTTCAGTTCTAAGATAATATTGCACTGAACTTGAATTAAGAAAACCTTTCTTTGAGAAACTCACCATATTGATAATCGTTTTTGATTTTTGTTATTAACTCGCCTTCGTTTTCCGATAATTGTGAAGATGGCTTATTCCAGCAAAGAGGAGGAGGAACGTATCAATCGCATAATACGTAATGCTGAAATTAATGAAATTAATGAAGAAAATAGATTAACTAGATCAGTAAGTCAAGGTTTAGATAGTACCACTAGACAGAAAGTCATGTATTCTCCCCTCATTTCGGATAGACAGCTCCGAGCCGAATCGAACCAACCCGCTAGGTCAGGTGGTCCTCTTACCGATAACGATAACTACAGCCATATCGAGTCCGTCTCTCCTCCCTCTTTTAGTCAACTTAGTGGTATGGGAGCAGCGAGTTTGCCTCTCAGGGAAAGTACCGATTCGATAAATGAAACTATCCGACAAGTGACAGGAAGGGTACCTGACACCACCAATAGGCCTCTTTCAGGAAACTCCGTTGGTTTCGGGGGCTCTAGGGATATTCTAGATAGTTTAGCTCAGAGACCTCCTCCCCCTGTAAAGAAAGTAAAAGACAAAAGAGTAATACCTGAGGACTTGAAAGCCTACATAAACTTGGCCCTGGTTGAAGGTTTGTCTACCACCCGGCAAGTTATTCAAAGGGAACTGTCAACTACCTTAAAAGAAGAGATCCAAAGTCAACTTAGTGGATTTTTGAGGGAGTTGAAATTAGGTAGGCCGTCTCCGATTTCCACCGAGCAAGTACCAAAACCACCCGCTCCAGTGTATAACTTTCCACCACCAAATCTTCCACCACCGAACTATCCACCTCCACAGCAGCCTCCTCAGCCAGATCCAAGGAGGAATGATTTTGTGCAACCTCCTCCACAGCGACATAGAACACGAGAACCCTTTCGTCAAAGCCAGGATGGGTTAAACCAGCCTGACTATCGGCAAGATGCTTGTTTTGGACCTGAGAGAGCTTCAATGAATCCGGACTTCCAAGATTACCAAGTTGGTTATCCACCACCCTGGTGGACTTCTGGTTTTAAGGCTCCGATCAAGATCGATCACTGGAATATTCCTTTTGATGGAAAACCCGGTACTTTATCGGTGGAAAATTTCGTTTTGCGAATAGAGACCCTCCAGGCCGACCATAGGTGTCCGTGGTCCATAATTTTGCGGGACTTTCACCTTTTAATGAAGGGAAACGCCAACGATTGGTACTGGCAATTCCTTAGAACGCATTATAAGCCCGACTGGTCCACTCTTCGAGAAGCACTGATGCGTCAGTTCAAAAACACTCGCTCCGATTATGATATAATGCGTGAGATAATGGAGCGTAAACAGGGTTCCTCGGAAGACATTGACGACTTCTTGGCCGCGGTCAGCAAAATAAAATCCCAACTGAGGATACCAATTCCGGAAGTGGAATTGGTGAAAATCCTGAAGAAAAGCCTAAATGACAGATTGGTTCAACTTGTATATCCTATGCCAATTTATTCCTTGGATCAACTGAGGAACGCGTGCAAAGATGTTGAATCCGCCTTTCCAAAGAAGGAAAAAGATTTTCAAAAATCATTTTTTAAGCCATCCGTCAAATATTCAGCAAATGAAATAGAATACGATGAGACGTTGCAGCACCCTGACGAACAATTAGCAGCTTACCAGTTTGGTGGAGCTCGTTCAAAACTTCCTCCACGGAAATACGCTGACCCGTCTAAGTTAGTATGCTGGAATTGCAAAGTACAGGGTCACACCTATTTTGACTGTGAGTCTGACGTCCGCAATCTGTTTTGTTTCAAGTGCGGATTGGCAGACGTAAAAACACCACAGTGCACTCGATGCAACCCGGGAAACCGAACCTGGGACGCGAAAGCTTCGGGGGAATCGCGTCCGAGCCAAAACCAGAACCCGAAGTAAATTCAAAAGTTGAGTTCAATCCTCCAATAAAAAGGGTTGAATGTCCTCTTAAGGAAGAGGGACAAAATCAAATTACTATACTGAAAAGAAACCCAACTGAAAATAAAAATGAAGAAAAAAATACAAAACCAACATTTTCACATATAAAACCTCTGCATATTAGAATTACAGAATATAATCAAGCACGTAATAGAATTTTTAACAGCGCGATTTATAAACCGTCTAAAAAAATCCTTAAAGCCCGAGGAAGATACAAGGCAAGAAAAGACACAAGAAAAAGAATTTCCTCTTCTGTAGTAGACTTAGCATCTGACCCGAGACCCTATGCAAAAATTAAATTAGGTAACAAAGATGTTTTAGGTTTGCTAGATAGCGGGGCCAGTGTAAGCATTCTCGGCAAAAATTGCTTACAGCTGGTCAAGGAGCTAGAACTGTCTATAGCTGCGTACAGATCCGGTGTTAAGACTGCTGACGGAAAAAGTCAAGCGATAGTGGGGAAAGTAGAGGCGAGAATAACATATAAAGACAGAGAAGCGTTTATAACCTTTTTCCTCGTTCCCAGTTTAGACCAGGAGATCTACCTCGGGGTAGACTTCTGGAGAGTTTTCAACTTAGCACCGAACGTTATCAATGCAATTTCGTTGACTGAAGCTTCAGATGTTTCGAACGCTCATCAGCTGAGCAAAGACCAACAGGCTCAGTTAGATTCAGTTAGGGATAAATTTCTTTGCTTCGACCGTGATGGTCTAGGAAAGACGATGCTCATGGAACATGTCATTGATACTGGAGATGCACTCCCTGTGAAACAGCGTCACTACCCTGTCTCTCCAGCGATACAAACCATTTTGTATGAAGAGTTAGATCGGATGTTGAGCCTCGACGTTATCGAAGAGAGTGAAAGTCCCTGGTGCTCACCAGTAGTGCTCTTGCAGAAACCAGGCAAAAATCGACTTTGCCTGGATTCTCGCAAGGTGAATGCACTGACTAAGAAGAATGCTAATCCTCTTCCACATATCGAGGGGCTCACCAGCCGACTACCGGATACGTACTACATTAGTAGTATTGATCTTAAAGAAGCATTCTGGCAAATTCCACTGGAGAAACAGAGTAGGGAAAAGACTGCCTTTGCGGTACCGGGAAGACCCTTGTACCAATTCACTGTCATGCCTTTTGGGTTGTGTAATGCTGCTCAAAGATTGTGCCAGTTAATGGACAAGGTAATTCCTGCACGACTTAGGGATCGCGTCTTCGTATACCTTGACGATTTGTTAGTCATGGCACCGGATTTCCAAACGCATATAGCCCTGTTGAACGAAGTAGCCGACTGCTTGCGTAAAGCAAACCTCACCATCAACATGAAGAAATCCAAGTTTTGCTTCAAAGAGCTTAAATATTTGGGCTTCATTGTTGGTGGTGGGAACCTTAAAACCGATCCTGCTAAGGTGGAAGCTATTGTTGACTTCCCAGTACCCAAAACCGCAAGGCAAGTTAGACGGTTGCTTGGTTTAGCAGGGTGGTATAGGAAGTTCATCAAGGATTTTTCTAGCCTGACTGCCCCCCTGACTGACCTGCTGAAAAAGCGAAATGAAAAGTTTAAGATGACAGATGAAGCGATGAGAGCGTTCGAGGATTTGAAGCAGACGTTGATCAAGGCACCGGTTCTTACGCATCCCGATTTTTCAAAACGTTTTTACATCCAGTGTGATGCTTCGGATGCGGGAATCGGTGCGGTGTTATTTCAGAAGAATGCAGACGATGAAGAGGCCCCTATCTCATTCTTCTCACAGAAGTTCAATAAAAGTCAGAGAAACTATAGTGTTACCGAGAAGGAGTGTATGGCGGCGGTGATGGCTGTACAAAAGTTCAGGCCGTATGTCGAAGGCATGGACTTTACTGTAATTACGGATCACTCTAGTCTCCGCTGGCTAATGACTATGAAGGATTTGAGCGGTAAGTTAGCCAGATGGAGTTTGCTCTTACAGTCGTATGTCTTCGACATACAACATCGAAAGGGCAGCCTGAATGTTGTACCGGACACTCTTTCCCGGGTGCACGTAGATTCTCTGACCATAGAAGAAGTTGCCCCCCTTATCGACTTAGAATCCCCTGAATTTCGCTCAGATGAGTATGTGAGCTTGATAAAAACTATAAATGATCATTCTGAGGAACTCCCTGATCTTATGATCGAAGATAATTTTGTGTATAAGCGTGCTTTTAGAAGTGCAGGTGATGAACCAATGCAAGAGCATACTTGGCTTTTATGGGTTCCGTCTAGTCTTACCGAAGACATAATTAAAAAAGCCCATAACCCCCCAAAAGTAGCCCACGGAGGGATTGCTAAGACCCTACATAGAATAAGACAAAATTTCCATTGGCCAAACATGACCGTTCAAGTGCGCGAGTATGTTACTAACTGTTCTATATGTAAAGAATGTAAAGCGTCCAATCAAGTCTCACGTCCTCCTATTGTCCATTCATACTGTTCTGAACGTCCGTTCGAAAAACTGTACATAGATTTTTTAGGTCCTTATCCCCGATCGAAATCGGGAAATGCGTATGTTTTTGTTGTGCTAGACCATATGTCCAAGTTTGTGTTTTTAAAAGCTTTAAAAAACGCTAACACTTTAAGTGTTATAAAGTTCCTACAACAAGAGGTGTTTAACATGTTCGGTGTGCCACGGATAATTCATTCTGACAACGGGAAGCAATTCCTTGCGAAGGAATTCCAAAACGTGTTGCAAAAATACGGAATTCGACACTTTAGGACCGCGAACTATGCGCCTCAATCAAATGCATCGGAGCGAGTCAACCGCACGTTGTTGGCTGCAATCCGTTCTTATCTCAAGACAGACCAACGAGACTGGGATTACCATCTGAACGACATTGCTTGTGCCTTGAGAGGTGCAGTTCATAGCTCTACCGGTGTCTCTCCTTACTTTGCGTTGTTCGGTACGAACATGATAATGCACGGTAGCAGTTATGAACTGGCACAAAAGTTAAATGCGGCTGACGATAGCGAATTGTTGATTCTCCCTCACCGTGATCGCTTGGAATGCATTCGCAAAAGAATTCGCGAAAATATTCTTAAATCCAATGAACGATCTGCAAGAACATATAACACCCGCACTCGAAATGTTCGATACCTGCCCGGGCAGGAAGTCTATCGAAAGAACTTTATTTTAAGCGATTCGTCCAAAAACCTGTCTGCAAAATTGTCCCCTAAATATGTTAAATGTCGTGTAATCAAACAAGTAGGTCGCCAAATGTATGAACTGGAGAATCTATCTGGTAAAAAGATTGGCATATTTCATGCCAAAGATTTAAGGCAATGAATAAAACTTTATTCGAAAGAGTACGCATTGAAAACCGCTTAACCAAATTTGTACTTTGAAAACCTTATCACTTGCACATCACTTTTGAATCAACTATTCTTCGTTTAGTCCGTCCCCATAACTACCAAAAAGTTGTTTAATAACCCATAGATATATGACAATGCACTGAACACTGAAATCACCTAGTACCTGAAACATGATTATCCTCTGCATGTAAACAATATTCTTGTTAATTTTTGTTTAGTATTTATTGCATGAAAGTCGGTGTTATTTATTAAAAACTGTAGTTATTTATTTATTGACGCTATTTCTCTTTATTATTTATATACTATTTATTTATCAAAATCTATTTATTTATTACTTACTTACTAATATAATTATGCAATATAACATCTGTGATATTAATAGTAAGCATCCGAAATGATTTAAAACTACTGTGATATTTATAATTTAGTTAGTAAGTAGGTATATACTGTGATATTCTTTTTATTTATTTAATTTGCATGCTAACTTATTTTACTTTCTTTTATTTATTTATTTATTAATTCAAAAGTTTTATATTGATTTATTTATTAACTAATTTGTTTTATTTATTAACTAACTTAATTTATCTACCTATATATTTTTTTTTGATACTTTATTTCGACTAAACTAACAATCGCAAACGCTCACCGGAGAGATTCTTCTTAAGATATGCTGCTTTGGGTATGTGAAGATGTAGGGGGTTGTAGATGGTGTCCAGTGCTACTGCCGATGTTTTGGTTTATCTAATTCATTCCCTCAGTGTGTATCTGAAATAGAAAAGAAAGGGAGCTTAATTAGCTTATGCGATAGGTTGATGTGAAATATTAATATTTAGGTTCAATATAAGCGCTTAGGTTCTACTTTTTCTTTAGCATAAACTGTCACATAAGTTCTTGGGTTCTACTTGAACACTTAGGTTTTGTAGCGGCAAATGGCCCTTTATGTTATGTGACAAGTACCTGGTATATCTTTAATCAAAAATCAGAAAAAAATCCTAAGATTTTACAATGCGAAGCACCTCGAACCTCACACAGTCCCTGAAAGTACTTGTTTACATTCGTTGATAATTTGTTAGTTTGACTTTTATTGTTTTTTATTGCATGCTCATGCACATCCAATTCTCCGTTGGGACTTGGGATTAATAATAATAAAACGTATAAATAATCCAACTGTGATAAAACCCAAAACTGTGATATAGATTTAGTAAATTGTGTTAATTTATTTAATTGTGAAACGTAAATTATGTACCAGTGGGTATGAAGCACAACGTTAAGCTGAAGTAGGTCTTCTTGATGAATGAAGGATACGTCAAGTCTAAACCACTGTAAAGAAACAGAAAAAAAAACGTAAATAAAAAAAAATATTGATAAAAAAACTTAATATACCAACCCACATCTTAACCAGGAGAACACCCTTATCGTGGTTTTCGTTTCACTGAAGCGACGCCGTCGACGGTGGGATAACTCTTTACTGGGCTCTGCCTTTGATGTCTGACTAAAACCAATTTTGTCCTAATGCAATAGCTTAGATAAACAATGTATTGTTTATCTATGACAATAGTTTTTGTTTTATATAAACGCCCATTGTCGCTTCAAGAGTGTCCGTCGTCTTAATAGGGCGAAAATGGGAGATGGTAATCCACACCCATCATCTGAAACCTAGTAAATGGGTATCCAATTAGGCCAGGGAGTAATATGGTACAGATGTGTATGGTAGATACCTAAAATTAGAAAAATAAAAAACAATAATAAATTAGTAAAAAAACACAGAGCAGATAATAAATCGTTTTACAACGTTGATTCCACAGTATAATTTACTGTTTGTTTTTCGCCCGGCTTCTAAGGCGTGGGTTGACTCCCCACCCTCTCTTATCTGAGGCGGGCAAGAGGAATCACTGGCGTCCTTTTTTTTGTACTCGTTTTGTCGGAATGTATCCAACAAACGAGCAAAATTTGTTGCGGCCGGCCTGCCGGTTACTCCCACTGAATTGAATCATTGGATGCTATAAATAAATGAAAAATTACTAATTTAATAAAAGTAATAAACAATAAAATAAAATACTTACCACCATTTAATGGTTGTTGAAAATTTGTGCTGCTAATGATGTTGTTGGGTTGTTAATGGCAGCCGGTGGTTCAATAATGCCTGATGTCAACCCAAAGATTATGCGATAGAGAAGGAGATCAAAAATTGGTCGCGTTCGGAAACCTATGAGATAGCCAATTTAAGATAAATTAGTATCCAAATAGGTAGGTTTTCAAACAGCGTAGTTATTTTTGACATTTCCCATAGGGGAAACAAACGTATATCAACATTTTTGTTTTCAGCTATGTTTTTAGATGGTATCATGACAAGACGAACCACGACGTCTTAATCACTTAACATAGATTGCTGACTACAATTAATTAAAATAATCTCTGACCGAGGTGAATAAGAAAAGTAAATTTAAAACGAGGTGATTCCAACTTACCACCCAGTACAAGTCTCACTCTCTTGTCCACAAACATTTCCAAGCATATTTAGAACGAAATTGACGTTCGGTTATAAAATGGTGCCAACAAAGGTTTTCAGTTGTGATGTTTTCACCTATGTTTTGCTATGGTGAGTTTTGGTATGGTGGAATGGATCGGTTTCAAGGGAGTTGGTTGTTTGAGGTTGGTCGTTTTATGGAATATAAGTACAGAATAATTTGCCGGTAAGCAAACTGGGTGCTACAAACCTTAAACCATATGTGCACGTGTGATTAAGTCATGAGTACTGCCATCTATCCAAGAGTAGTAATACTATGAAAGGACTTTTGGAAAATGGTGGTGAGGTTACATTTTTTTCGGAATGTCAATTCATGAAGCGAATTGAGATCTCCCACTACATTGACACATACAGAGAAAAAAAATATTAAACTAAAAGAAAACTAGCGGGCATATTTCACCGTATGACCTTAGGTGTGTGAGGGGAAATTTCATAGAAAAGAAGTGGCATGTTCAAAGCAACGAATTTGGTTGGGATAAAGCGAAACGTCATAAATGAACATATTCAAGGGTGATCAGTGAACACGAACAGACGTAGTCTTTTTTTTTTTGAGTTCGGCTTACACTTAAAATTTGTTTTTTTTATGGAATGCATTTTATTTAAATGTAAGAAACAAGTGTCGAATTACAAGTTAATTTTTCTGTGAAAAGTCAAATCCAATTCTAATTGTTATTTTTGAAATTGTAGAAAGTGCACGTCTAAAAAAAAAATAAGTTCATGATCGCATCCGAAGAAACTTTAAATAATTTTTTTCTTAACAATAAACAAAAAAAAACTTGTGTGAGGTGAGTTTCGCTTTTTAAAACGAACATTTTTAATAAAGAATAAGTGCTAACATAGGAAATTTTATACAGGCAACCTTCCATCTCCACTTTTCTGAATCTCTGGCGGTTCCAGCTGGCCAGTGGAGCGCTGGACCGCCACACGAATTTTATACTATATATACTATCGACTATATATATGTATAAACATAACTAGTGCTTTTTCTGGAGGATACTGACTGAAAAGAACCGACTGGCAGGCATAATCTTTATGTACAGTTGCCCGTTATTGGCGTAGATCCTGTTTTTTGGTGGCCAATGTGTATCTATTCCTCACTTCTGTTGGCGTAGTGGTCGTTGCTACCTCGGAAAACTGTTATACTGAACAGATTGTTTGGTATCTTAAAGGAGCAGTGTTAAAATCCTGCACCAAGCCGATTTGGGATTGAGGATTACGTTTTCAGAACACCCTCTCCGCTAGGGTATCCAGGTGACCCCTAAAGAAATTTAAAAGAAACATTTATGTAAGCCAGTGATGAAGAAATATTTTTTTTTCGATTTTATGTTAAAATTTTAAAAGAAAAAAAAAAAGAAACAAAGTGAAGACAAGTTAAGTTTCCAATTTAAGCAACTAACTTACCGTATCGTCCTGAAGAAGAAAATAAGGATTAAATTATATTAGTTAAAGGACTTCCCACGTCCAGATTATTCTTTAAAAATTTGTTCCTGGTTGCTGTTTTGTTCCGGATTAGCGTACTTTTTTTGTTAACTTTTCGAGACGTGAAGTTTTTTTGTTGTCAATTATAATCTTTTTGCTTTGTTGTTATATTCTTTTTCATATTATCTCGTTTCATATTTATATTGGTATATAATCAATTTTCTTATATTTACTTTTACTTTTATTATATTATATATTATATTGTTTTCTAAAATTTGAATTTTTATCTTTATTAAACCTCCTTTGTAAGTGAATGGGATTATTTTTCAGGGTCTATCATAGGGTTTACTCTACTTTTTTTTATTAATCCCTTTTTCCATAAAAACTACCTCCATAGAGCTCTTAGAAGGTAGGGAATTATTGTAGTGTATATGTTTTTTTCAGAGTTTGATGATAGTCCTTTCGAGAAACAAACGCATCTCACGTAGTTGTAGCTTCATTATCTTTCAGGTTCTATTTTGTTTTGTTAGCTGTAAAACCATCGAAAGATTTACGATTTTTAAAATTACTGTTCATTCATGAAATTGGATAATTTATTTTTAGTAAATTTTCAACTTAAAACAATCTTATGTTAATCATATATGTAAAACCTAATAAAACTTCACTTAACGTCTCTTTGATGAATTAATGATGTTTTTTCTTGATTTCTTAAGAGAAATTATGAGGTGCTAAATTTAATTACTAGGGGGTGTGGATAGTAGCAAAGCAACTGCAGTGAAGATGGTATGACCGGAAAGTAGTCATCACCAAAAAGGGGGAATCCTAAATAAGGCCACTGGATTCCTAGGTTGGGTGGGTTAGGCCATACTGCGTTTACACCAGCAGTACCTTGAAGTGGTGATCGTCGGTCCGCAGTCTTATCCTTTTGTTTGATTTTTTTTTCAGGCCTGATTTGTGTTTATTTGTTTGCAGGCTAGGTTAAAGTTTCGGGGGCAAGATCCCCCCCCATTCCGGCGAGCTAATGTCGAGCATCGCAAGCAGGCCGCGTTCCCCGGAACTTACCACTCTAACCATTTTCTGATCGCTTCCTTTTTCAATTTCCTAACCTTTCCTTATTTTTCCTACCCTACCACCTCACAAACCATCCAATGATTCCTCTTGCCTCGCAACACGTTTTCACTGGGCCAAATGAGGTAATTTCGTTGCAAATTTCCAAATGAGATCCGAAATTTCCTAATTTCTCATACAAAATCACATTTCGAAGTGAGGTTATTTCAACCTCATTTGCACGAAATTATGTTGGAAATTGGGTGAATGCATCCAGCGGGAATCAGTCTCAAAAGCTCTTAAAAGCTTTTGTATGAAAATATCAATACACTATACTCAACAATATAAAACAGAAAGAGAAAACAACAAAAATAAATGGCTAACTGCCATTCCAAATTCAAAATGAAATGAGATGTCAAATAAAATTAGCAAATTTGAAAATGAAAACACTTTTTTGCCAAATGCGTCCAGCGGGAATCAGTCTCAAAAGCTCTTAAAAGCTTTTGTATGAAAATATCAATACACTATACTCAACAATATAAAACAGAAAGAGAAAACAACAAAAATAAACGGCTAACTGCCATTCCAAATTCAAAATGAAATGAGATGTCAAATAAAATTAGCAAATTTGAAAATGAAAACACTTTTTTGCCAAATTTCGAAATTACCTCATTTCGGCTCTAATGAAAACATAGTATTATGTTGTTGAGTATAGTGTATTGATATTTTCATACAAAAGCTTTTCAAAGCTTTTGAGAGCTTTTTAAACTGTTTCCCGCTGGACGCATTCATCTAATTTCCAATATCCCGATCTACATTGCCCGATTTTTCCACGAAGATTTTTCCAAAATCGTGTGAAATGTAAACACAAAACGATTTTTTCACACACCCGGACTCCACAGGCTATGAACGTATCCATAATCCAATCTATTGTCCAGTCCACAATCTGATTGGTATGGATATGTCACTGCTTGGACATGAAATTTTGTGACTCCAATGAATTTTTTTTAGACATGTTTCACAGTTCGGCCATCGTTCATGGCCAGTGTAGGCGGCATGATAACATTTTTTCCTTGTCTTCTTAATTTTTTGTATTGCTGTGCTCTTCATTTTTCATTTTTGTCATTAATATTCACTCACATCATCAAACGATCGGCAAACTGACACCGAACACACACACAAAACTGGAAATAAGGTGGAAGAGAACATAAACAGACTGGAAAAATCGTTCGAGTTTTGTGGTACAAACGATTTGATCTCTACCCCTCACTTTTAAATCCCTTCACCCACGAACAAAAGATCGGCACTGGAAAAATCGTTCAATGTAGAAAATCTAATTTCGTGCAAATTTGGTTGAAATTAGTTCATTTGGAAACGAGAATTTGTATGGGAAATAAGGTAATTTCGGATATCATTTGGAAATCTACAATAAAATGACCTCATTTGGCCCAGTGAAACGTAGTATTAAAGGTTAGACCGCACACAACCGCAGCGGAACTACACTTCACGACGCGGCAAAACATTAATTGTATGAAATTGTATGAACTATATCACACTAAGCGGCAACTGAACTTCATAAAATTTCATACAAATTATTGTGAATCGCAGTGCCGCTGCAGTGCAGTTCCGCCTACTGCGGTCTAACCTTAACTGCTTAGATCTACTTTTTCCATGTTTACAACAACAAATGGGTAAATGTAAATACTGACTTTGCAACTGAACGTGAACCAAAATAATCAGCACCGCCTAAAAATCGCCCTCGTGTAAAACCGATTTTAATGAATTTTTTTCTTTTTTCAATTGTAAAGCCTAAACTACATAGACCTACTTTTGTACAAAAGTACAAAAGTGAGAAATTAAAATGCTCGCTAAAGAAACATGCTTGCAAAATAACATGCGAAAATTGATCTGACATATAAACTAAACCACCATGCACAATTCTCCATTGTTTTTTTTTGCAAGCAGGTGTCTTTAGAATAGATATTTATTTCTCACTTTTGTACTTTTGTACAAAAGTAGGTCTATGTAGTTGAGGCTTAAGACGGCTTTCACACAAGGAAACTGAGTTGCCAGAAACTGGATAGTTTGTCGTCGAGAAGGGTGTGAGGGGAGATTTTTTCCTTTCCTTTTACGCCCCTGTCGCCCACAAACTAAAAATCGCCAGCAACTCAGTTTCCTTGTATGAAAGGTACCTACCATCCTAACTACCTACCATCTTTACCCAAAATAAAATGACCAATTCACAATAAAATTGCCGAACAAAAATTTCCTTTGGCGGGAAAAATTTGACATTTAACAAAAAATTCTTTTTAAAAAACCATCTTTTAGTTTAGGACACAAATAATATTTAAAAATCTTGACAAATAATTAACAAATAAGTAACAAATTTATAAACAATGGCATTCCAAAGAAGTTCTATGCGCTACGCCCATACAAATGGTCATACAAGTCTCACATACACCGAAAATGGAGAGTAAGTATTTCGGTCTCTTATTGGTACCTTGGTATTCAAATTAATAGCTTGGAAATCTTTAAAGATATATCATAACTTGTGGATCCGATGGTGATATACGTAAATGGAAAGGAATCGATGATGATGATCCTTCATCGAATTGCTTGGGTGAATTTGTTATTTGCATTGCACACTATGAGAAACGACTTTTGGCCTCGACTGATCTGAACACAGTGCAGGCGTATACATTCCCCGAAATCGAACGAGATGGAACAGAAATGCGCTTTACAGCTCCAGTTACATGTTTGAAAGTCAATAAAAATGTAAGTCTTCCATTTGACGCCTTTTTGGTTTGCTGATTGAAACAGGTGAAATTCTAGTTTATAGCAGCTGGTTCGGAAGATACTACCATAAAGGTGACTCTTCGTGAAGAGAGTGAAGGGGAATTCACTTTGGAAGGGCATTCGGGACCGATTTTGGCCATTGATTTGAGTGTCAAAGACTTAATGGCATCCATAGCTGGAGATGGATGTTTAAAAGTCTGGGATTTGAAAGAAAAGAAGGAAGTTAAGACAATTTCTGGACTTTCAAAGCTCAAAACATTCGAAGATGCTAAATGTTTTGGTAAACTATGATATCTTCTGATCGATTCGATAAATTAGAATTGAATTTTCTTTCAGGAACTCCTTCATTTGAACCACAAACTGGCAACTGCCTGGCCTATGTTAAAGGCAAAGAAGTAATTGTTCTGAACACCAGCACCTGGGAGATCCAGTTCACACTTACAGATGAAAACATTACCTGCGAATACAGCTGCTGCGAGTTTTCAGCCGATGGCCAGTTCATTGCTGCTGGCACTCGAATTGGAGAACTATCTGTGTTTAACTTTGCTCGAAAGCAGACTGTTAAGTGCGAGACGTCAAATAGTGAATGCCATGGCATTACAGCCCTCGCCTGGAATCCAAGCAACAACACTGAAGTAGCATTCTGTGACTCAACCGGTCAGCTAGGTACAATTGTGGCCGGAGAAATGGCTTCTAATGATTTTCTAGATGATGCTGCAATGGAAGAAGATAGTGTGGACAATGCCCTCGATGGATGTGAGTATATATTTAGGGATTTTTACACAACCCCCCTTTAATTCTTTGATTTCCTTAGTTGAATTCCAGAATGGGAATGCCGAAGACGAAGATGGAGATAATTGTGTTTCCTTGGAGAAGTTGAAAAATGAAACAATGCGAAAAAATGGTTTGCAGACTGATGAAGAATCAAGAGATTCTAGAGATTCACGGGCCAGACATCAGCGTTCGGTTAGTGTTGAGCGGCCTCCGGCAAAGACCTACAAAATGCAACCACCCTTCCAACCCAGCTCCACACCAAGTGATCTTGAACACAGGTAAGGAAAAATTAAAAAAAATGTCGCTCTTTTTTAAGACTCAACATCCCTAGATATCTCGCTTGGAACAATGTTGGTATTGTCCGTGCCCATTCAGATGATGGTGAGGGCTCCATTGATGTGGAATTCCATGATGCTAGTGTCCATCATTCACTTCACATAACAAATTACAATAATCACACAATGGCTAGCTTGAGTTCAACTGCCCTGGCCCTCTCTGGAGAGTGCTCCACTAAGCTGGTGTGCATTGCTCTAGCGGCATCTGGCAACAAAGAGTGGTCTGTAGAAATGCCAGACTGTGAAGGTGTAGTAGCATTAGCAGCCTCCAACAAACTTGTAGCCGTTGCTACTGATATGCGTTTTTTAAGAATATTCAGCGTAATGGGAACACAGAGGGAAGTCATTTCGATTCCTGGGCCTGTTCTAGCTATGACTGCATTTCAGGATCGCCTAATGGTTTGCTACCACAATACAGCTGCAAGTGAAGATCAACATATTTCCGCATTGCTTTTGCAAACCATCGGATTGACAGTTCGGACAAAGGAAATTCGTATTCCACTGTTGACTGCAAGAAAATTAAATTGGATCGGCTATTCGGACTGTGGTTCGCCAGTGATAACTGACACAATGGGTTTGGTTCAGATGTACAGTATGAAGACCAATTGCTGGTATCCTGTTTGTGATACCATGAAACATGTAAGCTCCAATGAAGCTCAATTCTGCACTGTTTTATTTGTTTTTTTTTATTTCAGAGCCAGAGCGTTTCGAATAACTTCTTTGTCATAGACATCTCGGAGAGATCGCAGATAATTCAAGCGGTTCTATGTCGAGGCTGTTCATATCCAATGACAAACCCACGACCCATGATGACCGAACTGCCAATGCAAATGCCAGTTTGTGACTTAGAATCAGAGAGGTCAGGACTCGAAGAGCTTTTGATTCGATCTTCTAACTTTAGCGTTGAAAATTCTGAGAAAAATATTAAAGAAACAGCTATTAAGTTGTTTGCTGTAAGTTAAATCAAATTACATTCTGTTTAGATTTTGTTTTTATAAATAAATAATTTAAATTTATTTAAGATTGCTTGTCGAGCTGAAATGGAAGCTCGAGCTAAGGAACTAATTGAAATGATTGCATCTCCAGCCTTATTGCCGTTGGCTGTTAAATATGCAACTAAACTGGGAAGGATACATTTGGCAGATAAATTAAGTGAACTGCTACCACAATTGGAGGAAACGGTAATATTATACAAAATAAAATGTTTAATTCATTTATTTACGCAATGCGTTCAAACGGTCAAGCTGTTTTAGCATAAAGTGAAACTCAAATGGGGGAAATTCTGATCATTCGGAATTGCACCTAAATGCATATAAGCTAGTACCATTATTCTTTTTTTTTTGTTTACTATTTTCTCGCCTTATATGTAAATCATGTTGCATTCAAACGAACAAACACAAACTTCAACTTCACGTGTTTTGAATTTACGATTGAAAATCAAATCTTTCATAATTTGTGGAAGCCCAAGCTTTACCAGCAATTTAAGTTCAAGTGGTTCTAATGCGAAATCTTGTCAAATGGTGTTTGTATATGGGTCATAAGTGCACACGCAAAAAGTATCAATTTGAATTAAAAATCTTAACAATTTGCCATTGAATAAAAAAAAAAAGATTTCCTTATAAAAAAAAAAACATTTTAATATAAAAAACAATTTATTATTTTTAAGACCGCTAACAGAAGGTATACAAATTAACAAATTGATAAAAAAATGAATATGCTAACTAAACGAACAATACATTTAGGAAAAAGAACGAGAACATGAACTACGTGAGATCGAATCTGATGCTCTGTCAATAATACAAAATAGCCCATTAAACGCCGGTCTACTACTCGTACAAGCTGCAAGACATTCATCACAAAATACTACTCCTAAAATTGCTCCCGTGAGTTTTTGTTTAATTTTTTTTTATTTAATTTAATTCTTATTAATGATATTTTTTTTATATCAGAGACCCATGGTTCTTAGCAATCATAAGCGTAATCCATTTAAACGATCAGCCAGCAAAGGGCCGGCAATAGTGGATTCGCCAGAAGTAGAACATCTTTTAAAAAATTCCATAGACTATGAATTAAGACAATCTCAATTGAGAGCACAACTAGAAGAAAAAGCTCGACAAGACGAATTAAAAGCGAAATCTGTTGAATTTAAACAAAAACGCAAAGAGTCTGAAATGATAAAAGTGCCTGAAAGCCAATCTTCAGTTATTCCAGATAGCCAAGAATTAGCGGGCGATGAAAATGTTGCAAAGAATAAGGTTGGTTAGGAAATGTGAATATTTATTTGGTTTAAAATCACCCTTATTATAATGTTAACTTCTTGTAGATTCCTCCTGGAACCAATTTCTTTTCTTGGTTCACCAAAAACAAATCAAGTCTCCAAACAGAACACCCAGATTTATCAGGCTCAGAACTTACAAAAATTGGAATGCAACAATTTAAAGCCCTCGGTGGTGGAAAACCAGCACCAGTACCGGCAAAAGTTCCAGCCAAACGCAAACTTGACACAGAAGACGTTTCACCAAAAGCCACATCGTCAAATAAAATTTCTACTTTCGCCAAATTGGCTAAATTTGATTTTAAGAATTAAGAAAAGAAATGATTGTTATTGTTGATATTATTTTATGTAGCAAGTATAATTTTTGTATTATTAATTTATTATAAGCCTCAAATATTGTCTCTGTATTTATCGTTTTCGATCTGCTCTCTTGTCTAACCTGCAAACTAAAAACAAAAAATTGAAACAAAAATCGAGGTGTCTTATAAGTGATAAAACATACTCAAATCTTGCAGCAGCTCTCGCACCTGTATGCATTGGAATTCCATGAAATTTTCTATCAACTATTTTTCCTGCTTATGTGGTGAATTTGTTGAAGTTTGTTCTTATGCAATAGTTTACTAAAAGCTGCTCCAAACTCCATTGTAAAACGTCTTCGTCTAGGAGTTGAAGAAGAAGGGCCAATAGTGAAGGGTGATTTTGCTTGTTGATTGCATTTGATCGCTTTCGAACATAGGATTTTATTTTTATAAGTTTGGTCTTCAGTTTTTGGGGGTTGTGCATTTTCAATGGGATTTTGTTTTATTTGTGATTTAGGGAGCGGGCTTGTTTTTGTCATATCAATAATTAGGTGCTTGGATTTCTTAACAAAGAAAAAAAAATAAATATCTAATTAAATCGATCAATAAAATTACTTGGAATCGTTCAAAAAATAATAAATAAATTGGGTTGCGCCAGGGCTTGTGAAAAACCAAGGCCTAGTGACTAACAACTCGCAACCGTTCCTGTGTGCGTGCGTTGACAGGAATGTAAGGGACTTGCAATTTTATTCCGAATCCGGACGGCTAGACGAGAAGCACTTATTCACGACAAGTGATACCCTTGGAGGATTTGTCAATTCCTCGCAAGAGGCAGTAGCCCTGAAAAAAACTTTTTACTTTTTAGGTGGACGAGGCTGGGAAGTGAACCCAGACCTCCAGTGTGACAGTCTATCGCACTTACCATTACGTTACGGGCTACAAAAAAAGAGTTTAAAATAACTCAAATTAATTATAAGTTGTATAAACACACAATAGAATAATATTACCAGCAGATTTCACACAAAGATGACTGGTCATGCTAGCGCCAATGCAGCGTGCCGTGTCAATCCTTTGACCTTTGCCAAAGCTCCATTTAAAAGAAGAATAAAGAAGAACAAAAATCTGTCCAGCGGTCGGCAAAGGCTTTGAATAGGAAAAATGGAACAACTTTAAAAAGAACCCAATATTTTCTCACACTTGGTTTAGTAACGATTTTCAAAGTTCAAATTGGGTTTTGAATGATATCATACTCGCAGTTAGGCTGCACAACCATATTAATTTTGAAGGTTTGAACAATAACTACTTAACCTGCCACCGGTGACGTCAATTAGACTTACATCATTGGTGACGCCGGTCTCATGCACCGGGGTTTCCAACTTAAGATTTTTCAAATCGTGTTATTGATAGTTAAGTTTTTGTTTTTTATATATGCTCTTTGACATTTAAACAAAGATATTTCATAAATCTTAGCTCATTTATTTCACTATTAATAATCCTTACAAATTTTGGCGTAGAGCATTACAACAAACAGTTTTGAAAACATATTTTTTTTTAAATTAAGCAAAAAATAAAATATCGCATATTCATGTCTTTTGACACTAGGAACTTTCATAAAATATACAATAACTGACATTTTTGAAATATACATAACATTTATATGTAACTCAACTATGGACTATTTGACTTACATAATCGGTGACACCCGGTCTCACGCACGGGGTTAGTACCAAAAATACTTAACGTGATCGTGTTTAGCCGTTTTAGCGCGAACCGAGGATGGGGGACGTTAAATGCGGCAGCTACTCGAAATCACGACAAAAATCGATGACGGGGGATAGTTATTCAAATTTTTAAAAACACCCGGTCTCTCAGACATATAGGTCACCGTTGGCGGGTCAAATGAGCCACCAAAAAGTTTTTATAGGCTGTAATTATAGTTTTATTTTCACGAATGATACACTGATCTTTAGATTCAAATGCAAATAGCAACTCCTTTCAAGGAAGTAATCGAAGTCCTTCGGGCAAATATTGATCGTAATGATAAATTCTTATCATTCGTAATTGCACCTAAATGCATATAAGCTAGTACCATTATTCTTTTTTTTTCTATTTTCTCGCCTAATATGTAAATCATGTTGCATTCAAACGAACTAACACAAACTTCAACTTCACGTATTTGGAATTTACGATTGAAAATCAAATCTTTCATAATGTGTGGAAGTACAAGCTTTAACAGCAATTTAAGTTCAAATGACTCTGATGCGCAATCTTGTCAAATTATGTTTGTATATGGTATAGTGACCAGATTTATTTGAAGTAAAAGCGGGACATTTTTTCAAAAATATGGAGAGAGTAGAAATTATGATTTTTTTAAGTACAAAATTAAAAAAGTACGCAACATAAACGACAAATGACATATTTATTAAAAAAAAGAACAGACTTCAAACAATTTTTTGTTTTAATAAATAAAGAGATCAGAAAAAATGTACATATATATTAATCTTGGTACTAACATTTTTTTTTAATAAACCTTAAAAAATAAAATCAGCCTCAATACATATTGTAATTAAGATAAGTGTACATACGTGTGATTTAATATCAAATTTAAAATGTATTCTTGAATTTAATTTAGATGCAGAATGAATTTCTTTGAGAATTTTATTACTGTTTTTAATATTTTCATAAAAATTATCACACTTTTTGTACTGCAATTTTTAAAATTAGTATAACTTTAACTGTTTCGATGGATAGTTGAAAAAATTTTTTCTGTGACCGCATTAGTGCCAGGAAGACACAAAATATATTCCACTAGTTTTAAAATATTTTTAAAGGGAACTTCTCTAGTTGAAAAATGTTGACAAATTTCTACCCACAGTTTTTACAAACATTTTTACATGCAACATAATTCTCTGTTTATCTATTTGTCCGCACTCTGTAAAATTGTTTAAAATTTGTTTGACTGGGGTGGAAAGAAAATCGGCCGCCAACCTATCTTCCATTTTAGATATAAGATAAAAGCTCTGTCCGCTCACCTCCATTATTGTGTTTTTATTTCCTTCAATTGCTAAAATTGTGTTGTGTTCTGTTGCGTTATGAAACATGGCAGACTGATTATGAAGAAACATCAACCATAGTTCTGAACTCGGGTCTTCAAAAATCTTCTGAAGAACAATGGTACACTTATTAATTGAGAGAAAATATGATTTCAGGGGCTCGTACATCCTTAGCACACGCTCAATAGCAGGCAATAACGCTAGCCATCTAGATTTACTAAAACCTTAGCATGCGATTGTATTTACATCTGAGCGAATCTCTAAGTTTTTCAACACGAACGGTGTATACCTATATAGAAGTGGGCGTATATCTTCATTATAATATTTTCTGCGTCTAGTGGCATGTAAACAAGTATTTATATAATTGCTTCATTTTGAGAATTGTTTTTTACGAATTTCGTTGGAAAAGCGGGACATTTAGCGGGACAGTTATGGCTGAAAACAGGACGTATGGTCACTATAGTATATGGGTTATAAGTGCACACGCAAAATTGAAATAAAATTGTTTACAATTTCCCTTTGAAAAAAATATTTAAAAAAATTTCCTTATAAAAAAAAAAAAAAATTAATTATACCCCGTTTACGTTTACAGGTATTCGAGCGAGCTTCAAGCTCGCTTGGCCCCTTTGTATACCTTCGTTGAATTGAAATGAGCTGCAACCGACTCGATTCCACTTCAGGAGCGGAGTCGAGTTGTAATTGTTGATACAAAAAACTGGGTCAAAGAGTCGGTCTTGAGGATGTGTATTATTTGTTTTGATAGCTATGTGAAGTATGTACTAAAATTCATTAGATTTTAACTGTTTTAGTGTAAAATAAATATATTGTTGCCATTCCATTACTTGGAATCTCAACACCATATCAACTCAACTTCAAATCGGGTTCTCAACTCACTTGACGAAACACCAGTGGCCTGATTAGGGAATACGAAGCGAATCGTTTTCAATTCGATATCTCCTTTTCGACTCGCTTCGTATTGATAAATTATCGAATTCGAAGCGAGTCGTAAATTATACTTCCAAGATTTCCAGATAATTGACAGCTGGTTTCCAGGAAATATTTTTTTATTGTGAGATTTCAACTTGTTTTGTTGTCTTTGGCTTTGAAATTAAATATAAATGCAAAATTAAATTCGAAAGAGTGTATTTTAGTTCTTTGCATAAAATGCATAGTTAAGGAAATATAAAAATCCTCGAATCTGAGTTGAAAGAAAATTCTTGCAAAGTTCTTCTTCACCCCTTGAACTTCCTAGTCTTTTTTTGTTTATTTTGTTGATCAATTCATTCACTTAAGTTCTTTGGGCTTTTTTTTATTTTACAAAAAAAAAACATTTAATGCATTTTGTGTAGGAGGCCCGTGACCATATTTAAGTGAAGTGATATTTTCCCAAAGTTGCGATGTGTGGGCGCATTGAGTGCTCCTTTGGCTATCCCTATTCATTTTCCCCTGTAAATTCAATGACCGTGGAAAACTGTTGCTGGATTGTGTGTTTCTGAGTTTGGTTCCAGCAAGTTTATCTAGAAAATGTTTTTTCTTTACTTTGTTTTTATAAAAAAAAAATGGTAAAACTCACATTTTTGTTTATTTTAATGAAAACAACAAAATACCACTTTCGACCGTGTCGATACACCAATCCGCCAGAAAAAACCTATCGGAAATTGACACGTTAAAAATTGAAATGTCTTTTCGCATTCGCTTTCGATTTAAAAAATAGGGCGAATGTAAAACGACAGCGACGAAAGCGAAAGCAGTAATACCAAATCTTATTTTCGCCACCGATTCGCTTCGTGTTTCCTAATCTGGCAACAGGTCGAAAATCCGACCCTAATCCAACTCGAGCTCTCGATTCGGCTTGTTAACGGGGTAATAAAAAACAATTTATTATTTTTAAGACCGCTAATAGAAGCTATACAAATTAACAAGTTGATAAAAAAATTAATATTCTAATTAAACGAACAATACATTCAGGAAAACGAACGAGAACATGAACTACGTGAGATCGAATCTGATGCTCTGTCAATAACACAAAATAGCCCATTAAATGCCGGTCTACTACTCGTACAAGCTGCAAGACAATCATCACAAAATACTACTCCTTAAATTGCTCCCGTGAGTTTTTGTTTAATTTTTTTTATTTAATTTAATTCTTATAAATGATTTTTCTTTTTATCAGAATACCAGTATTCTTTCAGTTTCTTTACTCCTTGTTTAAATTCCATAGACTAAACTTCGTTTGAAGTGTTTATTTCTTTACTTTTGTAAATAATATTACAATTATTAGATACAATAATTTTAAATGTCAGTTTAAATTTAAACACAGTTTTATTAAATTCCCCTGAAGAAGGCAGCAACCCCTGCCGAAACGTCGGGAAAGCTAATGTAACTTAATTGTTTCATTGCAAAAACTACAGTGACCAAAAAAAAAAGCCGACGGAAAGATTATTTTTAATCACTTCCAATCACAATTATTAACTCCAAATTGGTCAATAAATCATTTTTAGTTTAGTCTATTATGTTCCAATTTTAATATATAAATCTTGAAAATAGCGTAGAAAAAGAAAAATCTTGAAAATAGCGTAGAAAAAGAAAAGAAAAAGAGCCTAAAAGACAATAAAATACAAAAAGTACTCATACGCCCCAGTGCACTTTTTTTTTTACGCTACTGGGACTCTTGTATCAGTTGAAAGATTTTACAATTGTACTAAAATTAAATCTGAGAAAATACTTTGAATTTACTATAAGAACAAACAATTTACCTAACTATGGTTAAAGGAAAAACAACAGGAGATAATACTATCCGATTCTAAATAATTTCGTTTAAAATTTGATAAAGATCAAGCAAATAAATAAAACCAATACATTGAAAAAAAGTTGCGCTCTCATCTTTTTAACCGTGATATCTTATTCCGTTTGCTCATCCAACTTCAATCAATAGTGCACTCAATGCTTACTTAATTGAATAAAATCATCTTAGCTTAAACTCTTTAAATTACACATCAGACACATATAAATTACTGAAAATGAAAAGTTTCCTTTAAAATCATTATCCTTACCTGAACTTCCTTAGCTTTATCTCTGAGAGCATCCGATTCAATTTTCCTTTGCAATTCATGAAGTTTGACAATGTTGAATAGACCAGCTAACGGTGAATATCGTTTCGTTTCGATTGTTCGACAAATATCAGCTGGAGGTAAATCGCAAATTTTTGCTATTCGTGTCAGAGCCTAAGCAAAAATAAAAAAAAACTCAAGCATCCGAGTATGTAAATATATTTCTGGCAACTTGTACCACCCAAACCACACTCTATATTTTTACTTCTAAATGTAAACACATACAAATACATTATATAGGTATACAAACCATTCTCTTCCATGTTCCATCCACCTGAGGATACTCTCGACAAAACCGACCATAGATCCAGGCATGAGTTTGTAGATTTAACATTGTAATTCTGTCCACTGGATTCGGACAAAGCATTCTTTCAATCAAATTTCGAAACACTGTAACAAGCCGTAACGAACGATGAAAAATGTGTACCATGGTATATCGTTCGTAGAGCAAGAGAAGGTAGTGAGAAAATCCTTTTATTCCGGCACCGAAGCGGAGACCAAACGAGAACTACTAAGAGACCAACAAAACTTACACAAGGATACGTCCATTAGATTCTTTTGATGGCGGTTAGTTAATCCACTTTTTGTTTCCCGGATTAGTTGTTTTCGTTTTGCATCCGGTGTGAGTCCAGGCTTGTGCCACGATTGAAAGGGTAGCTTACCCACAAGCATCCCATAGAATATGACACCACTAAGGAGGGGATGAAGAGATAGAAAGAGGTTAAAGATAATTTGTTGGTTGGATTTGGTTAAAAAAGAAAGATTGAAATGTGTTGGTAGGTAGAGGTACATACAGACTCCAGATGTCCACTTCTGGACCATACTGCTGACCACTAATGTAAAGTTCCGGTGCAGCATACTCTGGTGAACCACAATGTGTATGAAGGAGTTCTACACCACGGCGGTAGTTGCTTAGACCAAAGTCTAAAACCAACCAAAAAAAGAAATAAAAAAACACAAACAATAATATTGCGGATGAGATGGAATAGAAAGGATTTGCATACATACGTACCAACTAATTTGACAGTTTCTTTTGTATTGTCTAGCAGAATATTTTCCATTTTTAGATCCCTGTGTACATGTAGAGAAGTTTATTTATTTGTATGTATAAAAAAAAGCTCTAGGACTAATGGGTAACCGAAAATTCGTTTAGCCATAGCTTACCTGTGGACAATTCCACGTTCATGTAAATGGGCTACAGCGGAAATAATCTGTCGGGCTAATGGACGTGTCTGCTTCTCTTCGAGTTTTCGAGTGCGTTGGGACGTGACAAAGGTACATAGATCGCCACCATTAACCAGTTCCGTGATTATGTAGTATCGTTTGGTTGTCTATTTATGTATGTAGGTATATAGAGGTTCTGTCACTTTCTATCTAACATAGTGGGATGGGACAAAAACCTTTACTTACGGTGATGGTCTCAAAAAGATAAATTATATTGGGATGGGAAACTTTTGATAGAATTCTTGCTTCTCGTCGCATATTTTTGATGATGTATTCATCTTTAACGTCTCGAAAAGTGAGAATTTTTACAGCTACCTGCAATAAAAGCAATCAATTGATATTATTGGTGTAAAATTCGAATTAATTTAGAACCGATGGGAGGGGGATATGCCAAATTTTAAATTAGGTTAGGTTAGGTTAGGAGGGGTGTGCACCGCCTAGGCTGTTGCGTACACGGGGGCCTATTGGTCCATTGTGATCCCCTTATAAATATAAACAGAGGTGTTCCTAACTAATGATTCAAATAGACCGGTTCATTTGTGAACCAGCCTATATTTCTCTATAAATTTTCATAAAGAAAGAAAAAACCTAAACAAAATTGGAACTATAGACTAAGCACCACTAAAGGAATCTGATGATTGGTGTGGCAGCCATGAAATTGTAATAATTCCAGCCTTTATAATAGTCGGTGGTAGCCAACACATGTGGATGTTGTTCATTCAAAAAACTTTCAACAAAGCTATGCAGCCTAACTGCAAGTGTTATCACGAGAAAACACCTTTGAATGAAACTTAATTCTTGACCAGTGTCAAATCTTTCATACAATTTCCCTCCTTACACATATACAGCGAATTGTTGCGGTAATAACGGAGAGGAGAAGAAAGAACCCGAATGAATAACATCTAACTTGTGTGTGGCTTGTAAAAATGATAGTTGTCCAAATGCAATTGTAAATTTAGAAAAAACCTTCATTTGGATGGGCACGATCAGGTGACCTCGGTGGTACAATGCGTAGTGCAGCGGCCTCTGAGGAAGCTTAGTCTAGGTTCAAATCCAGTTGACGGCAAAATAATTTATAAATTAAAATTGGAACTATAGACTAAGCGAAAGCGCCTATTCTGGTGGCCATTGTGCCAATGGCGCAATGACCCGTTAGTACCCCTATCAAGATTTTTATTTTCTTTTTACTCAGCGATAAAATATACTGAGTTTCCTTTTCCTTAATTATAGACCATAAAGTTCTAGAGATAACGCAATCGTTCCTGGAAATCTAGGAGTTATTGATTTGCTCTTTCGTTACTAGGTCATTTTTCCTTTCAATGACGCCGATCGGGATTTCAGGTCCCGTAAATAATTGGCTACTATTGTTTCTATTTGCTAATGACCCTTTCCTTGCCAGTTCATCTGCTATATCATTCCCTTCTATATTACTATGCCCAGGAACCCAGCAGAGTTTGACTTGGTTGGAGTAACAAATTTTCTCCAGTACGCCTCGGCATTTTGCCACTGTCTTGGATCTTATAGTCTCACTGGCTATAGCTTTGATAGCAGCTTGGCTGTCCACGAAAAATTTGATCTCTGACGAGCTCAGTTTTTTCTTGTGTACCATTTCTGCCGCTTTTTCAATAGCGAAAATCTCAGCTTGAAAGACACAGCACTCATCTGGCAGTTTATATGATTCTCTAATATTGAGAGGTTCACAGAACACCCCTGCCCCTGTTCCTTCTTCCATTTTTGACCCATCGGTGTGGAACCGGGATACCTTGTTCACTTATTAGTAAGTTAGGTTCCCATTCATGTCTTTGGAGAATTAGAATGGAGAAGTGTATTTTAAAATCTTTTTTTTTGGTGATACGTAGTCCGTCGTCATATCAAGTTCGGCCACTGTGTCATACCTTTGCAAGATAGACCCATGACCATAGGTGCTGTGCTTGCAAGAGCTCATTTCTTTAACTCGAAGTGCACTTTTGGCTGCTGTGCATCTTATGTACTCGTCCAGTGCTGGAAGATTTAGAATAATTTCCAGCTCTGCTTGTGGCGTAGAACTCTGTACCCCGTTATTTCTATACAAGCTAGTCTCTGTATTTCCTTTTTGTAATAATTTAATTTGGTGGTAGAACACAGTTGTTGTTGTTGAATTTTTATAATAATTTTAACTATATGCCTGTAAGACCTCAGGTCTTTTAAATGCAATGCACGGCACTAGTTAGAAGGAATACAAGGAAAGGAAAGATTTTTGCTGGCACAGTGGATTGAGAATTAGATGTTAATTATCTCATGAAATTCCACGGGTGGCATCCAGCTGAAACTGGGGAATAAAGAAAATAATGCTACCAAGACTGGGGCTCGAACCCACACGTCCAGGTTAGCAGTCAAACACTACATCCATTGTGCCATTGCCTTTTCCTTTCTTTTCTTGGTAAACAGTATACTCGTTCAGTTTTTGTAGGGTTAATTCCAAGACCGTTTTGTGCTGCCCAAGAATATAGTTCTTGAAGTGGAGATTCCATAATATCTTTGATGGTGGTAAGGTACTTACCCGATATCAAAATTACTATATCGTCTGCATAGGCTACAATTTGAATGCCCTGATTCCTACGACGAGGACGATTTTAAATTGGTTCATCCAATAATGAGAAAGTCGAAAATAAGAAAAATGGTTCAATGGGAAATAATAAATATGTAGGTAAGGTAATTATTCTATTTTGTTTATCAAAATATCAGGATAACGTGGTGGTTTAACGGTGATGTTGTTTTTGGTTCTAGAACCAAGTTTTTCTTAAGTATTCGATAGTTTACCAGCTACATAATCTTAGATTAAAGATTATTAGCTGTGAACTAACTGGCCCTTAGTCAAAAAAAAAAATAAGGCATTATGGAGTCAAAGTAAACATAAGCTAAAACTTCTAGGTTTCCTCAAAAAATAACAATGATAGTTTCTTCAAAGGTGTAGGGTGGCGTATGTGGAACATTTTACGTGCGACATATGCTTTATACAATACATAGAGTGAGTGTTGGCAAGCTTATTAGAAACGATGGAAAACAACAATCAATACAAAAAAAAAGTAAAATAAACCGTACAATTCAAGAGAAAACAAATAAATGGTAAAAAAGTTAAATGTTAAGTAAAAAATCAAAATAAATTATAATTTTTTTGTTTCAACACACATTTCTAAATTTGGGTTAGGTATCTATTATATACGGGTGTTTAGCATAAGGTACGACCAAAGGCTAGAACGTATAGGTTTGTTGAAACAGGACAAGAATTGTATGATAGGGATTAATTGGGGGTGTTTACTGTGTTTGGTCAGAATTAGTGCTGCCAAAATATTTAAAAATAATCTGAAATTATGAAAAATATCTGTTTAATGAAAACAACATAAAGATCCGAAAATGCGACTCAGATCCGGATCCAGGATTCGATATCCGAAAAATCCGGATCCACATTTTGGATCCGAGATCCTTCACTACAAGGATAGTCTCGAAATTTGGATCCAAGATGTGGATCGGGGTATCCGGATTATTCGGGTATTTCGGATATCAGATCCTGGATCCGGATCTGAAGGACCTTAACATATAAATGACAAAAATTTCTTCTTAATCTTCACCTGTATTTTTAAAATCACTTTCGTTATTATACCTACATTTATGCATAGTAAAGGTATATCATGTCAATTTCCCACACTCAATCCACTCAATCATCGAGCATGTGACATTTGTATCTTGAAACATAATTACAAACTCCGATATACTGAGGTGTTCCGCTTATTAGCACGTCAACAAGTTGGCAATATTTAAAACCTGTCTCTTGCGTTCGCTAGCTGTGTCTGTATATATATAGCCACTTGACATGCCATGTAATTAGACCCCTAAGAGAGAATCCATTTATTAAGTGAAAAGTCAATTAAACGGCCTCTTTTAATCCCCAACATGACAATCAATGAATAAATGCATAAATTAGACATTTGCTGCTGCTTAGCGAGCCGATTTGCTTAGTCTCGATGTTACCCATTACTACGTACATTATATGAGTGGGGGCTGACGCTCAAGCATATCTTGTCGCTTCTTGTTTTCTGATAGAGTGCACTGGACTTAAGATAGATGGTTTCGCCTTGTTAAGTTAACCATTGTCGACGTCGTCGTCGTCGTTGGTCGTCGTAGTTGTTGCTGCAATACTCTGACCGAAGAAATGAAACTGAAGGCTCGCACACTCTTCTTTTGCTTCTTGATTGCCCTCGCGAACAGAGCGATACAGGTGCTTCGATTGCAAACTATACTTGGTCTATGTTGCGCTTATGACCCGCATTTGAGGGTATACTCTACCCATTCGCTTGGCTATTTCCTACCATTAGATACGGAGGCGCAGATATGTTATTTGTGATGTCAATTGTGCCACCAGAGTTTCCATGTGTGGCGAAGTCATTTCCCATGTCCATGGTACCGATGTGATCATATCATCTGCTTTTGTCGTATTTTTCCATTTTGGTCTAGGTTACCCCCGCCCTCTTTCAAGAGGAACCGATGTTAACGCAATTTGGCCCTGTTCAATGTTTGCGCCCATCTTATCTGCATGTCCAAGTAGAAGGCAGCAGCTGCTATTACTGCTGGTAGAATATATCCAGCGCTGCCGTTGCATATAATGTTGCAGTTTAATTGGAAAGTTCATACAGAAAAGGTGCACATCAGGACCAGTGTGTTGGTATGTTAGTTATATGTATATGGTTGTGACCAAAGTGCATTGGCTTATGGGCCATCATGTGTATTGAGGGTTTATGCAAATTACATTTGCCGCAACAGAAGCTACTAGCTAGGCATATGGAAAACCCTACCAATTTGTAAAATTGGCTAAAAAGATAGAAGGAGAATTTGTTGTGTGTACATAAAGATATGTGTATGTACACCCAGTACAGTTTTATAACCATATTGCACAGTTGATGATTTGCGTGAGAAAATCAGATGAGATTTTTTTTGGAATAACAGTTTAATGTTCGGTTTTAAGCTTCTTTTTCTACCCTATTTAGTTTGAATCAGTGATTAAAATAATAACTGTTATTCGATTAAAATTAATTCCAGTCCATAAATAAAAAGGATAAAACATAGATTGGTTAAAACAAAATATACTTACCAGTAAAGGTTTATTTTCTTTATCAAGGATTGCACGTGTTTTTTTTTACTTACAATCTTGTGTTACCAGTAGAATTAAATAATAGATGAACTTTAAGTAGATTCTTTGTTAGTGAATATTTTTTTAATGAAATTAAAACCCTACAAATGCAGCACCGGTTACAAGGACAAAAAAAAAAATAAGATTTTGTTTAAACGGATTTGTGTACGTTATTAAATACTATTTTACATTTTATAATTATATTTATTAATATTTAATTTCTAAGTGCATTGAATATTAAAAACCAAAATAGTACTTAAATAACGTTAAATTAAACTAATTATCAAAATAAATAATTGATTACAAATTATAATAATGGATTTCTGGCTATAAAACGCTATAGCATAATATTGTACGTGTTGCCGTTGTTATTTAATATATTTTTTAAAATTTTGAACTTCCCGCACAACCGACGGAAATAGACCCCTATTCTATACGATTTTTTCTTGTCTGATCTCAATATACATGATCTATATTTTTTGTCGCATCTTATGTAAATTACCTATTGTCATACATATGTTGCCAGCAAGGTATTTTATTGAATAGGTTTTGAACAAATAATTTACAGGATCTGAATTGAAAAAAAAAAAACCTTTAAGGCCCCCAACTTTATAACTATACTTAGGCCAGCCCCAGCATAGAAGTGTCGCGCCGAATTAATAGGATTATTGTTTAAGATTTTTTTATGGAATTTTTTATGTGACCTCAACTCAAGAAATTAATGTGTTTTGCACAGACATGACAGTGGGCTCTTCATTCAGTCTGACATACACTTACCCTGCTAAGATACAAATTTCGGTCGATGTTTACCGGCTCTTATTAAAATCACAGCAAGAAGATGCTGTGAATTTTATTATTCTAGGGGGATAATGTACAGGTTTTTTATAATAATGAAGATGAAGAAATTTAAATATTAAAAAATTAAATTACTTCTGGGTGCACGAATTTAAAAAAATTCACTAGAATAAGAAAATTCACAGCATCTACTGTGATTTTTATAAGAGTCAACCAAAATGTGTGTCTTAGTAGGGTCTGACAGACTGACTGAAGAGCCCTATCACTGTCATGTGGGTGAAATACATTAATTTCTGGAGCTGAGCTCACTTGTGCTTTTTAACTGTATTATATTCATTCACTCCACTAAAAACAAAAGAAATTTTAAAATTTTAATATTTAAATCTCTTCATCTTCATCTTCATTATTTAAATTGATATTTAAATCTTGATATTAAATATTTAAAAATGATACAAAGTTAAAAATGCTTCTGTATGTCCACTGTACATGAAGCTAGATCGTTAACAAATAAAATAACCGCTTGCAGTTGCACAAACCGAGTGTTTTAAAGTCGTCATCCACTTGTTTGCGCCACCTGTTACGGGTTCTTCCTCTGCTGCGTACCCCATCGGGGTTGGATTCGAAGACTCGTCGAGCAGGTGCATTGCTGTCCATATGCTCAACGTGCCCCAGCCATCTCAGCCGCTGTATTTTCAGCTTTTTGACCAGGTCAACGTCGCTGTATAGCCCGTATAGCTCGTCGTTGAATCTTCTCCTCCATACTCCTTCGATACACACCGGACCGAAAATCACACGAAGAATCTTCCTCTCAAAGCACCCTAGCAGATTTTTATCCGAATCTTTCAGTGTCCATGCTTCTGACCCATAAAGTAGCACCGGGATGATTAGGGTTTTGTATAAAGTCTCCTTGGTTCTCTGAGAGAGGGCCTTACTACTTAAATGCCTTCTTAGACCGAAGAAACAGCGGTTGGCAAGAGTAATTCTTGGCTTGATCTCTGCACTAATGACATTCTGCGATGTAATAGTGGAGCCCAGGTAGACAAAGTCCTTGACAACTTCGAAGTTATATCTGTCCATCGTGATATTTTGACCGAGTCGACGATGTTGAGATTCCTCTCTCGATGACAGCATATACTTCGTCTTGTCCTCATTAACCGCCAATCCCATTCTAGCCGCATCCGATTCAATGCTCGCAAATGTCCCTGCCACAGATCGCTTCGTTCAGCCGACTATGTCTATGTCATCCGCATATGCAAGCAATTGAACGGACTTTTGATAGATTGTACCGCTGGTGTTGACATGTGCGTTGCGTACAATGGCTTCAAGAACGATGTTGAATAGGTTGCATGATAACGCGTCGCGTCGCCTTGCCTCAATCCTTTCTCAACATCAAAGGAATCGGTGGTGTTCTTACCAATTTTGACGGAGCAGCGAGATTTCTCCATCGTCATCCTGCACAGGCGGACGAGTTTGGCAGGGATGCCGAGACTCGACATGACTCTGTATAATTCGTCCCTTTTCACGCTATCATACGCTATCATCTGGAATTCCCGAGATTTTTCTAAAATCTGTCGGAGTGTGAACATTTGATCAGATCGTTGATCGTTTTAAGCGGTCACACAGGATGGCCGAGAAGACTTTATAAGCGACTTTTAGGAGACTAATTCCTCTGTAGTTGGTACATTTCAGAACATCTCCCTTTTTATTGATGGGGCACACTATACAGAGGTTCCATTTATCGGGCATACTTTCATCCGACCAAATTTTGCAGATGAGCTGGTGTATGCTCCTAGCCAATTCATCTCCCGCTGACTTAAATAGTTCGGCTTGTAAGCCATCCGCACCAGCAGCCTTGTATGACTTAAGTTTGGATATCGCCAGCCGCACTTCGGTTATGTCGGGTAGACGGAACTCTTGGCCATCATCGTCCAAGTTGAATGGAGCGTCATCTTGGCTGTCTTCGCCATTAAGTAGTCTAGAGAAGTGTTCTTTCCAGATCCTCAGCACTGACTGTGTGTCTACTACCATATTCCCACTCTCATCTCGGCAGGCTTCCGTTCTAGCCTTGAATCCTTGGGTGGATCGCTTCACCCTCTGATAAAATTTTCGAACATCTCCCCTACCGCTACAACCCTCAATAGACTCTACCGCCCGCTTCTCGTGCTCTCTCTTTTTCCTCCTGAGAAAATCCCGTGTCAAAAAACACTATATCATGTCACATCGGCAGCGCTGGTTAGGGCTGTAGAAAAATTTGAGTTCTTATGTCAAATATCGTCGATAACGGCTCCAACGATTTTAATTAAAATCTGTTTCTGAATAATAATAAGTGATGGCAACAAAACTGCGTTACAGATTTTTAACAGAAGTTTCACTTAAACGAAATAGAGTTATAATGTTTTTTCAGAGATTTTCAATTTTTTTGGTTATCCTCCATATCTCGTCTAATTGAGTGCTCGTATTAAAGTGGAAATATAAGTTAAGGCTTAACTACATTTATCTAGCTTACGCAAAAAAGTGCAACAGTGAGAAATAAACATGTATGCTAAGGGGCCTGCTTTCAAAAAAAAAAATCGAAAACTTTAACCACCATACGCATACAATATTTTCTTGATTTTAAGCAAGTATTTCGGTGTTTTTAGCATAGTTACAAACATAATATGTAGGTTTTAGCACAAAAGCCAAAAGCAAATTTTTGGAGTATTTATGTATAATCAAAATCTATATATGTATATCAAAATGTATGAGGATTTAAAGGGGTATATTTTGTGATATCGAATTCAAAAGTCTGGCAGGTTTTTTTTCTCAGCCTTTGGCGGGGGCGGGGTGTTGAATATAGAATTTTTATAAATTTATCATCAGGGGTAGGTATTATCACTTCAGTAATTTTTTTTTTTTTTTTTAATACATCATGATATTCTCTTTAATTTTCCCCATTATACAGCACATTTTTAGAAATCCGACACTTAAATTTGTATTTGATCAGCTTAGCTGGGTACCTACTTCTCCTAGAAAAAATTCCTAACTACGCCAATGGTTGTCAGACCCAGTGTTGCCATCAAATATTTAAAAAAATCTGCAACTATGACATAAAAAGTCTGAAATGCAAATTGTTTTTTTTTATAATGTCTATAATTCTTTCGGTCAAATAAAAATTTCGAACATTGCATCAACACGAAGCCAACAAGTTGCGGATATTTGAAGAATTTTTGAAATACGTTATGTTTTAATACACTCCTCGTCAACTGAATACGCACAAACATTTTTGAATATATTTTATCCATTTTTTCCAAACAGTGATGGTTATTATGCAGATGGTTGATGGTAAAAATTTTCGTAACATATAAATAACAGAATTTCAAAGTTTTATCCAAAATCAACCGTGAGTTTTCCTTCAACCACTTCCAAAGTGTAACTTATGCAAAGTAGAAGTTTTTTTTTGAGTCAACTGAATAGGTACGAAAATTAAAATTGGTATTGGAATGGAATGAAACAAGTTTTTGTTTAAGTTTAGTAGTGGGTACTTCCACCTTTATTTTTAATTACTTCGTAAAATCGATCCGGCATGGAATCGTATAGCTTTTTAATGTAATTTAACGAAATTTCGCTCCACGCTAATTTGATTGCAGAAATTAAGGTTTCTTTGTCTTCGAATTGACGACCACCCTCATAAACTTTGCGTACTAACCATCCCCAGACATGCGCGCTGAGTGAATAGGCGCATTATCATGTTGGTAGGTCCAGTTTATGGGTCCAAAGATGTTAGAAAATTTAGGAAAATTTCTTTCCAAAATTACTTTATACCCAGCTGCTGTCATTCTTGATGTTACAACCTCGAGCTCAACTGTTCCATAATAACTGACTGCTCCCCATATCATGACACCTCCTTCACGACTATGATGGCGCTTTAAAAATCTTTTTTCTTTTCTTAAGTCGTGAAAATAGAAGTTGAACCCATCAGGGCCATCGAAATTAAACTTTTTTTCATCTGAAAAAACCACGTGATACCATTCTTTTTTCCAACTCATGTGAAGTCTTGAAAAATCTAATCGCAACATTTTCCGTCTCTCGTCAAGTGGTGGTTTTTTCTTAAGTTTCATTCGTTTAAGATGGCTTGAGTTGTTGATTACTCTTAATACTGTTGAGCAACTTGCGTTTACGCCGACTTTTTGTTTTATTTTTGCCACAGAATCAGAAGAATTTGATGCACATCTTAAAATTCTTCGTCTCTCAGCTGCTGTTGTTGCTGTTTTCTTACCTCCCTTCATGTTTTTGCCGTATGCATCTTTATTTTTCAAGTAAGAATAAACTACATTAAAACTTCGGCCAACTTTATCAGCTATTGCACGTCCAGTTAGGCCTTGGTCTCTAAGTAAATCGATTTTAGCTTTTTCAACACTGTTAAGACACGTAGATCTACCCATTTTTCTTAAAATTTGAAATCAAGAATTAAATTTTACTGAAAACACTAAAATCGTTAATTTAAACTGTCAAGCACTCCAAAAAACTTATAAACAACGAAGAAAATGGCGTTGTACCTATTCAGTTGACTAAAAAAAAAACTTTGCATATAAAACACTTTGCAAGTGGTTGAAGAAAAACTCACGGTTGTTTTTGGATAATTCTTTCGGGATTATCTGCTTAACATCTTAAGGGAATAGTTAGCATCAACAGATGGCATAATAACCATCACTGTTTGGAAAAAATGGATAAAGTATATTAAAAAATGTTTGTGCGTATTCAGTTGACGAGGAGTGTATCTGAAACGTTGATTTTTTTTTGTAAGTGGGAGCAAGTTTTTTAGTTATGTACGTTTGCAGTCGAAAACTTGCAAAATGCTGACAAATCTGTAATTATGGCAACACGATCATCAGACTCTTCTTAAATAATGCTTAGTCTTTTATGTTTATTTAATTATTATACATCTATAGTTCGTTCGGTCGAATAAAAATGTCGAACATTGCATCAACACAAAGCCAACAAGTTGCGGATATATGAAGAATTTTTGAAATACGTTATGTTTGAATATCTGAAACGCTGATTTTTTTTTTTGTAAGTGGGAGAAAGTTTTGTATTTATACAGTTTTGTATTTATACGTTTGGAGTCGAAAACTTGCAAAATGACGACAAATCTGTAATTATGGCAACACCATCATCAGACTCCTCTTAAATAATGCTTAGTCTTTTATGTTTATTTAATTATTATAGGGCTTCTAGTCAAACAAAGAAATCAACATAATAAATAGATAGTAAGAAAATTACCGTGAACAGAAATTTTGTGAAAACCCGTGAAGGAAGTTGTAAGTTTTTCATAAGTTAGGTTAAACGTGTTTGAATTTCACGTGTTTTGGCTTTAACCATTTTAGAAGTGTTCTATTTATATCATAAGGGGACTGCACAAAAAATTTTAACTTTACCATTGATCACGGAAATATATTATGTTTGTTTACAGTTGTTAATTCGTGATGCTACTTTTACAAGATCTAGTTTTTTTTAACGTTTATCAATGAAATTCGACTTATTAGTCGTTTTAACTCTGTGACATGAAAGACAAGAAAGAACAAAGTCTCCCAATCAACTTAGCTCCCAGAGGATGTTATATACAGAAGATAAGGCGCTGTCTATTGCAAGCTTTATCGCAAACCTCTAAGTGAGCTCCCAAATACTTAATCTACTAAAGAAAAAGTACCATTGCAACTATCATGATCAAAGTTTTTTTTTTTTGTGTATCATTCATTTAGGTATACTGTGAACAAGACAAATGAGAATAACACTTCCATACATTTCTAAAAGTCTACATCACATAATTCAATTATTCAGTCAAAAGATCAAAGGTCGATATCCTTAACAGCATTAAAATCATTATTCAATTTCATAGCGGCATTCAGTAAGATAATATTTTATTATTATCAACTTTGTTAGCCCGTTAAAACCTTTTAAATAACATTCAAATCACCTCCAATAAAATCAAATCACTGCCGCAAATCAAATCATTAAGTATCCTTCTATGTTGTTTAATCTTAAATAAGATAAACAAAAAATAAGAACTATACTTGGCCCCCTTTTCTATTTCCCAATAAAATGACATCTGACCCACACCGAACGTCGTCATCATAATTTTGGCATAAATAGTCTCGCGCTACTGCGAAAGCATGTTTTCAATTCCTTAAAAACATTTCGGTAGGTTAGGTTTGCAATATAGCCGCAGTGTGGCGCTGCCAAAACAGACAAAAAAAACGTGATACGCTTTCAATGCCTTTTCAATCTCTAGTCTCCCAAAAACAAAAAAACAAAAACAACACACAAAAAATATGCAATGCGATATGCGAGTAGAGAGTCAGAGTGCTGCTGGTTAATTGCATCCGCACACAGCACGAATTCAATCAAAAAACGAGCACACAAACTCCCCGAATATAATGTCAAAAATCCCCCAGGAGATTGGGTAGCATTTTGAATTTGGAACAGCCAGTCTCAAATATTTTTGTTGAATAAAATTTTACAACCAAACCACGACACAAAAGTTTTACTTTGCTGATTTTTTTTCTTTTGCTTGTTATTTTTTTGTTTGTTTGTGTTTTCCTATCATAGAGCCAGGAAAAAATATAAAAAGTGGGTCCATTGGATTAGTATATAGACGACCCGACTCACTGACGTTTCTATATCGAAAAACAAAACACTGGGAAGCTGTTATTACCGAACACAGCCCGAACCAATTATTGATTCAATCCGCGATGGTGATGTGTTTATGATGCACTCATGCCAACGGTTTAAAAGTGGCATGGCAGTTTGTTGTGCCATAGAAACACAATCCATGGAAACACGCAACAAGAATCAGAGGGAATTGCTTAAGAATTCCCCGGGGAATTTCCAACGGGGGAATGGATTTTGGAGTATGCCTATTCTGCAAAATGACGAGAGTGGGATTGATCGGCGCTGCAATGATCTTGGAGGTCAATTTCGTGACTTGATGAAGCGAGACACTCAATGATCTTGCAAGCAAATGAACCTCCATGCGATGAGGAACCAAAGAACGAAGAAACGAACCATTGCATTGGGAGCACAGCACAGCACAGCACATCACACTATGATGGGCCTATAAGAGTAGAGGAGCAAGAGAGCTGGAAGGAGATGGTTAATTTTAGCTCGTGTGCGGAGTTCAATGCGATTATTGGCCTTCTCTGCATGTTCTGCGGTGGCATGCAGATTGGCCTCGTTAGAGACTACTTTTAGACTCTTAATCTGCTATTGATGATTCGTTGGCTGAATTTAGACGAAGACGAACCATCATTGTTGTGATGGAGAATTCAGGAATAAGTCCAGCGAAATATTCAGAGCGCGTGAATTTCTACCTGTACATCTATACATTATCTCTCCATATAGCTAATTCCGCAGGTGAATCATAGAAAATAAAAAAGAACAATGAGCCAACGTAATGGGTTTCCAAAAATGCATACAAATTACACAGAATTTGCATTCAAAGGATTGTTTTAATTTTTTTTGTCTGTTGATTTGTTTTCGTTTTGCTTAAAGTCAAAAGCACATCCATTCCATTTGCATTAATTGGTGTGTTACCTGCTTAATTAGATTTTCAATTAGGATTAGAAAGAACGATAGTGACATTGTGCACTTCCCTGGAACAAAGGCAAAGGCAGTCGTCCAAAGCCAAATTCCATGGTCGTGACCAATGCATTGCAATGCAATGAATTGAATTGAATTAGGTCCATGTACCAAGCCAGCAGCTAATCGCTATTCCAATTCCAGAGACTGCGTTGCATTATAAAATCCAAAATACATTAGAGCACTCGCATTATACGTAGTGCACACCGGAGGTGTTTGAATGAATAATATCTGCCAATGTCCAATGCCACCGGATGAATTGGAAGGGTGTAAGTATACAATGAATGTCGCATTATACATTTGAGCACCACATATACTATAACTAGGAGCGAGTACTAACCGAACATTTAATATTTGAATTTTGTAATGTGTTTTCAAAATATCTAGGGCAGGGAGTTTATGGAAATCGATTCAAGACCCTGTTTCTCAATAATATGTATTTAATTGGGTGTTTGAACAGTTTTCTTACACGGAAAGAAATCGATTTTAAATGAATTTATTTAAAGTTTATTACCGAGTACAAGCAAACATACTTTAGTTTGCATTTATACAAATACATAATTTCTTTTCTCTAAAAAAAAAAAAAACACTTTTATCTAATTAACAGCTTAATCAAATTCGAGCGATTCAGACATACAAATATAGTACAGTCAATCTAGATCAAAACAAAGGCAGCAAAGTTAAACAAAAACTCAGTTAAAAATGCGAGGAAAATATTGTTTGTAAACTTTGCCGCCTTTTTTTTGGGTACTTAGCTAAGATAAGCCGAATATTTTTTTGCTGAAATGCTTCTTCTCTCCTTTCAAAACAATAGGAACTGAGATAAATCGAATAAAAACAAAATACGTGAAATTAGGGTGGGGTGGGGGCAAGGGTTGAGAAGTTCTGCGAGGGGAAAAACGCCTCAAATGCTTAATACTTAATAAAATGGGAAAATGTCTTTCATGAAATTAAATAAATGCAAATGAAAATGCAGAAAAGAAAGTTATTATTATTAAAAAAGAAGTAATTATCTAAAAAAAAAAAAACATACCGAATATTGAAAAATAATGAACCTCATAAAATCAGAAAAATAAAACCTAGCTGATCTTAAATAAAAAAAAGCCGGAGAAACGCGGTGAGTAAAGAATTAATGATTATAAGGAGGCAATTTTCCAAAAATCGTAAAATGATAACGTTTTAACTATTTCCGAAAAATTGTGCTTTTATTTTCTTTTCAAATGAATTTGTAAGTGATTAGAGTTCGTTTTGTAGAAAACTGAAATTATTCCAACGAATCAGATTGTACATTCAGATTGAAATATCTGGATCACAAGATGGAAGATTTTCCAGGTCAGGTTAAAAGGCAGAACATCGAAATCTATCCAGAAAATAATATTATCTCGGAACCATAAGTTATTTTATTTGATTTATTAAATTATTATTTGTTATTTATTTTGTTCACCTAGTAGAGTCTAACAAGACCTTTCTTATGGAATTATATATACGCTTCCCTGTTATGTATTTATGCTATGTGTAATAATTTTAAATATTGCTAACAAAGATTGATTAACTATAGGAATCATTTAAGAAACATTTTCCGGTTACTCTGGTGTATACGTACTTATTTTTTTTTCTTCAAACTTTTGATTTGAAGTTTAGGTTTTAGTAAAACTCTCTTTTCTTCTTCCATTAATAAAATACATTCATAGATACAGTATTTTCTTCTCCAAAGGTCTTTATTTATGATTCAGCCTCGTTTCTGAAGTAAAAGGCTTAGTTAATTTGTATATACAAAATTAACTTAAAAGAGATTTTAATTTTTTTTTGTTTTGCATCAACACAAAAAGTGAGTATACAAACTTTGCCGTTATATTGGAGTTGAAATTTACTTAACTTTTACATACGTGCATACGCATTCCCTTTTTGTGTGTTTCTTCCTTTGTAGTTAAAATTTTTTGGCTCAAAAAACACTACTAGATTTTTTTAAAGTTCTTTAATGATGCTTATAGTTAGCCAGAATCAATTTAAGGGGATCTCATTTTTTTGGGAATTTTTAGTTTTAATACAAATATAAATATCGAGTTTCTAAAATGATGTTAGTTTTAAAATCATCTTTAGAAAAAAAGGACATTTTTGTTATCATTTATAAAAATACAAATAGCACAGGAAAGATAGATTTTATTATCGAACGAAATAAAGGATGACTGAATTTTGTATACCCGAAAGATGATTATTTGAAAAGATTAAGTCCTGTTTTTCGGGACGCCATACTCCTGGGGAAATCCGTCATTTTGGAAAACGCGAATTGATCTATATCTCCAAAAGCTCTAATTTTGGACTGGGATATCGCACCATCTTCAAAATATATCAAAATTAGTTTAACTTTGTGCTCTACAATTTGTATCAATGCAAAAATTTACGAAAGTTTCTTAGGAATTGCGAGAAATGTAAAAAGGTAATAAAAAAAAAAAAAATAAAACGACATAACCTCAAAAATATTGGCCACACAAAAAAAAGTTTTGATGACAAATAAAAGATAATTTTATTTCCAATAAATTTGATTAGTAAAACTTTTCATCTCAAACCAACAGTTTCGGAGATATAGGTAAATTCACGTTTTCCAAAATGGTGGATTTCCCCGGGGGAATGGCGTCCCGAAAAATAGGACTTTAGCTTTTCTAATAGCTCTCTTAGAGGTATACAAAATTCAGCCGTCCGATATTTCGCTTCATAAAACTGTTGACGCAAAATGTGAGTCGATTTAGTACGATGTTAAATCATTTTTGGTATGATACTAGGTTAAAAAGAGTATTTTGCTAATTTTAAATGAATTTAACATCGTACTATCTCCAAACATTTTATTAGAGTTAAAATCACCAAGTGGCTATATCTATTTAGTATCGTACTAAATCGATGACGATTTGACGTTTATAAATGGCAAAATCAGGGATGATTGTGAATTTTTTGCACGAGCTGTCAATTTTTGGACGTGTTCAACTGAAGTTTACCATTACAGTGATTTTTCTTCCTTCATGGGACCATTTTAAAGAATGTGTACAGCTTTAAAAAAAAAAATATACAAAACTCATAGTTTGAATCAATGCACGACTGGATCGCAACAACCAGAATGAAGCTTGACGGTGTAGATATAGAAGAATAGATAATATTTTCATATCGTTAACAATAAAACATGTTTCTTAGATGTTAAAATAACAGTTTTGAAATAAATTGATTTAATACAAACAATTTGTAAACAAAGTTTTCTTTGATTTTATTTTTTCGAAAAAAAAAAAAAAAAATATTTATAAAAAATTGTAATGCAATATTTTTAAACTAGCTTTAGAAGTACCGAACTGCAAAATAATGATAAAATCAACCATGTCAATTACAAGATATGCGGGGATATATACCTAAACAAGTATATATAAAAAGGCATTCAAAATAAAAAACCCATAGAATTATTTCCATTATAAGAATTTTCTGGTAAAAACGTTATATGCAATATTATTAGAACTCTTTTATATATATTAATATTACATGTACGAAGTTTAATCAAAATCATTAGTGGAAACTACCCGTTTTAGATGAGCTAAAACAAAAATTCGAATTTCTCCTCTAGGGAATCATATAAAAATGCTTCACACCAGATTTGAAGCAACTCCGTCCAACCGTTTAGGCTCAAGCTCGATGTACGCACAGACCAATGACCGACGGAAGACTTAACGAAAATCACTTTTTTGGATTTCTCCATCATCGTAACGTAGAAGTTTTGATTAAAACCTCGACGTTTTTTTTTTGTTACTCGAATCGAAACCAATATTTTCCCTAAAGAGCAAGTAAGAAATCATTGACCCGTTGTCAAGATATTGAATTTTCAAACAAAAAATTTCAAAAAAACCAAAACCCATTTTTTTGATAGTTTATATATGCAAAATTGTTTAAATTAAAACGGGCCTCCTGTATAAAAAATTTAGTTGTTCTCGGTGAAAACCGTTAACAACAGTTAATTGTAAGTTTTTGTGTTACCAAAATACTGACCATATCATTTTGTAGTAACTCGTAATTTTTTTTTTCAAGATCATTATAGGCGTTTTTGAAATAATAACATTTTTTTATATTGGTTTTGGGTAATATTTTACTTGTTGTACCTACTTAGAAAAAAGTAATCATTCCATACAAAGGACTTTAAATTTCTACAGGATATATGTATGTATCTTTTCAGTTTTGGTCTCTTTAGAATCAGCGTTGAAAAACACCCTGAAATCATGTGTCGTATGTTTAGATTGTATTATAACAATATTTTCAGCTTGATAAACTCCCACCTTCCCCGCTCTCCACCTCTTTAAATGCGTCTATACAAAAAGATAATGCGGGGATTTTGGGAACTTGGGATATGTTGTTGAGAATACAATTATTCTGTGTCGATACAAGCAGTAAAATTATATGAATTAATTTGTTCCCGGTCAGATCCTAGCTTTCTTAGACTAAATGGCAGGTACCTTTATTTCTTGAGCTAAAAAAAAAAATTTAAAAATCGCTTCAGTGGTTTAGGCTGCAGGTCGAGGTACAGACAGAATGACTGACAGACATACATATGTACAGTCAAAATTGCGGGCCCCACTTTTTTCGCATTCATTATCATAGTAATGTTAGAGAAAATTATTATCTCGAGTTCGATTTTTTTTACGAATCCAAAACTTGCCCTCTTATTGTGCCTACATCCTATCGCAAGTAAAAATAGTACGTATACGCCAGAGTGACTATATTAATTTTTTATTTAGATTATTTGTAAGAGGTGTGAGAAAATGGCACAAAGCAACTCTTTTCTGATTTTAATTTAATTTAGAGCTTTAAGGCTCTCCCAAATCAACGCGAAAGTGAAAGCAAAAGCGGTGCGGAACATTCACCGACGGCAGTTTTTGTTGTTGTTTAGAATTGTTTACTTGTCATTCTTGTTATTATTGTGAATGATTCGCCCTACAGAGCGAATTTTCGCATTGGTTTGGGAGTGCCCTTAATTAAACAGCAATTATTATAGTAAGAAAAATAATAAAACAACAAAACAAAGTGCGTGATGAGGGAAAATGGACAACTTTTCAGGCACTTTTACGTGAGCAAAATAATTGAAATTTTTAAAATAAAAAAAGTCTTCTACTTTATTGAGAAGAAGACCCGCCTCATCTAATAAGAGGGACATAAAATGAGATTCTTACAAAGTCTTGGACTTAAATCATGTGCTTTAATTTCTTTTTATCTTTTGTTTTATACTTTTTTGGTAGAAAGAAATTTAAAAACAAATCTTATTATAATTCACATTTTATTTAATTTATGGCGGGAGAGAAATTTAACATGTTTGTAGTGAAAAAGTATAAGAAGATTCATTTCCATATCGTGCTTCCACTTCTGACAGATACAAATTTTATTTTACCGTAAAAGCTATTCAAAATCCTCCAAACTTTGCATTAGCCCCATTATATTTCTCAGTGTATTAAATTGCGACCGATACCGAATAACCTCCACTTAAGGGTATCTTACCTAAACTCTATTTTAGCAATTGCTCTATTTGTAAACGAGTACCTACGTATGTACACATGTATTTAGGCATAATGAACAATATTCGATATCCGTATATGCGAGATTCAAGATTATACAACGAACGTTTGAATCGAACCGACACAACTTAATCGGAAAATATTCATCAAACGAATGTTAACCAAATGTTAACCAAATTGATATGCAAATAAATTTTAATTTGCAAAGTCTAACTTACCTCCCCAGTCTAACCTCTTGCATATATGTGCATCGAGCAACCCTCTGAATGCTGTCATTAATGCTGCAACAGCGACTCTGACTTACGACGCGTGTTCCCCAGAGTAGGTCTAGAGGTATACATTTCCATCTAGCTACTGGCCATTATTGTATCGCCGCATCTGATCTAATGTCTTCAACATCTATAGACGCAAACCAATATATGCTGCACCACAGGGAGGGAAGTGCATGTGTGTTTCTATTTCTATTGTACACTCCGCATGACTTGGAACAATTTTGCTAGCTGCAGCATATAATTTGAAATTGAAATTCAACAACAACATCCAGCGCTGCTGCCGCAGAGTTAACTATGTAAAATGCATATTGGATTGGAGACCGATTCAATGATAAATTGACAGTTTTGGGCGTACACGTGAGTCACACAGCGTATTCCGCTGAACTCTGCACGGAAGCTGTGACAGCAAGAACCGAGCTCTGGTTTCCCCATAATGGTCGGACGGACGTTAGAGGTGGTGGCATGAAAGTGACGGTGCGGTGGATAGTTGTCTGTTTTCAATCGGAAGTAGGTTTATGCTGATTCAGTTCTCTGATCTATAAAGTGCAACGCAAGTCGAATCCAAGCCAGTTGCACATGCGGATTGATTTGTTTTGTTTGTTTTGTATTTTTATTACTTTTTCGTTTTTATAAATATTGTATTCAGATATGAGCTGAGTTTTGTTGTGATTGTGATTGCGCAATTCACGATATCAATTAATTTGTGCGATTTTGTTGGGAAAAATTATGTGTGCATTAGGACGTGAACATGGTTCGCAACGAGAGAATCGCATTTCGTATGGCATATAGTAGTGCACGACGACCTAATTTTTATTCGAGAAGTGGCGATATTTAGAACCTATCGGGTGGGAGCAGAGAAATCTATATTATTATATGCAGAGTGGAGTGCTTGCAAACAACTTTCGAGCGCACGTGCATCATAGATGGCAGTGTAATCGCCCGGCACAGGGAAATCAACTGTTCGTTTATACAAACTTTATTTTTTGTACTCCGTATGGTACGTGCGATTAGATTTAAATTGAAACTGAGCCATGGTCTAAGGTTCAAACGCGTTGTTTTTCTCTCTATATATATGTTTGTTTGGGGAAGGGAAAGAGAGATTTGATTTGTTTGCGATTTTTTCATCAAATGCGAGTGAATAAGGCCAGAACTTATCTTTGGGGCGCAAAAATTACGATATTTGATAGTCTCTTATGTCGAAGGACAAACATAAGAAGAAAAAAAAAAAATAAACACAGAAATGGTGATAAATTTATGCCACTTGACAGTTGCATGCACATTTTTGGATTGTGAGTTGAATTGTTGACACTTTAAGTAGGTAAAGTGCAAATATATATCAATTATAAGGTATTTAGGTAGCTGGGGGCTTAATGGGTCATAGCGAGATAAAGGCAAGAAAATTTATGTGCACACTGGTTAAAGCGTATAGAATTTTTATATTATTCAAATCAAAAGCCTTATGGGCTGTTCATACTTTTGAATTATTGATAAAAAGGAAAAATATATTCTTGAATTTTATAGGATTTTTAAAAACATATAAATACCTGCTATTAGCACCATGCCAAGGAGACGAGGATAACAGGAATGCACATAGGTATATTATGATGTTTAAGGTGGCAAATGATGTGGTGGCTCGCACATAGCTAAGGACTTCGAATGCCAGCTGGGTAAGAGTCAAAATGATGATGAGCTTTGTTTTACCTCACCATCGCTATTGTAACAAATGTTGTTTTGAGTAGGTAAGTATGATATTGCTAACTAAAAATTCGATTTTGGACAAAGTTATGAAAAATAATAATTCATCTTGGCTGGCAGATTCCAAACGGCAAAAGGCAATGACGCCCAAGGAAATAGTGGCCAAATCGAATTGGTAAATATTTTGTATCGCCCAAAAACCAATTTAAGAAACTGGAAATATGGACCAAAATTTCTTTTGCTCCAGATTATAAAATTGAAATGTCAACCAAATGTTTTGAATGTAAATTGTTTTTGAAAAATTTGAAGATTTTGGGCAATATTTCCAAACAAAATTTCAACGCAATTTATTAAAACACATTGCCCAATATTATCAGACAGGCGTCAATGGGACATATTCATAGTCGCAGATAGACCCAGGTTTAACTAAACTACAATTTAAGACAATTCTGGCTTAATGAATACAGACCGTTTTTAATTACAAATTGTTGGTTTTATATTTTTATAAGTTAATTAATTATAATAGCTTCAAATATTTTGAAATGATACACTTCAAAAAATAGAATCAACGTCCGAAAATTCAACTAAACCTATGTTTAACTTAGACATAGCTCTAAAATGACTATGAATACGCCCCAATGTCAATAGTTTTATTTAGAAGAGCGCCTGTTGACAGGAATGGAAGGGACCTACAATTTTATGCCGAATCCGAACGGCTAGACGAGAAGCACTTATTCGTGACAATTGATACTCTTGGAGGATTTGTCAATTCCTCGCAAGTGGCAGTAGCCCTGAAAAAGAACTTTTATGTTTTTAGTTTTTCACCTTCAGATACTAAAAAACAGCAACTTGTCACATTGTCATCATTAAGCCTGGTGTAAGTTTTTAGTTACAAAAAATACATAAAGCCTAACACACTACTAAGGACAACATATGAAGGTATGTATGTAGATCATAATAAAAGATATACATATGTAATTTCAAGTTAAACATTAAGAGTTCATAAGAGTGGCTCATTGATACCATAATTGGTACGATGGAAGTCGAGATGAAAAATATCAGGGTTCCGAGTATTATGACTTCTAACGATTAAATTAATTTCGTCTAAAATAACCGGTGAATCAATGCAACTAATCAGGATTTGGTGTAAAAACATAATATCGGTTACTCTGCGACGTTTTTCCAGAGTTGTCATATTTAAAAGAATAAGGTGATTGCTATAAGGAGGAACGTGATTGGGATCATTCCAGTTCAGATGTCCTAATGCAACAGAGTAGTGGGGTAACCGTACAGTACTTGCATATTCTAAGTGGGGACGAACAAAAGAGTTGTACAGGGAAGATGTTACGCGGCTACACGAAAATTCCTAACTCCAACGTTTAATAAAACCAAGCATTGCATTAGATTTATTGACGATTTTCTCAATGTGGGGTGTAAAGTCAAGATTTTGTGAGAAGTATACATCTAGGTCACATGTTGTTATTACTTTATTAAGTACAGATTGGTTCATGCTGTAGTTAAATGCTATTGGATTTTTTCTTCTAAAGAAGGACATCAATTGGCATTTTGAAACATTCAAAAAAAGATCGTATGTAATCACCAATCAGAAAAAATATTTAGGTAACTTTGAGCGATACGGAATCAGCCTGGTTTTTGATGATCTAAAATAATTTAATATCATCAGCGTAGATAAGTACCCTACAGGATTCAACTTTCGAAACAACATCATTGATAGCAAGTATAAAGAGAAGTGGACCAATGTGACTACCTTGAGGTTCACCAGAGTCCGCAATTATTGAACCAGAAATGATTCCTCTAAAAAGAACTTGATAAGCCCTCCCCTTTAAATATAATTTTATCCATTTAATAAAAATTGGAGGGAAACCAAGAGATGAAAGTTTAAATAAAATAAGACTATGAGAAAACTTATTGAATGCCTTACTGAAGTCAATATACAGTGAACTTAAATAGTTTTATTTGTAAAAGACGTAAATTCAAGAAGATTAGTTACAGTAGATTTCTTTTTCATAAGTCCATGTTGGTAGCTCGCAAGAAAAGGTTTGCAGCTGAAATAAAAACTTTTGCATACAATAGCCTCAAATAGTTTAGGTAAACATGAAAGTTTGGCTATTGGCCTATAATTTAAAATATCGCCAGTCGTCACGGTTTCCCTGTTTGTGAACAGGAATTATAAATGAATTTTTCCAAATGTTAGGAAAAACAGCTTGATTTAAAGAATTTTGAAATGCTATAGGTCCCGCCAGAGTGTCGCAAAAAATTTTCAAAACAAACGCAGGAATTCCGTCAGATCCACTAGAAGTGTCGATGTCTTATTTCATAAGATGTTCTCTAACGTCTTCAACTGTGATCACAATATTATTCATTGAGCTTTGAGAAAAGCTATTCAAATGATTAAAATTGCTTTCACAAGGTACGAAATCAACATCACAAAACGAGAGTTTAAAAAAGGATGAAAACATATTGCAAATAGCAGGAGAGCTGTTGCTAGTCTCGTCCAAGTAGTTCATAGTAGATGGATATCCATCAGTTTCTCAAGAAAACTATGCCATGCGTTTTTCGGAAAACGCTCGTCAGACCATGGCGTGTCGCTCTATCAATATGCGTTGTTCTATTAGTTTATATTGGTTACAAAAACTCGTGCTGTGCTGTGTTGCGTCACTCGCGTCGAACGCGTCTCAATATGCGCCTTGCCTAAGAGTATGCTCGTCCACCAGCCATGTGTCTCTATCAATACATTTTCTTGGATAGCACTATTCTTACAGAAATAGACGAATACAATAAGAAATAAATTTTATAAAATATTATTAATTTTTTTTTGTAGGCCGAACGGTTTACAATTAATTTTCCAATATGGCGGACATTTAAACCGGATGCGAGGGCGATGGTTAACTTTTCTCCAATTCATAGATTTATCGTTTTGTACTACCCCCTTTAAAAAAAAACAGTAGATCAAACCATGACGAGGTGTTCATGGTTGAAAAACTGAATAAAAGATTTCTGTTTCTATAAGGTACTTTTACGACATAGTTCACATATCTAAGGTATTATCAGGCGCAGCTTGTCAAGTTTCAACATGGCTGCCCTTGTGTACACAGTACAAAAAAAAACAAATTTGTGGTGGTTGTTTCAAATTCAATTGTTGTACTATTGATTTTGACAACATTCGCAGAACTGAAAAAGAATGAAACGCTAGTGATATTACCTGTTATATATGTATCCTGCTTTTGAGGTGATTGTAAACAGAAATTATCTTCCCCAATGAAATAGTTTTCGTCAGTATTTTTTATTTGCTTTGTAGGGCAAACATTGGTATCGGGTCAAACTAAATGTCAAGGTCTTAATCAAAACTTACATTACGATGATGGAGCTGTCCAAAAAAGTGATTTTCGTCAAGACGTCCGTCATGTTGATCAGTTTGTCTGTGCCTGTCCTGATGTACATCGAGTGTGAAACGTTTTCATGTGATTACCTAGAGGTGTAGTTAGAAATGTTTGTTCTAGTTTGTTTGTTTGTAATTTGTAGAAAAGTTTTTATAATACTGCATACCACGTTTTTACCAAAAAATTGAAAAATGGAAATAAAGTTATGTTTTTTTTTGAAAAAAAAAAAAAAAAATGCCTTTTACTTGTTAAGGTATATTGTTACGGTATATCATGATTGCCTTGTTTGATTTTATCATTATTTTGTGTTTCGGTTTTTCTAAATTAGCTTAAAAATATTGCATTTTTTTTACGAAAAAAGAAATTCAAAGAAAAAATCAATTTTTTTTGTATTTGTAACTATTTTTTCCATTTTTTTTGTATTAAATCAAAAAATTTCAAAACTGCTATTTTAATAAAAAAAAAACGGGTGGCACAACGGCTCATGAAGAACCAGGGCATAGTGACTAACAACTCGCAACCATTCCTATGGACAGGAATGGAAGGGACCTACAATTTTATGCCGAATCCGAACGGCTAGACGAAAAGCACTTATTCGTGACAAGTGATACTCGTGGAGGATTCATCAATTCCTCGCAAGAGGCAGTAGCCCTGAAAAAAAACTTTTTAGTTTTTAGGTGGACGATGCTGGGAAGCGAACCCAGACCTCCAGCTACGGGTTTTAATATGTTTATATTATTATTACAGATTTTAGAAAAATCCAGGGACTTCCAGATCGATACACACCACCTTTTAATCGATTTTAAAGTCACGTATGATAGCGTGAAAAGGGACGAATTATACAGAGCCATGTCTATTCTCGGCATCCCTGCCAAACTCGTCCGCCTGTGCAGGATGACGATGGAGAAATCTCTCTGCTCCGTCAAAATTGGTAAGAACACCACCGATTCCTTTGATGTTGAGAAAGGATTGGGGCAAGGCGACGCGTTATCATGCAACCTATTCAACATCGTTCTTGAAGCCATTGTACGCAACGCACATGTCAACACCAGCGGTACAATCTAAAAAAAGTCCGTTCAATTGCTTGCATATGCGGATGACATAGACATTGTCGGCAGAACGAAGCGAGCTGTGGCAGGGGCATTTGCGAGCATTGAATCGGATGCGGCTAAAATGGGATTGGCGGTTAATGAGGACAAGACGAAGTATATGCTGTCATCGAGAGAGGAATCTCAACATCGTCGACTCGGGTAAAATATCACGATGGACAGATATAACTTCGAAGTTGTCAAGGACTTTGTCTACCTGGGCTCCACTATTACATCGCAGAACGACATCAGTGCAGAGATCAAGCGAAGAATTACTCTTGCCAACCGCTGTTTCTTCGGTCTAAGAAGGCATTTAAGTAGTAAGGCCCTCTCTCAGAGAACCAAGGAGACTTTATACAAGACCCTAATCATCCCGGTCCTGCTTTATGGGTCAGAAGCATGGACACTAAAAGATGCGGATAAAAATCTGCTAGGGTGCTTTGAGAGGAAGATTGTTCGTGTGATTTTCGGTCCGGTGTGTATCGAAGGAGTATGGAGGAGAAGATTCAACGACGAGCTATATGGGCTATACAGCGACGTTGACCTGGTCAAAAATCTGAAAATACAGCGGCTGAGATGGCTGGGGCACGTGGAGCGTATGGACTGCAACGCACCTGCCCGACGAGTCTTCGAATCCAACCCCGATGGGGTACGCAGCAGAGGAAGAACCCGTAACAGGTGGCGAAATCAAGTGAATAATGACATCAAAGCACTCAGTGTGCGCAACTGGAAGCGGCTAGCTAGGGACAGAGCTGGCTGGAGGGGCTTGTTAGTTAAGGCCGAAGCCCATCCTGGGCTGTGAGCGACATCAAAAGTAAAGTAAGTAAGTAAGTATATTATTATATGGTTAACGATATAAAAATATTATCAACACATTAATATATTAACACCGTCAATGTCTATCTTCATTATAGTTAGCTATGAGAGCCAGTTCGTGCGATCCAGTCGATCGTATATTATTTCTGCGAGTAATCAGTTTGTTTTTGTAAACTATAAAGTTTAAGAATATGTAACTATAAATAAAGAATTAGGATACATTTTTACTGAGAGAGCAATGATTTTTAAAAGTTAATCCTTGCGCATTAAATTAACCAGAAAGTCACACTTCAAGACTTTTTGCTATTTCCCATTTAAGTTTAAGATGATTTATGTCATCATTAAAATTTTCGTCCATCGTTTAAGAAATAGGATCGTGACTTAACAATATTTTTGTAAATACAGTTCTTTTTTTTTTTTAGAAAATAAAGCAAGGTATGTAAAAGATTTAACGCTTGATAGACTTGCTTATGGTAAGTACTCGTTTATTTGTTTATTTAAGGTCATGATACCTTAAGAAGGTTACATCAATTTCACTCAAATACCACCAGTCTACAGTCTCTGAGCTGTAAGCCTATAAACTTAATAACAATAAACCCTTTTAAAATTGGCCTTGAAGAAGTTCAAGTTCGCTAATGTTCAAGTCATTAATTTAATAGAGTTGACTCAGGAGTATACCTAGATGATTCCTACGCGAATCTTCGAAAACACCACCCGCCTTGCCGCCTTCACCTTGGTTTATGGTTCCACAAGAATAGATTTGCAGAGGTCTTTGTCCAGCTTACCGGTGCCATATGAGGTATCGAGCTATGACTAAGTGGGCTTCTTCGTTGGACAAACACACTCTGTGTTTCGCATGATTGAGCAGACTCCCATTCACCATGGCTGAATGCTAATTTATTGTGAATTTGTAAAGTTAAGTTGATACAATAGTCCGTAAAGCACAATATAATCGATCTGCTGCAGTAGCCATTTTGAATGTACATTATATTGTGTAGTAGGTACAGAACTTTACATCCATGATGCATTGTTGGATTTATATTATGTACCTACATTATACCTATTGATAATGATGATTATCACGTGAGACTGTGTAATTGATCGATAGACTTCGATCGTTGTTGTCGTCGACGTTCGTTTCATCGTCGTCGTAGTCGGTTGTCGTAGATGGATTGATGTGAATAATTGCTTTGTATTAATATCACACCTTATACACGATGTATTTTATAGGTGGTTATTGTCTTGAGGTTCGTGCTAAGGGTAGTCAATGTGTTGACTAGGCTAGAAAGAACACATAACAGACATATATGTATGTAGAAGATAAAATTGTAAAAATATAGTTTATTGCTCTAGGCCTGTGGCATGGAATAAAAAAATAATTTTATAGCTGGCAATTAGTCATCTTTTCTTGATCGATGCATTTATAATGATGATGACTCAAGTTAGACAGACTTTATAGAAAGATGAAAGATTGATCTCATTTAAAATTCGAAATAATTGATTTTATTTTATTATTAGACCATAAATGGAAACGGATATATACTGACCCCTTTATATCACCATATCTGTCAACAGGCTTGGGAGAAATTATAAAATTAATTGTAAAATTATAGCTTTTAGGTAGAAAGATTTAAAATTTAAGAGCTTGTATAAATCTTAAATATACTAAGAATAAGTATTAAAAATTATTAGTCAAATAGTTTTTCTTACAGTTTATGGGAAGTCGTTAAATTAGAAATTTCATCCGGAAGCAACTTATAAACGGATGACTTGGCTAAGGGAAATAACACAACAATTGATTCATTTTCAAGTGTTTATTTTTTAATATGAGTATTTGTAGTCCCATACTTAATCAAAATTCTATAAGATCTTAATGTCATAACTGGGGATTACATTGAGGCCGTGAGTGCAATAGTGGTCTAACTGCATTTTTCATAATTTTCTGTAGAGCAAATATTAGAAACAGGTTATTTTTCAAACAAAGAAACATAACTTTGATTTTATTTTTGCAATATGCTCATCAAATAACAGGGTTTTGATTTTGGATTCATAATCCTTACAAATACCATTATAACTGATTTTAAAGTCAGATAGACCACTATTGCACAGAGGAAAAATGTAAGAAAATTAAAAAAAATGAAAAGATTTGTAAATGAAACAAGTTTTGTGTGTATTTTGTATTTTTATTTTATTTATTATTTAAGTTTTTTGTTAATAAGCTTGGAATTTAACATTTTTTTTCACTTTCAGAATAGTTAGGATTCATAAAAGCTTTTGCGGTATTTGCAATAGAATTATTATTTCTGAGATCAGTGTAAAAATTGTGATGTACTTATTGACGGTGAAAACTGCAGAAAGTACAGCAAATCCTTATTCTTCTCCATGCTTATAGGGTTTCCATCGGGGTATAAAGTTTTTAGGTTGAGGCTTGCTAGGCTTACACTTATTGTTTTCGAAATAAAATATTTTGAAATAGAAAAATTTCTTCTAGAGAATAATTACACAATATTAAGAAGAGGTCGGTGTTTAAATATTGAAGCTCAAGAATCTTGAGCCAGTTAACCTTAAGTGCTTCAATAGAGATTTTCTATTTTAAATGTTTTTTTTTTCTTTTCAGTTTCAAAGTGGAGAAAAAGTGTTTTTTGGTAATTTTTATGACATTGAATGTTTTTTTTTCCGCTGAGCTTATGACTTCTACCCAATTATCGGGGATATAAATATTTGGAAAATATTTTTTCGCAAGCAACCCAAAATCTTAGTCACTTTGTAAATATGAATGTCCGCTGACAAGAAACATAGGTTAATCTTTACAACTCTATAGTTCGAATTAGATTTTATATACCCGTGAAGCACTCACTCACTTCGTTATGGCAGCAACAGGTGCAGCATTAACTTTAGTATATGAAACTCTTTATCTTCATGGCTTATCGAGGGAGATTATTATTGCAGTTATGTCCCCTATGATCAAATAGTAAAATAATTGACCTAACTTAAAGTTTCAAACAATAAAATCAAATATGCGAGCGCAAAAGTGGCCTAAGTGGTAGATAGGCCACTCTTGCACTCAAGCTTTTAATTTGTTTGTTTGGGCTAAGTACAAAAGGCCTGTAATTATGGCATAAAGTTGAAAATTTAACAAATTTTAATGCAGAAATGTGGGTTAGTAGGTACAGAGTCAATGTTCGTAATTAACTCAATTTCGATAAAATTGCAGTTAGGCTACTGTTACACTCACTGCCTGATATGTAGGTATATGAACCTAAAAAGTGTAAAATAAATGAAACAGAGGAACACCTATTGGTCGCACCTACCAATTTAAAGTGACTGAGTTTAAAAAGAGTTTTATAAATAAAAACACTGGTACAATTTTCAAAAGCTCGAAACTGTAACTTTAAATTCTTAAGAAATAACGAAAAAAGCTTGATTTAATAATTATTTTTTGTTTTCTTCAGTGCAAACAAAGATTAAGTAGTATTTATTATTTTGATCTCTAAACAAAATGTAGGTACAATCAGCTTACATAATCTAATGCTGCATTTACACGAATGGCAAAATGCCATTATATCTGTCAAATTATAGCCATTTTTCTTTTCATCGTATAAACGCTCTAAATACTGGTAATATTTTTGACAAAAAAAAATGGCAGAGAGAATTTGGCATTAAAATGCTGCCAATAATATGGCTATGTGTAAACACTTTATTGACGCCATTTTCCAAATTATGCCATTCTAGATAAGAATGAACTTGCTCATTCTTTTATGGCATGTTGCCAGTATTTTGAAATCTGCCATTATTTGAACTCGTGTAAATGCATGTCATAAAAAAATTATTTCTGACATTATTTTGCCATTTTTTTGGCAGAAATATTGGCATTACTCCGGCGGTAAACAATCACACATTTAAGATCTATTTGTATGAGAAAGTAAGTCTATAAGCCTGCTGTTTCGATAGTTGTCACTTTTGAAGCTGTAATTTTTTGATATTTGACAAGAAGAAACTACGCCATTATTAAAAATGGAATAACACACGGAATTTCTGATGAGGCCCATTTCCACCTTGGTGGCTAGATCAACAAGCTGAATTGTCGCATCTGGGGCTCGGAAAACCCAAGATTTATTGTGAAAGATGATTAATAATTTTTTATGGAACTGGATGGTATTGATCTGGACAACGTTTGCTTTCAACAAGATGGCATTACGTGCCACAAAAGCAACGAAACCATCGATCTTTTACGGGAAAAGTTTCCGGACCGTGTTATCTCTCGGAGATGTGATTGGCCACCGATATCTTGTGATTTAACACCTTGCGACTTCTTCCTTTGGGGCCACTTGAAAGATAAGGTCTACACCAAAAGCCCAGCGTCGATTCAAGACCTCAAAGATGGAATTGGAAAACCCTTTATTTAAAATTAAAAAAAAATTATTTAAAATTAAAAGCAAATTAACATTCTGGTTATTGAGACGTAACGGTCGTAAGTTGAACCAAAACGTATTCAAAAATGGAATATCACCCAGAATGGAACAAATACATTCGACTTAAAATCTATGTTAATCATTCAATAGGTATCTAATAAAAAAATAAAGTTAAGTTCATTTTTTGCTAACAACATTTGTATTTTCCTCTTTCGATCCCTAATTTTCATACCAAATTGAATATTTTTACAAATTTTCATCAATATACCATTTTTTTTAAAGGATTTTTTTTAATATTATCCCAGTCTTACTTAAAATACAGCCATCTCTGAAATAAAATGATAACTTTTTTTAGGATTATTGTATCGCCTTAATTATGATCTCATTAGATTCAGAATTGAAAACTACGCTCGAGTCATGTATAAAAAAAAATAAATTGTGTGGCACAACGGCTCGTGAAGAACCAGGGCCTAGTGACTAACAACTCGCAACCATTCCTGTGTGAGCATGTCGACAGGAATGGAAGGAACCTACAATTTTATGCCGAATCCGAACGGCTAGACGAGAAGCACTTATTCATGAAAAGTGATACTCTTGGAGGATTTGTCAATTCCTCGCAAGGGGCAGTAGCCCTGAAAAAACTTTTTAGTTTTTAGGTGGACGAGTCATGTATCATATGTTCAAATTGTTAAAATATAAATTTTTAATTTCGATAAGTCCATTCCTCCCCTCCCAAGAAACACCCGTAGAACACAGATCCATATATTTAATTTTATGAAAAAGCGGGATCATTTGTTTTTTAATATCTTGAAAACTAAAGGTTCTAGAATCATTCGGTAAACAAAAATAGTACTTACGAACGTGAAATTTTGCAAAAAAATATTATTTGCACCTTTTTTGATTTTGTTTCACACCTTTTTTATTTTTTTTGGTTCATTTTCACACTCAAACATTTGCTATGGGCTCTTGGTCTATAAATATACTGCGGGTGATTCTGTAAAATCTGTAAATTTCTGTCTAAACGATATGGTTCGGTTGTTCTCGTTCTTAGGTAGGTATAGCTTTCATTGAAATCCATCATTGAAACTAAAATCAACGAAACGGTCGAATTTTTGTTGAGAAGTCGGTTATAGCAATCATGAAAATTTCTTTCATCGAAAAGTCCAATCATACAAAAAGCAACTTTGAGGTTAGAGCTGATCATAAAAAGAAATACTGACAAAAGAGAACAGGAAGAGAATCTTACACATATCATTGCAACGATTTTGTTCCACATTTTGGAACAACATTTCAGATGTTCATTGAAATGATGTTTATCATTCGAAAAAATATATGTGATTTTATAAGAAAGTGGTAAAGTAAATAAAAGATTTATTACAAATAAGCTTCATTTTTGTACCAAAACGTCATCAGTTTCATTTGTTTAAGTACATCAAAATTGAAAAAAAAAACATTTTCAATCATGGTTTTCAATAAAAGCTATAACTGGCGCATTAGAGCTAATTTTTTAAACAAAGGAATTAATAGGAATCATTTTTCATCTTTCTGAAGAAAAAGTACTTGCTTAGATAGTTTTTCCAGAATTGCGTTTCGCCCATCATCAGTTAGATGCTGTCATACTATCTAAGACGCGAATTTTGGTCGATGTTTATCGAGTCTTATAAAAATCACATCATGATTACACTTTGAATTATTTTGTTCTATTAGGTATGACAGAATCTAACTGATGAGTCCACTGTCATACCTGGGGGTCAATTCTCGATCTGTTCAGCTGTGAAGTGATAAATTTTCCAAAACATCACACGTTAATAATTCGATTCTGGATGAGTGTGCAAAAGTAATATTTAATATCAAAACTTGACAAAAAATTATGAATTTTTGACATTTTATTTCACTTTTTCACACACATCCAGAATCGAAATATTGTTTGAAGTTTTGGAAAATTTATCAATTCATAGATCGAGAATTGACCCCCAAAACCGAATTATTAATGTGTGAAGTTTTGGAAAATTTATCACTTCACAGCTTCACAGATCGAGAACTGACCCCCTGGTCGAAACGCATTTCTGGAGTTGAGGTCATTTGTGTTTTTAATCGAATAATTCAGTCACTTCACTTAAGCAGAAGTTAATATTCTTTCTTCATTTACGTAATGAACATTTGTATATCGAAGTGAATCCACATTTTTTAAAAGTTAAAAATGAAATAACAAATTTTTTCTAGCTTTTGCTATTGACTTAAACTGGCTACCCAAACTTTTTGTTTTATAGTTTGTAAAAGACAAATTTACATATTTATTCATTCATATAAAATTATGCTCACTGAAGTAACCCGTATATGACAGAGGTAAGGGGCATTTCAAATAAGGGCTTCCAATTTTTAAAATAATATCCTTTTTCAGAGAGATCCTTAAGCATTTATGTATAATAGATAAGACTTCCATAGTTACACCAAATAGCACACACCGAATAAGGACATAAAAGTAAGTTTTATTAGTACGAGTATAGTACCCTTTAAGTAATAATTGTTGACCCAGAAGAAGTAAGAGGTTATCTTTGGAATATCAAATCAGTTGCCTGCAGAAAAAAACTACTTGAAAACCTCTACTGCATTTTTCGAAAATTGCTTTCTGGGGTTACCTAAATTTAAAAAAAAAATCTTGCAATCCTATTACGACCACGTCATGATGTTCACCTTCAACATGTCTTCCTCCAAACCTAAACAAAAAAGAGATTCTACACCAAATTTTACTTCCTATATACCTTATAGCTTCGAGGCACGTAATATAATCGCCTTCGTGGTTGCATAAGATCCAGTTTTGCATATCGCACCTTCCCCATGATGATGATGGTACATGAAATACTCGTCCTTCCTTAAAAACAAATTGTGGTTGTCTCACGTACCATCGCACAGTTAAAAGTGCACATACACACAAACAGAACACACAACAACTGGAACAACTGAGCTGTCGTGCACTTGATTTCGCTGCACATCTTTTAGCCACCATAAACCAAACTGACATTATGCCCCCGATTCTATAATCTTTTACACCACGAACAGCCCATTTTACTCTCCACTTTTGAACCTATCCAAAAGAGGGAAATGAAAATAAAAAACACAACAAAATAAATGCGAAATAAGAAAATATCGCGTTAAAAGTTTTTTTATCAGCAAAACGCTGAAGCCGACTTGCAGCTGCCCTCGGATTCAGCAATGTGGTGATAACGTTGCACCATGATGGAGCAGCAATCCCTTTTCGGTGTAAGTGCAAAATGGTGCTCGTTGAAAGCGACCAAGATAAGTGTTTCCCGCGACCACTACGCCAAAACTGAATACCCCCACCCATCGAGAAGCTCTGGTTTTCGTACTCGCTCAAGTGATGGAGTTTCCAAACCTCAATCGAATTCCGCGAGGGCAGCAGTATCTAGCACCAGCTGCCATAGAAATATTAAGGTCTCCCGCCCACACAGCCACACATAAAAACCTCACACTAACGTGAACAACAACGATGCTAGAAGCTAGATGCTATTCACTAACTCAACCCGATTGGCGTAGAATCACCGGTTGCCATCAGCCAAGCGTTACCAGGCTGCAACCACACTGTGTGTCGTGTGATCCGCGATGCAGATGAAGGGCGGAAAGCAGCAGCATAGAGCAAGAGCAAGTACAGCAGTGCAATGAAATATGTGTCACGTACCGCCAGACTGTATGTCGCCGTAGTCGTCGTCGCCATGTTGTTGTTGATGTTGGATACTGGCATCGTTCGCAGTGGCGATTCCTGGTCCTTAGTATTGGTTGAGCTAGGTGGTCTGGGCAGGTTAAAATAAAAAAAAATCATACTTTTTTTTTAATTTGATTGATAACGACAATTAATAAAAAACGTTAATAAATTATAGGTATAAAATAAAAGTTCAAAAATTTATCGATACATATATTCGCTTCGTCGCGTCGTTTGACGGAAAAAAAAATTTTCGCCGACTTTGTTGTGGTCAAAGTAGGACACTTAAGTTGGCATTGATTTTTGTACACGTACTTTGAACCCTTATACATAAAATATAATGTTTATGCTTTAGGTCTATATTTGTAGCTAAGTATCTAAATCAGACGACGTTTCAAACGTGGTTACGTTTTTCTTCAGGTCTCAAAAACATAGTTATTAATATTTTATAGCTTCAATTTTTAAAAATTATAAAATATGTACTTACAAATTTTTTTCTTATAAAAATAATATCAACGTTTAATCCTCTTTTGGTTGTATTTTGGTTTTTGAACGCAACTATTATTCTTTTTAATATTAAGAAATGTCTTGAAAAAGACGTTTTTTTTAAATTAAAAGTTTGAATAATAATAAATATTTCAAACTATATTTATTATATTTTGAATAATAATTCAAAATATTTTAAATAATTCTAACCTACAAAACAAGTTAAATATAAATTCTAAGTTTTAGTTTATTGCCTTTCAATGAGTTGACCATATATGCTGCTAAGTCACGAAGAATTATTATCATTAAATATAGTTATAATATTTATATCTTTTTTTAAGCAACTTTGGTACTGAATTTAAAAGTTCCAAAAACTGTTCACTTGGGTTAAAAAAAGATGTAAACATCTATTATAACTATATTTCATGATTTTATGGTTCTAAGTACGTGTACAAAAATCAGTGCCAACTTAAGTGTCCTACTTTGACCACCGCAATGTTTGCATCATAATTGTGTTGCACTTAGTTAGCATCATATTTCTTGCCAAAACTATTTCACCGATTTGGATCGAATTTCGTCTTGTGATACTCTAGAGTCTAGACTATTTGATTCCAATTTTTTAGAAGAATTGGACAATTTTTGACATATTTTTTGAGTGCTTCAAATTTACTTAGTTTTTTCAGATTTTTTTTTAATTCATGGTTAGATAGCAACACAAATATAACATGCATTTAAAATTGATGTTGTTTTGTAGAAAATTTTATAAAAAACAAGTTTATAGTGGACGGTTTTTTCATAAGTTGCATATTTCCAAAGTTATAAAGGAAATTGTCGGAAAAAAGGGGTGATTTTAGCGTTTTTTTCACTGTTGCTGCAAACTTGGCTATATACTACTCTAACATGCCCCAACAACATATCAAAAATGCAGAACTACATCGCGCTTTGCGAATTTAGCACTTTTTTTGTGTAATTATTCACTGTGCTAAAAGAACTCAATCTCAATGTTTACTCATATCAATCAAAGATCACTAATAACAAAACAATGCATTCATCCTTCCTACCGCATTTTCCCAGAAACATATACGAAAGCACAAAAGAGAATGACAAAATAAACGTACCCAAAATGTACCTGGAGCTGCTTGCATACCTAATGTATCGTGCCTTATCGCATCATACTTACGCTTACGCTTTCATTTATTTAGCTGGGCTTTGCTTAGGACATTGTGTAGTAAAACGCTCTTGTATTCTAGATTGTATTGTATTTGTGCTTGTATTTGTAATTTGTATAGATATTATTAAAAATTGTATGAAATTGTGCAGCGCAGATGTTGCAAGCTAAAATGTTTCAAGGGAGACTTGTTCTATGAGAGTTTTATGTTGTGTGTCTGCAGGAAAATATAATTGAGAACAATATGGGGGTAGGTTAGGTAGGTATCTATTTTTTTTTTTTAATTATTTCAATGCTCTTTGTAGAGAATTTGGTTTTGGTATCGCATATTGTAACGCTGAGGCAGATAGGAAGATGGGAGTTTTGTGTTGTGTGAAGGAAAATATGATTTGAAAATAGGTAGGTAGGTAGGTAGGTAGGTGGGTAGTTTTTTGTATTTATAGTATTGATTATTGTATGAAATCATTATCATTATTTCAACATTGCCATTTGTTACTTTTTGAAAATAAAAAGTACATCATACAATATATATTTAAATTCTTGGTTTAGCGGCGATAAACCTGCTAACTGGGAGGAATCGCCACTGATCGTTCGTCGTCGTCGTTTCATGTTTCGCAATATCGCAATTATACAAGATACAACTACTGCAAAGCGTTAAAGCAAAAGCATTCGCCGAAGGTAAAAAAAGAGAGAAAGAAATAGAGGCAGATTATAAAATGGACGGATATTTAACCAACATGCACAATGCACATCAATGGAGGGCGAGTAGGGGGGCTATTGGGGAACTGACAAGAGACCATGTGAGGCTGAGAGTGAATGCACAAACGTATATATTCCATTGGTATACAAATTCAATGTATCGCATTGTAAACCCGTTGCAGCATATTAAAGCAGGAGCAACAGCAGCATCACATAGAAGAACTTTCTGATGCTGCTTCTGCAACAGACCACTTCACACACTTCACATGTGGCCATTGGCATAGAGTGAGTGAATTGAGGTGGTTCCTTTGTACATACTCATCGCATCGGAAGGTTCTTGTTCCTCTCATATCGTCGCGTCCATCCAAACAGAAGCCGTGTAAGTTTCTATATATGTACCTACATATGTACATATGAATGTGTGCCAACATTATAGTGGAAGTGAATTCGATAATAGCTTCAACTTCAACCGATGCGATGCTGCATGGTTGCCAAAAAGCAGTCATCCAAACGATGACGGCGTGACGCATGATGATGACGAGACCAGAGACAATTTGGTTTTCTGAGATTGGGCTTCCTTTGTTGTGACGACATTAAATGGCTGCGGCTCAGTTATAAATTTCAAAACGAATGCATGTGTCAGAATATTGGAATTGCCAATATGTACAAGTCTAACTACCTACATAGGTGGTCAACACGCACATGATCAAGATAGGAATTTGAGTTAAGATTAAATTATGACATCAGGCATCAGGTTGTAATTTTACATGTTATAGCAATTTTGCATAATGGTAATGTATTTGTTTTGGTTTATGTTTTTTTGGACCGGTTACCTATTCGCAAGTCCTATATTATTAGTACATAATTATACTTTTATCCTCTCCCATCGGGCCGGTAGAAAAATACCCACAAAAAAGTGATTAAGATCCTTTGTAACTGTTAGTAGGTTATACAAAATTAAAAATGAATATAAATGCTTCAATATTAGGCTTTTTTTATTGGTAAGTGTAACGCAGCGCAGCACTGTAAATAAAAACAAAGGAGAAGTTCGGATACTACAGACGCCGCCGTAACTGCAATAAAAGTGACAGCTGTGTTGATGAACACGTCCAGACTTAAAAATTATTGTTCAGTCGACTCAACATTGTTGAATTCTATCCATTTGAATCGGGTTGCATTCGGATCAACAAAAGTTCATCAACTCTGTTGATCTACACGTCCGAATTTACTCAACATTGTTGATCAGCATTGTTGATATACACAAATCAACATAGTGTGGACGTTGCTTTAGAATTTTGAAAAATATTCAGCCCTATTGTGAGTTTCACCCGGAAAACATTTCGCCGGAAATGTTTTGTTCGCCCGGATTTTTAAAAGCTGTTGCAAGTTTTACCCTCCATTTTACAAAAATTTAATGGAAATCTTGCTGTAAATGACATGACATATTTCACACGAAAAAAATGCAGTCAATAGTGCCAATAAGGGAATTTTTACGAATAGGAAACATTTTTCGCCCGAAACTCAAAATAAGGGAAGATTGAAATGTAATTTTTCCACGCGGATTTTCTTTCACGTGAAACTCACAATAGCGCTGAAAATGAAGAAAACTCGGTTTTGTTATTGTGTAACCTCACATGTAACCGTAGGCCATAAACATAAGATTTGTAAAAATTTAACAACAATTTAAAGAGATCATTAGACACAACAAACATGTGTTCTCGTATCATTAACAAAAGTCTGGATATAGAAAAAAATATGGACACTTTTGCGAAAATCGTTAACTACTTCGTTTCCCTGTGGTAATGGTGACGTGAAATAAGGCCCAACGAAATAAAGCCAACAATTTGGCCTTATTTCGCTTATAAAATGGTACTAACGCCACATTTTAGGTTTGGCTTTATTTCGCTTTAGAAAACGAAATAAGGCCAATTTGGCTTTATTTTGTTTGCATGATTTTTTTTCAGAAAACTGCAAAACAAATAGCCGTTATGTTGTTTTCATTAGGTGCAGTGCATAAAAGTCCACGAATATAGCCACCGCGGTTGTTATTTTCCAAAAAAGAACCCGCGTGGGTTAATTCCACCACAAAAAAGAACTAAGACCCGCAGCTGAGAATTGGCGAAGCGGGCCACCCAAAGTACCTACTGTTTAGTACAAAAAACTTTGATTACAGATCGACTGACAACATAGGAGCCTGCCAGACGACTGAGCATACCCTAAGCGGAGCGACGGAGCGGAGTCGCGTGAGCGGGACAGAAGACCCGAAAGGGGAGTTAAAATCCTTGATCCCGCGAAGCTGGCCCCTTAAAGTACTATTTAGTACAAAAACTTTTAAAGCAGACTGACTGATAACATAGGTACCTTCCAGATGGGGTTTGATTCCTTTTTTTTGGGGGGGAACTAATCCCCCAACTGGCGGGCGCCTATGCTTCAAAGCTTTTGAACTAAACAGTACTTTGGGTGGCCCGCTTCGCGGGTTCAAGGATTTTAACTCCCTTTTCGGGTCCTCTGTCCCATTCACGCGACTCCGGCAAAATTAATACCACGAGGCAAAAAAAAAAGCTGCAGGGCCAAAAAAAAATGACGCGAGGCAGAATAAATGCCGCGGGCCAAAATAAATGCCGCGAGGCAAAATAAATGCCGCGGAGCAATAAAAATGCCACGGGGCAAAATAAATGCCGCGGGCCAAAATAAATGCCGTGGGGCAGTAAAAATGCCACGGGGCAAAAGAAATGCCGCGGGACAATACAAATGCCGCGTGGCAAAATAAATGCCGTGAGGCAAAATAAATGCCACGGGGCAAAATAAATGCCGCGGGGCAAAATAAATGCCGCGGGCAAAATAAATGCCGTGGGCAAAATAAATGCCGCGGGGCAAAATAAATAATGCGGGGCAAAATAAATGCCGCGAGGCAAAATAAATGCCACGGGGCAATAAAAATGCTGCCGGCAAAATAAATGCCGCGAGGCAAAAAAATCCCGGGGGACAAAAAAAAAATGCCGCGGGGCAAAATAAATGCTGCGGGGCAAAATAAATGCCATGGGCAAAATAAATGCCGCGGGGCAATAAAAATGCCGCGGGGCAAAATAAATGCCGTGGGGAAAAATATGTGCCGCGGGGCAAAAAAAAATGCCGCGGGTCAATAAAAATGACGCGGGACAAAATAAATGCCGCGGGGCAAAATTAATGCCGCTGGCCAAAATAAATGCCAGGGGGCAAAATAAATGCCATGTGCAAAATTAATGCCGCCTGTCAAAATAAATGCCACGGGGCAAAATAAATGCCACGAGGCAAAATAAATGCCACGGGGCAAAATAAATACCGCGGGGCAAAATAAATGCTGCGTTAGTCTTATTTTGTTCTCTTCTTTCGCAAGATGAAAGCATGCTTACTGGCTGAACATAGTGGTGTAGTTGTAGATGAACCGTATAAAAGCCCTGTCAAATTAGAATGGTTCCGGATAAGAAAAGAACATATTTGAAATACTAAAATTGAGTTTTTTGACTGAAATGTCTCAAAAACCACAGGTTAAATCAAAAATGTACCCCATAAGAACAACCATATAACACATAAACTCGAAATAAATTTAATTCTTCCCTTGATTTGGATTTTTTGTGGAAAATTTAAATTCCTAACTAAAAGTTAGGAAATTCGGAGTTTCGACCAGTATTAATATTAGTAATCAAGGTTAAAATTAAAAAAAAAGTTTAAATTTCTTAACTATAACAAAGTTAAAAGAATTTGTATCAAAATTTCAAAACCAAGAAGTTAATTTTTGTTTTCCCCGCAATCCTATCAAATAATTTCGTGACTTCTTTATTAAACTAAAAACTTTTAAAACAGACACATTATCAGCTTAAAGTTCCTTTCTCAAAAAGTGAAATTTTTTTAAACAACAGCAACAACTTACTAACCAACCACACTCAACCTCTAATCCTTCAGAGCATTGTCCTCTTAATTTGCCTTAATCTGTTGTTAAGTGTGAAACACAATACCAAACAACATTTCTGTCCAAATGACTTTTGCATTTAGAAGATCTTCGTCGTCCGTCGTCCTCGTCTGTTGCGTCGCGTCGTTCCTATATAAATACAAAAGATTCTTTCTTCCAAAAGAAACAATGACAATGACAGCACAGCCACCTTGTGCACCAAGATATTAAGTTAGAAAACATCCAAAAATAAATTCCCAGACAAGGAAGATGGATATTTTTCCAAAAGACCGACAATTTTGTGTATCTACAAAACAATTTGTTTGTTTGCATGTAATCAAGTGTGACTTCTGGACGACACTTACTCTCCTCAATTTAGACAGGAGGCAGCCGGACAACCATAGCATAAGCATTGATATGTCTTCCTTGGCTAAGCAATTAATCACATCCAGTCGAGATCTTTGGGCCTTCCACTTCGTTTATATTATGAAAAATGTTTAATATATCCAGTTACAGGAACAAAAAAAAAACAAGAAGGCATATTCTTTTAGTGGAAGGAAAAAAATTATTAATGCTCTCGATTCGAGGAAGGTGTCCTTTGGGCCCAGCCCATTGAATTCTTTCACTTAGTCCTGAATTATAGCACTTTTCTTCATATCTTCAGCTTTTTGAAAAGCAACAAAAAAAAAACCCTTTGCCCATATACCACCCATTGGTATGTGGAGAGTGCCTGATGGAAGAAGAGTGCTGCAACTCCACAGGATTCTTCATCGAAGCTGGCTACGCAAACCTCACCACAGGAGCCCAGGAAACATTTGTTATTTTTATTGCGTATATAGCGGTATCTTGAGGAGATTTCATTGCTATTGTGCTATTATGCGGTCGATGGAGTCTTTTATACACCTACCATAATGGTGAGTGTGTGTCCCTTTTGGTTTACATGGGATAATAATTTCGAATATTTCTTGGTGAGTTAGCCAAATAAATTTCATTTCCGACCCGGAATCTGAATTTATATTGGCTATAGACATGTCCTTCTTTTCAAAAAAAAAAATAACAAAAAATGGCAAAGGTTTATACCCCCCTCCTGCCTGTGGTATGGATGGAGAAACTTTTATTAAGTGCACGGTTTATGTGAGCTACTTTGTCGATAGATGGAATAGACTTCTCTACGGTCTATTGCGTTCGATATTGTTGCAGGACATTTTTTTTTGATGCATGACTCATGGGTGGTCTGAGTAAGCTTTTAGGCAGCACACTTTTAACGATTTTTTAATGGAATTAAAAAAAAGAACGGTTGGGGATTTATCACTTAAAAGAAGGGATATGGATGAATTAATATAGGCGTCTTTTGTATGAATTTTCGATGACGAAGATGCCTTTTTGCCATAATATAGTATTGTACGAGTCAGTTATGTAATGGATTCATAAATATTTTTAAAGTTCAATTAAATATGTACCTATACATATAACAGTATTATCTTCATGGACTTTAATATAATTCCGGTTATATCCGATTAAAGCCTAGTACTCACCTCTGAGTGAAATGAAAAATAAAAGCGGTTTAAAGTTCACGTGAATCAGCATTTTGAAACCATAATTAATTATCCAAGTGAAATTTCGGTCCTCATTTGAAAGTTTTTAGTAGGTAAGTAGGTACTCACTTTGAATGAAAACAATAATTTGATTTGTATGACAGTTTAACAGGATCTTGAAATGCTTGAGAAAAATATTTTAATTCCATAGTTTGGCCTTTGGCTTGTCGGTAACACTTAATATTCAAAAATAAACGACCATAAGATCCAAAATAATTTTGTAGGCTTTTTTATTCAATTATTACAACTTTTATTTTAATTTATTGACAAATGTCACACTTTTCCACATTTCTATTATTTTTTCCTAGTGCTCGTACCTTAGGAAATGAAAATTATAAAATGAAATTAATTTTGAACCGGTTCATATTTCGCTCTCACATTTGGGTACTCAGCTCTCTTTATGAATTTCATCGCTGTGAAATAAGTGTCGATTTTGTATAGAAATTTCATTTACACTCGAGCTGAGTACTAGGCTTAAGTAAAAAATTGGGAAACTATACTTCATACAAATTGAATTTTTTGATCCATCCTGAAACAGCGATGCTTGATAAAACGGTATAAGAGGTTCTCAAACTAGTTAATTTTCGTTAAACTTGGCGCCTAGAGTACTTAATTAAAACATTTTCCTAATTAGTTTTAAAATATTTTTAGGACCTAATATAACGTTATCTGTAGCATTTTTTGCAACCGTTTGGTCAAATATTTCTCGAAAAAGCTTCCACCAATTTAAATAAAATGCACGACAGGATCGCACGGACTTGTTCTCATGGCTAACAACCTTACCTTATGCTAAAAATAGCTTAAAAGTCAATTTAAAAACCCGTTAAAGCAGTTTTCTTAAAAATTAATTTTGTATGAAAAGATACATTTTTTTTTAACATTTTAAAAAATAAAATTTGGTATGCCAACTTTTAGTATTAATAAAATAATTTGTTTAACTAAATTAAAAAAAAAATCATCGCCCCGTTTTCAAAATCTTGAATTAAAAAAAAAATATGTTTGTTAAATCCAAACATATTTATTTTTGAAAATTTGTCCTACATAATGTTCAAGGCTGTTAAGAAAGGGTCTTATGTGTAAGAAAACTGGAGCAATTTGAAAACCAAAAAATCAGGTTAACAAACGTTTTTGGAAAAATTTTTGTTTACCAAAATATTAACCACGCTCTTAATCGTAATAAGTAATTTTTTTTAATGAAAATCATTAAAACCGTTTTCGAGATCAATAACTTTTTCAATTCAATTTCCCTTCTAGAGAATCACCTATGATCGTTAATTCCATAAAGTTTAAAGAAAATCGTGTGGTTTACGCTGCAGGCCAAGGCACAGACAGACAGAACTGCAAGATCCACTTTTTTCGCGTTCTCAAGGGTGGACCATCATTTTTTTTTAGAAAAAAAAAATTGGATTGCCAATTTAAAGTACATATCGCTCATTAAAAAGAACAAAGTCATAACTCAAAAAACGTCAAACTTCAGGAATCGCAATTCAAAGTTTGCATTGCTGGATTTCATAATCATCTTCATTTGTATTAATTTTTTCTTTTTTCTTGGTAGAGCTATTAATTAAAGTTTTATCGATAAATATGACACTTTTAAAATATTTATTGGACTGTTTTCACTTCAAAGGTCCCTGCGTAAATGAAAAAAATACAGGATTTCCACAAAAGAATATTTTAAAGTGACAGTGTATATAACGACAAATGATGCTCTATAAATGCCTTCAATTTTTCAGTTCTAGAAAGGAAATGTTGCCAAGAAATAGTTAATAGAAAATGAATTTGAAATGTATCATTAGGTCAAAATCGTTGTTTTTTGAGTTATGACGTTGTTCTTTTTAATGAGCGATATGTAATTATTAATAGGTATCTCGTCAACAAGCAAAATTGTCGCATATGGGGCTCGGAAAACCCAAGATTTATTGTTGAAAAGCCTCTCCATCCTCAACGAGTAACTGTTTGGTGCAGTTTATGGTCCGGCAGGGTCATTGGACCATTTTTTGAAAATTAGGCTGGAACAACAGCTACGGTGAATGGATTGCGCTATCGAGAGATGATTAATAATTTCTTATGGCCGGAATTGGATGGTATTGATCTGGACAACGTTTACTTTCAACAAGACGGCGCTACGTGCCTCACAAGCAACGAAACAATCGATCTTTTACGGGAAAAGTTTCCGGACCGTGTTATCTCTCGAGGAGGTGATCACTATTGGCCAGCGAGATCTTGTTATTTAACACCTTGCGACTTCTTGCTTTGGGGACACGTGAAAGATATGGTCTACGCCAAAGAAGAAGCCGCACGGTGTTAAATCACAATATCTCGCTGGCATCAATTCAAGACATCAAAGATGGAATTCGTGAAGCAATTGAGGGCATGTGGCAGCCACTTTGCGATTTGGTGGTGGAAAATTCCATGAAAAGGATATTGTTGTGTAAGCGTAGCCGTGGCGGCCATTCGGCTGATATTGTTTTCTATTATTAATGACATACTATAACTTTCCTCTTAACATTGAAATAAACATCCGGTCATTTATCTCAAAAAATATCATTTTTCTTTGAATATCAAAATAACACCTCTTCTTGAAAATACATAGGTACATAAATCTTTAATTCTCAAAAAGTTTTAAAAATCGTATTTGAAGAAAATGAAGTTTTTTTTTTAATATGCAATACATACTGTTTAAATTTTTTAAATGCTCCTGCATAAAATAATTTGAATGAGTTGTTTCAATAATAACAAAGTCAAAGATATGAAAATTTCATAATACAAAGTCAAATTTATTTTTTTAAGTGGATTGTACTAAATTAAGAATACATTATTTAAACAATTTTTTAATAAACATCTTTGGAACTGTTTTCGAGAAAAATGTGACTTTTTAAATGGTTATTCTGCATTTAAATAAATGGAAGGTACACAATTTTGTCAAGTATTCAATATAGACTAAGAGCCCAGGGCCGCCAGACATACGTCATTTAATCAAAGCTAAGATTTTTTCTGCGAAAAGATACTATGGTAGTTAAGAACAAATGGATACTAAGAATCTTCAATCCGGGTGCAATTAAGAGGTAGCGAGTGTTAAAGTTGCATACAAATGTTGCAACATTGCGCATTTTATCAAAGCTGAATTTTTGATGTGTGTTAGGGGATGGTGTCATTTAATTTATTTGACACTTTCCAGACATCTGCAGTGGGACCTAACGTGAGCCAGACACTTAAAATCTGTCAAACTAATCGTGCCATTTACATAACAGAATCAAATCAAGATTTTATGTTTTCTGTGGGCAAATATTCCACAATATTTTCTAATCAGCAAGGCACCTACAGCGGGGCCTTACATCAGCTTAAACTGTCAAAATAATAATTCTTTGTTACTAAAACGTGATTTTTTCGCTTATTTTAGCTGTTTTTAAATGTCTGGCTGATGAATACGCTCCACTGTAGATGTGTAGCTGATGGGGAATTATTTTTAAACAGTTGCCCATAAAACATATAAATATTAGCTTTAAAACTACAACGTAAATGGCACTATTAGTTTGACATATTTGTAGGTGTCTGGCTCACGTTAGCTCCCACTGTAGATGTCTGGCAAGTGTCCAATAAAGTGAATGACACCATCCCCTAAGACATATCAAAAATTCAGCTTAGATAAAATAACGCAATGTTGCAACATTTGTATGCAACTTTAACACTCGCTACCTCTTAATTGCACCCGGATTGAAGATTCTTAGTATCCATTTTTTCTTAACTACCATAGTATCTGTTCGCAGAAAAAATCTTAGCTTTGATAAAATGACGTACGTCTGGCGGCCCTGGGCTCTTACTCTAATAAGGTTTTATAAAATCGCTTTGAACCAAATTTCAAATAAAAAAACAACAGTTTTTCAGACATTTTGGTATACGATAGTATTTGAACTTTTCCGGTGCTTCATTAAAAATTGAAAAAAAAAATCAACTGAAATGTTTTGGAGAAAATCAAAAATAGAAAAAATGGTTCTACTTAACGGTTACCATTTATACAAAAATTGCGAAAAAAAATTTAAAATTATTTTTATAGTTACTATTTTTTTCCTTAGCGGCTAGAAAAATTTGGATGACAGGAACCGTAATTATTCTAAGAAATGATACAAAAAAACATCCCTTTCCTGTCGAAACGCGCACACAGGAATGATTGCTAGTTGTTAGTCAATAGGCCCTGGCTCTTCAAGAGCCGTTGCACCGCCCAATATATTTATTTTAGATATATGTTTTCAAAAAACATGTGGAATGGGCGTATTACCCAAAACCCACTTGGTTCCAAGATTGAAGAAAATTTCATGAAGCCACTAAGGCTGCAGCCTTGTGGACAGATCGATAATTTAAGCGATAAACCTAGATTTAACTTAGACACAGCTTAAAAATGACTACGAATACGCCCCATTTAAGTTTTTATATCAACAAACGGCTCTAAGTATAATCCGAAACGCTTTCAGATTATACTTCGTTCCACTTTTAATTCTCTAATTATTGCGTACAAATGGAAATATTTCACTAAAGAATGTTTTAATCTTACTTGTATAATTAGCATAATCAACTGGCTAGATTAAACAACTTATGAGTTACAATTAATCCAATCCACCAAGCCTCCATATTTATCTTAATACTCAACGAATATGGTAAAATTACTTTGACATTTCCTCCATTACTATATTTGTATATCTGATAAATACTATACAGTTGCCTATGAGAATTTACATAAATCAAGGACTCACATCTAATTACAAAAGAAAACACCATCGACTAACTATACCTACTATTATCCGCAAGAGACATACATTACATGCATACATAGTATAGACAGCGATACTGAATCGTTTTGCTGTAACAAATTACTGCGCATAGAATCGCAAAGTGGAAACACAAATAAACCACCTGCAAGTTGCCAGCACCACCATGACATGCAATTGATCGATCACACAACACAAACAGAATCCAATCCAGTCAAGAGACAGACAGAGAGCAAGATAAAGATAATCCCCTCGCACTGGCGCGAACTAATAGAGAAGTGGTTGGGATTGGGATTGGGATTACTCAGACGGCCAGTCGCTGTCTGACTAACTCTCAATCAAATAAGATCAATCGGGTAATTGATATTCGTGTTCGTTCATTATGTTCTTGTCCCTGCTAAATTTGTGAAGTATCATACCTGGGCCTGGGCTATGTCTACACGCGGACCGCCGCGAATTGCTTTGTTGCAACTTTTTCAAAAATCGAATTGTGCAATTATCGACAATTATGGATCTTGTAGCGATATTGTCCGGCTAGCCGCCATCGTAGTCGTACATACTACATACATACATCAAAGCCAGATTGCCCATTATCTGTGCAATGATCGAAACAAATTGGTAATCAGCTTAAGTTGGACAATTGACGGCAAACAACGACGACGCTACAATACCCACATCTTTGGCCGTCCGCCGTAAATTGATTGAAATCTAGGGAGTGGAGAGCAAAATCAAAATTGAAAAAGTCATACTACACACCACAAAAGCAAACACAAATCAGCCAGCGTGTGGTATAGAATAGCGATGACGGCGTACGGCTGCAAACGACTTTAAAAGTCAAGGTAGTCACGATTTAATATCAAACCAACCATGATGACTTCTCTAATGCAGAGATCAAAACAGATCGCCATCTTCGATTCGATCGGATTCATCATCACCATCATGATGTTTGACCTTGAAGTCTCGATTGGATTCTGATTCTGACACTTGAGAGCTGTCATTAGAATCTTTTTCAATTTCAATACCAAAACAATTATATCGGGTATATAGGTATTCGTTTGTTCGGAGAGTGCGGGGTCTTGGCATCAACACACCATTTGAATTAAAAAATAAAGTTAATTATTGTTTTGCAAAATGGGGATCAGGGTTGGTTTTAATATAGATGAATGCTTTTAACATAATATACTAACCTTGACATTAAGATGGATGTGAGTGGCTTCTTGGACTCGTGCAAAATGGCCTTTTCCAAGAATACGTCCTGTCATCGCATAGTTTCCAACTTTAATAAGTTTTTTATTACCTGAAATTTTAAATAATTTATTAATATAACTTGGGATTAAGAATTAAAGGTCTTACAGTCATGACGTTTCATAACTACCGAGGCACAACTTCAACAAAATAAAAGACAACAAATAAAAAAATTGTTTACGTTGAATAAAAATAAAATATTTCAATATTTTACACTATGACATTTTGGTCAGAGGTACAAATTTAAAATTATGGAAAGATGAATGAATAAATGAATAGTAATTTGGGGTTATTGCACTGCGGCCTTGAGATCTATTTCATTTATATTTAAATAGGAAAGAATTAAACAATTTTGTAGCTCACGGATGCTTGAATGATATTGGCCATAAGTGCTTGAATCGTTTCTGGATTGTTGGAATAACATCGGTCCTTCACAGTTCCCCACAAAATAAAGTCCAAAAGGGGTCAAATCGCAGCTCCGAGGCGGTCAATTGATATCGCCAAGACGACTGATAACACGATTTGGGACTTTGGTGCGCAAAAGATCGATTGTGGCATGGGCTGTGTGGCATGGCACGCCATCCTGCATGAACCAGAGGTTGTCCAAATCCTTGTCTTCAATTTCAGTAAAAACAGTCGGTTAACATGTCTTTGTAACGCCCGCCGTTGACCAAAACGTTGTTTCCCGCCTCCTTTCGAATAAAAATGGTCCAATGATGCCACCACTCCATAATCCGCACTAAACTGTCACTGAGTGGATATATTGACTCATCAATCAAGTGCGGATTTTCTGATTCCCCAGATGCGCCAATTTGTTATAACTTTGCAGGCACGCGGTGAGTGCTTCATTTCGACCAAAACTTCTTTTCAAAAAACGCACTGTTTGGGCTACATAGCACTCACTTTGGAAATAAGTTTTAAATAATTCCCAACGTCGTTCCAGAGTAAAACGAGTCATTGCACGTTTTGCGTAGGTATGATGGTGCTATTACATTGTCATATATATATGGCAAACTTACTATATAACTACGTTGCACAAGCGACATATAACGGTGATATACATATTTATATCACACAATATATATGACCCCATATAAGTCATATATTTTGTCATATAAATATGTCTATCATACTTATATGTCCCTTGTGGAACATATTTATATGGCAAGTTTGCTATATTTATATGATAATGAAATACCTCCTTGACATTCTGTCAAGATTTCGAGCGAGAAACAGCTGTCAGTGTCAAAATAACCTATGATTTAAAATATTATCAAAAACGACTCTGATCTTTTTTTTCATCATAGTGGAATATTATTGTAACGTTTTTTGCGAAGAATTTTATAAGATACAATTTTTTGCTTTGAGACTTAAAAAACACTGATGGTTAATCTTTTAATATATACACATCTCAATGGCGGCGCGGCCGGCGTGGCGGATGCAACGCCAAACACGGTCAAACCTTCACTTATTTGCCCGGTATCAACGTAGAATCTATATACCTAACGGCGATAGTGTCCACTGTCGTTGTACTTGGGGTAACCGGCCCGATACAGCTGCATCAGAAATCGGGGCTGAAAATTCCTAGGACAGAACTGTGACACACAACAACAGAACGTATTCAGTTATCCCAATTCGTTATTTCGATTTATACTAACGTTCAATTTCTTTGAAATCTCCGCTTGAGTGTCTTAACGACCCGCCGAGATACACCATATGAAATGCTTGATTGGACCGATATTTTTGAATTGTTCAGCACCGATATAATGCTGCGACATTTTTCTTCTCATTAGAATACAAGAGAAGAGTTCACGTTTTGTTCATCGATAGATAATGCGCACCCTCATGGTGGGCAGCAAAAATTACAGGCCAATTTCGCTTTGGAGCAACATAAGTAAAATACTGGAAGAAGTATTACTTCGGAGACTAAAGAGGTTTTGCAGCGAAAACGCCATCATCCCGGACATGCAGTTTGGCTTTAGGAAAAAGCACTCCCCTTTGCATCCGCTCCTGAAGTTCCAGCATGACATGACCATAGCGCTCAACAACCATCGTATCACCGTTGGATGCTTTCTGAATGTCGAGAAAGCATTCGACAGCGTATGGATTGAAACCCTTATCTATAAGCTTCGCGTATCACATTTACCCCCGTCACTAATAAAACATATTTTTTCTTTGCTTTCTTCCCGAAAATTCTACGTACATACGAATGGACAGCTGCAAATCACAAGTAAAGAACATTAAAGCCGGATTTGCCCAAGGCTCAAAGCTTGGCCCCTTCCTTTACAGCCTAATGACATCGGACCAGCCAGTGTCATCTAGATGCAAAAATCTCCTGTATGCTGATGACTTCCTTACGTATGCCACGTAAGGAAGTCCTCTGGTAGCTTTACGCAAAGTTGAGCATCATGTCAACAGACTACGCCTTCTACGATAAAAACCTCAAAATCCGAGCTTGTGTGCTTCAGGAGACCCAGTAGGGGTAGTTTCAGCGCAGCCAACTGCAAAAGTCTGGTTCTGAAACTTCCGGACTGATCTACAAAAAGACCGTGCTCATAAAAGCAAACTGGGCCTTCAACCGACTCCATCCATTGATGAGCCGCAGATACGGACAAAGCCAGAAGACGAAGCTTCTTATGTACAAGCAGCTTCTGCAGCCGGTAATCAGCTATTCCTTCCCGCTCTGGTTCTTCAATTCGGAAACGGCCATGAAGGAACTTCAAATGTTCGAAAGAAAGCTACTAAGGATTTGTAACCGACTACATTTTGACCGGCAGTGAAGGAGACATCACAGCAACGAGCGTCTTTACACAGAGGTGAACATCATCCCCCGGGACAGGTACGTACTGCTTCTAGCAAAGAAGATAGTAGGACTCACCAACAGTCACCCAAATCAACTGATGAGAAGAATGACCACTCAGCAACGACATCGCGAGCCGAGATATCTTAGTACGATGTACATCCTGGACGACAACATCATCACGGACAAAGAGCAAACAGTTTCGTTCTACATTGACACCGGGTCAGCATATCACCGAGGCTAAATGCCAACCAATCCCCACACATAAACCACAACTTGGCAAACGGGACGGAGCACCGCGAGGACAATAAAGTCAACCGACTTTAAGAATTAATTTTTTGACATGTATTTTATATTTTATAATTCTTTAAATTTAAAACATAGTATAAAATTTGGCCCCCTATGTGCCAATAAATGTATAATATCATCGTATCTAGCTACTCTCGCGAGCAAAAAAACGGAATCACTCAAGTTGGCCTTCTAAAAACAAAAATCGCGATGGATACAATATCTATAATTAATTGTTAGAAGGCTCTTTTTAAAGCATCAACTTAAAACTTTAAATAAAGGGTAAAATCATAAAAATCCGTTGGTTAGTTTTCGCTCTATCCGCATTAATAACAAAAATAACAAATTATACTTGTTAAATTTGGCAAGACTTTGAAACATTGATACGCAATAAATGCGCCCATAGTTGGTCTTTGGTGTTGATTGTGCTGTAAAAAGTGAATTTCAACATATATTGACTTATTAGGCCTCCTAATCTTAAAAAATAATGGCAACCACGCCTACGTTGCTCAACTTCCAAATTGTAGTGCATAGTGAAAATCGTACTCGAACTTGTCGAAGAGTTGCAGTTAATTTTGGTCCCGTGGCGGGACATTTTGGGGTAAGGTCTGCTTCCTTAAGTCGTCTCCTAACTGTCCATCAACTTATGAGACTTTATCGTACCCGTCTCTGCTATTGTTGGACGTCAACGCTAGTCAGAGCAAGATTTCGGAGAAACGCCATCACGATAAATCAGTCAAAACATCCGGTGGCACACAGATCCTGACCTTTACACTAACCTACGGGTTTGTCTAAACCTTCCGTAGACCTCTGATATGCAAGATTGGCTTAGACCGAGCTGACGGGACACAGTACATTGGTTCATTCCTTGTTGCAGTATTGCGGCAACTTGACTAACTTCTGTAGGCGTGGTTTCTATTATTTTTTAAGATTAGGAGGCCTAATAAGAAATTTTCAGAATTTGAGGCTTATCATTTTCTATCACTTTTAAACTCTCCAACCAATATTTACAAGTCGTATTCATTTAATGTTGGTAAAGAAAATGTGTAGAGTGAGTATAAAGGAGGGGGAAGTGCAAGGAAGGTAGGTACAAACATTGTGTGTTTCATAGCTTAAGGAAACAAGAAAATCCAAAATGAAGCGTTTTTGATAAAAATAACGGTTTTAAATTGTCAAAATAACGGCTTTTAGATATTTTGTATTTCCGCAAGCGTAGCAAGTTCTCATTAAAAGTGTGCATTTAAATTCTCATGTGGAGCAGAATCCCGTGGAATTATTTCTCTGCAACCTTTTGAACTTTTTAAGTAGCACAAAAGCAGTCATTTGAGACTTTCACTTCCGACAAAAGAAAAATAAAGGAAAACTCAATTTTCCAATAATCCTTTCGGTGTTCTTAATTTAACATCCCTACAATTTTACAGGGGGTCAACATCCGACAGAATAATTTTTCATGAATAAAAAGCTTAAGGGTTCTTTTATAGAAAAAGAAAATATTTAGGGATAAATTGTAGCTTAGAAAATTTTCTACAAGTTGCTGCTTGTTTTTGAAATTGATAAAAATAAAGAAATAAAATCCACAGTAAATAGATAATAAAAATTAAAACAACATTCAGCTTCACTGAATCCAATTTCTTTCTTATTTAGATTTTGTACAATTTCAGAACAAAATTAGATTTTTATAAAATTATTCTAGTTTAATTTTTTTGAGAACATTATTTTGTTATGTCCTTGTTTAGGAAATATCAAACAACAAAAATACTCTCACACTTGGGTTATTGACTTTCTATTTGATGAGTTCATTTATCATGGGTAATTCTCTTTTTTATTTTCAAAAGAATCCAACGACCTCGAAGAAAAAGTTCTTAATGTCAAACCCAAGTCAAAGACACCCACTCGTATACACGCACGATATACCCCAACAAAAACATACCGGATAATATTCTATTGAAACATTCTGTTTTTGAAAGAAGGTAAATAGATATACATACTCTGTATATGTTTATGTGTATAGTTATAGGACCGTAAGTCTACCCCAATAAATTTTGCCAAAAGCTTCAAGAGTCTAGCTCTTTCTACTAAAAGATTTCATCATCATTATCATGCTGGGACGTTGTTCCCTTTAAGCCGTGCGCGCGATGGAAAAATAAACTTTCTGTTTTTTTTTTTTTTTGTTTTCCCGAATCTGAACTCAAACCCGTGGGAGAATTTTCAGAACTTTTATGCTTTCAATTTTTGTTTTTTATTCAGCAAACGACAACAACGACCGACCCTCCCTCAGCTCAGACCCAAGGACACCGACAATTTTCTTATTTTGTCGTAATCACACGCCAGGTCAATGCCTGTCTGGCCGACAATGTGTTTTTTTTTGTGTGTGTTCATTTTCATAGCTTTTCCTGGGGACTATTGGTGGAACTGGGAATCCTTGCCTAATATAAATGCTTTCCACCCACTCACCGATATGACGACGAACAAAACACAATTCACACGGTCCTTCGACTCCTGGAGAGTAGCGCTCTATCTTTGTGTTGTTTATTTTCCATGTTGTCGTGTGCAAGGACATGGAACGGATGTGGAGAATAGCTGTTTCCTCGATACACCATCATACACTCCCATATTACAACTGAAGCCCCTCAGCCATAGCAGCAGCAGCAGGAAGATTCCTCATGCAGGTGCTACTTTAGAAGTCCTCGAACTCAAAAAGTAGATATTACAATCATTACTGTGAATAGTGAAGGGCTTTCAATATTTTGTCTGCTTCTGCTGCAAGGACGATAGATTGGCTCCTATGATGAGCAAGGACGAGGACGATGATGCTGGTGGTTGGTCTGAGTTCTGAGGAGGTGCGGCGCGGTTTTCATTCTCATTCCATCGTCGTCGTCGTCGTTGCAGCCATCGTCTCGTTTCGATACAACTCTTACAATTTCTCGGATTGGGTTTTCGAAATGCCAGCATCAGATTGATCGGAATTGTCGTTGTGTCGTCACTGTTGTTTGATGGTTTTGTGGCTACACTATACTCTATGGCACATCATGGCTATAGAGAAGGAAGGGGTTTAATCTTCTAACATGAGTTATCACTTGGAATTAAGTGAATTATGGGTTTCGGTAGTTTGCTACTAAGAGGGCATAGATTATACTATAGCTGGGGCGGGGATGATTCGTTGGCGGCGGTGTTCATTCGTTAGTCGAATGTTTGATGGGCGGCAGTGTGAAACAAATGGTTTTGGGTTACAAAAATGGTAATGGCATATCAAAGTCTTTCCCTCTCTTGTGTGGTTTTGGATACAAATAAATGCAAATTCGATCGTTAATTTTGGGAATCCGTTTCGGTTATCTGATTTGCATTATTAAGAAGAAAAAAGGAAGGCTATGAATTTTTGTTGTATTTTTGATGATGGCTATCGATTTTATGCGGTTTGGGAAGGTTAAATGGTTTCATATATTTTTTATAGTTCTTAAGGTGGCTAGAATGCTTTGATCATCAGCGTGAACAAATTATATGTTTTACGTGCTTTATCAATGTGTGAAAATTATTTAAATTGGCGGAACGCAGTCTTTGTCAAAATCGATAACAAAACGGATTTTGCTGCTATCTGGGAGGTCTTATATATATTTGAAAAGGTTGATACGCAAATCATCGCTGTGGAAAATACATATTATCTATGAAATGTGTAAATCTCTTAAGCTGTTATTCCATTTAGTTTGCTGCTTAAATTAAAAATACTAACTTGATTCATATTTAAAAAAATACGTATACGCCACAGTGTATCTCGATTATAATACACCTGCATATTTTGTAAACTAATCAAATTTTTGGAAATATGTAGATACGTATCTTTTTACGAGTACATATCTATTTGTAATAGGAAAATAGTTCGCTACAGTATTAAATGCTTACATAGTACATGAGTATTGAGAATATAGATATTCGTATTAATACCACTAAATGTAATATTTTTAGTAAAAGATTTTACATTTCTTTGGTACGATGAAGGTAATGGAAAATGCTGTAGTTCAAATATAAAATGAATCTCAAGGAATGGGGTTTCACTTGAGATATTTGTACGTTTGCTTATACCGTTTTTCAGTGCGGGATTAAACTCAACAGATGCTTTTAATATTGTATCTGCCAAGTTTGTCAAATTGTTCTGCTTTCTCCTCCACTGGAAAGCTGCTTTTGCTTTTTTGACTAACTGAGGACAAATCTATTTATAGAGTCAATTAATCAATATGCGTTATAACAATTTGAAAATGTACATATATTGTATATGAACCAAAAAAAATTGTATCCATCCCTAGGTATTGAGCCCCTGATTACAGATCCGTTTGTTCAAGATCGATTGGAGGCGGCAATTACTCTGCCAGACCCTGTGGCGTAGATAGCCCTCGAGGGGTTTCGTATCAAGAATTATTTAGGGGCCCCCTAAAAAATTACAAATTAAACAAAAAACAATTTTTACAAAACAAACAATAACACACAGTAACAAATCCAGTTTTTTTAATAGTACATAGTCTTTAAAAAGGTACATACATAAATATTGATGCTATAAAAATTAAACTAACAGTAAAAAAACGCAGATAAATACTTTTCTTGCCTTTGTTTGCGCAAAGTTATTAATCAAATCATCTATTTCTGACGATGATTTTAATTTTTCAAGCTTTTCGACTTCTATGGACATGGTCGCTAAGTCCGACAACCGTTCTTGTCCCATAAAAGTTCTAAAATAATTTTTTATTATTTTTAGCTTAGAGAATGTTCTCTCAGCTGTTGCTGTCGTTACCGGAAGCGTCAAAAATAAAAGGCATGCCGTTATTACTGCCGGAAAACTGGATGTATTTCTGTGAGTTCCTTAGTTGACAGAATTTTCTGAATTTCTGATTTCAAATAGGATTTTAAAGCAATTAATTGTTCATTTGAAAAGGATAAAAGTTTTTCTGGTTGTATAACTTCAAATTATTTAATTTGATAATAGAGGCTCTGAAATCTTTGATCAGTTTGAGAAATATCTAAGCAGCAATAGTAAACAAAGAACAACAAAGCGGTTGGACTTGACGGTATTCCTGCAGAGCTCTTAGGAGCAGCCCCAACAACATCGAGCGAGCTACTGTACCCACTTATTAAGAGAGCTTGGGAAACAGAGAGCTTTCCTGAAGAGTGGAAAAGAGGAATGATTGTCAAGCTCCCAAAGAAAGGAGATGGAGTTCTCACACAGTGCGAAAACTGGAGAGGAATATGCGTTCTGCCTGCAGTAGCCAAGATAATAACAAGGATAGTTTTGGACCGAATTAAAGACCACCTCGAAGACACACTCGACGCCGAACAAGCAGGTTTCCGCACTGGATCTTCCTGTGTGGATCACATCAACACCTTGCGGATCATCATCGAACAGTGCGTTGAATATCGATCACCACTTCACTTGCTGTTCATCGATTTTGAAAAGGCGTTCGACAGTGTCAATAGAGAATTTATTTGGTTTGCTTTGCGCAGGAGGGGCATCCCAGATAAATTGATTGCTATTATGAAGGCTACATGTGATGGATCCAAGTGTCACGTTTTGCACAAAGGTAGGCTGTCAGAGGAGTTTGAAATCCAAAGTGGAGTTAGGCAAGGCTGTATACACTGTCACCAATACTGTTCCTGTTGGTGATAAGTGACGTACTGCACGCAGCTGTGTCAAATGGAAATGGAGGAATTCAGTGGACTCTGCAATCTCATCTCAAACATGTGGACTACGCGGACAACGTATGCTTACTCTTTCATAGGATCATGGATCTCCATCAAATGACAAGAAGGGTGGAGAGAGAAGCAAAAATCGTAGGGCTTAAGACCAACACGGCAAAAACTAAAAAGATCAGCCTTGGAACTTCCTCATCAATCCAAGTAAATATTTCTGGACAACCGTTAGAGATGGTAGAGGATCTCCAATATCTTGGGAGTATTGTCTCTACGGGTGGCGGAACTGAACTGGACATAAACAGCCGAATCAGAAAAGAAAAGGCTGCGTTCGGAATGCTGTCCAAAATATGGAGAAACAACTATTTTAGCTTAAAGACCAAGCTACGACTGTTCCGCTCCAATGTTGAATCCGTTCTGCTTTACGGGTGCAGCAATTGGAAATTCACTGACACTCTGTAACTAGAAATCTGCAAACGTTCGTTAATAGATGTCTACGAAACATCTTGAGAATTTTCTGGCCCAACCGTATCTTCAATACCGAACTTCATGCGAGAACGGGTCAGGAGCACATAGACTCCATTATTCGAAGAAGAAAGTGGCAGTGGATTGGCCATACGCTTCGAAAAGGTGATCGGTGCATTGCATCTCAAGCAATGCAGTGGAACCCGCTCACACAGGAGGGAAGACAAGTGGGCCGGCCTAGAAGTACATGGCGAAGAACGGTCGAACAGGAATCGGCACGAATGGGGAAAAGTAGGAGAGAGCTGAAATATATTTCCAGAAATCGTAAACGATGGCGCGTAGGAGTAGTGGAGGCCCTATGCCCCGTAAGGGAAACATCACGGACGTAAAAGGTCCGAGGACCTAAGTAACCCGGGGCTTAGACAAGCGAGTAGAACTAGTAGCATTTGTATCATAGTGTTAGTTTAATAGATGTATGTGTGACTAGTAGCTCTTTGGAAATAATAACAAATAATTGCAACCAACAAAATATTTGATGGTTTTGTAAAAGCTCAATTGAAGAGGTATAACTCAAAACAACCTCTAAAATTCAACCGTTTTTTGCACTTTGCTGACATTCTTAGTAATGTTGTACTCGGCTCTAGAAGTTAAAAGCTTGGATTTATCATTAGGACAACATCATAAAAACAGGCAATCAATCAAAAATCTACCATGTTCAACGCATGGCATTATTTTAACGTTTACTGTGCTAATTTTGAAAACTTTTGTTTTTGTTAAATTGCCTCTAGTATTGCAGATTTTTACCAATTACTTGCTATTGAGTCTAGATACAATAACAAGCTATACTAATTTTAAATTCGCATTTAACGCGCATATTTTAAAATGGTTGGCCACTTAGATATTCATGTATTTTTTTTATACCGGAGATGATTTAACTTTTTCAAAAATTATTTTCTTTCACATTTTGCATTGAAAATCAAAGTTAAATATTTTTTTTCTCTAAGAAGTCCAACGGTTATTATAATAATCTTCTACTAATGTTATGGCAAAAATAATGAAAAAAATTACTTCGGAAAAAAAAACGGTGGAATTCATTGGCTTGTTGTCGTGGTATTCAAAAATGTAAAGTAAGGCAAAAGATAATGCACTGAACAAAAAAATGCATGTATTTTTTCTTGTGGTTGGGATAGAACTTTTTTGTATCAGTTTTCAGGACGGCCATAAAGTCTACTATGAGGCGTTTCAGGGTTATCCATTCTTTACGGGGCACCCTGTATACATATTTCGAAATAAGATAACTTCAAACAAAGCACGAAAATAGGTGAAGATTTTTACGATTGGAATTAGGGTTACCATTTCAGATAATGACAAAAGAGGGATTTTGAGGTTTCTTTGGCGTACAAATTTCAAAATCCTCTACTTTTAATTTAAGAAATAAATACAAAACCAACTTCATTTTTTATAATAATATTAATTTTTAATTATTTATTAATTTTCATTATATACATGTAGGATGTTCCTACTGCAATTCTCCTAGTCTGTACGCCGAAAAACGATGTGCCAATACCATATCATCCTTTCATCTTCTGTTAATCCTAGGTACCGTTGATGAATCATTCGATAGTCAAATGACCATCAGCTAGACAAAATCACACACGACCAGAAAGAAGCACAATTACGAACACGCAACGGTTACGACATCATCGCGACGCATCGACCATTTTTTATTATTTGCTAATCTTGTTTGAAGTTTAACTTAAATTTAATAATTCTAAATTAACTATAGTTTGTATTTTTATTTTATTTTAGAATTTAAATTAAAACTTTTAAATCAGTTTAACTGAACAAAACTGAGCTGTCTTTTGTTGGCGCACCGCGCCCACATACATACTTAATTAAAAAAATAAATAAAAAAAACAAATAAATGATTTAAAAAAGGAACATAAGCTCAGATATTCATGAAATAAATGTAAGGATAAGTTCAAATCCTTCATAAATTATATTTTTCGCCGAATTTTATTTTTTGCAACAAACTGCCATTTTCATATATAAATTTGTAAAAATCATTGCAACTCAATTTATAGTTATGTTTAACAATCAATTCTGTTTCAACTGATTCGACAAGTAAACTATTTCTGTCTTTTCGCCAGGTGTTAAACCTAAGACTTGTATTCAGTTGTAAAATCTTTCAAAGTTATGATATCCACATATTTGCTTAAGAAAACAATTAAAAATTAAATATGAAAACAAGAAAGTAGTTTTTGAATGCAAAAGTTGAAAAATTGAAGATGTGTAAAAAAGGGGGACATTTGCGTCCCCCTTTACATTTTCTGTGTTGGGGGACAAATTTCTTGATGAGATGAAAAAGTGGGACTGTCCCCCCAAAAGGGTGATGAATAGTAACCTTAATTGGAATCCATTTTAAAAGCTTTGAAAATCTTAAGTATGAATAAGAAAAAGAAAACAAGTATTTAACTGGCACAGCCAATTCAAAATGAAATGAGCTACATAAATATGTATACAACAAAAATTAACAAATTTGAGACGAAAACACTTTTTTTGGTATTTGCGAAGTTACATCATTTTTGGTTCCAATGAAAAGTAAAATAAACAACTGAGTTGAACGAACCTTTATTAGCTGAACCAGTGACCGCACTCTTCGTTTCTATTCCTGAATGTTACATTTTTTGTTTTGAAGGGCTTCAGAAACAGCATACACTGATATCCGGTTGCCTGAACAAAAATTTTTAGTTTATCTGTCAAACTACTGAGGAAAAAAAATGTGTGAGTACCGGGACTCAAGGGGATGATGTGTAAACATCAGTGTAGTATATAGTTTATACTATAGCTTACAGTAAACTGATGAGGTTGCCAAAAGCGCCCGTCGAACATGTTATTTTATTTCATGTGATTCAGGGCTGAGCGTAAATATGTATTTAATTTTGTTTCTAACCTCACCCTCCAATTTCAAAAAAGGTACTTTTAGAGAATGTGGCAACTCTTAAAATCATACCCAATTTAGACCTTAAAATAATAACAGTTGCACCATGCCTTAAAAAACTGCATTTTACACAATTATATGATGATGATAATTTTCCCGACACTATTTAATGCACAAACCGTTGGCTTGGTTGGTGTCGTTGGTGTATTACTATACCCAACCACATTACCGACATTTACCACATTATCTCAATTTACTCTATTCAATGCACGAACCATTCGCATCCATTAGTTAAAAATCTAAATAAACAAGATGGTGGCGTATCCGTAATTTTGTCTTTCCTCTTTCAAGTTTACCCATACCGAGAGTTTGTTTTTTTTCTTAATACCTAGCGCTAAGATGTTTACACATCAAAAATGTTGGATTCTCTTGCTCATTTGTTTTGAATTTTATTCAGAATTTATTTTATTCCTATAAAAAGTTTTTATTTCAGGTAGTTCTAATTCGAATTGAAGTTGCAGGAAAAATTAGTAAAATCTCATTAGGTACTGAGCACTGTTTTATGTGTCTGAAATTTAAGTTAATAGTTAATTATAAATATTCACTACTGAAAATGAAAACAATAGTTCTGATTTTCAACAATGACCACTTTGGTATATTGCCATTTTTATACAATAGTAGCAAAACTAAAATACATTACAAATTCGTAATTTAATTAAATACAAATATTCGTTTTTGTTGCTTTTCAATAAAAGTGTGAAAAAGTGCAGGAGTGATTTGTATTATGCTTCTGATTTGAAAAAAATGTATGGTTCTAAGACTGCCACGATGGCAAAGTGAAAGGCACCTTCCAAAATAAATATGTACATCAAATATACCTAATCTTTATGTTTTTCTTACCAGTAAGTCTTTCTTAGGTTGAATGAATATGAATGTTTAATGTGCCATATAGAAAAACCTATGCTTGCACTTCAAGAACAAAAATTAACGGTAGCTAAGAGAATAAATGTGGACTGAGTCACTTTTTTAAGTAATTTAATCGTTTCATAAGCACATTCAAAATTGAAGAGATCCGATTTGTTTTAATTTTTTTGACTAATTTATTTGCTTAACGGCCAATTTCTTCACAAAAGTACTAAACCGGTCTAGTACTCAGTCTAGCTGGACCAGGTAATAGCTTTGGTACTCGGTCCTCAAGATACATATATTACAGGTAATATCAGAAGCGTGTTCATTTTTGTTCAGTTTTGAGCATGTTGTCAAAATCAATAGTACAAAATTTGAATTTCTAACAATCACCAAAAATTTGTTTTTGTTTACTGTGTACTTACACAAAGGGCAGCCATATTGAAATTTGTCAAGCTGCGCCTGATAATACCTTAGATATGTATACTGTGCTCGGCCCTTACGAAAAGTTAGTACTTCAGCATTGCTTCACATCATTAATACCGGATCTAAGTTCACAAATCAGTATTAGGACATAATACGTCTAAAAATAGTCTAATTGTGATTTTGACACTGTTTCTGTCATTTCAAATATTATTATGAGATTTATTAAATGTTTTCATCAATTGTCAGTTGTATTTTGTTCCCACCGGCTCGACGATGGAAGCTCTGGAAGAAAAACGACGAAGCGCTTTTTTGACAGCATTTATAGGTCTACGTTAGCAATCTTATGCTGGTTGTTTAAGCACATTTTGCAGATGTTTGGCGAACCAGAAAATCGAAAGATATGAACGTGTGTATATGTATGTACTGTACATATATACATATGTACATACATATGTACATAGTTCTGGTGAAAGTGATGTATAAGACATTAGGGCCAGTTTCACAGTTATAGAAGTTGCATTTAAGTGCGCAATATCGGATACAAAATTTTCGCAGTGTAAACTTACCTGAATAAGTTGCACTTAAGTGTCCCGTGTTGGGCAAAAGTAAATTTATGTTCATCAAAAAATGTACTTTTTGCTTCAGTTGAAATAATACGTATGTACATATGTATTGAATAAGGGTGTCCAAGTCATTTTCCAAGTGTCCTTCCGCCAACAAGACGCTGCCACTTCATATATTCTACACATCTGTATTCTAAGTTTTTAATCTAATTATTTGGGCTTTAAGAATAAGTGAATTTTTAAGATTCATTATAAAAACACACTTTTGCCAAAATAATGCCTTGATAATTTAGAAAATATTTCATTATTTTTTTTTTGTTAATCGTATGTGTGCCAAATATGAAGCTGGACCGTTTTATTTGGTATATAAATATGTACTATATGTACTAAATCATTGGTGTTAAAACCTGAAGATAACATTGCATAATTGCAAATATGACGTGGCAGAATTTACTGGCGAAAGTACACTTGTAAAAACATCTTTAACGGTCACACAAATAATGTAGGAATACACATATAATGAAAATGCATATAATTAAAAAAAATCACTAATAACCTATTTTTATAAAAACAATAACCAAGAAACTATCCAAATTGAGCAATATCTCTGAAAAAGAAATAAACAAATTGCTCTCATTCAGGTACCAGGGCCTCTAGACTGTCGATTTTGAGGTACTACAGTAAGTACCAAGTCCTAACTGGTACTCGGTACTAATTTGACAGGACTAGGGCTTAAAACTTCTTTGAAGAAATAACTTGGTACCGATTTGAGTACTAACAACTGGTTTAATAACCAGGTACTAGGTGATTTTGAGGAGCTATGGTTCTGGGTCCTAACTAATACTCGGTATCAAATTGACTGAACTAGGGCTTATTTCATGTGTGAAGAAATGAATTGATACCGATTTGAGTACTAACCTTAGGACTACCGGATCCAGCGTTTATACTTTGTGAAGCAATTGGTTGTAAGAGAGTTATACAGTGATTTCTGATAGTCAAGTGAAATTTCAGTCAAAGGACAACTTAACGTTGTAAATCAGTCATTACATTGATTCGCTTGTTCGTATACTTTTCATGTGAGCCATCCCAACACATTTTCTTTTATTTTGAAGTCTGGTGAATAGGGGGCCAAGGCAGCAAGAGAACATTTTGCCTTGAAATTAATGATTTAAGCACATGAGCTGTATGAATAGGAGCATTATTTTGTTGAAAATCAATGCAGTTTGTCCAAAAATATCGTTGGTCTGCGGAAATAATGCTTCTGGCAACGTTTTGTAGTACCAGGAATTCAGTCATCTTTGTACTTTAAGCTGCCTGATTCACACCGTTAAGTTGGCCTTGAGTAAAATTTCACCTGACTATCTGAAATCATTGAACAACTCTCTTTAACATCGAATTTTTGAATTTTTGGAAGTTTTAAGCTGGTGGCAGCACACAATATAAAGTAAAAAAATTTGTCGAAGCAAAAAATAAAAAAAAAATGTAAGCCATCTTTTTTTTCAATTTTGTATGCGCTTCTATAACCTTATAACATTTATTCTCTTGGTTGCCGTTAATTTTTGTTCTTGAAGTGCAAGCATAGGTTTTGCTATAAGACATTAAACAGTCTCTCTTGTGTCATACAAAATTTCGATCTCTTTGGCGTATAACACCTTATGACGCGCAGTCTATTTGGTTCAAAACGGAACCTATGAGTGTTTATGCATATATTTTAATATTTGAATGTATTATCATATGAGAAGTTTGTAGTTATGTTAAATACAAGGAAGAAAATCTCAGTATCAATGATTGAATGAAAATTAAATTTCTTATTTAATTCTAAGTTACCAACATTCAAATTCTGTATTGAATTCTGAATTTACCAATCGAAAATCCTATTAGCTTTCTAGGTAACCAACTTGCTTTTTTTCTATATGGTTATTAAATAATGAACCCCTGTATACGCCCATAAAATGGCTGGATATATTTTCTTCAAACTTGGTACCTATAGTATTTTTGGCTAAAAGAAAAACATTATTTTTCTCAAAAATAAAATCAGTTAATTGATATAGAGAAAGACTACTTTTTGGTAATTTTCTTTAAAATAAGGTTATTTTTGGTTTCTTTATGAGAATCATATTTTTTATTTCTCGAAAGCGGTGAATTTTGTTTGAATATTTTCCATAGAAAAGCTACTGAAAAAGTTTAAAAATTCAATATTTCGAAAAGGACTTCGCCAATTCACTTCGTCAACTTGGTATTAGTGATTTCTTAACAAATTCTAAAATACTTAAAAAAATCATGTTCTTAAAACGAAAACCAACAGTATTTAGCTTACATATAACATTGAAACCCCGTGAAGAAATAACCATAACTTCTCAAGAAACCTTAGTTTTTTGTCATTTGAGCTGGTAAATAAAGTTTGTGGTACTAATTTGCGTTTGTATTCCTTTGAACCTATTGTTTGGCAATTTTGGTATTTCAAGCTTTATTTACTAGTTTATTCCGCCTACTTTAGTGACTAGAGATGATTCATGTTTATTTTGCATTTGTTAATAGGGGCGTATATATGGTTATGAGGTCTCTTTTTATGTGTATAATAATACTCTCTACCCCAGTTAAGTTTTATTCATCCATGAACTGGTCCAACCATTATTAGTTCTTTCATACACGTGAGAATTCACTGTAAGTATACGTAATGTACTCGTATGTATTAAATGCAAACAAAAAATAGAAACAAAAAAAAAAAAAACAATTCAAAGTACAATGTCCTTTGGAGTAAATCGCTTAAAAACCAATTACTGAACACATTTAGAGTGAAATCATTTTGTGTATGAATGCATAAAGTTTATGCCATCTTGATCAAAGGCTTCCTGTGGGACATTTTATATCGATACATTCTTGTTCAAATAATTGAAGCTTATATAGCCCAGGGATAAAAGCTTTTCACAAAATCTATGTATGTATAGGTACCTACAAACAAAACTCCATGTCCAAGGGCTGGCGTTCACAGGATTTAAAAAATAAACACAAGGATTCACACGAGATATATGTAGTTATAATCGATTGTTAACGGTCTGGCACTTTTTTGAGGGGAATTTAATTCATTGATTCACGTAATTCTTGTTATTCACTCGGATGGCTCTTTAATAAAAAATGATTTATTTTGATGCGACGACCGACCGACGATGATGTTATCAAACGATTTTTGTTTTGGGAGGTATGTTACTTATACCATGAATATAGTATAGTGGTTTCCTAAAAATGGGTATAGGGTAAAAAAATGGGTTCTAAAAAATGTAAATCTAAAAATGTTTTTTTATTATCTATTTTCGTTGTCGACATTTAAGCATAGTACGTACCTGAAGCGAAACAAAAATCGACACAAAGAAATCATAAACGAAAAATGTTGTTCTCGTTTTGCTCAGCAGTACGCAGTTCGATAGCGAAAATAGAAAATCGTAGTAGATTACTAGAGCCAAGTCTCCACTTTTTTTTTTTTTTTTTTTTTTAAAGCCCACGCCTCTTTTCCCTCCAGATACCGCACGCGCTGGGGTCCATTTTCACCGAGTACGACAGCAATAACGATTGCAAGTCATATCGGCACTAATGTTAATTATTTGATGTAAGATGATAATACAAAAAAAATTCTTACAGAATTTCAATATTATTTTTTTTTTTTATTTTTGACATAAATATACATCTGAAGAGCTCGCCATAAATATTTTTCGTAGCCTTTTCGTTTATGTTTTGGCTATTGATGTCGAGAGCACAGGCATTTTTCGTTTCGCTTGAGCTGCTTTCTTCAGCAGTACGCAGTTCGATAGCGAAAATGGAAAATAGTACTAGAGTCAAGTCTCCACTTTTACAATTTATTGTTTGTAACTTTGTTTCTGGTTTTAAGTTTTAGTTAGTTGGCGTTGAAGAAAAAAGAGGAAGAAAATTATAATTAATTTCGAATTAATTAAAGAAAACGAAAAATATTTTCTATATGGAGAAATTAAAATGTCTTTCGATTTTGTTTTTTTTTTAATTTTTGTCATTTTGTACATATGTGCAAATACATACATCTGATAGAGCTCTCCATAAATATTTTGGTAGCCTTTTAGTGTAAGTGTTAGCTATCGATTTGAAACTAGGCTTTAGGAAAAAAAATTCTCAAGTTTTCAGCAAATTCTATTCTAAATTATTGAGTAAAGGGAATTATATTTAAAATATTATATTAACACCAAGTCAATAAAGAATTAGTTGGCGCACCCAAGAGGAACGAACAAAACACAAAATTATGCTGTAATGTCGTATTTTTATTCTATCTATAATGCACAGTAAAACAGTCGTACACTGGGGCGTATACGCACTTTTTCATACTTTATTGGATTTTTAACAAAACTATAAGCCCGTTTATGTCGTCTTAACAAATAAATTGACTACCATAGGAAATAAAAATAATTTATTTAATAAATTGGGTGGCGCAGCGGCTCGTGAAGAACCAGGGCCTAGTGAAGTGACTAACAACTCGCAACCACTTCTGTGTGCGCGTGTCGACAGGAATGGAAGGGACCTACAATTGTATGCCGAATCCGAACGGCTAGACGAGAAGCACTTATTCGTGAGAAGTGATACTCTTAGAGGATTTGTCAATTTCTCGCAAGAGGCAGTAGCCCGGAAAAAAACTTTTTAGTTTTTAGGTGGACGAGGCTGGGAAGCGAACGCAGACCTCCAGCGTGACAGTCAAATGCACTAACCATAACGCTACGGGCTACTACTGACAGGAATGGAAGGTACTTATAATTCTATGCCGAATTCGAACGGCTAGATGAGAAGCACTTTTTCATGACAATTGATACTCTTGGAGTATTTGTCAATTCCCCGCAAGAGGCAGTAGCCCTGAAATAAAACTTTTTAGTGTCTTAGGTCTGACGAGACATTTTTTACCAAATATAACGAACCTAGAATTGATTAATAATGAGTGGAGAAAACTAATTGGAGAAAATCACTAACTCCAAATTTTTTAAACTGAATTTCAATATTTATCAACTATCAATCATCAATCGCATATCGCAATAGAGGTGATTGTTTCACAATGGCTTTTGATCCAAAATTTAAAAGATGCTATGGACAAATTTATTGTTTGACCACATTACATTTCTTCATATATGTTGGAGCCTTGTTGTTAACCGCATAGCATAGCGCTGCTGCGGAACGTAAATTCTCCGATTTGAAAAGTATAAAAAATGAAAAAAAGAAATAAATTGGCAACATTAACTGTTCACAAAATTATAGGCGCAAGGGAAATTTTATTCAATGATCAAAAATTCAAGCCTCCAGAAGCATTAGTAAAATATGCTTCAAGATTAAGATTTTCTGACGGTGGTTTATATAAAACGAATAATTTTAATTTTTTGAAGCCTTAACTTATTTTATTATTAATTCAAAGTCTGAGATTTAAGTTTTTGATTTGAAAGAAGTCTAAAATGAAATTGTATGTGTATGTTTATGACTTGGTTCCAGATATAATGTGATTTTTGAAACATAAAGAACTGAACATTTTTGTATTTGTTTTATTTTCAATAAACTTATTGAATAAACGATTTAATACATGAAAATGGCAGTAAGAGTTCATTAGTGTCAGTTTTTGGTGGTCAAATTAGATGGGAAGTAGTGTAATACCTTTCTTAAATTTGTAGACGTTTTATTTGATTCCATTGATGATACTATATTTGTAATTATAAGTAATTTCAATAAAACGATTAATTGGATAATTTCTTAGTAATTATATTTACAAATTGGTCATATCTCATATTTTTTTTATCTCAAATACTTCCTATTGTAAGCATATTATTTTTTGTAAACAACTTTGTTAAATGCGTATACAAAATCCTCAAGCAATCAATGACCACCACTTAAACATAAATTACTTAATATTTCATATGGGATTAACCGAAATATCTAAATTATATAGACATGCACTCATATACATACATATATGCATAACTTGATTTCGTTATGGGCACCTAAATCAAAAATATTATGTATACAATTCTTCTGAACTGAATTAAGTTTAAGTACCATGTTTGATGATATATTTATTTTATCGCATCAAAAAACAAAAAACGCATGCTGATTTCTTAATATTTTTCTCTTAGCAGGAGATGGAGAAAAACAAAATGCACCAAAAATAAAAACATTGACTGACACTTTTGGCAATATTCCTAATTTGCCTGCTGATTTTTCTGCTGCTGCTGCTGCTGTGGATGCTGTTACACCTCCATGCGCATTTATCGCCACCTTAAAACGTCAAGAAACCAGCTGCAGTGCATCAAAAACGTGGCATGGGAAAACACATTTATTTTATACTTTTATTGCTTTGCTTTTGTATTTTTCTAATTATTTAGAATAACAAAACAAAAAACTTAAGATGCATCGTATGTACGACTTATATAACTATAGAAATAGGTAGGTATGTAGGTACTATATAAAACATTTCCCACTCGATCTAAACAGCAGTAAGTAATGGGGAGAGATTGTGTTTCGCCTGCATCGCGGTCGCGGATGACTTATTGTCCAGTTTGGTTATTTGTTTTCCTTCGTCCATTTTAAGGTTATGTTACACTCAGAGAAACTTTACTTTGTAGTGTGAATAATTGCTGAATTTTGTTCGTTAGAATGTAATTGATGTATCGTTTCGCTTATTCGGGTTGATCATGTCAAAATACAATTTTGCCTTTGGACTTTCTTCAATGTTAACCTAATCAAAACTACAGGGTGGAGAACAAAGAGTTAATGACACTATCAGAAAGTAACACAGAATTTACAAAATGGCGTCGAATGTCAATTCGGTTTTGACGTTTGTGAAGCAAACAGAACTAAGGCTCCCAAGAACCAAAGTGAAATCAGAGCGAAACACTAGCAACGGAAAACAAAATTGAGGATACAGAATTATAAATCACAACACAATACTTTAGTCAGTCAGTGGTTGTTTCGCGTTTTTTGAATAACCAAGGGAAGGTTATACGTCTGAAAACAACGCTCGCCATGGTTTAATTATCACTCTTTCTATATCACTTGGTTGGGTTTCTTCAGAACTTTGGGCGGAAATTCTCCAATTCTTAATGGATGCTCTCCTTGAGGGCATCCACCAGAGATTTTGGTGCGTTTACAATAAACTCGCGATTTCTATATCTTCATAGAAAGTAGTTTACCCGATTCCAGACATCTGGGAAACAAAACCGTGACGACTATTTTGCGATCTTCAGTTTTATGGCTCTCCCAAACCAACGCGAAACATTGCTCTGCTCTAAAGTGAATTACAAATGGCGTCGAATGTCAATTCGGTTTTGACGTTTGTGAAGTAAATAGTATTAAGACTCTCCCAAACCAACGTGAACGCAGAGCGAAACACTAGCAACGATAGCAACACAAAACTATTCGCAGTAAATTTATCACTTTATTGTGAATAACCATAAATTGAACTATTTTTATGCCACTTTGGTTGGTTTCCTTCACAACTTCTCCACTTCTTAATGGATTCTCCTTGAGGCCAGCCATGAAAGATTGTGTCGTGTTCACAATAAACCCGTGGTTTCTATAATTCCATTCCAGACATCTGGGAAACAAAATCGTGACCACTATTTCGCGATCTTCAGGTGTATAGCGTTCAATTTTCTTTGCTTATTCATACAAATTCAAGTTCTGTTTACTTCACAACTGTCAAATTGATATCGGACGCCATTTGTCAGACCTATGACATTAATCGATATGGTAATGACGTATCCCCCATCGTGTAAATTATCAAATTCATATTGAAGAATAAATAGTTTTAAATTTATAAAATGAAACGTTTATTTATTTTGAGTGTACGTTCATGATGGGGAGTTAACTATATAGGTGATTATAAATTCACCCAAGGGAATAGAGTACTAACATTATAGTGCTACTAACTGATGCTGGCAATAGCTTCATATAACCATATATTTTTAATACAAACGAGAATTTACTCAACGTTTTGGGTGCTTACGACAAATTAATTAATCATTAAGCTAAATAATTAGTGGTCAGTGCCATGTTTGGTAAATAGCGTTTTGCACTGCAGTTACGTGCAATAATGTTTGCAGACATGTTTGTGTACATAGTAAAGTTTACGACTGACAGGTCCATATATAGCAGGTACCGTCAAAGGAATTTTTAAAGCTTCCACAAAATCGAAAAGCGTTAAATTGACATTTTCCAAAAACAGAATTTATTTAGTTTTTGTTTTGTTTAAGTTAAGTTTACCTAGGTCAGGTTGATTTTAATCAAGGTTTATGGAATTTTCAATGATTATTTTGACAGTGAATAACACTTGTTTGAGTGACATAAATAAGACTGATATTAGTTTACATGATATTTCACCAAAGATCTGTTTGCTTTGACATTTTACGCAATCAATGTAATTCCAAATTGAAACTCCTTTCAGTTTCTAAAGAAAAAAAAAACTGTCACCAGAGAAGTCTCCATGTAGATATATAGGTCTTCTTGCAATCCCAGTAGAATGTCAATCGAATGTTTTCAGACTATCTGGATCTGACTGCTCACTGCACGATATCTGTTTTACCTGGAAAAAAGGAAACAGAGCTATTGCACGAAACCACAGGGAAGCGACAGGTTGCATTGATGTAATTGTCGCATATGTCTCTGGCTACGTTTTTATACCTATGTATAAATATCGACCGATGGCGGCTTCTTTGGCTAAGTAGATGAATTCCAAATAAAACTTATAATAGCCCGGGTAAATTCCCTCAACTGCTGTTAAGATACCTATATACCTACCTTACCTATAACCTACCTACATACATTAAAGTCCTCTGTGCCGACAAAAGGCTACATCACAGGCGGCTGGGCAAGCGGCGGCAACTCACCAGCCAGCGAGGACGATGACGATTTATTTCACCTTTTAATTAAAATAGCAATTATCGGTGCGCCAGAGCGGCCACAAAAATGGAACACTTCCACTTCCTCCAATGTGGGGACAGGACTCGGAATTACATTTAATGGCCGCCAATAGTCTGGAGACATAGTTGGTGGGCCACCGACCAACAACACTCTTTTCGCTTTGCAATCGGCACTCGGGTGTTATGGTCGGTGATGGTGGTATGGTGCTGGTGTGATGATGGTAGAGAACAGACATTTAGCACGTGTCCTCTGTTTCAATCGATTTTTATCCGAACCGAAGGAGCTTTTTGCCTTGCGTGTCACCTTCAAGCATGCGAAATAAAATTGATCGCCATAAATCCTTTTGGTGTCGACTGTCGAGTCGTGGTATCGTATCGTGTAGAGTTGAGGTGCAACGCGAATGTGACTGACCTACCACAACATTACCTATAGTGAGGGCACTGCGTTTTTGAAATGAATGATTTCTATATAGACTTTTTGTTTAAGTTTATTCTAAGCAGATGGTATACCTTTTTCTTAAAATAAAAAACAAGATGGTATTGATTGCATGATAGTTAAAAGCTAATAAGCATATTTAGGTAGTTGTGATTGAGAAGTTTCACTCTACCTCGACTTAACGGCCAAACACTCTCACTTTCCTCCAGTGCAAAATATTTAGGTGTTATTCCCGAATCCAAATTAAATTGGAAGTTGAACATTGAAGAAAGGGTCAAGAGGGCCTGCACCTGCATATCCTTCTATGCCTGTAGTAAAACCTTTGGTAAAAAGTGGGGATCCAGTCGAAGATGATCCTGTGGACGTACACAGCCCCTGGTGCGTGCGATCCTCACATACGGTTCGGTTGTGTGGTGGTCAGCACTTAACAAATCATACAACATGGATTTTTCTGCACCTTCTACCACTTGATTTATATATTAACCACCGTATTTATAAAGAAAAAAATTGTTATTTCAGATCCCGTGCTTAGGAAAACTACATCATGGAATAAAAATGTTCCGGGCTCAAATGGAGCACTAAGCAAATGCCTTTGGTTTGAGTCCAGAAAATTCTTATTCCATGGTGTAGTTTTCCTAAACACGGGACCTGAAATAACTATTTTTTCTTTATAAAAATGGGGTAAATATCTAGTATCTTGCAGCGGGTTAAGACTTAAAGAATCAAACTCGTGGTTTGCCTAGCCCTATGGTCACAGCAATATCACATACTTGATTCCAATGGACTCCCAATTTCGACTCCCACTGAATACTGCAACCCTACAATGGGTATCAGAGGATTTTAAAGTTAAATTTCCATCCAGGAAGGATTGGAATGATGACGTCGTGACGAAGGATTTCGACACAAATATCTTTACTGATGGCTCAAAGATGGAGTGTGGTGTTGATGCAGGCATCTTTTCTGAGTCTCTTAATGTCTCTAGGTCCTTTCGGCTACCTGACTTTGCTAGTGTCTTTAAAGCTGAATTACTGGCAATCAGGGAAGCATGCAAGTTACTAAAAGAAAATCAGGCGGCTGTTAAAGCCATTAATTCAGCTACATCATCCTCAAAATTGGTCCAGCAAAGCCAGGATGAGCTTGCGAGTCTGAACACTGACCTCGGTGTCACTCTTATCTGGGTTCCGGGTCATAGTATGGCATTGAGGGCAATGAACGGGCTAACGAGCTGGCCAGGCAAGGGTCAGGCCTTCATGGCTCACTTGCGGAAAGAGTCAACATTCCGCTTGGAGTTATGAAGGGAAATATTTTCTCAATTTTTCCTTACTGAATCAAACCGCAGGTGGAACAGATTATCAAACTGTATTATATCTAGGAAGATTTTGCTCATCTTAAATAAACCCCGAACAATTGATCTTATACGCAGATCCAGGCAAGAAATAGTCAGGGTCGTTGCAACCAGTAGCGGACACTGGCCAATAGGAGAGCATGCAGTGAAGCTTGTCATACCTCACAATACTCACTGTGTCGGAGCTGTGGGGACCAGCAGGAAAAGGAAACAGTAATTCATTTCCTCTGCAAATGCCCTGCTCTGGCCAAAGCTAGAGTACACTCATTCGGAAGGTCATTTTCAAAAACTTTATTTCTTTCCTCAACGCGATGAAATGGCTCAATGGACAAATTTCGGCTACTTCTGCATCACACCTTTCGTCATTTTCCTTTGTAAACGCATGATAGCGGACTGGGGTTCTGGCTGGGGTTCGTGGTGCACAGCGGCCGGATGATAATTCGATCAGATCAGCTCCAGTGCCAGTCAACCAACCAACGGCCCACTTGGACACACTGTGGATGGTGCGGGTGGGGTTGTGGGTGCTGGTCGGATTGAGTGAGTGATCCGCTTTCTGATGATTGTGCTAAAAGCTACTCAGTCATTCCACAAACAACAAAATCCTTTCAATCATATTCTACATTCAAATCAAAATGGACGATATCCCACAATCTCCCATTTGAATTCCATCCACAGGTGCTAACGAGTTATGGTATCAAAACGGTGCACTTCAGCGCTAGTTCGGCTATGGGCTTGGCTGCCCGTGGCCGCCCTACCTACCTACCTGGTTCCCAAAATTTTTACTTTTGAGATGCTAATTTTATGGACAAATTTTTTTTTTTTTTTTTAGCTTTTTTAGTAATTTTTTATTTCCCCTGAATTTTGCGAACAAAATCTAAGAAAATGAGGTTAAAATTTTGTTTTTGCTAGTAATTATATAGAAATTCTAATTTGTTGGGTAAACCCCAGATTTGTAGCTCTATTTTGTTTTTTTAATATTAAAGTTTCCGCTTACAATGAAGTAATCCAAAATGAACCCCCTTAAATCTAGGGAAATAAACATATGAAACTGAAAGCTCCAATTAAGTGTACCTGCCTAACAATTAATTTGCTGAAAAATTTAAAATTGAAAAAAAAAAATATCATCAACCCGGTTTTGAAGAATCGAATTTTCATATTTCAAAGATTTCGACTTTTTTTTGAAATGGGTAAGTAAAAGTCCTAGATCCATGCGGTTTTCAGTGTTTGACTGAAAATTAATAAGAGAATTGATTTATGAAAACAAAACTGGTGCTTAATAACGTAAAATTTTGAAAAAAAAAAAAAAAAATAGTTTGAAATCTTTTTTTTAATTTTTTTTTTTCAAAATTTCGAGTTTGAAAACTAATTTTTTAAAAACTGTTCACGAACGCAACTTAATTAAAAATGAAAATTAAAGAACAGATTTCTGGCTTTCCAAAAATATGGGCAGGGCATTGCAAGTTAAACCGTTGTTTGTAAATAATTTTTTTTTCTGTTTTAAATCAATTTTTTTAGAAAATTATCCCTCCCGCCTAAACGGAGGGAAATAGACCCCCCTTCCATACGATTTTTTTCTAGCCCGTAGCCCGTAGCGTAATGCTTAGTGCGTTCGACTGTCACGCTGGAGGTCTGGGATCGCTTCCCAGCCTCGTCCACCTAAAAACTAAAAAGTTTTTTTTTCAGTGCTACTGCCTCTTGCGAGGAATTGACAGATCCTCCAAGAGTATCACTTGTCACGAATAAGTGCTTCTCGTCTAGCCATTCGGATTCGGCATAAAATTGTAGGTCCCTTCCATTCCTGTCGAAAGGCGCACACAGGAATGCTTGCGAGTTGTTAGTCACTAGGCCCTGGTTCTTCATGAGCCGTTGTGCCACCCGTATTATTTATTTATTTTGTAACCCAACCTACTCGCTACAGCATTTTGGTGCACCTTATACTAATCACCCTGTAGCAGTTCAAAATTTTGTTTTAATAGATGTGATAAGTTTTTTGTCGGATAAAATGTGAACCCCCCTGTATAATAAGTAAATAGATAAAAATAACTATTATATTTTGCGGAAATGTATGAGCCAACAGTCTTTTATGCTTACCAAATTGTCTATAGCGTTCTTTCTTAAACCTTCTTCCTCAAACACAAAAGAATTAAAAACCATTTAAATAGCAATCTGCCGGAACACCTATTTTCCCGTTATTGGTACATTAGCTATCAAAAAGAAAATAACCTCGCCCCATCAAATCTGAATTAAATTATCTTATAAATCTTACTCATACCTATCTGATGAATTTTATTTTCAATTTATTGCTATCATTCGGTAATTCCTGCCACGGGCCACCACACCGTTTCATGATTTCGCAATTTTTGTGGTGACACTAAGTCTATTTTGAATCTTTGCGTTGGCCACTACATCAGACACTTTTGCCAATATATTCACTCAATGATTGGTTGAGAGTGTGCGTGTGTTGGCTACCATGTCGTGCTAAGTTGGGGTTTTTCCCACCTCCACCCAAAAATCAAAAAAAAAGAAAAAGAAGCAGAAACAACAAAAACATTTCCCAATTAGTCATCGTAAATTGCCTGAGAAATCGGACACAAGCTCTTTTTTCCCCCAAGACTGTTCTACATTTTTGTTGGAATCCGTGCAATGAGTTGTGTTGCATTGTTTGATATGTTATGTCCTCTTCGTCAGTATGCGGCTTATTAGCTTTTAATGCATATTTCCTTTGTAATCACTTGAATGCACAATTAATACCCAAGACGAAATGATGACAGGGGAAACGCTAATAATATAGTAAAAGAGTTCAGGTACGTTAAAAAAAAATTAATGCACGAAGCCATATATGCAAAACAAGCAAAATAAAAAAATGGAAGAAGCACAACCTGTGAGTTGACAGTCCAAGTCCAAAGTTTATATTTTTTGCTTGAAACTGACACACAATATATTGACGCTTTAGGAAGAGTCAAGTTAGCAGACGGACGATTTGATTGTCAGGAAAGTGATACAGGTGGTCATATCAGTTATCCCGAAGACGATGAAGGTGCAAGCACCGCAATCAGCAATAGTCCAAATCCCAACTTTCCATGACACCAGCCACCTGCGCTGCAAACCGCCACCTAATGTAGGTATCTCAAGGCGGTGTCACTTTGAAAGTGGATCTAGGTGAGCTGGATGTTTCTATTATGATTTCAAATTGTTTGATGGCACATCACTAGACCCGCGAACCTCTAGCCACAGAAGAGTAAGAAAGGGGGGACAGGCAGATGGCTCTGACAACAACAATAACAACAACACTGTCATTGAGGTGCATTTGATATAGCTTCTGATGTTTTTGTTTACACTGGACTGTGGGCCAGGGCTAGGACGAAGGGAAGTGGTCTGTAGAACATGGAAAACAATACACCATCGAGAACATCAAAGCCAGCAAAGGGCAAACTTTGGTTTGTCGGCATCCGACAAAGCTACCGAATGCTTTGATGTCACCGAAATGCAGCATTAGTACCTAGGAGCAGCAACGGGACAGAAGTTGAATAAACTGATACACTTTCGGGAAGTTCCACCAAAGAGAAAAACAGAGGGAGAGATGAGAACCAGGTTTCCGACCTAGGGCTATAACCTGTCGGTTTTCTGTCGTTTTAACTGTTTAGTGTTTTACTGTTGCAAACATACCTACTTACATAACACACAGTGGGAACTGTGATACTTTATTCCTTCCTGGATGCCGCCACAGTATAAGCACTTTATTGTGTTCCGGGAAGGATGGGATCCTTTTGACAGAGAGAGAGAGAGAAAGAGCGAACGATAAAGGGAGAGTAAGAATATATCCCCCGTCCTTTGGTAAAGGGGTTTTATGGAGACAAACGGATAATATTCTATTACATGAACATGGAATTAGCTGTGTAGTTCCTTTGATGTGGCATGGTAAAGAGAATTTTAATACATATGTACATATGGGGAATGGCACAAAGTATAGGGTAATGGAATGCACTGACTCATCGTGCGCGTTGATATGCATACATGCACTCATATATTAGGTATATATTTTGACCTCTGGGGGTTTTTAGAATATCAAACGGAAATGGTTCCACAACAATCGTGTTTTGTAATACGAAACGTTGTCATGCTTTAAAAATTCTAATTTATCATGTATAATCATGTGTGAGTCAACATCATAAATCGATTGGAAATGTAATAATATTTAAAGCCCCATCATAGAGGTAAAATAAAAAGCTATGCTATGATAACGTAAAATATATAGACTTCGCGCTTTAGTATTTTTTTTTTTACCTGAAAGAACGGCACAATTTTAAATCTTATATTGGCTTAGGTTATAAAGCCACAATCAGAGTTAATAATAAATAATTAAGGCAGTGAGAGAGTAAATAGGGCAGGTAAACAAACTTTTAATAGGCATACATTCATTGATCTTCTTTTGATTTTAATGGAAAATTAAAGGATGATTGGCATACTTGACCAACACTAATAAAATTAGTATCAAATAAAAGGTGATGTTGAGCTTGTTAAATCAGTGTAATATTTCAAAATCGTATACGGGAAACACGAGATATTTGAGCTTGAAGTTGGCAACTGCAAACACAATATTTAATTTTTTTTTTCGAAATAAGTGTTCATAACTTTTTATATGTTATGTTTGAAGGATCAATATCTTAAAAAATTCAGTCGTGATGTATAGTTTTTTATTTGGCGATAGTGCCATAGTGAGAAACTATATTTACAACCTTTAATAAAATATAAAACAAAGTGTCATTTGCTCAATAAAACCTGTTTATAAACAAAACTTTCTTCAAAAGACAATTACTTCAAAGACTTAAGTTAAACAACAAAAAAAAAAATTATACAGTCTTAAGACAGGCATCGACGTATAATTTCACTCTACATTTTAATGTACCTAATTAATTTAAATTAATTAAATACAAATACACTCTGGATCGGTCGATTAAGTTAGTATTTATTTAAAAATACAAAAAAAAAAAAACATCTAGGTTCCGAACCGGAGTGTATGATTTAAGTTTTTATGTTTGATGGCAATACCCATATTCAAGTGGAATTTTCTCTGATCTCCGGTTGTTTTTCTTCTTGTTGCCGGCCGTTGCCATATAATGAAATATAGTGCTGGCAAAACCTTTCCTTTCAAATATGTTTTAATTCTGTTGGATCAACGACCAATTTGCCCATTATCCTTTTTCTATGTTTATTTTAAAAAATTATAGTTTAGCTCAGCAGTTTGGAAAAAAAATAATATTTTGGATTTGAAAAGCCGTGTACCTAATTTGTAGAAAAGGAGTGTATGTACATTTATGCATAGGATACTTAGCATAAGATGCTAAAAGGTTTTGAGTGTGTATACGTTGGGTCAGAACAAGAACAAACATTTTAAGTGAGTGATATGATTCCCCCCATTAAGATGGGAGTGGTAGTTAAACTACCGAATAATAATAATCTTATCAATTTTAAGTCAAACACAACCATATGTCTTTGATTAAAAAAAAACTTGCTTTTACAATAATAGAGAAGACAGTGGGTCTTCTGCCTGTCCTCGCATCAGCTGCAGCCTAAGGCTACGCATACATTTATTTGTTTAAGCAAAATTCAAGCATGTAACTTAAAACTAAACAACAAATTCTTAAAACTAGATTAATAATAAATAAATAATAATAGTAATAATAGATTTGTGAAGATGGCTGGGTCGGGAATTGAAGGGATAATTATTGGAGAGCATTCTTTAGGGAAGTTTTTGAACTACTTAAATCAAAAATAGTTGAGTTGTTAGCACTTCTGAGCATTCTTGTAAGTGGTTCATTTTGGCCCTACTCGGTTCGGTGAAGGGGTACCCTGAAGAGTGGCGTAGATCTAAGACGCGATTGGCTTGTGTTCTGCTTTACTTTGCGAAGCAAGTCTACGCAGTCAATACCTCCAGATAATTACTGGTGTAAAAAAGAAGGTCAGCATTATCTCGACGTACTCTTAATGTCTGTAAATTTATCAGTTTAAGACGGTTTTCGTAAGGTTTCGTAAGGATGGGTCGTCCCATCCGAGGCCGCGCAAGGAAAATCTTATAAATCTGCGCTAAATGGCTTCGATGCGCTGGATGTGGACATGATGATAAGGTGACCAGACGGAAGAGGGCGTACAAAAGAAACGTATAAGGATTTTGTGACGTAGGGGTTTGAGAATTCCTTGGATCAGCGCTTGATGAATCCTAGAGTTGAATTAGCCCTGTTAATAATAGAATCATAATGAGCTCTAAAATTTAGCTGATTGTCACAAATAACTCCTAAGTCACGAATAGATGTGACAACTGAGACTTGTTCATTATTCATAAAATAATAACGCTGAGGGAGAGGGGGGCGTTTTCGAGAATAAGTAATGACTTGACACTTACTGACGTTAAGTTTAAGAAAATTATGATGGCACCAGGTGAGGAAATTGTTTAAGTCAATTTGTAGTATCTGGGCATCTGCTGAGCATGTAATTTTCTTAGAAATACGCATGTCATCAGCGTAAATCTCCAGGTCAGATCCTACTAAAGTAAGCTCAAAGTCATTTATACTTACAAAAAGAGAAGGGGGCTAGGGTGACTACCTTGTGGGACACCTGATGTTGAGCGTACAGGGTTGGAAGTACTACCCCTGAACAGAACAGTGCCAAGACGATCACATAATTTTCAATTTGAAAATAATAATATTGTGAGAAATCTTATCAAATGCTTTGCTGAAATCAGTTGCAACTGCATCAATTTTGCTGCCTAATTCCATGGCACAAAAAGTATTAGATACAAATTGAGTAAGATTAGATGTAGTTGATCTACCTTTAAGAAAGCCATGTTGCTTATCAGAAAAAAGTAATTTACAGTGAAGAATTAAGTAATCGTGAACTATACTCTCGAATAATTTAGGAATACATGAAAGTTTTGCTATTGATATATAATTTGAATTTGAGACATCACTCTTAGATCCTCTTTTATGGGAAGGGATAATGAAACAATCTTTCCATTGATTGGGAAACACGCAGCAAAAAATGGATAGTTGAAATAGAACAGTGAGTGGTTGAGCTAGCTTAGAAATGCATTTTTTAAGAACAATAGAAGGAATGCCGTCAGGAACCGATGAAAAATCGTCCTTAAGCATGCGTATCTTGTCAATTACTGATAATTGACAAATATTAATCGATGTCAAAGACGTCTTGGCACAACCATTCATATAACTAAAAAAGTCAATGTCTACATCTGAGTTACCGATAGAAAACGCTTGGCCAAAAAAATCAGCGAAATAGTTAGAAATAATTTTAGGATCAGCGGGTGAACGATGGCAGTATTTCAAGGTAGAGGGATAACCATCTGACTTTCTTTTAGAATTAATAAATTGAAAAAAGTGTCTTGGGTTAGAGATAAGATCAGATTGAGTTTGGATGAGATGATTTGAGTAGAGAAACTCAAACAAGCTGGAAAAGTTGTTGAAGGCTACAACGTAATTGGAAAGATCATTTTCAGATTTTGACCTGAGAAATTTTTTCCAAAGATTATTTCTTTTGTTACGAACAAGGCGAAGATCCTTGGTATACCAGCAAGGAGAAGCTGTAAAGTTCTTTTGAGGCATAAGTGAAGTGGATTGTGCAAAGCAATTGTATAAAAGGGAGTAAGAGGTGGTTATACTAAATTCAATATTCGTATCCATAGTGATAAAGTCGAAGTTTATTCTACCAATCAGCTCGTTAAGTTTATCAAAGTTAGTCTTACGGAAATTATATTTTTGCAGTGGTGTGACAAAGCGAAGCGATGCGAGAAGTGATGCGACAAGCGATTCGAGATGTGACATAGTGCGCACAGTAAAAACGATTTAGTGCGGCTTTAGTGATGCTCGTTTGTTTAGTGTCAATTATATGGATTCATCATCAAAAGATGAATTTTTAATTGAAAATTTATATGTATTATTAAAGCACTGAAATATTAATATTTTACTCTTTTGATTAGTTCTCTTTAAACGTCAAAACAAACAATATGAGCCTACTCGCACAAACTCGCTTGAAAAAGTGGTCAGAAGAGTTTGTGAGCGAGGCGCTTGCGATAGGTATGCGAAAAACTCGCATCAAATAACGCTTCACTGTGCGCACACATACATTTAAGAATAAATGAAGCGCTTAGATGATGAAGGATGTAAGCGACATTTTTAAACATTTGAGTTATAATCATTTAAAGTTTATTGCCTATGACTTTTTTTATGAAAATAATAAAAATACTGTATGGATAATTTAAAGTCAATAAAACTCAGGTGAATTTAATTTTAGGAATCTTTTTTATTTAACGCAAATAGTTGTTGAGATATTTACAGTTTTGTGCATTTAACACCTCTATCTAGGAACTTTTTTGTATATAATTTAATTTTGTTTTTATAAAGGTGTTAAGTGACTTTTTGGTATGTTGTAATTAACTTATTTTTTGTTAGTTTTTTCTCTTTTACTTCTCCAGGATCTGCTGAAATTGCATTTAAATAAAACGATTGATGAATTTAGCCATCATGTTAAGCCACCTGCGTCGGAATATTCAATTTTGAAGTAGTGTGTGTTGGCTGGTGCCTCTTGCCTGCACATGTACTGATTTTTGTGGTGTTCACCTATAATGTCTCATCTTAAAGTGCCCACTTAACACCTTTATACACGAAATGAAAAGTTCAGATAAAATTATTTTTGTATAAAGGACTTAATATAAAGGACTTAAGCGCATTTAACACATTCATCCACAAAGTTTATTATTAAAGTGATTGCATATAACACCTTCATCTTTGGCTAAATATAAATCTAGAGGCGAAAGAAGAGTTCAGACGAGTCAGAAATTTAAGTTTTTATATAACACTTCCATCTGTAGGTAAAAAGTCAAATTTCAAAAAATGTCACTTAACACCTTCATCTTCTAGGCGCTTCAAATGTAAATATTTTTCTCGCACGCAAACGTTTCTCGCATCGCATCACTTTGTCGCACCACTGTACGCGCAGCCTAAGCGGCTGGATGGATTTTCAAATAACATAGTACCTATACCTAGCGTTTTTTTGGAAAATAAAATATGTTCACACATTTTTATAATTTTTTCCTAAGACCAAAACTAATGGTACTGCGATAAAAACTGTTTTACCCGCTAAAGAAAATATTATTTTTCTCAAAAACGAAATACAGAACGGCTGATTTTTCATATCTGTAAGGGAATTTTTTTGTTTTTTCTGTATGAGCAATTTGTTTGAGGTAACTTTTGAATGGAATACGTGTTCGTGGACAATTAAAGCCAAATATTATATAGACACGGTTAAATCGCAGATTTGTATAAGGTAATTAACTTATTATCACATAATCAAAAATATTGGAAATCTCTCTCTTTCAGATATGAAAAAAATCAGCTGTCTTTTATTTGTTTCACAAAAAATTCGATCTTTCCTGTGCTAAAATGTATAGATCCCTATTTGTTCAAAAATCAAATAGCATCTTTTTTTGCTTAAAAGAATTATTTTCATGGTTTTGAATTTTTAATTATTCGCTTACATACAATTTTTGAAATTTGGTTGATTTTGTTATAATTTTGAATTCTAGTAATTTTAGATTTTAAACTATTATATTCGCGATTGTTATACATTTTATTTAATATTTATTTAACCGACTTACCGCGTCGGGTGAAATAATTCAATTAATTTGAATAATTTAATTCGTACGCGGTAAGTCTAGTAACTTTTTCACAATGAAATAAAATCAGCGAAAAATCCATTTTTTTTACTTTTTCGTCCACGGTTTTTTTTTATTTACTCAAGAAGTTGTTCAAAATTGTTATACTAATACTTTTTTAACGATATGAAAATATATTTGAACCCCTAACACCGTCAATATCGTCCTACGTTCTAGTTGTTAACAAAAAGAGTAGATACCTACTTTAAAGTTAACTATATTTTAAAGTTTAACACAGTCCTGAGTTATCTACATATGATTAATTTATTACTTAAAGCCACTCGGCACCTATAGCCATAATGTCCAACCACCTTTTTATTCCAAGAAAAATAAAAAAATGTAAATTAGCATCACAACTCAACGGCGGCGCTAATTTAAAATAAATCTAATATAAAAAATATAGATAGCTGAATACTTGATTTTAACTGATTTATTTTAGTTATATCATAAACCTACCAACAACTTGTTATCCAGCTTGTCATGCACAAAATTAATGTGAGAACTAATTAGGTAAACATTCGTCTCAACACACTATTAAAAAAAAAACCAACTTGAAATGGCCTTTTTAATTGACTATTTTATTGATACAGGATTTTCAACTCCACCAATGTCAAATCAACAACCGCTAATCAATAAACATCAACTTTTAACGATAATCGTTTTCTAATCTTCTATAGTCCATATTACTACTCTATATAACTTAAAGAACAGTTCATAAAAGTGATACAAGCTCAAGCAAAGCAGGATGCTGATCTATACGCATTAATTTAAATTCATTGCGAACGAAACGAAATAATGCGTCCGTTCGTCGTCGTCGTCCGACATGACAGCTAACATCTTTCCAAATTAACTAAAACAGAATAAATTCAATCAGAAATTTGTGTGTGTATCTTATCGTTGGTTTAATTTAAATCTTTATTTATCCAACAGAAATTAAAGGGGCGACACAATGCGACAAAGGCGCGACTCCTTAAGTAGTCATTTATAGTCGCGGCAATGTTTTTATCAGTTTCTCCCTCTGATTCCAATCCAACTTCGACTTTGATAGTGTAATTAATTGAGTATTCCAAAATCGGTTTATGACCGCAGGCATCAATTTTGATAACCACGGAACATAGCGGGAATTGTCAAATGCTGCCGCCACCTCATTGAATGTTATATACGATATGTTCCATCTGACATTTTACCTGACACGATATTTAATTCATACACACGACAAAAACAAACGGTGTCGGTGCTGGTGCGGTGGCGCATCGGTATAAAGTTATTAATTCAGTTTTGAAATCAAATGTGATTTGAAACGCCTTTGTGAACATGATTTTCCCGATCAAAATCCCGATGACAATGATGCCGATCCCGACCCTGAATCCAATGATAATAATGATGATGATGAGGTCGCCGCCGTTAGATGTCTTGCCGCAACAGGCCGCCTAAATTTTTACGACAGAACATAACATAAATCCTAATTAATTCAAAGATGTGCTAATTTGGTTGATATTCAGATTTGAAACTAATTTGAGTTTTATCTTTTTATTATGCATGCATTATAATATTCGGTTACATATAAGTTAAGGCAACTCCATTGAGAAGCTTAGCGGCTGGCGTTTGAATTGTTGGGGGTGCTTCATTATGGATAATCATGATCTGATCGGGTATACATAGGTAGCCAAGCCACACACCATTTCGAGGAATTATTTATGAGCAATTTGAGTGTTTTTTTTTTTTTTTTAAATAAACTGAAAAATGGAACATCATTCTCATCAAGTTACATTTTGATTTTGTGGTCAAACTTGTTGGGATTATATTATTAATATAAATACCAACTTAATGTTTTTATTTTGGTTTTTTTTAAGAGGATAAAGGAGAGTTTTCTTAGAATTCAAAGAACGCGTTTTGTGAGTGATCATCATCAAAATCTTGTTAATTGTTTGTTTTATTTCTTTTTATTTAATATGAGTGTGTATGATAATGCACCTACATCAGACGCCAGACAGGTACAAAGTACAAACATATTGGGGAATTTTCATAGTCGCAGATATACCCAGGTTTAACTAAACTACAGTTTAAGACAATTTTGTCTCAATGAATACAGAACCGATTTTAATTACAAATAGTTGGTTTTATATTTTTATAAGATAATTAACTTGGTATACTACACAAATAGCTTCAAATATTTTGTAATGATAACCTTAAAAAAATAGAATCAACGTCCGAAAATTCAACCAAAGCTATGTTTAACTTAGACCCAGGTCTAAAATGTCTATGAATATGCCCCATTGTTTGTACAGCTGATATCAGGCCGTGAGTGCAACAGTGGCCTAACTGCAATTTTATCGAAATTGAGTTTATTATGAAAATTGAATCTGTACCTACTAACCCTCATTTCTGCATTAAAATTTGTTAAATTTTCGGCTTCATGCCCTAGTTATAGGCTTTTGTACTTAGGCCAAACACAAAAGATTTAAAAGCTTGTGCTTGAGTGCAAGAATGCGCTATCTACCACTTAGGCCACGCGCTTGCATACTGGATTTTATTGTTTGAAACTTTAAGTTAGGTCAATTATTTTACTATTTGATCACAGGGGATATCAATGCAATGTGTTTAACATAATTGGAGTACCCTAATAATCTCCCTCGATAAGCCATGAAGTTAAAGAGTGTCATACTAAAGTTAATACCCGTGTTTTATTGAAAAAGCTATCCATAGTAGTAGTCCATAGTAGCTATCTATAGTAGGATTTTGCATGAATAACAAATACAACATCGGCAGTATGAATACTGCCGATAAAAGTTAAAGTAGAATCATACTGCGGATAGTTTTTCGAGTCTCGAAAGGATTTTTGGTCATTTCATTCTCAAATGTTGGATTTTATTAGTTTTTTTCGTGAAGTTAATTTTGACTACTTTTGATTTTCACAAATACTATATATTTTTTTAATATTCTGACAGGTGTTCTTTCAGTTAAACCAATTTTTAAATACAAAAACCAGGCTACTGCGAATGCCTTTTTTTTGGTAATTTTCTACTGTACTTTTTATAGAATGCCAACAAAACACGGGTAATAACTGCAGCTGTTGCTGCCATAATGGAGTGAGTCAGTGCATGACGTTTATATAAAATCTAATCCGGACTATAGAGTTGACAAGATTAGCCATAAGTTTTTTTGTCAAGGAACATTTATATTATCAAAGCGACAAAGATTTTGGATTGCTCATGAAAAATATTTTCCAAATATTTACATCCCCGATAATTGGATATAATAAGCTTAGCGGGAAAAAAATATTCAATGTCATACAAATGACCAAAAACCACTTTTTCTCCTCTTTGAAACTGGAAAAAATATTTGAAGTAGGAAAATCTCTACAGAAAGACTTAAGGTTAACTGGATCAAGACTCTGAGGCTTTAATATTTAAAGACCGACCTCTTCTTTACATTTTTTAAATATTCTCTTGAAAATTTTCCATTTCAAAGTATTTTATTTCGAAAACAATAAGTGTAAGCCTAGCAAGCTTCAACTTTAAAACTTTGTGCCCCGATTCTCATCTTTTCAATTTTTTTAAAATTTTTGTACATTTTTCCTCTGTGCAATAGTGGCCTATCTGACTTTAAAATCAGTTATAACGGTATTTTTTGAAGGATAATGAATCCAAAATCGAAACCCTGTTATTTTCTGAGCATATTCCAAAAATAAAATAAAAGTTATATTTCTTTGTTTTAAAACTACAAGTGTTTCTTATTTTTGTTCTACTGAAAATAATGAAAAATGCAGTTAGGCCACTATCGCAATCCACGGCCTCATGTACACACATAACAAGTGATTGTATAGCACAAATGGTAGTGTCATAATAGTGTTACATTACCCCCTCACCTTTTTGATGGACAGCCCCTCCCCTCTTTCATATTGTGAATCTCTCCCAAAAAATGACAATACAAAAGGTGGACGCAAATTTCTGACGGAATAAATCCACAAATTTTCTTATCAATTTTGTGTTCTTTCTTGATGGGGGGAGGAGAAATGGCAGCAACGCAATATGGGTCAAAACCAATTATGTGACAACTCGTGGCTTAAATTAGTTGCAATGTGAAAAATTTCAATAAACAGAGACACGTTGAGAAAATATGTTAAGAAAATTGCACAAATTTCTGGTTATTCCTGCATATTCTGTAACTGGCTAAATCAATTTCGTTATTATTATTTCAAATGCATGTACTTTTATACACAACGAATGCATTTTAAACCACACAAATTCATACGAATTTCTTCAGACTTTCCCATAATAAAGCAGTTGAATTGATAAACAAATAAGTCTTTATGCTTAGCCACATTTTAGCCATATGCAAGTTCATACGATCCAGTCGTATTATTTTGTTTGTTTTTTTTTTTCATTTCATTTTATTCCATTTTTTTTATTTTCCGCCATATCGGCTTTAGTTTTTGAGATATTCCAAAAAAGGAGCCAAGTTCTTCTATACACAAAAACCTTTCCGTAACAAATCGCCGTAAAAAGTAGTGAGATCTAAAAGTACGCCAAGTTCTAAGTTTATTAATGTTCAAATATTTTACCCGGGGTTTAGACAAGCGAGTAGAACTAGTAGCGTTTATATGTATTAGTGTATCAGAACACGAGAGAGCCAATTAGTAGCCCAAATAGTATAATATTTTTGCCTGCGAGTAGCCTGCCAGTTATCCTACTAGTGTAGTGTTTTTTTTTCATTTATTTGTTTCGTTTCCATAGTTTCCATAAATTGTATATTTTTCTGTATGAAATATTTTTAGAAAATCATACTAGTTGACAAAAACGTGCAGAGAGCTACTAGTCACACATACATCTATAAAACTAACACTATGATACAAATGCTACTAACTCTACTCGCTTGTCTAAACCCCGGGTTAGGTAGAGCAATATGGAAGAACCTCAAAAATATCAGAGAAATCTGTTATTTAATGATTACTGACTTAAATTGAGTTGGCTTACTAGTCAAGTTTTCATTTTAAAATTGAGTAATAAGATAATAAAAAAAAGCAACAAATAAGTAAGAATAAAAATCAACCAAACTGAAAATAAGTTATACAGTTTTTTAACAATTATCTAGCGGATACGTACAAATGCTGAAAAAAAATGAAAAACTTACACATCGGAAGAAATAAGATAGGGACGAAAAATGAGGTTAAAACTATAGTTTGCCCCAAAATACATTCGCAGTCCTTTAAATGACGTCAAAATTGACGTTTAAGCCAGTTTTACGACACCAAAATGATATGCAAAAATACCTAGCACCCACCATTTAAAAATTTTAAGGAAACCATTCCAAAGTCAAGGTTATATGAGATTGCGAATGAATTTTCCTATTGATAATGTCGTTCCGAGTTACGAATGAAAATATACTGTCTTTTCTGATTTAAATTGTTATTTTTAATTTAAGTTATTAAACAAACGAACTTCTTTTTCTCATACAAAGTTAATTTTTATTATTAGTAAACGTTTTCGAGAACATTCATTCTCATCATCAGACTAAGCTAAACTAAAAAAATTATTTATGAAATAATTTGTCAAATAAGAAAATTAAATTGTTTACAAAATTTGTTTAAAGTAGGTACATATGTTTAAGTAATAAGTTATTAAAAGAAAAGGAAAGAGAACGGTAAAAGTGAATACATAAATGTATTAAGTATTTAATTTTAAATATTTAAATTATATAAATAGCGGTTCCAAGAATTGATGTAATAAAGATTGTTCGAAAATTTTATTTTTATTCAAGTTATTTGTTCGAATATGAAAATGTCCTCATACGGATTTAATAATTTTGGACTGTTTATTTGTTTTAATAATCGAGAACCAGCTACAAAATGGTTATTATTTATCATATGGTCTGCAGGAGTAGATCCATTTATAGTTTTATTAAAGATTGACTTATAATGTTCAGACCATCTTGTTTCAAAGGCTCTTCTCGTTTGGCCAATATAAACTTTATCACAATTTTGACAAACAACCAAATATATTCCGGATTTGTCGAGTGCTTCTGTTTTGTCTTTTATTGTTCCAATTAAGTTTTTTATTTTATTTGCAGAGCTGTTTGGTGATAATTTTATTGAATTGTTTCTGAAAATTATTATTTTTAATTGTAATATTTTATAGAAGAGAAAAACTTTATCCGTTTGGACGTCACAGTCATACGTCAGGTGTTATGGCGTGAGAAACTATAACCAAAGAATATAAAGTTACCAAGAGGACGCATCTCATACAAATTTTGCGGGTTCCAATATTGCGATCCGGTCTCAGAGCTTTTGTTTTTTTTTATGGGCTTAACAATAATTCTCTCAGCGCTTTTACAATGAAATACCACACACAGTGACACAGCCTACGTTTTTGTCCTTATTATACCTACCTTTCTCCTTATATTATAAACATTGCATGTGAGTTCTTTGGCAAGATTGTATGGGTAAGAGCTTTTCTCTCAAATATTTTTGTATTCGTTGTTTTATTCTTCTTTAAAAAAAGAGCTTAATTTTATTTTCAGATGCAGATAATACTTCTTGTTAACTTTATATTCTTTGCTATAACCATTGAGTTTATAGAGAGTTATGATATCACCAATGTAGGTGGCGCCCTTATTTGCATTTAGAACAAGAACCATTGATAGGCAATACAAAAACCATTTGCTCCCTAAAGTAGACTATTTCCACCTTTAGGTAGACTTTTTGTGAAAATAATGAGGAAATAGTCTACCTTAAGGAAAAAGTGGTTCTTGTAGTGCCTATCTTGTTCTAGATGAAAATAAGGGTGCCACCTACATTGGTGATATCATAACTCTGACGTGGTTCCTCTGAGTGTATAAACTCAATGCTATAGGTCTGAAGTTCTGGGTTCGCATCCCAGCCTCGTCCACCAAAAAAAAACTAAAAAGTTTTTTTTTTCAGGGCTACTGTCTCTTGCGAGGAATTGACAAATCCTCCAAGAGTATCACTTGTCACGAATAAGTGCTTCTCGTCTAGCCGTTCGGATTCGGCATAAAATTGTAGGTCCCTTCCATTCCTGTCGACAGGTGCACACAGGAATGGTTGCGAGTTGTAAGTCACTAGGCCCTGGTTCTTCATGAGCCGTTGTGCCACCCGATTTATTTATTTTTTAACCCAATATGTTGCTTTAAAGTCGAAATGTAGACCTACTTCAATGATAGAAAATATTTAATTTATGTTTTCTGGATCGTGGTATTTCCAAAACTAACTAATATTTTTAGACTTGTTCCTTCGATGTTTCCACACTTCCAAGTCAGGTAAAATCTGGTTTTAGAATGAAAAAATGGAACTTCTTCCGGGACCGCCCTTTAAACTTGGCTTGAACTTCGTTGAAAACATTTGGACCTGGCTACTCAGTAGACATTTTGAAGATGATGACGTCTTAATAGGAGCTTTCAGTGATGACTGGGTCGAGATTGGTCTCGATTATTTAAACAAAAATCTGAATCATTCAGTTAAGCCTTCTAATAGAGATTTTGTCACAAAATTGTGGCCATACTCAAATATTCAACAAATATTGAAATAATTTATTTTTATATACAAAAATTATCCAACAAAACATTTTGCCGAAGAAAGTATTGAGAAAAGAGTGGTACTAGAACGGGCACAGAAATTAGGAAAACACATCAGCATTTATAGGCATACCAACCAACATGTAAAGTGTAAAAACAATGAATAGAAAACAAAATAAAAGCTTTTATTCAAAACTAACGACCGACCCCCTGCTTTGTATGGGAAACACTTAACTTTAACTAAACACAAATTCTGTTGATCCAGTTGGGCTAATCTGAAGATTTCCTGAAAATCTCATCAAAATCGGTCTCGTCATTGCGAGTATATATGGAACGTATATACTTACATCGATTTTTGTATTTTATGTATTTACAGTACATATGTCTTTGTCTTTATAGAATACGTAAATACATAAAAACTTATTGAGTGGAATGAGTGCTCCCGTCAAAAAATTAAGTTTGTAGAAAAAAAAAATTTTCGAATTTGCTTCATGTGTGATATAGAAAAATTACGAACAAAAATATAATTAGTATGTAGTAAGTTCATGAACGTATTTTTCTTAAAATCTTAAAATATATGCCTATGTACATCCATTCTACACATATTTTGTTTCATTGTAGGTTGAATTGGATTTGGGGGCCCCCGGACACCGGAGGCTCGAGGAAATGCAAACAAATAAAAAAAAAAACAGCAAATTAATACTTTGGTCCCATTACTCTAGCTATAGGAGAAAGCTGTCCTGCCAACTTCGCAAACATGTTTTTCACTTGTGTGTCATTTGTGTGTCACTTTTGTGTCACTTGATTTTCAATGCTGTTTGATTTTCAATGCTGTGGACTGAATAAAACCGAAAGGGTATTAACAAAATTCACATTATGTACCTACTTTTGAGGGCTGTTCCCATAAATAAGGCTTAATAATTTCAAAAGCTGATTTTCAAGACTAATTAGATTATGACATAAAAAAAAATAAAATGATTGACTTTTTACCGTGTGTCTCTTTAACTATTTAATATTGAAATCATAGAAAAACAATAATAAGAATAACAAAGAAACGCAAAAAAATGCAACTAAATTAACAAAAAAAAAAACGTATTAACGGTTAAAGCAGCAAATTACATCAAAGAGACCGCACCCCTTTCCGAATCGATTCAATTTTATGTAACGGGGCGATGAAAATACCTACCTACATAAAATATATAAAACATATATGTATGTAATTCTGTTATTTTCACCCTGGCTCATTAATTAGCTACATCCGACATAAGACACACAAAAATTAAGGTCATACTTAACGTTTCATTTCAAGATTTAACAACAAGGTATTTTACTGAATTGAATACAAAAATAACTTACAGTCATTTCAGGATTATAATCAGAATCGATAACAATAAAATTTTGAGAATATTTGCATATAACAAGCCGCCAAAGAAGCTCACACCCCATCAACGCTTAAGGTATTATAGCAATAAAATAAAATTAAGATCATGCACATTATTATTGTCATTGAAGAGTCAGAGGAAAAAAAAGAACAAGACAAATTGTTTGATGTCAAAAAGTCAAAAGACTTAAGAACTTGAGCTTTTTGTACCTTTTGATTTCTTAAATATATAAAAGTTAAAAGTGTTGTAAGTTCAATATAATTGCTTGGCTTGGCAGTCTTTTGATTTATGATGTGGCTTCGATATGGTTATATTCTCATTAATATTAATTGCTTTTATTTGTTTTCAGCGCTACGAGTAGGTTATGTATATCACAAAGTGTGTCAAGACTTAAGAAACATTTCAGTAATGCTTCTAAGCGGTTTTGGCCTTTTTGTATTAAATTATTTTTCTATATCCATTACTTTTTGTTTTTGTTATTTAAAATTTTTTAAAGCTTTCTTATTATTACGTCTACTAATATCATTGAAATTTCGTTCCATTTTCTGACGTAAATTGTGAAGTCCTATTTCAATTTAAACACCGTCTTAAAATCATTAAAAGCCGATTTCTTGACAAAGTTTTAACCCCAATAACTTGGTTTATCGACAAATTCGAACTTAATTGATCTCTTCACAAAGTTCTCACGCTTTAAAAATACGACTTCGAAGTTGGCAGGGCAACTTTCACCTAGAGTTACGTGACCAAAGCAGTTATTTGCAGTTTTGTTTGCATTTATTTTGCATTTCTATTCCTGATTTTGCAGTTCACCAAAAAATTGGTGTAATCGAGTGACCTGCTTACTTCACAGTGAAGTTAGCGGGTCAGAGCGTATCTCGAGAACTAAGCATGCTAGAGACTTGAAGGAACGCTTCAAATTTGCAGTTTATTTTGCATTTCAAGAAATGTTAGGTCCAAATTTCGATGTCCATATTTTTAAGAAATTAAAAAAAAAAAAATGACTTCAATATGAAATCAGCAAGTCAAATTTTGTATCTCGAGAACCAAGCATGCTAGAGACTTGAAGTAAGGCTCCAAATTTGCAGTTTATTCTGCATTTCAAGAAATTTTAGATCCAAATTTTGAATTCACAGTGAAGCAATCAAATTTTTATCAAATTAAGGAATTCAAAATTTGGACCTAAAATTCCTTGAAATGCAAAATAAACTGCAAATTTGGACCCTTACTGCAAATTCCTAGCATGCCAAGATCTCAAGATACACTATATGACCTGCTAACTTCACAGTGAAGTTAGCAGGGAAGTATGAATTTTGTTTCCAATCTGAATACTTCAAAATTTTTAACTATTTTTTCTTGAAAAGCAAAATAAACTGCAAATTCGGAGTCTCTAGGATGCTTAATTCTCGAGATACACTATGTGACCAGCTAACTTCACTATGTAGTTAGCAGGTCACTCGATTACACCCACTTTTTGGTGAACTGCAAAATTAGGAATAGAAATGTAAAACAACTGCAAATTACCGCGCTGGTCCCGTTACTCTAGGTAAAAGTTGCCCTGCCAACTTCACAGCTGTGATTTAGATCTCGTTTTTAGATGAGATAGCACTTAAATATATTCGGAACCTCAAATAATAGGTTTTAAGATTATTTTCATTTCTTCTAAAAACTTTATATTGATAGAAAAAGAAGGTATGTACTTCCAAAGTTTTTCTCGCTTTTTTTGTCATTTTTGTATGGAAAAAAAAAAACAATATAATGGCTTTCATCAAATCAAAGCAGTTTCGTTCAATTTGACCCACCCTAATTAAGGTATATGTGAATTAAATATTTTGCGCAATTAAAAATGTTCTGAATTTAAATTCATCCGAAGCATTCACACTTAAATTTCAATCAAAAATTCTTGTTAACTAGTCAAAAAGTTGCAACGCTTTTGACGGTGCCGAACATCCGTTTGCAATTTAGTTTTATTTTGCTTTGCAATAACCTCCAGAAACAAGCTGCATAAATTCCACATTTAGACGATTTAACAAATAAAATTCGCAGAAATTTGGCTGGCTAATGTCTTTGTATTTTTTTTTTTTTTATACTTCGGTCTGGCTTTATCGATTCTTGTTTATATCCAAATGTTTCATCAGAGGTACATATATGTTGATGGTGTTGATGATCACTGAAAGTGGCTGTCAGACAGTCACCATAGTCAAGCTATGATATCACTCAAGCTTTTTAAAGTGGTTAATATATTTGTTCATTCATATAGTTTCTGAATAAAGAGACCAAAATGATGTAGTGGCTGGTTGACGGTAATGATCTGGTCAGAGATCTTTGTTAACATTTAAAATTTGACAAGGTGCGATTTATAGGAGTTTGCTATTCAAAATTTATTTATGAGAAACGTCATATACCAACATACATAATTTATATTTTTAAAGAGTTTCCCACGCTTATATTTGGCGTTTTATTGTTTTTCATTGTATTTATTGTTTTTTTTTTTCAATCTCTTTGGATTGTGAATCATAAAATGTGTTATGGTTTCTGCAATGAATTAAGAGATGACTGGTTTTATGAAACGAATTGGAGCCATAAATTTTATCAATTTAAAAGGAGGGGGTCTATCTCAACCCGTTTAGAAGGTAGGGGCATTTTATAAAAAAATGACTTAAAATGGAAAACAAAATATTGAAGAACAACGGCAACACTTACAATGAAGTACTATAACGGTTTCGAAATCCAGAAATCTGTTCTTTTATCCTAAATTTAAATAAAATTATTTGTGCTAGCAGTTTATAAAAAACTTGCATGCAAACTCAATATTTTGATAAAACAAAATGGAAAACAAAAGTAGAACATTTTTTTTCTAAATTGTGAAACGAAGTGCTAAATTGACCTTATGTGGTCAGCGCCAATATAATTTCTAAATTGAAAACAAAAAGCCAAATGGTTTTATGTCTTCAAGTTTTTAAGAAAACTGAAAATTCTTAAAATCTGGCATGTTAAGCACCTTCGAAATGAAGTCGACGTGATATTTAAGCGTTTTAATAAAGAGGGGGGAAAGGCATGTCTCAAGAGTAGGGCTGAAACGAGAACGAGACGAGACTGTATATTTGGACCGAAATTTACAGAGAGTCTAATAAATTAAAAAATTCAATCTCAGTTAAATAATTATATTCTTCTGCACATATTCAAACTATAATCGAAAATATTTCATTTCAATTATCATCAGGTTGTCCGGAAATCGTATTTTTCGGAGACCAGACCGAGACGAGACTTAATTATACGAGACCGAAACGAGACCGAGACGAGACTGAAAATTTGCGATTTTAACGAGACCGAGACGAGACTTACAAAAGTCTCGCAAAGCCTCGTCTCGTGGCCAGCCCTCCTCAAGTGTGATCATGTAGTTGGGAGTTGTATCTTTTAATAAAATACCTGAGAAGTTTTTTTACTGCTTCGTACTTTTCGCATCCCCATACCTCCGCTCCATATATCATTACTGACTCGGCCACTGGAACAAAAACCTCATACTTATTACAATAAGCTATTAATTTATTCGAAAAACAATTTTTCCATGTTGCGTTAATAGCATTTTTCGCTGTAACAAGCTTGTTAAGGCAAATAAATTGGGACTTAGACTGCATCCTTTCCTGACTCCCATTTTGTACTCAAACCATTCTGAGATATCGGAAGAGTTTGAAAGTATTTTTTTTCAAACAAATTTAGACAAAAATAACTAGGTTGAAACAAATGATGATTTTGTAGAAAACTGCCCTTCCCGCCTTAACGGATTGAGATAACCCCCGCCTTCGATAGTACCAAATTATGATATTAAGCCCCTGCACAAAAATCCGTTATTATTTTGCTTCACCGAAGTTACCGTACACCCCCTTATTATTCCTCAACTTGAGATCACCGTAAATACCAAAAAAACATGTCATAAAAATAATTTTAGTAATTTGTAATTTTCTCAAAAACTAGAAGTCAGAAAATCATTCGGTTTTTTGTGTTCGATTCAGAATTGATAGTTTTTTGTGTTCGATTCAGAATTGATATAGGCATTTGACTACGAAAAGCCAAATTAGAACTTCATTTCACAATTTTTGGTCTAGACTTTTTTTCTTCATTTTTTTTTATCAAAATGTTGAGTTTGCATGCAAATTTGTTAAAAACTATTAGCATAAATAATTTAATTTAAATTTAGGATAAAAGAACAGATTTGTGGCTTTCAAAACCGGGATAGTACTTCATAGTAAGTGTTGACGTTGTTTTTAATATTTTGTTTTCCATTTTAAGTAATTTTTTTTCTAAAATGCCCCTACCTTTTAAACCTTAGATAAACCCTCCTGTTGTGGTTAAAAAATTCTTGTTTTTGATCCCTCTACCAAAAACCGTCATCAATTCTTGGTCCCAAAGTTATCGTACTGTCCCCGAAATTTCTGTTAAAACAAGAAACTACCTCTAGCTCATGCTCCACCCATTTCTTGAGATTTTTCAAAAATTTTCATAACTTAAACTAGTCATTAATAATAATAAAAAAACAATTCTAGTGCCAGATTACCTTCAAGTGACAGTCAAGTGCACACCTCATTAAAAATGGCTTAAAAATAAAGATTCATAATATTATCATCTTTCGTATACATATAAAACTTCAATTTAACTTTATTTTACCTACATATTTATGTTCTCAATGAAATTGAAATCATAACTCGTTTGGAAGTGGCATAATATGTTATACATACATAGATATGGAATACAAAAAATAAAACATTAAATGCCTATGTAAGTCGTTAAATAAAAATGTCAATCATGCGATAGCTCTCCCAAAAATGGTACCAGAAATGTGATCAATATGACGATTGATCTGCTCAAATGGTCTTGCAAGCGCACCTTAAACCACGACCGTCGTCACCTCTCTCGGCAAACTGTTTCTAGAATTTACTTTGGTCAACATATAAATATAGGAAACACTTTTTAAGGAAACATCAGGAATTCTTGAACATGCACTCGTGCATGATGATGACGACGTTCGGTCGGTAGTCGATAGCCCGGGCCGGCCGGGCCAGGTCTGGGGTGGCACCTTGATCGACAGCGATATGTGCAATGTTCGATTGAAATGCATTTGTAAGCACCTGGCAAAACTATAAACTTTCAGTGTGGCTTGATATCTATACCTGGGCTTAAGTCAAATAGTTATAAGTAGTTATTTATTTGTTCGATAAATTGCTATAAAGTATCCATGTGCACGCAACTCTCAATTACCACATGGTTGTGTATGAGTATGCTATTAAGTCAGCCAAAAAGGAAACATGCTGACCTTTGGCCGGTTGTTTTTTTTTTTGCTGAGAACGTTGGAATTTTGTCATTCGAACATACAAAAATGTTGAAATGGATATTTTTAGCCAGAAAATCATACAGAAATTGTTGATATGTCCGTAATGGGTCATAATTGAAGGTGAGAATGTTTCAGTTTCCTTGTTGCAATTTGTTATTGATATTATTGCATATTAGTTGTAAATTTCTCATATACAGAACTTTTACATATTTTGTGAGGCAAATTTAGTTTTGAGGGGCCCAATGGCCAGGCGCCAAGATTTTTAGCAGGGAAACTTGAGACACTTTAAACTTTTTCAGGCTTCGTACACTGTGGCGTATACGTAATTTTATTATTTTATTGAATTTTTTTTAGAAAATTTAATACATTTTTGCTTGTGCATGTTCAAAGCAGTTCAACTCGGTTCCAAAAGTTTTTTATATGTAGTTAGCCGTAGCGTAAAGGTTAGTGCGTTTACCTGTTCCGCTGGAGGTCTTTGTTCAATCCTCAGCCTCGTCCATCTAAAAACTAAAAAGTTTTTTGTCCTCCAAGAGTATCAATTGTCATGATAAGTGCTTCTCGTCTCGCCATTCAGATTCGGCATAAAATTGTAGGTCTTTGTAAGTAATGTACATATACATACAGTTGACTGCGCGTAACTGGAATACCAAAATTGCAATAAAAATTGTTTCATATTAAGCCGAGTTTTCATTTAAGCGAACTTGTTTAAGACAACCGATATTAAAAGATACACGGAGTCGACTATAGGATATCTGTGTGATTCCCTAAAAAATAAAACGGGAATGCAGTTTCAATTTTTCCCAAATATTTTAAAATGAGTTCTAAAGATTTTGATAAAACTTTGTGCTTGTAATTTCTGAATCGATTGTATAAAAACTTTTTTTCTGATTTTAGCCAAAATATTCACTAAACGGAAATTATACATTTTTGAATTTCCATTCTGAGAAACTGACCTTATTTTTGAAGTATTTCCGCATGTCTTGTAAATGGCTTGCCCAATTTTGTCCCGATTTTGTCCATATTCACCTTTCCAGCAATTGGTACGAAAGACACAATTGGTACGAGACCCGATTGGGTTCGTGTATTTTCTACTAGATAAATGTCAAAATGGTTTGGCGCCAAACTATTTGGATTTTCACCAGTCGGAAAACCACGAACCAAACTGGTTCCGAGACATTCGGCTCATCACTTGTATATGGCCAGCTTTAGTTTTTGAGAAATGAAATTCTTCCTTTAGGCAGCTGTGATAGCTACAGTTTCTTCACAACGGAATCGGTTGCCGAAACATTGACTTAAACGACATTTTATTTAATTAAGAATGTCTTCAGCTATTTAGATGTGGTCTACAACTTCTTAGAAAATCGAATATCTACCACAATCTCGTGGAAGATGGGAATAACGCAGCGATCGTGGAAATTATTCAGTCCCTCTCCCTACCTTGTATTTTTCTTTAATTTCTCTCGGTAGCTGAAAAAACTCAACTATCGTGTAAATTATTCAACCTTAACCTCGAAAAAAAATCAAGCTGTCGTGGAAATTGTTCGGTCTGGTCAAAAACTCTTGGAACTTGGAAAAAATCCAGCTTTTGATAAAATAATTCAGTTCTTACCTCGTTTTTTCGCCAAATATACTTGGGGCCTTAAAAAAAAAATTAACAGCAGACATTATAATTGTTAAGCCCATAATTTAAAACTCTTACCAGTTTCACAGTGGAAGTTTAAACTCCACATACAACTCCACGAAGTTCAATTGATTTGAAGATCAGATTTCACTGTGAAATCGGACGAGTTAAACTAAAAATTTAAACTCAGTTTTAGGTTCAGCTGATCTAAGTTTAAACTCCCACTGTGAAACTGGGGGTGAGGCCCAGTTTTTCAGTTGTGTGTTAAGCCAGAGAAAACTTACCCTGGAAATAGATTTGTTTTACATTTATGTCAAGAAACAGTTCCTAAGTGGTGGATGAATGCCAGACTTAAAAAACAGGGAAGATTAAATATCAAAAGCATTTGTTGAGTTAATCCAGAGTTAACTCACCAATTTTGGTGAGTTAACGCGGGTTTAACACTGATCTATATACAGGGTGTCCCATTAACAATGGTCCAAACTGAAATAGGTGATAGGCCAGGTGATGAACTATCTTAATTTGGTAACTTTTCCATACCGAATCATAGCGGTTCTCGAGTAACGGCTATTTTTTGAAATTTGAAAAAACTCTAACTTTGAACCAGTTTTTTGCTCACCCTGTCCGTAATTGATTTTTGTTTTTTACAAATTTTGCATTAAGAAATTCACTTATAATTTCACTAACTTTACTGAGTAAAATATTTTTGATTGGCATCACCATTTGCCTACAAATCATTAGATAATATTGAACTTTGCCAAAATTAAGTTTTGACCTCAATCTTCTGATGAGCCCCCTGAATAAAATTCGTATGGCTCAATACAGGTTTTATATTTCAAAAATTGCCTATTTTTCTGTAGTTTCAAAAAAAGTATTAAACTTGCCAAAGCTATGTTTAAATAGACAGTTATAACCGTTTGAACCCAATCAAACAGGTTCAAAATCAAACAAAAATAAAACATTTTTGTTCAAATATTTCGATAAAATTAGAATTTCACTTCAAATATAACTTCGAAAGAGCTGAATTTTGGTGGAGATCTTCGTTTTGATGTCTTACGCATTTCTTATAAAATACCTTAAATTTTGACAAGGACTTTTAATTTTCTGTGGTGAAAGCGTATAAATCCAGTATTTTTGAAAATTTTTCGAAAACGATCAGGTTTTTTAAGAAGTGTCTTTGGAAAACTTGTAGCTTATAGCCTTCTAAAAAAAACCATTAGGATACATTTTTCCGTTAGACCAATAAATTTTAAGACAAATGTGCGCAAATGCAACAGTGTGGAAAATACCACATCGAAGTATAAAAACACATTTTGTCCCCGTTTTCTCAAAATCTCTTGCTCCAACGAAAAAAAGGAGTTTGTCTTTTTTCTGTAGAATTTTATAAGCTACAAGTTTTCCAAAGACACTTCTTAAAAAACCTGACGGTTTTCGAAAAATTTTCAAAAATACTGGATTTATACGCTTTCACCACAGAAAATTAAAAGTCCTTGTCAAAATTTAAGGTATTTTATAAGAAATGCGTAAGACATCAAAACGAAGATCTCCACCAAAATTCAGCTCTTTCGGAGTTATATTTGAAGTGAAATTCTAATTTTATCGAAATATTTGAACAAAAATGTTTTATTTTTGTTTGATTTTGAACCTGTTTGATTGGGTTCAAACGGTTATAACTGTCTATTTAAACATAGCTTTGGCAAGTTTAATACTTTTTTTGAAACTACAGAAAAATAGGCAATTTTTGAAATATAAAACCTGTATTGAGCCATACGAATTTTATTCAGGGGGCTCATCAGAAGATTGAGGTCAAAACTTAATTTTGGCAAAGTTCAATATTATCTAATGATTTGTAGGCAAATGGTGATGCCAATCAAAAATATTTTACTCAGTAAAGTTAGTGAAATTATAAGTGAATTTCTTAATGCAAAATTTGTAAAAAACAAAAATCAATTACGGACAGGGTGAGCAAAAAACTGGTTCAAAGTTAGAGTTTTTTCAAATTTCAAAAAAAAGCCGTTACTTGAGAACCGCTATGATTCGGTATGGAAAAGTTACCAAATTAAGATAGTTCATCACCTGGCCTATCACCAATTTCAGTTTGGACCATTGTTAATGGGACACCCTGTATATAGAGAGATCAGTGGGGTTTAACCTTAACCCCACACTGAAATACTGGCACTAAGCGTCACGTCAAGTTGTAATAAATTGTATTCCCCAATGGAATTCATTTCACGATTTGATTGAGGGGGGGGGGGGTGACTTAAGTCCTTATAGCCCTTTACCATGATCCAACATTATATATTTTAAATATAAAAATATATAGATATGTACATTTTATGTGTATTTTTAGTGATACAGAAAGTTCATAGGTAGAACTAACTAAGTTCTCTTTATACCTACTGTAACTCTCTAACAAGCTCACACCCATAAATTACCATTTCTCAAGTCCAATTTGTTGTAGCTCTTATAACAACCATCCAAGTCATGAACCAAATCCAACAGCTTAAAAGGTGCTTTGCAGAGTTCCCAATTTGACTGAAGTTGTTTATTTAATTAAATTCAGACATTTTTTGAATTTAAATCGTACAGTTCCCTTCATTTGTATAGCCTTTAGTACCTAAAGGTCTTTTGAAATATTTTGAACACCTATCTCAATTATGCCAGTTAACGTTTCTAGAATTTTACGTTTCAACATAGAAGCCAAGTTATCCGGTATTACAATTCAGATCTTGTCATTTGTCTTAAGTAAGAAAACCGTGCAAATTTTATAGAGCTGTTGGTAGAAATATGCGTCTCTCAAAATTTCAGAAAATTGTTACATAGTAAAAAGAGCGAATAACAAAAGGCTATATTTTCACTAATTTGTTAACTCCCTTAAAACTTGACTTATCTTCCAAAGTGGAAACACTGGAACTGGCATATGCACTACGTCCATCGTGTTGTCACTTCTTAAACATAAACACAAAACTTTCTATTGTGCGATCGTGTCCATATATAGGTATAAACTTCACATCTCATCAACATGTATCTAGACCTTATCTAACACCCGATCATTTTTGTTGCCATCACCATATTGCTTCAAAAAATGTCAAATTGAATAAAAAGGAAAGAACATATAACAACCAAAGAAGGTTTAACCATTTCAAAAACCCCAGAAGTAAACCTTAGTATTCTACCACTCAATTATGCAGGCTACCTGAGATTCTGGGACACGTATAACCGCATATCTATAATCCCCAAGTATGCATCGCGTGCATAATTAATCACCCCCATCAAGCAAGACCAATCACACACTATCGAAGAACTCCACTCCAACTCATGTATGGTTATGGGTCCCTTTATAACCCTGATGACGTGCCATCGAGAGTGCTTCTGCCTTAGCTAGTTATAATACTCGTTTGTATGGTACATGGGCGCTTCTGAATTAATAAAACTATCTGTTCAATACCAAGAGGGCGATAGAAATGTATATGTACCAATGTAGGTACGAATGCTATCCCCAATCCCATTTCCAAATCCAATCAAGGTGCACATGACGAGCGAGTATAATTGCAGTGACATGGTGCATACGGACGGACTTGGGCAAACCACTTCAAGACATGTTGCATGCTATGCCATGCAGCAGGCAAGCTTCTCTACTTGTAACTTGTACCCTTTTCCGGAGTTGGCAGCAGAGTGTGCATGTACAACTATGGTACATACATGCTTGCCTGCCCGCCTGCCTGACTTTGAGCTAGACTCGTGACTAATTTTCGTAATGCCCAAATTGCTTGACGTGAACTCCACCCAGGAACAACGGCACACCACTTGGTCAACATGATTATTGGTGGCTAAGAAACAACAGCGACAACAAACCACATGAACCAAACCTTTCTACCAACTACTTATAAGTGCAGCCAATCTTTTGGCACAGAGTTGACAATATTTTTGTTCGGGGGACATCGAAGTTAACAGAACCAAAGGAACACCCTTTGCGCGCGGTCTTGGTCCAAATGGTTGTTGGTCGCGGCGTACAAATTGACAAATCAATATTTTAGACGCAATCGTGATTGGGGCATTAGTACTACAGGCTATATGACCCCAAACCGTATGCCGTCCGCTTTGGGCTCTTAAGACATAAATCACTTTAATAGTTTTTGATGATAATTCCATTCCGACAACGGGTCGCGTCGTTTTGTCGATCGCTGCTGACAGTCTGGCGCTGGTAACAAACATGCCGGTGCGGCCAGTACAGCACAGCGTTGAAGAAGACGATAAACGTTTGTTGCATGTTGCTGGCACAGATTTGTTCTTTGCTTCTTTCGAGAATATTTATCTATCTTGGGTATCCCCAGCTGTTAAGTGCTGTTGTATCTGGAATCTGGAGTTGGAGGATTGTTTGGAGATACAGAAGTGTAAGTGGGTTATGGCCCGCATCGCAGTCGTATAATTGATTACGATTATTTATCAAAATTATTGAATTTTATTGGCATTGCTGCGACTTGCGAGATGTCGTCACAGCGGGTGGCCTTAAGATGGAGATTGGCTTCTATATAGAGGATTTAAGAGCAGTTGAGACTTTTATGAGCAAATTAAGTGCCCATGAAATTTGGCGATATTTTTAAGCTGCTATAAGGCTTATAATAATTTCGCTTTGGATTCATATTGAAAGTAGGTCGGTATGGAATTTAAAGAAAAAAAAATGTAAATTATTGTGAAAGAAGACATTCTATTTTGTATGTAAATGGGGTTTATAGTGTCGGATGGTTGGATTTTCGGGTTTATTATTTTAAATTGGTAAAAATAACAGGAGGAATCGTTGGACTCAAATTTGTATGTATATTCGGGAAGCACTGCAGTAGGCATCCAATATGGATAGGTATGTAGTTCGAAAAAGGTTTAAGCAATTTGCATAAAGTTATATTATGCAGGTACGTGTGCGTAAGTCAAAGCTTTTTCCACTATGTCCTAGTTGTTTTCTCAAAAACAGTTTCTATGACATATTAAATAAAATCAGTTAATTACTATAAAAAAGGCTGCACATTTTTTGCTCGCAAGATTGTTATTATGCTGCTTTTTTTGGTTTCAGATTTTCTAAAAAGCATTTCAGTTCATTTGTTTCCAGTTTATCAATTTTGTAAGCTTCCAAAAAAAAGTTGAATTAATATGGGAGGTGTCCGATAAGAGGTGTTATTTTGATATACAAAAAAAAAAAATGGCACTTTTTGAGATAAATCATCAGATGTTTATATCAATGTAAAGAGGAAAGTATGCCATTATTAATGGAAATAATATCAGCCAAATGGCCGCCACGGCTACGCTTACACAACAATATCCTTTTCATGAAATTTTTCATCACCATATCTAAAAGTGGCTGCTGGTTCCCTCAATAGCTTCATGAATTCCATCTTTGATGTCTTGAATCAACGTTGGGCTGTTGTCGTAGACCTTATCTTCCACGTGGCCCTAAAGGAAGAAGTCGCATGGTATTAAATCTCAAGATCTCGGTGGCCAATTATTATCACATCTTCGAGAGAAAACACGTTCCGAAAACTTTTTCCGTAAAAGACCGATGGTTTCGTTGCTTGTGTGGCACGTAACGCCAGCCGTCTTGTTAAAAATATACGTTTTCCAGATCAATACCGTCCAATTTCGGCCCTAAAAAATTATTATCATTTTCGAAAAAGTACGCTCCAATGACCCCGCTGGACCATAAACTGCACCAAACAGTTATTCGTTGAGGATGGAGAGGCTTTTCAACAATAAGTCTTTGGTTTTCTGAGCCCAAGATGCGACAATTTTGCTTGTTGACGTAACCACCGAGGTGGAAATGGGCCTCATCAGTCAAGATGATTTTTTGATGAAATTCCGGTTGTGTCATTCCTCTTTTATTAATGGCGTAGTTTCTACTTGTCAAATGTCAAAAAATTAAAGCTTCAAAAGTGACAACTACCGAAATAGCGGTCTATTCAAAATAACACCTCTTGTTGGAAAACTTTATATACAGGGTGCCCTGTAAAGAATGGATAACCTTGAAATGCCTCATAGAAGACTTTATGGCCTTCCTGAAAACTGATAAAAAAGTGCTATCCCAACCACAAAAAAAGATACATGCATTTATTTGCTCAGTGCATTATTTTCTACCTTACTTAACATTTTTGAATACCACGACTACAAGTGAACGAATTCCACCGTTTTTTTTTTCTTAACAATATTTTACATTATTTGTGCCAGAACATTAGTAGAAGAAAATTATAATAACTGTTGGACTTCTTGGAGGAAAAAATTATTCAACATTGATTTTCAATGCAAAATGTGAAAGAAAATTATTTTTGAAAAAGTTAAATCATCTCCTGTATAAAAAAATGCATGAATACCTAAGTGGCCAACCATTTTAAAAATATGCGCATTAAATGCGAATTTCAAATTGGTATAGCTTGTTATTGTATCTAGAGTCAATAGCAAGTTATAGGTAAAAGTCTGCAATACTAGAGTCAATTTAACAAAAATAAAAGTTTTCAAAATTAGCACAGTAAACGTTAAAATAATGCCATGCGTTGAAAATGGTAGATTTTTGATTGATTGCCTGTTTTTATGATGTTGTCCCAAAGATACATCCAAGATTTTATTTTCTAGGGCCGAATGCAACATTACTACAAATGTCAACAAAGTGCAGAAACGGTTGAATTTTCGAGGTTGTTTTGAGTTATACCTCTTCAATTGGGCTTTAACAAAACCCTCAAATATTTTATTCGTTGCAATTAGTTTAGTTGCTATTATTTCCTAAAAAAATAATTTTAAAAATACTTTCCTTAAAGTTTTATTAACAGTACTTCCACAAAATCATTAATCATATTTATCGACTTCCTCATTATTGGACAAACTGGTTCGATTTTGTTTCACTTGCGATACATACATATAGGTACTACATAGTAAGTTTTGAATTGGTAAAAAACTCAAACTCAAGATATTAATTTTACATAACATTACGACGATAGAGAACATAGTTAAAGTTGGTCTCGCAATTCTGTATATCTCTCTGTCTGGATGGTTTTTCTTCAAATATACATATATGTCCACACGTTTTTTTGATTTTTTTTAAAGACCAAAAGAAATGGTATCGGTCATAACAATTTGTTTAGTTTTTTTTTAAATACTCACATACTTTTTTTTAAACTTGGTTTTTATTATTTTCTAGAATCATGTTTTTAAATTCCAAAATAACGGTACCTTCCATAAAAATGTTAAAATTTTATTTTTCTCCAAAATGACTCCAAGAATTTTGATCAGAAGTTGTGTGTGATGTTAAATTAGTGCATAAGTGCATAGGGCTAGCCACGAGACTAGACTCGGCGAGACTTTTGTAAGTTTCCTCTTGGTCTCGTTAAAATCGAACATTTTCAGTCTCGGTCTCGTATAATTTAGTTTTGTCCCGGTCTCGTCTCCGAAAAATACGATTTCCGGACAACCTGTTGATTATTGAAACGAAATATTTTCGATTATAGTTTGAATTTGTGCACATAAAAGTAAATATTTAACTGCAATTCGATTTTTCAGTTTATTAGGCTCTTTGTAAATTTCGGTCCAAATATACAGTGTCGTCTCGGTCTTGTTTCGGGTGCTTAAAAGGCCGTCTCGTCTCGTCTCGATCTAGTCATGCGACACCGAGACTTTTCTCGTCTCGTGGCCAGCCCTATAAGTGCTACTTTCAAACAAAAAAATATTTTGCAATCGTATTAACAGTTACTGTATACGTACCTTGACAGTATTTGAAAAGGGTGAGTTTGTGTGAAATAGAAGTTTATTTTACAACATATTTTGGACATCAGTTCCTTGTTCATTATTTAAACTTTCTTTTGTGTTCTCTGTCCGGCTAACGCAACTCATTTTAGGCATTAAAAAGAACAATGATTTTTTGAATTTTTTGTACTCCAAAAAAATTCACACTAAGGACAAAGTTTGTTTTAACTAAAAGTAAGGGAAATGTTTGCTTGAGATAAATAAAATGTATACTTTTAAAAAGGCAACAAATAAGGTTAATTATATCCTATTATTGTTATTATTGTACTATTCGTACTAGAATATACGCTTATTAGGCTTGACCATTCTTTATTCCGTCAATTTCATTGAATTTTTTTGAACAACAACAACAACAACAACAATTTAAAGGCGCTACCACCAATTGTTTTGGCTGGAGATATAGCTATTTCGTGCTTTGCCACTTTTGTTAATTATGTCCGCCCCTTTTTAAACTCACTTAGCTAGAACATGTTTTCATTTTTTTAATTTCACTTATCTAATTTAGAAATTGGAAAAGTACGTATACGCCAGAGTGTACGTTATCTAGAATTTCAATTAAGAAATTCATATTTTCATTATTTAAGCAGAACAGAGTTTGGTTTAACTTAGAAAGTAAGGTGCTAAAAGTCTTATACGGCGTTGAAAAACAAACAATTTCAAAAATTCATATAAAATAACTTATGTCTGTCCAATGACTGAATCTAGCTGACCTTTTATCGCGGGTCGTTGGCCTTTCAAATGGTATACTTCTTTTGCGAATATCCCACAAATGAGGTGCTAAAAGTCCTATACGACCTTGAAAAACTAAATTTTAAAAATTCAATTAAACAAAAACTATGGCTGACCAATTACTGAAACTTTAATCACGAGCCGGTGGCCTTTCGAACGGTATACTTGTTTTGCGAATATCCCATAAATGAGGTGCCCAAAATAGTTGGTGACCTTCAAAAAATATAACCCTTGATTAAAAATGTTCTATGGCTGACCAATTTCTGAAACTAGTTGACCTTTTTTGATCACTTACTGACCTTTTAAATGGCATGCTTTTTTTGCGAATATCCCATATATGAGATGCTAAAGGTTAGGAGCCGCTTAAACTGCTATGTATATACAATTATACATATAGCTATTTTAGAAGTTCCAACGATTGAAATAAAATATCATCTGTTTTGCATAATCGGGGCTTAGACAACTGTGTCAAACATAAACGCTACTACACTTGCGAGCAAAAAAATGGATTCACTCAAGTTTGTTAATAGGCTCGTTTTAAAGCTTGAACTTAAAACTTATTCAACATATTCTGACCTATTTGGCCTCCTTATCTTAGAAAAAAATCGATACCCCACCTGTAGAAGTAAGCCAAGTTGTCACGCAACTGCAAAAAGGAATAAACCAATGCACTGTGGCCCGTCAGCTCGGCCTAAGCCAATCTTGCATATCAAAGATCTACGGAAGGTTTGGACAAACTTGTAGGTTAGTGTAAAGGCCAGGATCTGTGTGGCACCGGATGTTATGACTGATTCTCCGTTATGGCGCTTCTCCACAATCGTGCTTTGACCAGCGTTGACGTTCAATAATAGCAGAGACAGGTACGATCAAGACTATTAGTTAATAGACAGATAGGAGACGACCTTAGGAAGGAGACCTTACCCTCAACTCATCGACTTTTTCCAGTGCGATTTTCACTATGCACTACAATTGGGAAGTTGAGTAATGAATGCGATTTACGTTCTCGAATGAGTGCAGAATTTGTCTCCATGGATGACAGGTCATCTGGTTGTTCTTATTTTATACTATAGCTTCTATCCAGAAAAATTCTGTACTCATCCGATAACGTAAAAGCTCTACATTGCTCAACTTCCCAATGGTATAGCGCATAGGAAAGTAATGCATTTGATTTGTATTAAATCAAACAAAAAAATTAAAATTGTTATTTTAACTTGTTTTTAATATTTTATCGTTGACGACTTATAAACCTTATCAAATTACTCGTATACTAAAGTGTCCGTTTTTTCACAAACTCATTTTTTTATTGGACACCCCATCGAAATTAAAGGTGTCATTAACTCGTTAAGCCTTACTTTTACCATACAATTTTGTATAGACATTTTGCTTCTTTTTTCGAATTTATTTTTGTTTCTCTTGAACCATTGCAGTTATTTTATTTTTTTTATTGATTCCTTTTTTATAATTATTTCTTAAAAAATTATGTTAAAACAAAAAAAAATTATTTCGAGGCCCTCACTGTCAGCTGAAGAGTCCAACTGAGAACGCCGGCCGGGAAGAAGCTATTTTATATCAATAATTCAACAAGGCCAATTAAATAATGCTGAATCTTCTAATTGGCAGATTTATTTCAGTAGTATATAGAATTTGTATTATAAAAAAAAACACTCAAAAGAAATTATTTCGATTTTTTAAATTTTTAAATATTTTAACTTACCTAACCAATTTTTACCTTTTAATCAATTTTTATTTAAAATTAAAAATCATTTTTTGCCAAAACAAGTTTGTGTTTGGGTAATTTTAAATGTTATAGTTTTGGATTACTTAAATGTTTAAAATTGGCATATCTTTAATATTATGCTTTCTTTCGTTTTATAGTAGTATTTTTCCGGAATACATTCGATCATGTATGACAAATTTGATGAATTGCTTAACGTATTTTCCAAATTACTTACACTCCTCGTCACGTCATAAGGTTAGAAGCAGTCATTTTTGAGAATTGAATTTGATTTGTCTCGTGTTATACGCCAAAGAGATCGAAATTGTATATGACACAAGAGAGACTATTTAATGTGCCATAGCAAAACCTATGCTTGCACTTCAAGAACAAAAATTAACGGCAACCAAGAGAATAAATGTTAGCTGAGTCACTTTTTCAAAGTAATTTCATCGCGTCATAAGGTTAGAAGCACATACAATATTGAAGAAAAACGATGGTTTAAATTTTTAAATTTTTTTTTTTTCGACAAATTTATTTACTTAACGGTGTGTGCTGCCGCCAACTTCCAAAATTTGATGTTTAAGAGAGTTATACAGTTATGATTTAAGATAGTCAAGTGAAATTTTAATCAGGGCCAAATTAATTAATTAATTAATTTTTGTATAAGTTTCATGTGAGCCATCAAAATAAATTTTCTTTTATTTTGAAGTCCGGTAAATAGGAAACCAAGGCAGCAATAGAACATTTGTCCTTAAAATAATGATTTAAACACTCGAGTTGCATGAAAAGGAGCATTATTTTGTTGAAAACCAATGGGGTTTGTCCAAAAAGATCATTGGTTTGCGGAAACAATGCTTAGAAATCAGGCATCTTAGTACTTTCAACTGCCAAGTTAATTGTTCCCTAATAGGATATAGCGGCCCAGATTATTACGCCTCCTTCCCTGTTGTGATGATGATTCAAGTAAATACATTTGTCGAAAAAAAAAAATTAAAAAAAAATTTAAACCATCGATTTTCTTCAATTTTGTATGTGCTTCTAACCCTATGACGCGATGAAATTACTTAAGAAAGTGACTCAGCTAACAATTATTCTCTTGGCTGCCGTTAATTTTTGTTCTTGAAGTGCAAGCATAGGTTTTGCTATGGCACATTAAATAGTCTCTCTTGTGTCATATAAACTTTCGATCTCTTTGGCATATAACACGAGACAAAACAAATTCAATTCTCAAAAATGACTGCTTCTAACCTTATGACGAGGAGTGTATCTTCAAATAACTTACTTCCTTTAAATTTTCAGTTTTTTTTTCTCAAAAATTTAAAACAAAACAGAAGTTTTTAATATTATTAATTTCTGTCAAAAACTGCACCATCAAACTAATAAATAAAAAAAAAAAAAAGAAAACTATGACATTGTTGCAATTCCAAATTCAACCATAGGTAGGTAGACGTTCAAATTCCATTTGTAGAAATTATTTGACTTCAAGATTTATCCTAAAAACAAACATTTTAAATATTTAATAAATGTAAAAGTTTATTTATCCATTGAATGAATACAAAAACACACTAAAACCCTCTTCAGAAAATAATAAAAAAAAAAACAAAATGCATCCAAAACTATTACCTCTTGAAATATTCTTAAAATTTAATTTATGTTCGCATTCCTTAAAAGTGCGGCATTTACATTTTTATTCGGTATGTAAAACAATGGATTTGTAAAAATAAATTTATCATATCACTTTTATTGTGTTAAATCATAGGCGGTACGGTGGTGTGGTGCGGCCCACATACCTACCTACATTTTTTGATCACTCATATACAATGCATTTTATCACACAATAAAAATATCTCAACTAGAACATTTTTTTGATGAATATTTGTTTTAATATTTTTTATTTTCTCTTGATGTTAAGCTGTATTTAATGTTCACTTATAAATCAAAAATACACATTTGTATGACTAATAAACGACTGAAACATCACCAACCAGTTCTAAAAATCGCATATACTCGTACACAAGTAGCAGAGCGGCAGAAAACGCAGCAATTGGCCATAAGGAAGTGTTTTTACAATTATTTTCAAATTATTGCAAGTAATAAATTTTGAATCCCCTGGCCCTTTTTTTTGAAATATGTAGATGATACATGTTTATATTCACAATGATATGAATGAGTGTGTGTTGAGATCTTGATACGCGGGGAGCTCCTCGCTTGATTAGATATAAAATGGACAGTTTTTAAATAGTTTCAGAGTAGACTTTTTTTTCTCTCTTCCTTTAGCTATTTCATAAGCTTATTGGAATATTAGTGGAAAATTGCATTGCAATATATAGAGGCGACAACTACAACGCCCGACATGGCCAAGGCCAAAGTCAGCTAATATACAAAAAATAAAAATGAATTTATAACAAAAAAAAAAGACAGCAATTAATTAAGTGATGTTCAGTTCATTGCGCACGCCACACCTCTGCACTGTTGTAGTTGAAACCAGATTCACCCCCTGCATCTATATTCTCCAGAGCAATGCCATCTTTATTTATTATGGTGACCACCCGAAAAAAATCCGCGCTTTTTAACTTTTTCGAAACTTTTCTTTAATTATTCTTACAGAATCTTGTGAAGAGCGGAATTTTAAATGAAAATTTTGGAAAGAAGAATTTTGAAAGCAAAGTTTTGATAAACAGAACTATGACTCGAATTTTGATCCCAACCTAGCTTTAATATTATTTTTATTTTTATTATTGTTTTTTTTTTTTTTTATAAACAATATAAATGGTCACCACAAAATATGGCATGTGTGGTAAAAACACTACCAACGACCGAACGATTCAATATACATACATATATGTATGCACATCTACCGATTATTTTACTTGGTGGTAGTTTAAATAGAATAAAATGTATAATTATTGGGCGGGGTACGCACTGTAACAACTCAGTCCCCGCATATCCACTTCGTATTCCGTTTATATGTTATAATTTTCCAGAGTGCAATGCACATCGTGCCTTGTTAGTGTTTTTTTTTTTTTAATTTTAATTTTGTCAGACTACTCATGCACAAACAACATGAAGTGTTTTTTGTTGTGACATGCATACTGGATGAAAAATTTCACATTCTATTTAATTTAATTTGATTAAAAATTATCTAAATGGAGTGTAAAAAATTAAAGCAAAGCTAGAAAATTTTTATATGCCATATAAATTTACCCTATATAAATATAACAGGTGAATTAAGGAAGACATATTTGTTCATGGTTTATTTGCAAATATTCAAAACAATTAAAAAAAAAGTTCCACCTACTTACATATTTATGTATATTATCGATAAAATATATCAACAAATTAGCATTTATTACTAAGCTTATTTAATTCAAAGAGGCAGAAGTGACCTGAACCATAAAATGCGTTTCACTCAGACACCAGATGGGCAAATCAGTTAAATACTGTGGGTCTGATAAGGCTTGGGTGCATAACTGTAGCATGCAGTTCTAATGCAATGCAAGTTATTTGCTCTTGTAATTAGAAACTAGAATGTTAAAATATGAAATTTAAAAATTGTTTGTTGCTTTTTGAAATATTTTTTGTATGCATAAAATTTATTTTAAATTTAATAAATTAAAAAAAAAAGTTTGAAACACCTTAAGAGTAATTATATCTTTTCAGATAATAATTTAATTTGAATTATATGCAAAATTTAAAAAAATATTCTTTTTTAAATAAAAAAAAAAAAAAAAATAAACTTAACCCTTTTCGAGAAAATGAAAAACTAAACAAATTTTTCTATCATTAATAAACAAAAATTCAACAGACAATTTTTTGTTAAAATAAGTAAAACAGTTGAAAAATAATTTTCGTCTCAAATATTTTAGGAACCAAAAATGATTCCGAACACAGTCTATTTTTTTTTACATATAATGACGTAGTCAACAACTGGTAATTTTTTTTTTAAAATGCAACAAACAGTTTTTTTTAGAGTAAAAAAACTGGACAAATGTTTTTTAACTCAAATATTTTGAAAAAAAAAAAAAACAATGGTATCGATTTCAAATTCGTACCAAAAATGTATACCTTTACCATCTAAATGTTGTGTAATTTTGAGATTTTTAAAACCACCTTTTAAAAAGCTAAAAATCAAAATTTTGCAAGAAAAAACTTTCCAAAAATGTAATGTTTTAATTCGAAAAATTCTTACCATCAAAATGGCTTCAAAATCGGAATTTTGCATATGACACTTAAGTTGATTTTTTATATTCTTTGAAACCATGTTTTTTTTTCTGTACACTTCCCTAATTTTTGGTATTTTTTTCAGCCAATAGTCTGTTTTGAAATAATTGGCTTAAATAATTAATACCTCTATACCGAGAAGAGTTAGGAAAAAAAAGTAAAAAAATATAGGTAATGTCACGTTATGCCCTGTATCTCTATATCTATACCTACCTGTATACTGATTATCCAAAAACCTAAAGATATTACAATATAAAATATATAATTATATAATATGTATATTGTATATACTCTACCACCCACCACTTAAGTAAATATGTACATATCGCAACCTCAGTACAATAGAGCGATAAGTCAAAAAATGGCACTTTTTAATTGCTAGAGTTCTGAAGGATCTCGATGTCCACAAATCCGCTGGCCCGTACGCGGAAAAACCACTGCGTAAGCTTAGAACAGCATTTGTCCAGCCTGTCCCTATAAAAGGCGTATCTTCTTTACCCTCTAACTATCGACCAATTCCACTGACATCCCTTCTTTCCAAGGTCATGGAAACGCTGATTAATTTTCAGCTCAAGAAATATCTCGAGGAACGAAAGCTTCTTAATGGCCGGCAGTACTGCTTTCGTAGCAATAGGTTTGATAGAGTTTGGCACCAAGCTCTCTTATCGAAAATGCGCGCATTTGGTTTCGATGAATCTCTTTTTCGTTGGATTAGAAATTACTTTTCGGACCGTTCAATACAAGTTGTATTTGACGGTTTCAAGCCTGAAATTCACAAAATAAATGCTGGTGTGCCCCAGGGCTCCGTTTTATCTCCGACTCCCTTCCTTATTTTTATAAATGATCTTTTACCTGAAACTTAACCATTAATGTCACCATTAAACTGTTTCGCTGACGACAGTACCCTCAGTTTCTCATATTCGTTTACAGATTCACATCCATGTCCTTCGGATTTGGAACTGGAACGGCAGCGTATGACTAGCTCATTAAATTCTGATCTCGGCAGCATTGTCGAATGGGAATCAAAAACCGTGTAGAATTTAATGCTTCAAAAACTCAATGCTGTCTCCTGTCGTTAAAGCAAAACCCACCCCTAATTCCGCTATCCATAAACGGCACTTGCATCGAGGAAACCAAACAGCTCACAGTTCTCGGTATGTGTGTCACAGACGACCTTTTGTGGAATGACCACATATTTGACGTCGCCAAAATCGCTTCTAAATGTTAAGGTTTTATCCGTAGATGAAAGAAATTTGTCTCCCTTTCTGATTTGGCTATGATCTACAAAGCCTTTATTCGTCCAAAACCTGAGTACAATTCTCATGTTTGGGCACGAGCTACAAAAGCTCACTTAAGTTTATTGGACTGAATACAAAAGAGAGCTTGAAAAATGATAGGTGAAAAATCTATAACGGAAACAATTACAACTCTCGAACATGTCTTTCTCTATTTTACCGCTATTTTTATAGTGAGTGTTCTTGTGAAATAGCCAGTTGCATTCCTCCCCTTAAACAATTCAACCGTAATACTCGCGCTTCTAGGAATGCCCATCAGTTTACCCTCCAGCCCAACTTCGGACGTACTGTAAATACAGAGATTCTTTCTTCAGTCGTATCACACGAATGTGGCCCAACTTTCCTCTCTCATTTCGATGTGCAAATATTCAAACCAATGTGCATCGGTATCTCCTTCTAATTCCTCTCCTACTTATCTAATCGCTCGTGCTGTGCTAAAAACATTTTAAGGGTATTCATAACCCCTTTTGTGCGCGCGGAATTTAAAAAAAAGGGATAAACATAAATAACTTCATTTGTTTTAGTACAACAGAGATAAAAACCGAAATAACTATTCGATTGATGAGTTATTTTAATGCAAAAAGGCGATATACATATCGCTGTATTGAAATAAATTTTTTGTTTTGTTTCTAAGAATATAATAAAAAAAGGCGATTATTTATGTAACGTTAGCGATTTTAATATTTTTTTCTATAAATTCTGAAATCTAGCTAAGTGTTTTCTATGTATAATTCAATAAACACGTCGTTAAAAAGTATTTGTTGTTGAAAGTTATAGGTAAAAGTTTTTGGAATTCGAAATGCCATTTTTGACTTATTGCTCTATTGTACGATATATTGTGCGATATGTTCATGGTTTTCAAGTGCACCAATGGGAAGTTACTAGTGTGGGACGACCCCAGCCTCATTTTTTTTCAACAAATTGTCTTTTTGGGAATATTCCTGAATAGCTTTAAAATGAATTAGTTGATTTCGTCATTTCATTACATTGCCTTCCAGTACTTCAAGTGAGTCAAAAAATATTACATTGTATATAAATAATTTATTTTAGGAACAAATAAAATCAAAGAAAAAATATTTTTTTTTATTTTTGACTTTTTTCCCCATTTTTGTTTGAAAATTGATATTTTCAATTGTTTTTAATATTTTTTTTGTAACGATTTAAAAATACTGTCGCACAAATGTAAATAACTAACCTAGGTACCTAAATACAGCCTAGTTGTAAAAATGCAAGACGAAATTCGTGCGACCTAGTCGTTTATTTAATTTTATAGTAATCAGCTTCCAAAATCTTAAGTATCTACCTTTTTTACAAAAATTATCTGGCAGGTATGGTTTGTTTTGGTCCAATAAAAATCAAAGAAACCTGTGGTAATATTACCCAAAACGAACAAGGAATCAAGTTAGAAAACTCAATATTTCGAAAACTAGTTAGGCATTGTTTTGAATCTTTGCATCCTGGCTGCAAAAATGTTTTTATCTAGCTTCGGCAAGGACCTAGTAAGTTTTCAGTAGAAAATCTAGACGAGGAAAACTCGTCAGGTAGTTGATAAGACCTTTCTGGATTTCAGTACCAAAAACGGATTTCAGTACCAAAAATGTATACGAGGGAAACTTTTCAAAAACTCGTGAGGCCCTCCATAGTAAAAACTTGTTGGACATGTTTCAGTACCCCATCAGGAATGCCTCTTGTTCACCAAAAAAAAAAAAATATTTTTTGTGCACCATGCAATTTTTGGTTATTTTTCATATTACACTTTTTTCTACGCGTTATATGTATATTATATTATGCATTTGAGCATTTGTTATGCAATATGGTATAAAATATTAGAGTATGAAACTTTTGTAAAGCGAGTTAGCTCAGTGGGTGCATTGAACTGACAAGCAGAAGATCGTGGATCAAGTCCCACATAAGCCAACTGTATTTTTTGTTTGTTTTGCCTGATGAGGCATAAGGGTTCATAATCACCAAGGCCCTTGTTCTAGCCTTTGCTTACCCTTGCAAGCCCCTTTCCAGAATATATATAAAACTCTCTAGTGCTTGTCAAAAATCCGATTGTATTTCTGCGCGGGATAAAGTGATTTGTTATTACTTCTTACAACACTCGTAAAACTATGTTTCCCGGACCAAAAATATCGCTTGCTATCGCACACAAGTGTTGAAAAGACGTTAAGAAAATCTAATTTTTCCAGAAAACTGCGTCAACGATTTTGATATCAAAAAACTAGTGTATTTTAATGATAATTAATAAGTTTAATCTACTCTTAAGGAAAAACAATTTTAATTTGGCTTGTAATTGACAGTCCTTCCCATATTCAATACAACCATTTTTACATATTTTCGATTTCCTTGTTGTACTTAAAAAGCATAAATAATACTGCATTCCAAAATTTTTTCTTTTTACAAAATTCAATTTTTTTTTTTCGAAAAATGAATTTATGTTTTTTTTTGAAATTAAAAATTTTTGTTTGTTAAAATTAATTTAAATTCAATTTGTGCAGGCATCAAATGTCTTCTTTTTGTTAAGCACACATTAGGAGATAAATATCAAGAGCATCAATTCGGTTGGTTTAGTCCAGTGCTAACTTGTTAAATTTGGTTATTTAGCTCGGCCTAAACCTAATTATCGCTATTGAAAAACTGGCTCTAAAAGTTTGCAAGCTCAAAAATGAAAGCCTTGTGACTTCTAAATATACCTTATTTCTTTGGGGCCATTAGATCTTTATTCCAAAAGAGAAGCTAAACATCAAACAAGAAAAAGAAAATCGTGAAACATTCTCGTTGACATATTTTTTTTAAGCGGGGATTTTTTCTTGTATTAAATTTACGTAAAACCTAATCGTTCTTGCATTTTATGGCATCTTATACGAATCACCTCGTATAAAAAGGGACAGACAAATAAACAGGATTCAGTGCCCAAATCCCAGTTTTTTTCTGCAGTTGCGAAAATGATTTAATAATACGGTAAGGAAGTCAAACTTGAAGATGAGACTTAAATCGTGACATTTTTTTTGTACAAAGCTTTTGACCAAAATTTCAACTTCAATATACAAGATTCTGGTGAATCTACCCTATGCGAAAATATGGCTCCAAACAAACCACTTCAAAAGCCTGATGTAACCTTAGATACAACTAGCACAAAGATAAATGCTCCTACATTCATTGCAATGAAAGTGAAAAATTGCTAAGTAACTCTGCAGTTGGAATAATATACATGTGCATAGAATCTTGCCACACAGACGTTGATTCATCTATCCCATTCCAAGAAAGTAAAGACAACATATAGCATCAGCAGTTGAAAGATGAAAAATTAAAAAAAAAAAATGTCCATAAACGGTGTAAACATGATCTTTGAGAATTTTGTTTTTCTTTTTCAAAAACAAAAAAAAAATCATTCAAAGCAATTTCAGACAACACGGAGTGTTATGATGTGTGAAGGGTGACCAAAGAGACAGACGTGACGAGACGGCCGGTAATTAGCGTGATGTAGAAATTATGTCCCTTCAACCCAATGATGTAGGTGATGCATCATCGGATGCGACTGCAATGGAATATTTTACTATGCGTGTCAAAAAGATATTACTGCATCGGAGCCGGCAGCAGCCGGCAACGTTACGACTGGCAGAGAGTTAGAGAAAACATAGTATTAGTATAGAACCTCAGGCTCAGAGGTCCAAATTAGTCAGTCCGGATGGATGGATGACCGAAATGTGGGGAATTTCTCACTAAGCCTGACAGTTCCATCAGAAATGAAAATAGGTGGACATTTTTTATGGTCAAGCAAACATTAATAAGTAATCGCAGATAAGAAGTGAGAATTTGTTGTTTCGTGACATCGCGCTCACGAAAGCGCACGAAACTCACGAAATGATTGATGCGGCTTAATATTCGTCGTACCTATTTAGTTATTCGAGGGGGAAAAATTCCATAGAAATTAACTGCGGCATCTTCGTGTCAATGTGCCCCTGATAAAATATTTAGTTTTTTGTTTTGTTTTCTCTTTGTATAGTTGATTCGAGGAAAAGCATTATAATAAATATATACCTATACCTAATTCGTACAAGAAAACTTATCCGAGAATTACTAGATTCTTGATAATTTGTCAGAATGTTTTGTCAGTGGTGTGTTGGGGATAATTTGTGAGCTGTCAAGTTGTTACACGAGATGGTTGTTACAATGTTACATACAAACATGTAGGTGATAGATTTCATGGGATTTCTCGAACAGCTTTTATGGGTTATGCCTACATAGTGTTTGATTATTTTGACCTGGTCAATGAACATTTTTGACTCTTAAATTGGTATTGAAACTTGAGACTATTTTAAAATAAGAAATATTGTTTTGTGGTCTAAAACAAAAACTGAATCAAGATGAATTGCATGTGTATTGCGTAGGACGAAATAGACAAAGAGGTCTGCAAGACCAGGAAATATCAGCTATAAGAATTAACAATGAAATGCAAAAAAAAACTGTTGGTAAAAATACTACTGATTTTACCTATCGTATGGTAATATTTGTCAAGGAAGTCATGCTGTGTCATGTTAAAGAGAGTCTTGACTATGGGAATAATTCCAATTACTGACAATTTCCTCACAAAAAATAGTAGAAATTGTGTAATCTGTCAAATCTCCAAGTTGACAGATAAAATAAAATTTCATTTCGAATTCGAATAACAAAAAACTATAAAAAAGATTCTGATCTGCGGCAAATCCTAGCTTAGGAGGTTTTGGTTTTCCACTTTTTTGTCACTAAGAAATACCACAATTTTACTAAAACTAAAGAATTCTTACAATACAAAACACTTTTGCTTACTGCTTAGGCAATTTTTTTTTTCAAAACAAATGTCAAATAAAAACATCTAAAAACTTATTGACAGTTTGCTCAGTTAATGCGCATCGACTGCGTTTCGGATGCGTTAAGAAACTAGCTGCTTTGTAAACATTTGCACGTTTGAGTCTTGGAATTTTAAGTAGACTATTAGTCTATTCGACTTTTGACTAGACTCTCGCAATAACTGTTGAAGTCCTTCTAATAGGACATTTGACAGGGTTGAATTCAAAATTCTGTTTTTAAACATTTTTTACTTACAAAAATCGTTTTGATGATTTAAAAAGTGCACTTTAACTGAATTTACTTTTACTGTTAACATTTCTTGAATTTTCCTGTTTGATAGAATATTGAGTTCGACAAAGAATATCTGATCCAAGATAGATACAAACATAAACACAAAATACAATACATAAACACTAGCGTGTTTATTTTTGTTCAGTTCTGCGCATGTTGTCAAAATCAATATTAAAAAAATTGAATTTCAAATAATCAGCAAAAATTTGTTTTTGTTTCCATTTTGCCCTTGCAGCCATCTTGAAATTTGACAAGCTGCGCCTGATAATACCTTAGATATGTGTACTGTGTATCTGATCGACTTTTTTTTCGATTAGATTTTTTCGGAGTAGACTTTCGCAATTAAGCTCATAGTTTTATAAAAAAAATAGAATTTTTGCCAAATGACCATCACAAAATGTTCTACTGTACCGAAATATAATGTTTGTTCCTTGAATTCTGAATATTTGTGCTTTTCTGTGCATTCTAGTCCAAGGCCCTGGCAAGTCCATTAAAAAATTAAATTGACAGAACTCCGGAATAAAATGCACAGCAACTCAAAATAAAGAAACAAACAATTAGTTTTTTTTTTTGTTAATTTAGAATTTTTACTATTAAGACGGAAACAGCTGACAAGTACCTTAGTCTCTTTTACTCTTTCACATTTTGTTTGTGCTTGAATAAGTCATTGCACAAATAATTACAACAAATTATACCTAAGGTTGCTCGTATGTACTTAGAATGATATTGAATTAAAAAAACAAATTATCGATTATTGTTATTTTTCTATATACATATACACATCACATCCCAATGGTAGTGTACATAAAAGAAAATTTAATAGTGCACGGGTATTTATTTTATTTGGAGCGAGTTACCAAAATAAGTACTTACTCTTGTTCTGCCAGATTTAAATACAAATGTGAATCGTGAAAAGTGACTGCGTTAGATTTAAATGTTAACAGTGTTTTGAAGTATTCCGGCAGTTAATCAATGAAATAACTTCAAGCGGAAAATATATGTTTAAAGCTAACAATTTTGTAAAAAGAATCAAAAAAACTTATTTAGATACCTTATTTAAAAAAAGAACAACATTTTAAAAAATGACACAATTTTTGTAATTACAGTTGTAGCTATAACATTTGACAATTTACTTGGATTCCAAGTTAACCCGGTGGAAGATTGAGTGAAGTTTTAAGACATTTTCTGGTCATTGTTTTAAAAAGAATCAGCTAGTGTGAAATATTGAAAGGGAACCATTAACCATGGCACTCGTGATGCCAAATCACCCGACTTTATCCTATGCTTAAGATAGTCTCATAAGATAATCTAATTTTTAGTTAAACAAAATTATGTTATACATTTAATAAAATTTGTTTTTAATAAAGGCAAATTAAATAAGAATAGAGCAAAACAGCACAAATATGTGAAAAAACGTCAGGGCAAGAAAGAAATGTCGTTATAATGCCATACAAAAAAAAAATGATATTTCCATGAAGTCCCACAAACGATTTTAATTTTTTTTTTCTAATTTCAAAACATCAACCAATTTAAGAAATAAGTCCAAATATACAGTCTCGTCTCGGTCTCGTCATGAGCAGACCGAGATCTTTTCTCGTCTCGTGGCCAGCCCTAGAAATAACCCAAAAATAAGGAAAATTGCTCAAAACTCGTCCAAGTCCTATTTCAATTTATTTAATTTCTTAGAACAAATCTGACATTATACTAAAAATAATAAAATTAATTTTATTTATTAAACATTTAATTTAATTTATTAAAAATAACTTAACACAATGCACAAATTTTAGTCAAATTTAATTAATTAATACAGTCATTTTGAAAAAAACGCCGTTTCTCGTATGGCTTGGCTATCCAGTTCTAGACTAGCTTGAACACAAAATGATATTTTTGCTTCATAGTATTAATAAATTATTTTTTAAATTAACAAATTCTTGAAACGAAATTTTTCGTAATACACAATATTTGTAACTTAAGACCTTTTTTTTCAAGTTAAGGAATGAAAAAAAGGGGCTAACAAGTCACCAGAAAGGCATAAATTACATATGTACACTGAGGGAAAAATTGCGACCTTAAATTAAATACGACCGTATTTGATCTTAAGTATTTTAAATGAAGTGGCGCATTTTTATTTTTACGTTGAAACAATGTTAATTTTAATATGCGACGTAATTTTAAGAGATTCAACCTAGTTTCAAATAAAAACATTTTTATTTATACATTGAAATCTACTTTTGAACATTTACATTCCGTTCAACGTTGTTTTAAAGTGAAACGTTTTCATTTTTACAATGAGATCCACATTTAAAGTGCGCTCAACCTTGTATCAAAGTGAAACGTATTCATTTTTACATTGAAATCCACATTTTACATTGCGATCCACTTTTATGGCATCATTTAAAGTGCCATCAAAGTGTTGCATAGTCAAGCAAACCTCAATTTGTTTGTATTTGTTAGCTTAATATAAAGAATTTCGAGAGCGCGTTGTTGTTTTTCGAGGTAGCCCCCTTACATTTGTGAACAAATTTAACGCGCACTTAAAATTCACTTTCATATAATCAAAAAAACAATATTTAATTACTTTTCCTATATCTATTAATATGAAATACTCATAGCATTAAAGGATTCACTTTAAGGCGTAACAAATAAATGATTCACCACAAATATGAAATGCATCGAGCATGAATATACATTTGTCTTTGTCTTACATAAATTTAAACAAAGAAGCGTGGCGTGGGTAGCCATTTTGAATCAATACCTTACCAAGCGAAGTTCAATCTAAGTTGATTCGAAGTAGATAAATGTTGTTTTAAAAGATGGATTAATTTGATTTAACCTTGGTTACACTTTAAATCAACATATAAACTTAGTAAAATCTAGTTCGTTTTTAAGTATGAAATCACTTTGAAATAAAGTCGCTCCACTTTGATTTGAGAATTTTCGGCGTTGGCGCCAAATCGTTCCGAAAAATATTAAAATCAAAGTTTTTTGCTTTGATTTTACGTTGTTTTTTTCTCTGTGTATGATGATTAGTATTAGAGGCGAAAAAAAATCTAAAACATGTAAGTTAAATTATTATTTTGGCGATTTTCAATTTTCTAAAAAACTAGAAGACATAAATGCTTCAAAGTTTCAGTGTTACATTAAGAACAAAAAATGTCAAATAATATAATAAATAATAAATTATGATTTTAGTGATAATAGAGATAAATTAAAATTTGTGTGTGCTATAGGTCAAATAAAAGATGTTAGTTGTTCATCGCAACTTTCCGAGCATGTTTATGCTATTCATCAGGCATTTGTTTGATTACAAAAATAGTATAAAATACAAATACATAAGAATTATTTAAAACACACTATTTTATGTGACGCCAAAAAACTTACAATAAAATATCCAAATAATGCGTTACATTTCAAAACTTAACGGCAAAAAACCATTTATTCTTCTAAAAAAAACTTAAAATAATTTCATTGTAGATATGAAAAAAACCTATACCTATACAATTTAAAAGTAATTTTAAATTTAAATCTTAAATTCTATAAAGGTTTTTTATTTCTATTTATAATTAAATTCTTTATAGTTTTTTGGAAGAGTAACGTGTTTGTTGCCGATAAGTTATGAAATTTAAAGCATTATTTGATTATTCTATTGTAAGTTTTTAAAGCTTTTTTTTAACAGCCGTGATTCAATAGCTAATAATACGCTTGTATCTTACTCTACTTTTTTTAAAAACAACAAAATAAAATTAAAATAAACAAACTAATAATAATAGTCGTGTTAGGTGCTTGTTATGTTTTAAAAAGCGCTTCATAGTTTCTGTACCGCATGGATTTCGGGGTAGCCTTTTGGGTGCCGTCATAATATTATTATATCTAACTTTATATTGAACATTGCATTCTTGTATGATTCTGTGTTTTTAGTCCATACATTTTAGCCATCTCCTTTTCTCAAAAACTAAAACAAAAAAATATCCGTAAACGAACCGAATATGTGTGAAGGATCCAAGTCTGCAAAAAATACTTGTAGGTTCTAATATTCTTCTTAAAAATTGATTATTAAACTTTTTAAACTTTTCTTATGTCACGCTGGAGGTGTGGGTTCGCTTCCCAGCCTCGTCCACCTACACTGAGAAAATTAATATTTTTGTTTGCGTTTGCGAGTAACGAATTTCGTTTGCTGTAATTGTAATACATTTGCTGGAAATGTTATACAATCCCTGCAAACGTATTTCATTTGTAGCAATTGTATTACAGTCGCCACAGAAAGTAATTCCATTGCATCAAACATATAACAAATAACCCATTCGTTTGGAGCTCAATTTGCCAGGGTTGATTACGGTAAATGACAATGTTTCCTAAATTCAAACTACATGATGTTTGCAAGCAAGTGTAATTGTTTATGGCAAACGAATGAATCGATTGCGAACTAAGCTTTTGAAATGCAGTTTGCTGCAAAAAGTTTTACGTTTACTATATAAATTACAATTGTTTGCAACTAATGAATCGAACATTTGGGACGAATGGTTAATTCGTAGAAAGTAAACTAATTTGTAGCAAACGATTGAATGATTGCAGGGTATATATTTTTAAATCTTATTTTTACAAATTAACTTAATGCTTGTGGTAAACATTTCATGCTTTCGAGGTGAAAGAATTTTTGATTTTAGGTTTCATTAAAAGAAATTCGCTTGCAGCAATGAATTTCCTATTAGGAAAAAGTATTTTATTTGTTTAATTCCTATCTAACCAATTTCAGGTAATCTATTGGGCAAGTATTGGGTACGTTTCAATACTTGTTTTGCTTTATCAATTTGATATTGTTCTGAAGTTCAGGACTACTTGTACAAAAAATCAAATTTCAATTGAAAATATATTGCATTTAAAAAGAATGCGATTTAAAATTGAAAATTTGTTGCTTTAAAAAATAGCAAAGTCAAAATTCGAAAATATTTGCATTAACAAATAAAATAAATGCTAGTTTAAAAATCTTTGCATTAAAAATAATTGTTAAAATAATTACATTCAAAATAAAAGTACAATTTTAAAAATGAATAAAAATTACCTACATCTCCGTTGTTCATTTCAAAAAACAATGGTGCAAAATTTTAAATGATTAAGTACGATGTTAAATCAATTTTAGCGTGATACTAGGTTAAAAATTGTGTGTTGCTAATTTTAAACGAGTTTAGCATCGTACTATCATCCCCTTACATCTTACTAAAGTTAAAAGTTCGTACTATCCCCTTACATTTTACTAAAGTTAAAATCACATCTTTTTAGTATCGTACTAAATCCATATGACTGCAGAATAAAAAATTTTACTCCAGGTATAGCATAGACCCGAGGGTTGCCGGTTCGATCCCTGCTGGTGCCCAACTTTTTTTTTTTTTGTAATAATGAAGTTAAAATGATAAAAATATAAACATTGAATACTTATTTAAAGCACATGTTTAGTTTCCATCAATATATATAATTAATTTACAACGCATAAAAACAATTATTGTGTAAAACAAAACGATTTTCTTAAAAGTTTTGATTCAGTCCTAGGAGCACATCTACGTAGTAATAGTTTAAAACAAAAACTGACCCAATATTTTGAATACTTCGGTCGTCCTCGTCATAGTTTAAAAAATTAATCATAGTTTAAATAATTAAAATACACGAAATTGTCTAAGCCACATTTCTTAATCAGTACATTTCCTCTGCTCAACTAAGAAAAAGGAAAATGTGTGAAGTTTTCAACTGATTAATATTTTGCCGGAGGATTTTATGTTGCAAATTAGCTCAGTGGATGCATGCTCGCTCTCAAAACGGAAGGATACCAGTTCAAATCCAGGTAAGTAAAGCTCGACATTTTTTTCAATTAAAATAAAATAATATACTTTCAGAATTAAGGGAAAACCAGCAGTCACTGTATTGATTGTGACAAACGTACAAGTCAATAGCAACAAACGTGTTAGTCATTTGTCAATAACCACTTTGATCTTCTATAACAATTCACCCATTCGCTTGTCGTTAAAGTATTAACGTTTACTCTAAAAGCACCATTCGTTTGCCACAAACAGTAAATATGTTTACAAAACACCATTATTCGTCTGACAGAAAACTACATTCGTTTGACACAAACACTCTATTCGTTTGAAACAAACGATAGAATTTTGCTACAACAGTATGAATTGTTTGTCTCAAACGAATTTAAGAGTTTGCTGCAAACGAACTGTCAAAACTGGCTGGCAAACGATTCCTTCCCTCAGTGTATAAACTAAAAAGTTTTTTTTAGGGCTACTGCCTCTTGCGAGGAATTGACAAATCCTCCAAGAGTATCACTTCTCACGAATAAGTGCTTCTCGTCTAGCCGTTCGGATTCGGCATAAAATTGTAGGTCCCTTCCATTCCTGTCGACAGGCGCACACAGGAATGGTTGCGAGTTGTTTGTCACTAGGCCCTGGTTCTTCATGAGCCGTTGTGCCACCCAATTTATTTATTTTTTAAACTTTTCTTATAATTGTCTATTCGAAGAGTAAGCCTTCTCTTAAATCCACTTTATTTCCGAAAACACCATTTTTAGTCATATACATTGTAATTAAGGATTTGATTTCTAAGGTCAATCAACCTTTTCACTAAACGCGCTGTGCAAAAACTTGTTTATACTAATTTAAATTATTTAAAATATTATAAATAATTATTTAATTATTGTTAATTAAAATTTGAATAATGAAGAATGCTAAAAACCAACTTTAACACAGTCAACCTGTGACACCAAAAATTAAGATATTGGTAAAGAAACTATTTGTTATTGTAAAAGTTTCATAAGTTGCGACAAGTTGAACCTATAGTTTTAAATAACTTCTAACAAAAATTTGGAAATTAATAGGTAACCTGGTATCTATATAAAAACATTCTAAAATCAAGATTTTTTATTATTGAAAGTAAAATGGGATTTTATTTATTTAAAGTAACGTCCATTTTAGACAATTTTATAAAACCAAAAGTTATTTAAAAAGTTTCAAAATGAAAATGGTTGAATTTCAATCAACGTTCGTGTATGAAAAACTCAAACTTCTTCATTCAAACCGTCTGAAATTTCAACAAATGGAGGTATAATTTTTAGTTGCTGTTTTTGTTTTTATGAACAAAAACTCATTTCCGCAAATTTGGTTAAGTATTGTTTCGTGTCAATTATATACCTACCAAAACTCCTCATTGCAGCCCACACTGAACGTTGGCGTTGCATCAATTCAAATTAAGTATACATAATTGACAAAAAAAACAAGAATGTGTCTAAAACTTTGTTTGCATAAAATTTCTTTTGGCTATGTGTTTTACCTCATGACGAACACAACCATCAAACCTGAGGCTATTTTCGCCTCCCGGAGAGGGAGAACAACAAAACAAAACATAAAAAATGCATCCACTTTGCTGGCAATTTGTTTAATACTTTAAATATCCTTTAAACAATTCAAATACCTACATCAGCAAAGAAGGGGTTGGTTTTGGTTATCTACTATACGGCACCCCATAATATGACCGGTCGCAAAATATTTCCCTTCTTCGAGGTGTAGGTATGCGAGTATATCTAAATGCATGATTAACCACGTGCATGATTTCCCATCCTGAATCGCTATAAAATATTCAATCCACCTGTCGGAGCAGAAGACCGACTGCTCCTGCAGAAAACTATTGAAGTGGGTAATTTTCGCGCTGCCACTATACTAGCACGTCATAGTCATTGCACTGCAGGCGCAGGGTCACTGGCACCGGCATTCAGACCCATACTCTGGTTCCGAGTTCTACGTCAAGAGCGATGAAACGTACAGGCGGACGGACGGACGGACGGACGGACGTGGAGCCACAACATTCAGGTTGCGCAGTTTTGATTCATGTAATTGAAAAGGAAAGGAAAAGTCTGCTGACATGACAAACCCTCTCTCTGCCGACCCAGCCAGCGCTATTGTTGGCACGAATGACCTCACTGCAAAGCGATTGAATAGCCGCGTCGTTCGTTCCATTGCTGTACGACGGACGCCTTCATCTCCACCACCATCGCTAAAGCTGGTTGGAGTTGGGGGAAAAACACGATCCAATGCATGGAAAAGGGAAAAAATCCCTGCAGGATTGCCCGAGGATTGAGAATGTGTTATCGGGAGTGCAGTGCACTCCTGGTAACTCCTATTCCGGACACGATATCGCATCGGCCCAGGCTAAGCCTCCTAGTCTCACTCGTCTTCCTTCCCCTCTTCCTACGACGACGATGGTCATAACTCTTGATGAATGTTTTGCTCTCCGCACTTTTTCTTTCGATAAAAGGTGAATATTGTACGACGTACGTGTTTGTAGTGTAGTGTATTCACAGCAGTGGCCGAATGGAGGCGCTGACCGCGGCTGCTGGGACATCAACCGATGATGTACGACTTCCAAATGTCGAGCCATTAATTATACTTTATTCGAGCGGGTTTATTCTTTGACACTCTTGTTGTTGTTTTTGTTACACATTATTTTGTTCTTCTCCGGCGGGCAAAAGCAGAGTGAATCAATGCCTCCAACCAACAAGGGGTAGCACCACGAAGTCATTCACTCGTTATCACTTGCAAGCCTGCCTGTTACTGTTATGTGTGTGAACTTTACCGCCAAAGGGATGTTGTTGACACAATTCCAATGATGATGTCCTGGGTTTACACATTTTAGATGATGATTGTTGGCCTGATAAACGAAGGCAACTGAACTTGTCCAACTGATAAACTGGCAAAGATATTTTTCTTATCAAGTTATTTTGTGTACGCATCTGTTTGTGTTGGCATATGGAATGAGTGTTGAACTCACAGAAATTCTCACCGTTCTTAGTTGTGAGATGAATTCTAATGAGGGAGGGCTGATGATATCGGGCCTTTGAACCTGTGCTGTGTGTGTGTCTGTTTTTTTCAAGCACACAGCTTGCTGTTGAATGAGATCAAGTATCGGATTTGTTTGTATTTGATGCAATAAAAATAAAATACACCATTTGGTCGCATCTAACACGTAATTTCTCTTAAAACTAAATTGAATCTTTTAGTTGGATAATTTTAATTTATTGGTTTGAAATAAGAGAAAGATAAATCTTTTTTCAAAAAAAAGTTTAAAAGAACCATAAAAGCAATTCTATAATCAAAAGCCCGCACCCCTTTTGAGCTGTTAGCATTTAACTGCCAATTATTTCAGAAAAGTAAAACTAGTTCGCTTATAACAATGTATTGATATTTGTTACTGTGAATAATCATTGAAACTGGAAATCCTAGAATTACCAGATAAAACTTAGAATTTGTCATACAAATTGGTAAAAGTCCGACATTGTGTAAAAAATGTCATTGACAAATTCTTGGTCTTGCGGGCAAATTCTAGAATTTAAGTACTTATTTCGAAGTTTTATACAGTTCTCTATCTATCTGTCTGCGCACCTACAGCCTAAATGGCTGAATAGACTTTATTTATACTTGTTGTCTATGAGGTAATAATATGTAGGTAATATGCCCACACATTTTTTTTTAAACTTTTTTTAGGGGCAAAAATACAATTTTTTTAAGCGAAAAAGGAAAATATTTTTTTTTTCTCAAAACCGGCTCCAACTATTTTCATAAAAATACTAAAAAAATAAAATAGGGAAAGGCTATATTTTTGTATTTTTTTTTTTAAATACACAATGGTTATTTTTGGTAACTCTATCATTTGTTTGGTTTTCGATTTTGTTGAAAACGGTTCTGTTGATATTTTTTTATGGTGAAGCTTCTACAAAATTTAAACATTATTGTCAACTAAAATTTAATTTTTTTTCAATTTTATTTTTTAAATTCATTTTTTTTTTTTGAATATTCAATATAGGAAAACTATTTCTGTTTATGTGAACTTTTTAATTAATTAAAATTATATGACTGCTTAGTGGGCTACATTTAAAAATGACTTGGTCAATTTTTGTGAAATTTGATTTAAAGTATTTTCTTAATTACACTGAGGGAAGGAATCGTTTGCGGCAAACGTAAAAATTGCCCAACCGACTTTTTCGTTTGCCAGCCAGTTTTGACGTTCGTTTGCAGCAAACTCTTAAATTCGTTTGAGACAAACAATTCATACTGTTGTAGCAAAATTCTATCGTTTGTTTCAAACGACTAGAGTGTTTGTGTCAAACGAATGTAGTGTTTCTGTCAGACGAATAATGGTGTTTTGTAAACATATTTACTGTTTGTGGCAAACGAATGGTGCTTTTAGAGTAAACGTTAATACTTTAACGACAAGCGAATGGGTCAATTGTTATAGAAGATCAAAGTGGTTATGACAAATGAATAAACACGTTTGTTGCTCATGACTTGTACGTTTGTCACAATCAATACAGTGACTGCTTGGTTTTCCCTTAATTCTGAAATTATATTATTTTATTTTAATTGAAAAAAATGTCAAGCTTTACTTACCTGGATTTGAACTGGTATCCTTCCGTATCGAGAGCGAGCATGCATCCACTGAGCTTATTTGCAACATAACATCCTCCGGCAATCTTAATCAGTTGAAAACTTCACACATTTTCCTTTTTCTTAGTTGAGCAGAGGAAATGTACTGATTAAGAAATGTGGCCTAGACAATTTCGTGTATTTTAATTATTTAAATTATGATTAATTTTTTTAACTATGACGATGACGACCGAAGTATTTAAAATATTGGGTCAGTTTTTGTTTTAAACTATTACTACGTAGATGTGCTCCTAGGACTGAATCAAAACTTTTAAGAAAATCGTTTTGTTTTACACAATAATTGTTTTTATGCGTTGTAAATTAACTATATATATTGATGGAAACCCAAAATGTGCTTTAAATAAGTATTCAATGTTTATATTTTTATCATTTTAACTTCATTATTACAAAAAAAAAAAAGAAAAAAAGTTGGGCACCAGCAGGGATCGAACCGACAACCCTCGGGTCTATGCTATACCTGGAGTAAAATTTTCCATTCTCCAGTCATATGGATTTAGTACGATACTAAAAAGATGTGATTTTAACTTTAGTAAAATGTAAGGGGATAGTACGATGCTAACTTTTAACTTTAGTAAGATCTAAGGGGATGATAGTACGATGCTAAACTCGTTTAAAATTAGCAAAACACAATTTTTAACCTAGTATCACGCTAAAATTGATTTAACATCGTACTTAATCATCTAAAATTTTGCACCATTGTTTTTTGAAATGAACAACGGAGATGTTGGTAATTTTTATTCATTTTTAAAATTGTACTTTTATTTTGAATGTAATTATTTTAACAATTATTTCCAATGCAAAGATTTTTAAACTAGCATTTATTTTATTTGTTAATGCAAATATTTTCGAATTTTGACTTTGCTATTTTTTTTAAATGCAACATATTTTCAATTGAAATTTGATTTATTGTACAAGTAGTGCTGAACTTCAGAACAATACCAAATTGATAAAGCAAAACAAGTATTGAAACGTACCCAATACTTGCCCTATAGATTACCTGAAATTGGTTAGATAGGAATTAAACAAATAAAATACTTTTTCCTAATAGGAAATTCATTGCTGCAAGCGAATTTCTTTTAATGAAACCTAAAATCAAAAATTCTTTCGCCTCGAAACCATGAAATGTTTACCACAAGCATTAAGTTAATTTGTAAAAATAAGATTTAAAAATATATACCCTGCAATCATTCAATCGTTTGCTAAAAATTAGTTTACTTTCAACGAATTAACCATTCGTCCCAAATGTTCGATTCATTAGTTTCAAACAATTGTAATTTATATAGTAAACGTAAAACTTTTTGCAGCAAACTGCATTTCAAAAGCTTAGTTCGCAATCGATTCATTCGTTTGCCATAAACAATTACACTTGGTTGCAAACATCATGTCGTTTGAATTTGGGAAACATTGTCATTTACCGTAATCAACCCTGGCAAATTGAGCTCCGAACGAATGGGTTATTTGTTATATGTTTGATGCAATGGAATTACTTTCTGTGGCGACTGTAATACAATTGCTACAAATGAAATACGTTTGCAGGAATTGTATAACATTTCCAGCAAATGTATTACAATTACAGCAAACGAAATTCGTTACTCGCAAACGCAAACAAAAATATTAATTTTCTCAGTGTATGTTCTACAATATTTGAAAAATCATGTTTCCAAATTCAAAAATAACGGTAGCTTCCATACAAATGTTGTTGAAAAACCGTTGAGAAAAATTGTATTTTTCTCGAAAACGACTTCAAGAATTTTGATAAAAAGTTGTGTGGGATATTAAATTAGTGAATGCTTTCAAATTAAAAATATTTTATTTTGCATTCTTATCAACGGTACGTCCTATAGAACCACTTTTCACCTTTCTAATTAGTTGATACATCGACTTAATTTTTTTTGTTAATGCAGATGCTGTTAAAAGATATGTATAAATTATATTGCATATCAACATTTTCAAAACATTTTTTTTTTATTTCTAAAAAATATTTCAGACCTTTTACGTTTTTAATCGTTAATTAACCATACTATTTGATTAGCTAGCGACTTGCGCTTCCAAGTAGCTTCCTAAAATTTTATTGGCTATTAGTCTATACAAAGAAATATATAGAAAAGTCCTTAAAAAGGATGTTATAAGGACTTTTAGAAAGTTCACCTTCGGACCGACACATGGTGGTGGCTGGACCATTCATTTTGATCATTTAATGCTGTATTTTTTACCTTTTCATTGAATAATTCTTATCAATGGGACCAGCGTGATATATGAGTTGAATTCTTGAAGAATTCAATATTTTCAGATATGCAAACAAAAAATAACCCAATAAGAAAAGGTTCATCTGTACAGTTTTCTTCCAAAGGATAGTTCAGCTCCCGTGCGCAATCACAAATCTGTGTTTCCGCTCCGAAAAATTCCAACTGGGAAAAAAAACGGTTTTCCCAAAGACTAATTCATCCTTCGTGGAGTAAAGGTTTTCCGGACCGGAGAATTTATATCGTCGCAGGTTCAATAGATAGTAACTTTAAAAAACGCACCGGATGCATTCTCGGAATGCATGTCGGAAAAACCGTTTTTTGTTTGCGAAAGGATTTGTGACGTGCCTGAAGGTCCGCTAAGCGCTAAACGCAGGACGGGTATGTACATTATGTATGTATATTTATAATAAAGCTGTAAATCGATTTGCAACCGTACACTACTCAAAACTTTGTGGGGCCGAAGCAATGAAACTAGAAGAATCCTGTTTAATAATGCAAATAAGGCCGGCTTCGATTGCATGGATGAAATGGTTACCCATTTCACATCAAAACGGGCAACTAGACGATGGAATTACTTTTTTTTCTGCAACATGTTAGATGTAATATGGCATTGGCTACTTTTTGCATTTGCAAGGAGGTCGATGGACTGAGAAAAAAAGATGCTAGAAGAAGCTTTCTATCCATGCTGTCAAAAACATTGGTTCTCGCAAACGTTCAGCTCTCGAACTGCTATTGAATCGTTTTTTGGGAATCTAATACATATTCCAGCAAATATTGTAACCCCCCATACCAGCGGGGCTCATACACTCAAAGGAAAGAGAGATTGTAGACTTTGCTTACAAGAAGGTGATAAGCTGCGCCGAAAGACTCGTTTTTTTGGTGGTTCCATATCAAAAAATCCTGTATGTCAACAACACTCCAAAATCAAATAAACTTGTTAAAGTTACATTACTGACCCATTGTCCTATGGTGTGCATAAAAAAAAAAGTTTTTCAAATAAAATTGGATTAAAGTTCAGCACCACAAAAAGGAGACTGATGAGTGCAAAAGTGGCAAAGCACGAAATAGCTATATCTCCAGCCAAACAATTGGTGGTAGCGCCTTTAAGTTGTTGTTGTTGTTCAAAAATTCAATAAACTAGTATATCCCACTGGCCGAAATTCGACCAAAAACTCACATTGACACTTAAAAGAAACTTTTCTCTAGAGTCAAACAATAGGTTTGTTCCCAAGATTTTTGGGCAGAAATTGTTGGTCTGTCAAATTTTAAAGAGCGGGGATGAAATTCTCTCACAGAGAGAAAAACTGCCGAAAGACACAATTTCACACAAATATTCTTTTAATTTTTTGTATCCTTTTTTATTACAACGCGAAGCAAACTGAACCGATGACTCGACAACAGTAAATTTTTTATACAACGTACCTCAACCTGGCATTTGAGAGACCAACAATTTCTGCCCAAAGAGGGGAAGTTGTTTTACTCTCTCGTGAGCGCTCTCTTATGTCCAAAACTAACCAAATTTGTGATGTGTGGAACAGGATTTGGGCAAAAATTGTTAACAACTGTTGACAATTGGCAGCTTTGGTCAAGGTTGGGAACAGGCCTTATTTGTTTGAAAATTAAATCACACAAAATTTGTTCTATAAATTAAATTTTTTTTTTAAATATTCACAGTGATCGTCAGTGCAAAAACAAAAATGACCCACAGTGTCTAAATGCGATTCTAAGGTATATTCTGCACATCTACGCACCTATGGCTTTCAAACCATATACATTTTATCGAAATCGGTTGGATACTTTTTGAGCAAATGGTACCACAAAATTTTTTTACGGCTGTAAAGATTACTTGAATATGACCTCATCTATTTATTTCAATAAACCACTAAGATACTTATGATTAAAATTAAAATATCAAAATAGGTAGAAAACACGTGTTTTTTGGCTGTCTAAGATAGCTTAATAAATCCAAAATATCTGAAGCAAGATAAAATTGAAAATATAATACCCGATTAGTGATAGAAATGAATGAAATTGTATAGGGGTCGAACCAGGCACCATGTGTCGGTCCGAAGGGTTAAAAATAGGTGGCAGAGGGAGGGTTAATGACATCTTTTAGAATTGATTTTGTGTGTAGGTATTAAATAATTTCTTTAAGTTTGTATTCCAATTATTTTAGTATAGTAAAAATTGTATGTATAAAAAAAAATCGTTCTTTTAATAAACCCCCCAAATGATTTTCAAGATAATTTTTTCAAAAATTCATGTCAGTTCAAGAAATCAATTGGCATCTTTTGTGTTAAGCTCAAACTGCTAAAAAATTTAAGCAATTAAAAAAAAAAAAAATGATTTCAAGTTTCTTGAATTTTTTTTTAATATCCATTAACATTAAGACGAACGGGTTTGACGCAAGGTACCCACCATTCAAGCGACAAAGTTGCTCCAGGTATTATAAATAGTAAAATAAATTTTGTTATTTCAAATTTTCTCAAAAACTTAAAGAAATTTTAGCATCTACTTTTTAATGTTCGGCTCAAAATTGATAAAATCATTAAATGTTGATGGAAAAATGGACTTTTAAGCGTGATTTAATCAAAACAATCGCAGAAAATAATAATAATAATAATAATAATAATTGACTTGAACATTTCATTTTAAAAAATGACTTTTGACTGAATGAAAATCTTACATCGTTAATATTTTGTCTACCAAATAATAGTACAAGAAAAACTGTCACAACCAACGCCGTTAATTAGTACCAGGCAAAAATAATCGAAAGCCTTTTTTGGCAACATTTAGTTTTTTGTATAATCCCTTTCAATATGGGGGGAGGGGAAGGTGGAAGTATATCAAACCACTATATATTCGTCTTGGTATAATCTTAGCACATGACCTTAGGGTAATTTTTAATGCTTAATCTTATCCAATCAAAATAATTTCAATATAATTTCCCTAGAAAAAGTTATAAGCTTTTTATAAAATGATAACTAAATTTTCAGTAAAACGAGCATAACATTACCAAATTTCAATGGTATGGTAATGAAACTTGGCACACATGTCTCATTTGTTGTACGAAATAAGAATCAAAGAGTCCATACAAATATTTGGGGCGAAAGGGTGTTTTTTTGAGTGAAAGGGAAACGTAAATTACTCTTACCAGTAAACCCCTCCCAAAACTGGTATGTTGATGAAAGTTGGTAGATATGTTTTATTTCTTGTTAGAACCAAGACTTAAAAGGAAATTGACGGAATAAAGAATGGTCAAGCCTAAAAAGCTGACATTCTAGTACGAAGAGTACAATAATAACAATAATAACTTAAAAGGATCGATACAAATATATTGGTTCCAGGGGTTTTTTTTTAGGCGGAAGGAAATTATGGGTCAAAACCCAACATTTAATTTTTATGTAATCGAGGTTCAAATATATAATATGGTACATGATTTAAAAGTATTTTTAACGCTGAATCCAATTTAAGTAAAATTAAGACCATAAAACACCATTAAGAAAGTAATTGTCGTTTTATTGGAAAAATGAATGTATTTTAAGAGTAGATCAGATAAAACATTTTCTCTTAAAAACCACCTTTGACAATAGATATTTGATTTATCTTTTTTTATTCTTGGTAACAATAAAAAACAAAACTTTCCTACCAAATTTCGTCAACGTACTAGTTATGAGGTCGGTTTTCGGGGCATAGTTTAACATTTTTCTGTTTCACTCAAAAAAAAACCCTTTAGCACCAGATATTTTTATGGACTCTTTTGATTCTTTCTTACGAGAAATGAGACATGTGTACCAAGTTTCATTACCATACCATTGAAATTTGATAATGTTATGCCCGTTTTACTGAAAATGTTTCATTTTATAAAAAGCCTATAACTTTTTCTAGGGAAATTATATTGAAATTATTTTGATTGGATAAAATGCGGCATTAAAAATTACTCTAAGGTCATGTGCCATATGCTTAGATTATACCAAGACGAATATAGAGTGGTTTGATATACTTACACCTTACCCTCCCCCCATTTTGAAAGCGATTATACAAAAAACTAATGCATGGATAAAAATGGACTTCGGATATGCTACAGAGTATAAAATTCTACGTCGATGCTCATCTGAAAATTTTCGAAGATGCATTTTATTACCATTATTTTCTGACAAATAAAAACCCTTAACCGTCGAGAGTATTTTGCTCCCCCCGCTTTCAAGGGTATGGGAGGGGTTAAAAAATTAACATATTTCTATGGCTTTAAGTATTCTTAATCCAACAAGACATTCAACAATATTAACCGATGTCTGGTTCCCGATTTATAGGCAAATTTATGTGAAATTTCATGTTAAATCATGGTCAGAAGGCAAGCCTTATATCTCCGGTCTACCAGTGTTGTCACCGTGGAAACACTCCTCAAAAGTTAACTTAGGATGTGGACTATTAGTGTAGCAAAGCTCATCCCGTCACTATGAAGTGCAAGGTTTGACCTAAAATATGGCCTTAACGCCCTAACTAAAACCTTTACAGCACGTTATGACAATATTATCTGTAAACTAAAATTCATCCGAAGTCGATATCTACATTATATTTGTTCTCGAGATATGGTGGACTGAAAAAGTACCCAGAACGTACGTATACATTATACACATACACATTTAGCTAAAAACGACGGATACTGATTCTAGAGATCTCAAAACGTGAAGATATGTCAAAATTTTCAATTCGACAAATCGCACCAATTACAATGACTTGCAATGGGAAGTTAAAAATGAAATAAGTCCCCAAAAATTCATGAAACAACTCCCCAATTTTGGTGAGTTTTTTTCATATAAGAAACTCCTCGTTTCCATTCACATTTTTAGGGAGTTATTTTATTTTCGTTTTGTCGAGTTATTTCACATAGCCCTGCGCGTGCACATCTCATATCTCATACAAAACATCCTGCATAAGCATTAATACACAATGAACTAAAACTTTAAAAAAGGGTAAAATTCTTTGGATAGTTTTCGCCTTATCCGCCATATTAACGAAAATAATAAATTTTTCTTGTTAAAGTAGACAAGCATTTGGAAACATTGATACGATATAAATGCGCCTATTGTTGGTCTTTGGTGTTCACTGTACCTACTGTGAAAATTAAATTGGACCTTAGGCTTCCTGATCTGAGCAAAAAATGGATACCACGCCTGTATAAGTTAGTCAAGTTGTCACGCTATTGCAACAAGGAATAATTCAATGTTCTGTGGGCTGTCAGTTCCATCTAAGTCAATACTTACTTACTTACTTAGATCCATGACCCCTCTAAGAGGCACAGGGCGTCAACTACCGCTACACGCCATCACGTTCGGTTTCTGGAAATGTATTTTAGCTCTCCCCAACTTTTACCGAGCTTTTGTGATTCCTTGTTGACTGTTCTGCGCCAAGATTTTCTCTGGCCTCCAGGTCTTCTGCCATCTTGGATGAGTGGATCCCACTCCATTGCATGTCTTGCAATAGAGTCTGCACGACGACGTAGGGTGTGACCAATCTACTGCCACTTTCTTTTCCTAATAACGATGTCAATAGGACTTTGGCCCGTTCTCCGAAGGAGTTCTTGGTTGGAGATGGTGTTCGGCCAAAAAATCCTTAGGATGTTTCGGAGACTTCTATTTTCGAAAGTTTGTAGCTTCCTTGTGACAGAGGCGGCCACTTTCCATGTACTACACCCATATAGTAGTACTGACTCTACGTTCCACCGGAACAATCGCAGCTTGGTCTTCGTACTGTAGACGTTGCTCCTCCAAACTTTAGACAGCATGCCGAAAGCAGCTTAAGCTTTGCCGATTCGGCAGTTAACATCTTCATCCGTACCACCACCGTCTTTTGAGACAACACTACCGAGGTACAGGAAGTTGTCCACCGCTTCAACCTGCTGTCCCGCAACGACAACTTGAGAAGAAGATTCAGAAATGTTGAGGATTTTTGTTTTCCCGGCGTTGATCCTCAAACCGACTTTGTGAAATGAAATGAAATGAAATGAAATCTCGATTCAAACTATCGAAAGCCTTTTCGAAGTCGACGAAGAGCAAATGAAGAGGGGAGCGGAACTCCACGCATTGTTCTATTATGATCCTCAAGGTGTTGATGTGATCAATGCAGGATGAGCCTGCACGAAAGTCAATCCTGCATAAGTCAATCCTGCATATCAAAGGTCTACAGAAGGTTCAGATAAGTAAGTGTAAAGGCCAGTATCTATGTGCCACCAGTGTTATGACTGATTCATCGTGATGAATCTTGCTCGCAAGTGTCGGTACCAACCGGTTATACGCATTTGAAAAATTGACGCAATTCTCGAACTCCTTACGAATTCTCCATCTTTTATAAATGCTGCGTTTTTGTCACACCGATTCTACAAAGGCCTTAACCACACATATCTAATCACTTCGAACAAACGTCAAACATGTTGTCACGAAGCTAAAACAGAAAATATTTGGTGCTGTAAGGCTGCCCCCATCCTTTACCAATTGTTTTATTCTTGTTCAGAATATATTTGTTCGTACTTACCTACATAACACAATTTAGATTTAACCTAACTCCTGGTTCGGGTAATGCGCGTGACAATGCAAATCGTGAGGTCACGTCGCATCGTCATCCCAGCAGCAGCAATAACACACAACTCGCGTATTTTGGTATTCAAACGAAACACTACTACTTCTAAACGCAAGATCAGTATGTGGCATTTCCTTGTTTGCCAAATAGAATTTCGTGCTGTGTGTCGCCTATTGTTATTGTTGTTGTTGTGCTGTCACTTTGCTAAATGTAACATTGAATGGGGGTCGCGTTTTCAACATTTCTCCCACATTTTGACTTTGGGATCGTAAATAAGGAAACCAGTGCACCGCGAGCGAACGCGATATTCGAATCCTTGAGCGAAAATAATTTACGCATGCATCTTTCCAGAAGCAGCAGCTGCTTCTCAATATGGCATTGTTTGGTAAGAAAAAAAAATAAATACAAAATAAATAAAACACAGCGTGCGAAGTGTCGAATGCCTTTAAATGGATTACCACAGGCCATCGCCATATTCACTAATTAATTCTCCGTTAGTTTCGAGAATGATAGACATGGTGACACATTAAAAGCAGTTTATTTGCACTTTGACAGATCGGGAGATGTGCACTTTGTTTCCGCTTTTGATACTCCAAAAGTGAATTATACACAATACACAAAACAAAAGAGCATTTTCTAGATAATGCGTAGGTGGAGATCTAGACAATGACATTCCGCATTGGATATATGGGGTATGTGTATAGTCAGTCGGGGTGACAAAGAGCTTAAAAGTGATTTACTGACATGTCCTTCGAAGAATAAAAATTCAAATGATTTAGTGACACTGCAATGCCACGCCAGCCATCGCCAGTCTTCCATACAAAGAATGAGGTGACAATTAAAGCCTTTCATTCAGATCGCTTTTGAGAAGTATCGTTCTCAAGTGTCACCATCTGTCAAAAATGGATTTTGTTTTTTGATTTTTTTTTGTTTTTACTTCGTTTTTAAACAGGACAACAAATTATTATGACAATTTATTACTTCTGCGAAATGGACATCTTGCAGACCACACTCAAACGAAACAAACTGCATCTGGCCTGGCCTGGCCATGAACGTTATAAGGAAACGCGATTCATTTTTGCTGACTAATTGTGCTGCGGTTTAATTAGATGATGAGAAATATGTACATATATGCAATGTCAGTAGGGGGCGTGTTTTTTGATGATTGATGAAGTGGAAACAAAGGTCTTTGATCCTCAAAAAAAAGGCGGATTGGGTTCGATCTTTAAACCCGGAAAATGGAACGTTTGTTTATTGCGTTCAATGAACTTGATTTTTTTTAATTCTCGCGTATTAAGAAGACTCACTGACACCAAGATTTTTTTTAGTAAGTTGAAACTTTCGTTATAAGTGACATGTGTCAGTGGGGAATTGTGACAAAAAGTGTCAAACGAAATCTTTTAAGTAGATTTTGTGTAAAATCTGGGCCTCTGGTGTAAGAATGTTAATGTACTTTTGTGGTTGAGAAAAAAAGCTTTAATAAATCATTTAACGTCTTATTGACTTATGACACTCGTGACGTTTCAATGTAAGAAATAAAAAAATACTAAAATGTCGTTTAATCTTTCGTTTTGCACTTAAATTATCAATAAGAAAATTTATTTATGCTGGTGCTCGACTTATGTATGTGAAATGTTATAGTCAGATTGCTTTTTATACTGATCCGCTTAGGTTGTTGCGAGGACTAGTTTAAACAATGCAATTTTTGTTTTGTTTACTTATAGTCTTATACAGGGTGTCCGGTCATTCGTGTGCCATACTTCGGGATGTGATTCTTGGTCATATTCTAAGAAAAAAAAATGTTCTAAGGTAAAGTCTGACTTTTTGACGATGTTAAGGTCAATTTCTCTGTCAGTACTAAAGGTATGGAACTCATTTTGGATTTTTTTTAGTAGAAATACTAGCCTTTAAAACTACGTTTAAATTGAGCTGATATGTCTTTAGGGTTGCCAGATATGCCAGGTATGGTGTTCAATTTTTCTTGCACGAGCAAAATTTTGTCTTTGACGTCAATTTTTTTTTTTTCAAAAAATGCGTTATAAACATAAAACTTTCTTACTTTAAACCTGATGAAGAAAACAATAATAAAAACAAAATCTCATTAATAAGTACACCAAAAAATCCATACATTTTATGATACTTGGTAAAATATAAAACAGGTAGAATTAAAAAAATAAATGAAAAGGGTTTGAATAATCAAATAATTTGTGTAGTTTGAATTAATTTTGTATTTTATGTACAAACAAATACACAGTCATAAGAAGTGCTCAAAGTGCGCTCCTGCGTTTCGAATGCATGCTAGAGCCCGTTTTTGGATTTCATTTTGAATGCTTATTTTCGATAAATCTTGCCTTACTTTAAGTGAACCTTCGGAAATACGTTGTTCTAATTCAGTTAAAGTTGTTATTTCAGATGAGTAAACGATTTATTTCATTTGTCTCCATACAAAAAAAATATCCAGTTCAATGAGATCGGGAGATCTTGCAGGTCAGTGAATTGGTCCATATCTGCCTATCCATCTATCACCGTATTCTTCATTCAGCCAATCCTTAACTTCATGACCATAGTGGGCCGGAGCACCATCTTTTTGGAACTATGATGAAGCTAGTTGAAGCAGGGGAACATCTTCCAATAGGTCTGGTAGATTATTTTGTAAAATCTCTAGATAGTCTGATCTGATGAATGAATTTGTTTTTCTATTCTTTTATACCACTTATTTAGTTAATTTACCCATTAAACATTTATACACCATACATTTAACCCTCCCTGAGAAGAGGTAAGGTAATTAAGGTTTTGACTGTAAGTCAAGTAGGCATAGGCATACTTTTAACCCTTTCCATGAGTGCACAGCCTTAAAAATTACCTAAAAACTATCAACTGTTGAAAAACCACTCCAATAGCCAAGTGCTGCAATAAAAAACCCGAAATTCGATGTTTTACGTGTTTTAGATTGCTCCAAGTATCATAAAATGTATGGGCTTTTGAGTGTTTCTACTAATAAGTTTTTTTTTACTATTATTTTGTTCATTAGGTAAAAGTAAAAAAACTTTATGTTTATTAGGCTCGTTTCATAGACATTCGGTTTCATTCGGGTCGGTCTGTATTCGGTTCGATTTCCTTCAAGACCTCTCACACACAGACGGTTCATATTCGGTTTGTACTTACTAATAATTAAAATTAAATAAAATGTAATAAAAAAAAAACAAACAAATCAGAGAAACCGAAAACGAACCGAATATGTGTGAATGCTACGTTTACTTTGTGTGCACTAGACCCGAATACGTACCGAATGAAACCGAATCGTGTCGAGGGATCGTTCGTTGAAACATGCCTAAGGCTCGTTTCACACATATTCGGTTTCATTCGGTTTGCATTCGGCTGTGCCTGATATGTGTGAAACGATAAAACGGCAAAAATAAAAACCTAATAGAAACAGTATGGCTCGTTTCACACACATTCGGTTTCATTCGGTTCGGTCTCTATTCGGTTTGTACTCGGCTGTGCCTGGTATGTGTGAGACAATAAAACGGTGCTCTACGGTTTTTATCAGGTTTTTATTTTTGCCATTTTATCGTTTCACACATATCAGGCGCAGCTTAATACAAACCGAATAGAGACCGAACCGAATGAAACCGAATGTGTGTGAAACGAGCCTGTAGCACCGAACGATCCCTCGACACGAATCGGTTTCATTCGGTTTCAAAACGGCACGTATTCGGGTCTAGGGCACAAAAAGTAAACGTAGCGTTCACACATATTCGGTTTGATGTTTGCTGGTAATAGATTTTATATTTTTTGAAAGCAGATAAAAACGAAATAACTCGTATTGGAGAAATGTTTGATTAAAGCTTTTCTTTCGATTAAGTTTATTGTTAAATAATGAAGCTTTTGTTCATCAGTCATCACTTGTCGAAGGTTTTCGATTTTTGTCTTTTAACATCTAACTTTATTTTTGTCAAAGAGATCCACCAGAAACTTTTTAAAGTGAATACGACTTACTTGTTCAAACATCGTAATATCTAAATATAACAAAAGTCTGGCAAGGTTTTCTTGTCGCTTGGCTTCAAGATGGGGGTTAAAACTAGCGAATCTTACATTTGTTCTGAGAGGCAAATTAGCAATTAAGTTCAAATTTGAAAAAAAAGTGTATGATGCTATATCAGTTCCCCTTAGACTTAAAATACTAATATCGACGATCCGATTGATAGAACTCAAGATATTCGCCTTTACAGAAATCTTTATCGGCTTTAAGTTACCCTTGACAGAGTAATATAAAGATAAACGGCAGCAGCCTAAAAGGCTAAAGGTCCTTGCCATACAATTTCTGTCAGCTGATGATGCGAATAATTTTTTGTTTGTAAAAAACAACTTCTATGATTTTGATACAAAAAATTGGGGCAGTTACTTTTTGTTTAATGGTATTGTAAATCAATATGTATCAAAAACTATTTTTTCAATTTTTAAAAGAAGCTTAAATATTTTGCAAATAACGAAATTAATTATCTTGAAACTTCGCATAAAATCTTTTATTAACACATTCTCGAATATAAAAAAAGAACTACCGTACAAAAAAGCAGCTGTTTCTCGGAAACAGCTTTAATGATATTGATAAGAAATAGTGTCATCTTCTTTTGAAGAAAAAATACAAACATTTTTCATATGTTCATTTTCCTCTGACGAACAGACTAATATTAGTTGTTTAATACAAAAACCCTCGAAAAGTTTATATAAAAAATATTAGATATCAAATTTTTTTAGAAAATCTCTTTTTTCCGCCTGCTTTGGCAAGTATTGGTTTGTGTCAAAAATAAATTTCGAGGTTTTAATCAAAACTAATATCACGATGATGGAGAAGTCCAAAAAAGTTGTCGGTTTGTTTGCCCGTGCGTCTGTGCGGCCTTATGTACATTGAGCTAGAGCCTTAACGGTTCAGATTCGGAGTGTAGTGTATTTATGCGATTCCCTAGAGGAACAATTCGATTTTTTGTTTTAGCTCATCTAGAACGGGCAGTTGCCATACGACCATTTCGGTTTTACCAAGTTTCCTCGAAGCGGTTCTAAAGATTTTAATTAAACTTTGCGCATATGTCATCTTTAGACCAGTTCCAATAATACTGCGTACCAGTTTTTACCAAAAAATACGAATAATGGAAATAGATTAGATTAGATTTTTATTCATTGAATTAAAATTTTTAACAATGTTTGTAATTTACTATTGAATAATATATAGGACATGGCAGTGAGGCCGTCTGTCCGACTGGTAGCTGCTATACCATATTTACTTAAACATTTGGTTTGAACTGTTTGTTTATTTATTACTATTATTTTTTTTTTATTTTTTGAAAATTAATTTATTACTTATTTATTAAAAGGGACTTTTAGTTTAGTTAAAACAAAAAATTAATAAAGACAACTTTAATACAATCTTTTTTTGTTTAAGGATTTTAAACCATTTTAGGAACTTTTAGTTTAGTTAAAACAAAGAAACATGTTTTTTTTTTAATTGCATTTTTTTATACTTATATGCGCTCATATCTCGTCTTTGGCTTGGTTGATTTAATCGTTATTTTGTGATTCAGTACTTGAACTTCTAAGTTATTCAACAAATAATATTTAAATTTGTATAAAGAAAAAAATATTTGTATTTATTTTTAACTTTTTTTTTTCCAAGTTTGTTGGTAATTAATCAAAAATTTCAAAAGTAATATTTTAACAAGTTTTTATATTTTTCAAGTCCAGTCGTGGATATTTTGTTTTTTAATGTCCTTTAAATTTTTATATTTCAGATTCAGATTAATTAACTATGTTTTTCAAGGTAGAAAATTGTACCTTTTTACGATGATACTTTTTTCGAGTTTTTTTTTTTGTAGATGGTTTTCCAATAGGAAGGGTAATTTTGATTTTTTGAAATAAATGATTGGATGTTTATTTCAATGTAAAAAGGATTAATTAATAATGGAAAACAATACCAGCCAAAGACCGCCACGCTTACACAACAATATCTTTTTCATGAAATTTTCCATCGCCAAATCTCAAAGTGGCTGCTGTATGCCCTCAATAGCTTCACGGATTCTATCTTTGAGGTCTTGAATCGACGCTGGGCTGTTGGCGTAGACCAGGCGCGAACGCAGGAAAAAATTTCGGGGGGGGGGGGGGGTTAAACTGAAAACTCAAAAATTAAGAGTGAAATTGTATGGCGAAGAAGTTAAATGTATACATTTCGTGGGGGGGGGGTTGGAATCTCCCGAACCCCTCCCTGCGTTCGCGCCCGGCGTAGACCTTTTCTTTCACGTGGCCCCAAAGGAACAAGTTGCAAGGTGTTAAATCACAAGAACTCGGTGGCCAATTGTATGATCACCTCTTCGAGAGATAAAACGGTCCGGAAACTTTTCCCGTAAAATTTTCTATGGTATCGTTGCTTGTGTGGCACGTAGTGCCGTCTTGTTGAAAGTAAACTTTGTCCAGATCAATACCATCCAATTCCGACCATACAAAATTAATCATCTCTCGATAGCGCAATTCATTCACCGTAGCTGTTGCTCCAGCCTCATTTTCGAAAAATTAAGGTCCAATAACCCCGCCGGACCATAAACCGGACCAAACAGTTACTCGTTGAGGATGGAGAAGCTTTTCAAGAACAAATCTTGGGTTTTCCGGGCCCCAGATATGACAATTTTGCTTGTTGACTTAGGCACCGAGGTGGAAATGGGCCTATCAGACAAGATGATTTTTCGATGAAAATTCGGATCATTTTCATGCATTTTTTATAATTAATTTTCAAAATTTCATTACGTTGTTGAAGTGTGTGTCGTTCTATTTTTACTTGTCAAAAATACAACATCCATAAAATATATACATCATCCATGTCCTACGGATGTGGAACTTGAACGGCAGCGTATGATAAGCGCATTAAATTCTGATCTTGACAGCATTGTCTAATGGGGAATCAAAAATCGCGTAGAATTTAATGCTTCAAAAAATTAAATGCTGTCGTCAAAACGAAACCCACCCCTCATGCCACTATTCATGAGTGGTTCGTGCATTGAGGAAACCGAAAAGCTTTCAGTCCTCGGTATGTGTATCACAGACCACCTTCTGTGGAACGATCACATATTTGATGTTGCCAAAAATGCTGCTAAATGTTTAGGTTTTCTTCAGCGATGCATGAAATTGTTCACCCCTTCTGATCTGGCTGTACAATTCTCATGTTTGGGCAGGTGCTCCAATAACTCACTTGAGTCTATTGGATAGAATTCAAAGAAGAGCTATGAAAATGATAGGTGATAGAAATATAACGGAAGCATTTGCACCTCTCGAAAACCGACGCAATGTTTCATGTCTTTCGTTATTTTACCGTTATTTTCATAACCAGTGCTCTGGCGAAATAGCCAGTTGCATTCCTCCCCTAAAACTATTCAACCGTAATACTCGTATTTCTAGGAATGCACATCAGTTTACCCTTGAGCCCAACTTCGGACGTACTGTTAAGTATAGAGATTCTTTCTTAAGTCGCACTACAAGAATGAGGAATGCTTTACCCGGCACTATTTTTCCCTGCCATTTTGATATTCAAAGGTTCAAAACCAATGTGCACCGGCATCTCCTCTTAAATCCTTTCCTACTTTCCTAACGCTCGCACTGTGTTTAAACATTTTAAGGGTAGTAAGAACCCCTTTAGTGCGCGCTTAATTAAAAAAAAAATAACAGCTTCAAAAGTGATAACTACCGAAATAGCGGGCTATTCAAAATAACACCTCTTATTGGAAAACTCTATATTTATTCTATTTTATTAAAGGACGACTGAATTTTGTATACCTGAAAGAGGGCTATTAGAAAAGCTTATGTCTGGGTATTCCGGCCGCCATGACCCTGGCGAAAACCACTATTTTGGAAAATGCGAATGGACCTTTATCTCCGAAACTATTGATCTTAGAGGAAAAACTGTAAGCCCAAGGTTGTAGCCAATTAAACCATCTTTCGTTTATATATACACTTTTTTTCGATGCAGGCACTATTTTCAAGGTTATGTCGTTTAATTTTTAATTTTTTTGCAGGTGCAAATTTTTTACGTTCCTGAGGAAACTTACGTGAATCATTTTCCAAATAAGAGTTTCAGAACACTAAATTTCTATCATTTGGATATATTTTTGAAGATGATGCGATACCGCAGTCAAAAGTTACAGCCATTTTGGTGTTAGTATTATTTTTAACAACAATTTAGTATTTTATTTACTCCGGAGTTTTCATTTTAGCGTAACCTAACTACCTGTAACTTTTGACTGTGGTATCGCATCATCTCCAAAAAAAGTTGTCAATTTAGTGTTCTAAAATTCTCTTTTAGAAAGTAATTCACGTAAGCTTATTTGAGAATCACGAAAATATGTAAATGTGAAAAAACGAATAATAAGACGACATAAACTTATAAATATCGCGCGCATCGAAAAAAATTTATCAGAGAACGAAAGATAACCTAATTGTCTTCAAGCTTGGCCTTAAAATGTATCATCTTAGATCAATAGTTTTGGAGATATAGATCACTTTGCGTTTTCTAAAATGGCGGAATTCCGCAGGGGGATGGCGTCCCGAAAAACTGGACATAAGCTTTTCTAATAGCCCTCTTTCAGCTATAAAAAATTCAGCCGTCCTATATTTCGTTCCACAAAAAAATCTTTCTTTCCTGTGCTATTACCACTTTTGGTAATTTATAAATTTTAGCTGACCACCCACAGATTATAAAAAAAAAAGATTTTGGAAAACTGAGGATCAAACGAATAACGCTGCACTGTCCTCAAAAAATCCTTTTGATCCTAGAAATATGTCTTCTTTAATTTTGGAATATTTTTAGTTTTAATTGGTTTTAAAACTTTTAATTTGTTTTTAAATTTTGAAGATGAAAATTTTTTTAAAAGACCTACTATACCTACTTTTCAGAATTATTTTCACTTATTTTTTTTTTTAATCTTAAAAGAGATGACCATTAAAAACACTTACATATATTATATATTTTATTTATATATATATATATATTTTTTTTGATTTCTGGATCACGTCAGCGGTATTATCTGAGCCTTGTTGATGATTGCTGAGGTACATATTTGGTCTTTTCCTCGTTGCTTAGAACCATACTAAGAGCTGGTAAACGATTCCTTCAAAGTGTTTTAAACTGCTGCAAATTTAGTTGACAAGTCATTTATACCACTGCAAACTACACGCTTTCAACCTCGCAGCTATATCTTGGCCTTAACACGTTCATAATGCATTTTTAAATTAGATCATTCGTCCTTGCCGAATGGCTCACTACCCCTATGACTTCTATTGGATCGTTCTTAAGATATTGTGTTTCCACTTCGCAGTCGACATCTTCATTAGATGACAAAAAATTAATTTTTTTTTCGCTTTTCATTTCGATATTAAATCATTCAATATAAATGCATGTTCTTTTTTTTTGTATTATAAAAAGAAATAAAGTCTTGTCTCACCATCACGACCCCATCAATAAGTGTTAGGTCTTCCCATTTACATTCACAAGAAAATTTAATTAAATTTTGGACGCGCTATACAATTTTGAAATTTATATTATAAACTACATATATAAACAACAAAGCTTACATACCTCTGTCTGGATGCACAAACAAGGACACCAAAAGAGATCCTCATACCGAGAATATAAACTCTTATAGTAATTTTGTTAAAGTTATTAGTTGCCCTTTTGCAGCTGGTTTTGGTTTCGTTGCAATGATTCCTCCCATTCCATCCTTTCAATCAAGTTATGTGCTACTAGAGCCAGTGTCAAACAAGTCTAGAAAAACGACTGACTGGCACTAAGAGAGTCTCCTAAAGTAGACAGTTTAAAAATTCAAATTGGTGTGTGCGGGGGCGGCGGGCAGCAGGGCGGTTGGTGGCGGCAAATGAAAAAGGACACAAATGGTTCCAAAGGAGTTGTAAGAATGAAATGAGATTCCCGCTCCCATATTAGAAGCATGAGTAAGAATATTTCGAAGTAGGTATAGCATGAAGTGTAATCCAGAGACCATCATACCTACCCACTACTAACTTGAAAATATTATGAAATGATGAAATAACAAGGATCTCTAGCATACGTAATCCTGCAAACCTGTAAAAAGCATACAATTCATATAGAGTGAGAGGATATACACTCCTCGTCAACTGAATACGCACAAACATTTTTTAATATACTTTATCCATTTTTTCCAAACAGTAATGGTTATTATGCCATCTGTTGATGCTAACTATTCCCTTAAGATGTTAAGCAGATAATTCCGAAAGAATTATCCAAAACCAACCGTGAGTTTTTCTTCAACCACTTGCAAAGTGTTTTATATGCAAAGTAGGAGTTTTTTTTTTAGTCAACTGAATAGGTACAACGCCATTTTCTTCGTTGTTTATAAGTTTTTTGGAGTGCTTGACAGTTTAAATTAACGATTTTAGTGTTTTCAGTAAAATTTAATTCTTGATTTCAAATTTTAAGAAAAATGGGTAGATCTACGTGTCTTAACAGTGTTGAAAAAGCTAAAATCGATTTACTTAGAAACCAAGGCCTAACTGGACGTGCAATACCTGATAAAGTTGGCCGAAGTTTTAATGTAGTTTATTCTTACTTGAAAACTAAAGATGTATACGGCAAAAACATGAAGGGAGGTAAGAAAACAGCAACAACAGCAGCTGAGAGACGAAGAATTTTAAGATGTGCATCAAATTCTTCTGATTCTGTGGCAAAAATAAAACAAAAAGTCGGCATAAACGCAAGTTGCTCAACAGTATTAAGAGTAATCAACAACTCAAGCCATCTAAACGAATGAAACTTAGGAAAAAAACCACCACTTGACGAGAGACGGAAAATGTTGCGATTAGATTTTTCAAGACTTCACATGAGTTGGAAAAAAGAATGGTATCACGTGGTTTTTTCAGATGAAAAAAAGTTTAATTTCGATGGCCCTGATGGGTTCAACTTCTATTTTCACGACTTAAGAAAAGAAAAAAGATTTTTAAAGCGCCATCATAGTCGTGAAGGAGGTGTCATGATATGGGGAGCAGTCAGTTATTATGGAACAGTTGAGCTCGAGGTTGTAACATCAAGAATGACAGCAGCTGGGTATAAAGTAATTTTGGAAAGAAATTTTCCTAAATTTTCTAACATCTTTGGACCCATAAACTGGACCTACCAACATGATAATGCGCCTATTCACTCAGCGCGCATAATAAAAACATGGATAGTGGAGAAACAAGTGCAGTTGCTTCAATGGCCGCCGTACTCACCTGATCTAAACATCATAGAAAATGTCTGGGGATGGTTAGTACGCAAAGTTTATGAGGCTGGTCGTCAGTACGAAGACAAAGAAACCTTAATTTCTGCAATCAAATTAGCGTGGAGCGAAATTTCGTTAAATTACATTAAAAAGCTATACGATTCCATGCCGGATCGAATTTACGAAGTAATTAAAAATAAAGGTGGAAGTACCCACTACTAAACTTAAACAAAAACTTGTTTCATTCCATTCCAATACCAATTTTAATTTTTGTACCTATTCAGTTGACTCAAAAAAAAACTTCTACTTTGCATAAGTTACACTTTGGAAGTGGTTGAAGGAAAAACTCACGGTTGTTTTTGGATAAAACTTTGAAATTCTGTTATTTGTATGTTACGAAAATTTTTACCATCAACAGATGGCATAATAACCATCACTGTTTGGAAAAAATGGATAAAATATATTCAAAAATGTTTGTGCGTATTCAGTTGACGAGGAGTGTATATATTCTTTTTCATATTTTATATTTGAACGTGAGTATGCATGTTTGGTTCGTTTTATATAAAAATAAAGAAAATGCATTTTTACAGCTACCTACGTATACCTTTACACGTTACTCTCCCTACCCCGCCAATTTGTATCCCTCTGCTTTTCTTCTTTCATTTGCATAGCTATAGGTACTTCAGAGATACGATGCAATGCAATGAGTTTTTCACGATGACAATTTGTTGTGGCATAAATGCAAATGAGATTTTTTTTCCTCCCCAGCAATGACGGTGACGACTTCTACATGCCACAATTCCACCCCCAAGCAGTGATTGAAGCATTAAGTTGAGTAAGTTGCAGGGAATTGCAAGCAATTCCACGGATTCCGTTGGGAAATTGAAGGTAAATGGAGTAGGTACCTATGTAGATCAAAATTAAAGCGAAGACGACAGGAGTTTAGACAGGTACATCGCCGTGCAATACTTGAGAAATTTTTGTATACGAATACCGTTCAAAATGCATTTGTGCTGTTTCAAAATAAGAACCTAATTGGTTTCTTTTTAAGTTTGATATTAAATTCCAATTGAAAACAAAGAATTTTCAACTATGTATATAGAACAAGAGCCCACAGCAGATTTGGGGTACGAAAGTGAACCAACAAAAAAAAAATTATATGAGTCGAAAGGTGTATTAAAGCTGATAAAAGAAATGCAAGTCTTGCAGACCCTGGTGGCGGCTGTTAGGTGGGAGGGGCAATTTCTAAAAAATTGAATTAAAACAGAAAAAAAATTATAAAAGAATAATGGTAATATGTACAGTGCCCTGTTATATTTTCATGAAAGGCCAGAAGTCCCTTATTTCATCTCCTTTTTAAATAAAGTTCTTTCAATGAATAATTTTTGAAATAACGGGTCCGCCATCTAACGTTTTTTTTCAACTAGTGCTTATTTCGTGAATGGTAACACTTAGCTCATGTCTGAATTAAACAGACGCTTGAACAACGCTGGGAAATATTGCGACATTACTTTGCCGATTTTGCCAAAAAAAAAAATCATCTTTTCAGATGAAGCTCATTTTGATCTTGGCGGGTATGTAAACAAGCAAAATTGTCGCATTTGGGGCACAGAAAACCCGCACGCATACATTGAAAAGCCGATACACCCAAAACGAGTCACTGTTTGGTGCGGATTTTGGTCCAGAGGCAAAATTGTGTAATTTTTCTTCAACTGAGCAAGTAGTGGCCGTTACAGTCAATGGCGATCGTTATCGGGCCATGTTGAACGAATTTTTGTTCACAAAAATTGAAGAGGAGGATATTGGCAACATTTGGTTTCAACAGGACGGCGCTACGTGCCACACAGCCGAAGCTACACTCGGCTTTTTTTTTGAAAATGCATCATCAACAGCATTTTAAAAAAAAAAAGTTATTTGGCGGACCCTTTATTAACGTTTGAACTCAAAAAACAACAAACAAATTGTAAAAAATATTTTTTTCGCAAAATTTCACGTTATTAAGTACTATTTTTTTTTTTCCAAAATTCAATTCCCTTATTAATTTGTAGTCAAAACCTCAAAACCGGATGGTTCTAGGATTTTTACTTTATAAGTTATTAAACATAAAAACAAGACAAATCCGGCTAAATTATCATTTCAGCAACCACTTAAAATAGGAAAAACATGCGGAAAAAAATTATTACATTTTTGAAACTTGGTGAGAATGTCGGATTAACCATAAGAATATAGAATCAAAAGAGTCCATAAAAATATCTGTATCCCACGGGTGATTTTTCTGTTTTAAGTCAATATTTTAGAAAATATCCCCTGCCACCTTACAGCCGCCACCAGGGACTGCAAGACTTGCATTTATTTTATAAGCCAACACACCTTTCGAATCATATAATTTTTTTTTGGTTCACTTTCGCACCCCAACATTTGCTGTGGGCTCTTAGACTAATATGAATTCCAATTTTATTTACCCATCATACAAAATCATACAAAAGTAAGTACCTAGCCAATTCAAACAATGGGTTTTTTTTTAATAATCTGGAAAATATACATATAAGATTATTGCTCATTTTTCTCTCCATCCAAAATGAATTTAAATAAAATGTTTAAAAAATGTTCTTATATTTATTTTCTTATACTTATTAGCGGTTTTATCTTTTTAACTCAGCACAAAGCACTGAGTTGTCAAAAAGATATGTTTATTTTTTAGCTCAGATCAATCAGAGTGTTTCTTTTTTCAATCAGAACTAGCTCGTTACACGCTCCATTTGCTCGAAATAAAAAGTCTGAGAAAATAAAGCAAAAAGCTGAGCGTAGACAACTTTACTCTCTTTCTTTTTCTCAAAACGTTTCACACATTAAATTTCACTTCTGATTTTTGAATTTTTCGAGTTTTTGATTAGTCAGCTGTCAGATGAAAATTAAAAGTCAGTACTTAATTTTAGTGCATTGAACGCACCGATTCATATCGCATCGTATGACAATTCAGTGCTAGATTTATTTTAAAATTAACTCGGAGTGCTCCGACAATACCCTGCTCAGAGTTAACTCCGATCGTTGGAGCTCTGCTAGGAAATTGATGTTAAACTCGAGTTTACACACCCTTTCAAAGGGTTAACTTGACTTTAACTCCGAAGCTATACGTATGATGATTTACCACTGAAAAACTAGACCTAAGAGCTTATTGAGCTTAACGAAAATAACTATGTTTTTACCTCAAACACTTATTCAAAAGATAAATGTGCAATTATGCGGAAGTATATTTATTTAATTTTTATTTTACTTACGTATAACCCTCTCTGCCATTTTATATGTCTTAACCTTGAATTATCATAAATAATGCAAATAGGACTCAACAATTACCTATAATATGTTTTTAAATTTGTATGCAGTTATATCGAATTAAACTAGTAGCAGATTGTTAGAATTTTCAAATAAATAAATTAAAAACAGGAAAAACATGCGCCGTCAACTTCTTATCAATGCGTTGTCCTCCAAATAAAAATCAACCTTCTAAAACACTTTTCAAGTCCAATGAGCTTCTTCTTATCGCAGAATTGTAAATTCAAGTTCTTAATAGAATCCCTATGTTTTACTTCATGTCGTTCAAATATATACCGACATCACAGAAGGACAAATCAATTTAATTAGCAAATGAATTGCACTTGCGGGCAAAAACAGAAATTGCGTTTTCACAAAAATAAAGAAATACAAAAAATTATCCATTGCCTTAAACGGAGTAGGGAGCTGTTGAACGTTTTTTTTTTTTTGTATAACTATGTATATAATTTACCGTCTCAGTTAAAACATCGTAAACATCGACAAAAATTTGTGCATTAGTAGGCTATAACTACGGCGACCATACGTCCTCTTTCTGAGAGGACAGTCCTCTTTTTAGCAGTTGTGTCCTCTCTGATGTTTTTGATTAAAGAGGACAGTACGTTGTCATCTTTTTACTAAAATGTCCTCCGAATGTCCTCTTTTTAACTAAAAATTTTTTTTTATTATTATTATATGAAATAGCAATAAATGTCAATGCCTGAAGATTCTCTTATTTTAAAAGATTTTAAATTAAAAGTAAGTCGTTTAAAAAAGAAAAGAATGTCTTTCAAATCTGGAATCTGAAGGTGATATTGATATTATCATTTTTTAAAGAAAAAGTCACTTCTTTTTATAAAAACTGTATTTGTAACACAAGGCAATGGGAATAATTTAAAGACAAAGAACATTTCGATTGGGTACTTTTGAAAAAAGTTCCATCATAAATATAATAATAATAATAATCAATATTTTGGCTGTCCTCTTGTTCGTGTTTGAAGAAATGGTCACTGTAGGTATAACAGACTGACTGACATTAATTTCTGGTGATGAGGTCACTTGTCCTTTTTAATTGAGTTAAAAGAATGGTTAATTTGTTGTACGGAGTATAAAATCGACCTCACGCCAAATGAATTTACATTTCACGTTTTTTTTAAACATAAAAATGCTGGTTTTCTTCGCGGAGAATTTTCCCTATATTCCATTTTTTTTTAAGAATACTTAAAGGGGATCATATTTTCGGGAATATTTTGTATTTTGCATAAGCGAGAGAAGGGAAAAAGGAGTTGCCTTTTAGAATTTGGATGAATATCTCTAAAATTTTCAATTTAGTAATAGTTTCAAATACTATTCTAGGTCCGCTTGGAAAATTCTAAGTTACTGTCTAGTTTAGTTTTGTAGTAGCCCGTAGCGTGATGGTTAGTGCGTTGGACTGTCACGCTGAAGGTCTGGATTCGTTTCCTAGCCTCGTCCAGCTAAAAACTAAAAAGTTTTTTTTTTCAGGGCTACTGCTTCTTGCGAGGAATTGCCAAATTCTCCAAGAGGATCAATTGTCATGAATAAGTGCTTCTCGTCTAGCCGTTCGCACACGGGAAAGGTTGCGAATTGTTACTCACTAGGCCCTGGTTCTTCACGAGCCGTTGCGCCACCCAATTTATATTTAGTTATTTATGTCTAGTTTACAATCGGGAAAATCTAGACGAGGAAAACGTTTCAGATACTTGGCAAGCCCTTGTTGGATTTCAGTACCAAAAATTAGACGAGTGAAACTTTTCAAACTCTCGTAAGGCCGTCCCTAATAAAAAAGCATTGGAAATGTTTCGCTACCCCATCAGGAATATCTCTTGTACACCTTAAACAAACATTTTATAACCACCACGAAATTTCAGTATCACACGACCCTTTGTTCACCCTTTCATTATTTGTCTTTTTTTCATATCACAATTTTTAGTGGGTTTGAGGAAAATGTCAGATCAGAACACAGCAACACAGATTTATAAGAAACGTGGAGTTAACCAAAGCAAAACTGAAGTGATGCTATTTACTACCAAGACTAAGATACACCCTACACTCTACCCCGACTCAACGGCCAAACACTCTCACTCTCCTCTAAAGCTAAATATTTAGGTGTTATTCTCGACCCCAAATTAAATTGGAAGTTGAACATTGAAGAAAGGGTCAAGAAGGCCTGTATAGCATTCTATGCCTGTAGTAAAACTTTTGGTAAAAAGTGGGGACTTCAGTCGAAAATTATCCTGTGGACGTACACAGCCGTGGTATGACCGATCCTCACATACGGTTCGATTATATGTTGGCCTGCACTTAACAAAAAAATATAACATCAATAGACTTAGGAAGGTTCAAAGAACTGCTAGCATTGGCACGACAGGGGCTATAAGATCCTGCCCGACTGATGCCTTAAGTGTTTTTCTGCACCTTCTACCACTCGATTTACATATTAAATATCTAGTATCTTGCAGCGCTTTAAGACTTAAAGAATCAAACTCTTGGTTTGCCAAGCCCTATGGTCACAGCAATATCACAGACTTGATTCCAATGGAAATGTTTTCGACTCCCACTGACTACTGCACCCCTTTAATGAGTATCAGTAAGGATTTCAAAGTTAAATTTCCATCCAGGAAGGATTGGAATGATAACGTCGTGACGAAAGATTTCGACACAACTATCTTTACTGATGGCTCAAAGATGGAGTCTGGCGTTGGTGCAGGAATCTTCTTTGAGTCTCTAAATGTATCTAGGTCCTTTCGGCTACCTGACCTTGCTGGCGTCTTTCAAGCTGAATTGCTGGCAATCAGGGAAGCTTGCGAGTTACTAAAAGCAGATCCAAACCAAAACTGTAATGCAGCTATTATTACAGACAGTCAAGCGGCTGTTAAAGCCATTAATTCAGCTACAGCATCCTTCAAACTAGTCCAGCAATGCCGGAATGAGCTTGCGGGTCTGAACACTGACCTCAATGTCACTCTTATCTGGGTCCCGGGTCACAGTAGCATTAAGGGCAATGAACGGGCTGGCGAGCTGGCCAGGCAAGTTTCAGCCCTTCATGGCTCACTTGCGGAAAGAGTCAACATTCCGCTTGGAGTTATGAAGGGCAACATTCTCTCAATTTATCTTACTAAAGCAAACCGTAGGTGGAGCAGTTTATCAAACTGAATTATATCTAGGAAGATTTGGCCCACCTATGACAAGAACCGAACAATTGATCTAATACGCAGACCCAGGCAAGACATTGCCAGGGTAGTTGCAACCTGTAGCGGACACTGGCCAATAGGAGAGCATGCAGCGAAGCTGGGCATACCTCACAATACTCCACTGTCGGAGCTGTGAGGACCAGCAGGAAAAGGAAACAGTAGTTCATTTCCTCTGCAAATGCCCTGCTCTGGCCAAAGCTAGAAAACAGTCACTCGGAAGAGCATTCTTTGACGATGTTAACGAACTTTCTGAAATGAAGATCCAAGACTTGATTTCTTTTCTCAACGCGACGAAATGGCTCTAGGACAAATTTCGGCTACTTCTGCATTATACCTTCCGTCGATTCCCTATGATCACAAGATAGTGGACTAGGGTTCTTGTGGGGGTTTGTGGTGCACAGCGGCCGGATGATCATCCAATCAGATCAGTGGTACCAGCCAACGAACTGCCTAGTGGGCTAACTGTGGATGGTGCGGGTGCTGATCTGGTTGATATGTGATCCACTTTCTGATGATTGTGCTAAAAGCTACGACAAAATCCTATTCTAAACTAAATAAAAAGGGACGATATCCTGAGGATATGCCCATATTTTCTCTCTTCAATTCCATCCACAGGTTCAAACGAGTTATGGTATCAAAACGGCGCACTTCAGCGCTAATTGGGCTGTGGGCTAGACTGCCCATGGCCGCCATTTCTACCTACCTACCTACCTAGCTTTACTTCCATTTCTTTAATTTTTACTGTGCAGTTTACTCTAAGTACTTTCTTGTTGGCTTTGCCCCTTTCTACAAACTGATTTTATTTTCTAAATTCTGATCTAAGATACTAGGTTTTTCTTTCCACTACCTAAAGCCTAGAGATTTTGATTTCCTTCATCAGCAACTTGACTCAACAAATTATCCAACAAAAATAGGGAGGGTATCAGTCATCTATATTTCAAATGTTTTTAATATTTTAATTCCCACTAGCACCCTAACAATTATAATCGCAATGTTTTCTTGTAATCAATCCCGGAAGCAAGTGCACGCAACTTGTGCAAAAAATAAAATAATAAACTAAAAATAAATTTAAAACTTGTTCTGTTCGTGTTCCAATATTTGTGTTCTGTGCTTAAAAACAGCAACAACAAGGTGATTACTACACACACATATCACTCTTTATATATATCTCCGCCTAACAATCACCACCACCACCCTCTATAGTTGTACATGTTATACCTGCGTTGCGCTTTAGCACCGCACCGGCCCGGTTTTTTGCTCAACTCGCGGTTCTACTCGACCGCTCCCAAGGTAAACCGGTGCCATCGACGAAATTTACATTTTAATTTTATTTATCAAACTGTTTTATTGCCTTGCACTGCGCCATATTAACACGCAGTGCAAATAATATTCACGCAAATGGATGCGAATTCCAAGCGCCAGCCATAACACTTCCCGCCTGCCACCACCACCACCAAATCATAGTGCCCGCATTTGATTCCAAAAAAAATTACAAAAAATCAAAACCAGATGATGAAGCGCCCGGTGGTGGTGGAGGGTAATGCCAAGGAGGTGGTATGGCCAAATAATGGGAAGCTTTAGTTAATAGTTGGGCTATTAGCCCGGATGAGCGGGACTAATTAATAAACATATGCACCCAGACTGATAATACGGGAATAATTTAATTACGTCGAATGTAGTACGTATTCACCTCGGCCAAAGTGCCAGGCAATATAGTTGGTTGGTTCTGCCTGCTATGTCTACTAGGCCTTCACAGCCACGGTAATGACGCTTAATGCTCATTTTAACTGCTTCCTCCATATCGGCTTCTTGTGTAGCTGCAGCAATAACTGCGTTCTGATGATTACAATATGCACCCACTGGCAGTTTACAAAGGTGCCGGTGCCGGTTAAAAGCATCGGTTGCTTCCAAATGTTCACTTGGGTTCGACATTGAACTTTAATAACTTTGTAGGTATAGCATTAACAACGCGATGAAGCCGACAATACCAACAAACCATAATATGAGTCACTGATTAGCCGGTGGATGGATAGGATACTAACTTCAGGGTTGAAAGAATAGAATTTAATTATTATAGGTACACTTTTTTTTACCAGATACAAAAAAAGCTTACCTATAATGCGGGAGGAATTAATTTGGAATGGTGGTTGCTCAAGGATTTACAAGCAAGTACATGTACATTTTTATAAAGATTTGTGATGCCATTATATTCACGCTAGTGGAACTAATTTCCGTTTCCGCTATACAGTTGTTGATATATTTATATTGTTTTTTTTTTTGTAGCAATATCTTCCTGCATAAACGTGCCCGCCGCGTCAAAGTGATTTTGCTGGTGACATTTTACGATTGCAAAATTTAGTAGGTGGGTAGTGTATGACAAAAACAAAACTGTATGATGTTCATCGCCATTTTGAATAATAAGTCTTAGCCACTATATCTCGAGAACAACAATACGCATTCAAATCATAAAATTAGCAAAGAAAAATTGCAAGAAAAAAACCTACATATGTACATGACCTGGGCATAGAAGTAAACAAAAAATTGGACTACACTTTCTGACCTGGCATGTAAACGAAGAGGGAAAGAAAATATTTGATGATCATGTTTTTGTTGAAAAATCGTATCTACTCAAACAATTTGTTTAGAAAAACCTTTCATTCTAAAAGAACATATTAAAAAAAAAGGTTAGACCATATGCACATACATATCTATATTAGAATGGTTCAAATTTAAGGCTTTTTCAAAAACCAGAAGACATAAAAGCATCTGTCTTTTTTCCTTTGAACTAAAATTAATCAATTAAAATTTCTAGTTCAGTACTTATGACACAACATTAAAAAAAAAAATTATGTTAATGTATGCTTATGTTGATAACGAATTAAAATAAAATTTTGAAATTTTAAGATTTAATTGTTATGATACTAAAATCAAGTTCAAAACATGAAATAAATTTGTTTTTATTGCTAATACTTAAAATCCTTAGCTGAAGTAGATTGAGCTTTAACAAAAAACATAGCAATTGATTTGTTGAATGAATGTAAGCTTATGAAAAAAAAAAAATTAAAATCGTCTAAGAATTTTTTTTAAATATAATTCTAATTCTATATACATTTTTGAAAACATTTTTAAAAAAAAATTTTGGAACATGAATTTAAATTTTTAAGTAACTATTTATCACATATAAATTCAATTTTAAAAAATTTCACTAACCCGTTTTTGAAAAATCGATTTTTCAAACAATTTTTTTTTTTAAATCGGAAAACCATTTTTTTTTTGGAAATTTTTTACATTAAAATATTGTGATATCAATAACAAGAAAATAAAATTAATTATTAAGGTGCCGTCACACAATGAAAGGAAAGTACTTTCAGAAAGCAAAAAGCTTTATGAAAGCAAAACTTTCATGGTGTGACGACCCGAAAAATACTTTCCTGAATGTGTTTCTGAAAATGATTTGCTTTCTCGAAAACGCTTTCAGAAAAAAAAACTTTCACAGTGAGACTAGTTCCTGAAAACGTTTTGAAGAAAGCAAATCAAATTGTGGCAGCATATTCACTAGGCAGACTCCAATGTCAACAGTTTTCTTGAACAAAAGCATTTTAGATAGCCCACTCCGTTTAGTGGGTTCAAAGGATTTTAACTCTGTCCCTCTAAGACAACCACAAAGTCACAAATCACTTGCAGCAAGCATTTGCAGCAAGAACTTCTAGATTCTATATAGAATCTCATAACAAAAGTTAATTTCATTCTGTTATTTATTTCATTTGGAAACGACGTGCATTTATTGTATCAAAAACTGGAGAAAGGGCGACATCAAATATATGAAGAAACATGTGAAAAATGCCGCATTCGAGGAGATCGGTGCGGCAATATTGGTGTTTTGGTTGACGAATTTGCGGATAATCTTTCTGCAAAATAGTAAAAATAAAGCTAAGAGTAGAAGCGGAGCATTGAACCACCTGAAGTGGGAGTTCTTCAACGCGATGCAATTTATGGCCGGAGAAGTAACAACTGCCGGCAATATAGATTCTTTAAATGAAAATCATATTTTATATTTCATGAGCAAAATTACGGAAGAACTCGTCTCCTTCCTAGTGGCACTGATTTTCAGCACCACATTTCCAAGACGGTCGCACCCAAATTGACCTCCGATTACTCTTAGTAACATGATGCGAAATCCGTAGGATAATTTCCATTATATTTAATTGCCTATATGCCAAAACTTCAGAGAATTGCATTTTTATGCTTCTCTGAATAAAACAAATAACGAAACTAAGCTCAAATATCACAACCGTTTACACACAAAACACTTTCAGAAAGGATTTTCAGATGTGACGACTCGAAAAATGTTTTCAGAAAATTTGCTTTCTTGAAAGTAAAAAATTTTCAGAAAGCACTTTCAGAAAGTACTTTCCTTTCATAGTGTGACTGCTGTCTGAAAGCGCTTTCAGGAAAATTTTATAATCGGAATTTTCGAAACGCTTTCTGAAAGTATTTTCCTTTCAGCGTGTGACAGCTCCTTTGGGGTAGGGCGGAGCTAGTTGGCCCATGGGGCAAGTTGGACCACGAAAATTAGTCGAAAAATAAAATTCCTACACTATCATGATTAATGGCGAATGCAGTGTGCTTATTATTAAGCACGTGCAAAAATGATTTCAGTTGCAATTGCATTATGTTAGTATAGAACGGTAGCCAGGCACCGATTTGTGTTTTCGTAGTGCCAAAGTAAAAAAAAACATGTTTGTTTCTTTTTGTATTATTTAATAGAAAACTGGCGAGTATCACAACAAGTTTAAGTATTTTCTTGAGCCCTGTTATTATATTTTAATATTCTGTGATTAATATTTGAATATTTTCAGTGGTTTTTATTTAGTGACGTAATATGTGCATCAAAATATAGGTGTGGGGTAAGTTGGACCAGTGCGGTGGTGGTCTAACTTGCCCATACTTGGTATGCTAGCTCTTATGAAAGGCTTAAAAACTGTGGCCTGATTAGGGAATACGAAGCGAATCGTTTTAGGTGGCAACCTGCTTTCGCGGTGTATCGACACGGTCGAAAGTGGTATTTCGTTGTTTTCATTAAAATAAACAAAAATGTGAGTTTTACTATTTTTCTTTTTTATAAAAACAAAGTAAAGACATTAACAATAATTTTTGTCTAGATAAACTTGCAGGAACCAAAGTCAGCAACAAACAAACCAGCAACAATTTTCCACGGTCATTGAATTTACAGGGGAAAATGAATAGGGATATAGCAAAAGGAGCACTCATTACGCCCATATATCGTAACTTTGGGAAAATATCGATGCAGTTTTATATGGTCACGGGCCTCCTACACAAAATGCATCAAAAGTTTTTTTTTTGTAAAGTAAATGGAAGCCCAAAGAACTTAAGTGAATGAATTGATCAACAAAAAAAGACTAGGAAGTTCAAGCGTATTGACATTTTAAAAACGTCATATTTCCCAAATAAATGTCATAACGCCCGAAATTTATGTCACAATGCCCAAATTGAAAAATATTATAAACCTTTTGCACGAAATGACATTTCATGACATTCCTTTTGGGCGTTGTGTCATTTTTAATGAGATTTTGGGCGATGTGTCGCTTTTTGGGCGCTATGACATTTTCTTTATTTGGGCGTTATTACGTTGAGCGATAAGACCAATCGCCGCTTTAAAGTTAAAACGTCATAATACCCAAAAAAAATGTAATAAAGCCCAAAGCTTATGTCATTGCTCCCAAATTGTACAAAAACAAATTGGTAACAAACATTTTTGGGCGTTATGACATTTTCAATTTGGGCTTTATGGTTTTAGGCGTTAAGACCTTATGCCCCAGCCTGCCTTCTTTTAATTTTCTTCAAGGCCCCAACTTTACTATTAAATAATGTGCCTTTCGGATTTAACGTTTCTAAGACTCTAAAGTTAAGACCCAAAAATTATGTGGTCTTAAGTAGGTATATAAGTTTCTAGGGACTAAGTAGTTGCTCAATTTAACGTGTAAATTGTTTAGCCTCGACGCCATTGTTTTTGTTTAATTATCATTGAGCTTTATGCTAGATTTACATGTCTCTTCGTCTGCAAATATGAAGAAAAGTAGAGCGGGACAGATGTATGCCAAAACTCCGAGCGTGTGAAAGAGAAGCATCAAGAAGATGAACATGTTCGTCTTCATATCGGCATTTGGCACTTCCTATAATCTGCATGCACGAAGATCTTCTGCATTTTGGTGTTCTCTCCCTATCCAACAAATGGAAATTTTAATTTTATATCCCCTTTTTTTTGCAGAAGTCAGACGAAGATACATGTAAACACACCATTAACCACGAGCTCGTTGTTTCTAGGGCTGGCCACGAGACGAAACTCGGCGAGACGAGTCTCGGTCTCGTAAAAAACGAAAATTCTCCGTCTCGTCTCGGTCTTGTTTCGGTCTCCTATAATTTAGTCTCGTCCCAGTCTCGTCTCCGAAAAATACGGTTTCCGGATTATTGGAACGAAATATTTTCGATTATAGTTTGAATATGTGCAGAAGAAAATAAACAGTTAACTAAAATTGGATATTTTGATTTATTAAACTCTCTGTAAATTTCGGACCAAATATTTTAGTCTCGTCTCGGATGCTAAAAAGGCAGTCTCATCTCGTCTTGTTTCGGTCTCGTCAGGCGAGACCGAGACCGAGACTTTTCTCGTCTCGTGGCCAGCCCTAGTTGTTTCCTCTATAGTGTTTTAGTCTCTATAGCCTTCCTCATGGACTAGTCCCTGATGCCGATCACTGGTTCTTACCTTTCCCTTAAAATTAGTGTTCAATCTTTTCATTTTCTATTTAAAGAAATTTGTATTTAATTTTCTTTTCTAATGTAGATACTTTACTCCCAAAAAGGTACACCACTTTTACTCAAAGATATGACGTGTTTTTTCAAGTAAAAATGTGTTCTTTTTCGACTATGACTTCATTAGAAGCACTTATTGAATTTAAAACACCGAATTACTCTCAAAAATATTCCTTGTCAAAATAGCATTTACCTATTTCTAGCCTTAGGCCGGCTATGTAGTTTTTCAATCAAACCATTAGACACACATAGAAAAGACAATCGATGAAATTAACAACTTAATTCCATCTCAAACTAATGAATTTCCAAAAGGAAAAAGAACCTGTCTGTCTGCAGGGTTAAGCACACTTCAAAACAAAAAATAATTATCATCGCTTACAATAAGTGTTATCGGATAAATGCCTCATGTACAACATGACGGGGTGTATAACAAATTGGCCATCCGGCCGGCCCCCACCGACCAGCCAGTCGGGCCGTGCTGAATGAGGCCCGATTGATGTTAATAATGTTATTAATTCAAAAGTGAAATGCTTCAGCTCTATAAGTGGATAACTCAAAGACGAACGGACTATCGCAATCGCAATGGACGTTCGTTGGCAAAGAATTTGATCAGCCAACACCAGCACCGCATTGGAGGGGTTCTGTTCTGAGAGGATACGATGGCCGACAAGTGAAGAGTGGTAGAAAAGTCATACCCGCCCCGGGGTGTTGAGTGTTGAGAACTTAATTTAATTAACGTTTTGTTAGACTTGAATATCTGGTGCCTCACCATAGTCGGTCTGATGGTTCTTGCCCGCCTTCATTTTTGTTATTAATGGCGGTGCCGGGTTTAAATAGGTTAAATAGGGACATGCAAGTATCTGTGAAATTTGCACTCTTCTTCACATTTTATTTTTTAACGAGTGCATTTGGCATTTCATAATATACATACGACGAACATCAACTATACCTACTATCGGTGGTATGATCTCGTTTTATTGGTTTTGGCTTCCGTTGATTCAAGTCAGTTCGTCCCGTGTCGCAAGCCCGTCTCCCGAGAACACGAAGTTGCCTTGTCGTCATAAAAGTTCTGCTGCATTTTTATGGCGTTTATTAATTTGACAAATGCATGTGTACACCGAATGAATGTTAAGTTGACACGGACGGACGAACGGACAATTTTCCAGACAGAGAGAGAAAAAGAGAGAGTACAGCTAAACATAGGTGTGTTCTGCTGACTTGTTGCCACATGACAAGAAGAAGAAGCCTTATATTACAAACAAGACTCTGTACGTATATAGATTTGCGTATCTTTGAAGAAGTAGTGAGCTAATTAAATTCACAACCGGCGTTTTCGATTATTATAATAAAAAATACTAAAGACATTTGATGGTTGTTATGGCAGCACAGGATAGTGGCTATAAAGACTTATGGTCTTTGGCTGGGCTTAAGCCACAAGAAGATTAGAAAAAAAGATATGGAAGAAGGAATTTATGTTCATTTCCGTAATGGAAACATCTTCATACGTTTCAAATCGATTAATAAGGCAGACTTATGTCATCGTTATTGGGCGTGGTATTTTGTATGGCTTATTAGTATAAGCATGAGTGTCATATTCTTTGAAATTCAAGTAAAAGTTTATTCACCGATTGAAATATTCGGAAGTCGTCTCAAACTTGATCAAATCATTTCGTATACTATTTTGACTTGTTTTTTTTTTTTCTATGCAACTATAGGTAAGTTAAATGTAAGAATTTTAAGAATTGGATTTTTTAATGCATTTTCTATGTAGAACCTCGATTAGTCTTAATAATCAAGCTTCGTAGAAACTATTTTTGAAATGTGATTATCATTAAGCGAGTGTTAAGGCAGCAGTGGAAGAATTGACAAGCAAGGCTTTTCACATTCATGTAGTGCAGCTAATGAAAGAATATCTGTACTTTACGATACGTAAAAAGTTAGTCTCTAGGGTTGGCCCTTTAGTTGGTCATTTTGGTTGTTTGATATTCGCTTCTATCTCGTTACTTATTTTCTGACTTGCAACATTTAAGGTGATATGGCAACAAAGACTGGATAGATTTTCTTCTTGGTAACAAGTTTGTTATGATTAAAATATTTCCACTGTTTTTTTTTTGATCAAGTGCCCACACGTTTTTTCACATTTTTTTTATGACCAAAAATAACGGTACCTCCAATACAATTTTTTTTTCGCCAAAAAGGGATATAATATATTTTTCTCAAAAACTGGTCCGAGGATTTTGTTAAAAAAGATTCAAATAATTAAAATAAGGAAATACTACTTTTTAATAATTTTTTTTTCAAAATTTTGTTTTGTTTTTCGATTTTCTCGAAATCAGTTAAGTTGAAATTTTTCATTTGTTTAAAATCTTTTTAAAATGTATAAACATTATTGTGAACCAAAATTAAAAAAAATAAAATTTGAAAATTAAAATTTATGAAAACTAAACATTTCGAAAACGACTTGGTCAATATTTTTAAAACTAGGTGTAAAATTATTTTCTATTATTTTGTAGAATACTTGAAAAAATCATGTTTCTAAATTCAATAATAACGGTACCTTACATTCAAATGATGAAAAACCGTTAAGAAAAAACTTAATATTCTCGAAAACGGTTCCAGGTAAGAATTTAAGAATTCTGACAAAAAGATGTGCGTGTACTATTAAGGGTATGGTGAATATTTTGATAAAAAAAATTTACCAATAACGGTTATGACAGGTACCGTACTTGTCATAGAACCGATTTTTGGTTTAGAAATTTCTCGTTAACGGCTACACCGATTTCAACCAAAATGTGTATGCAAGAGCTCCTTCATAATTCAAACAATTTAGAATAAACAAATTTTCAAAAAAACAATTTTTGGATTTTTAAAAAAAATATTGATTTTTTTTTTTTAATTCAATATCTCGAAAACGAGCTAATGAATTATTTTTTTCATTTTGTGTAAAATTGTATTTTATAAAATACTAAATATTGACATACCAGATTTTGTTTTTGAAAATGTGCTTAAAAATTTATATATAAAAAATTATTTTTTAAGAAAACGGTAAAACAATTTTTTATTTTTTGTTTTCATAAATTCATGTTTTTCAAACAAATCAGATGGCTTACTTTATTTTGAGCTCTAACTTTTTAAGCCATTAAAATAACAAATTTATGGTATAATTTATAGTAGGGTAGGGCGGGGATATTTGGACCACTTTTTTCTGAAACTGTTATAATTACCAAACCGCTCATATAATAACTATGAAACTGGGCTCAATTTAAGGAATGGCATTGAAAATGTGTAACAGCAGAAGAATTATATATCCTCAAGAGCACCAAGTCAAAGTGGTCCAACTTGCCCCACTAGTGGGGTAAGTTGGACCAGTAGGAGGGGTTAGTTGCACCATGGCCTAAAAAGTGGAACAATTATATCTAAAAATAACATCAAAGCCATCATATATTAGAAACTGAATTTTATTTTAAATAAACTTTACTTGAAAAGTAATAATTCGCTCTCAGCTCTCGATATGAATTTCATCGTTGTGAAATAAATGTCACTTTTATATAGAAATTTCATTTTCACTTGAACTGAGAAATAGGCTTAAGGGAAAAATTGTTTATTTAGATAGATAGATAGATAGATAGGTAAATGATTATATTTTAAAAATAATTTTACAAAATCAAAGTTGTGCTGGTATTAAAATTAAAAATTAAATTTTTTTTTTATAAATGCGTTGTACCTTTCCATCCAAAAAATGTTGTCATATTATTATATTAAAATATAATTTGAACAAATAATCCTGTATAGGTCAAACGTTTGACTTACACGACATAAAAACATTAAAACCTCAATAAAATAAAAAAAGTGCGTATACGCCCGGGTGAACCTGTTATAACGTCGCTTTTGTCAAGACTTTGTTTTTAGTTAAAAGCGAATTGTTTTACTTTTGTAACACTATAAACCGACAAATACGGTCAATTACCTTATTGGTATGGTATGCGTATGCATTCATAAAATTTCTTAATAACTCGACCACATCAAACCTTTTCTGGTGCAGATGCTTTTTGATTGAACCAACATACCAATATCTACCCGAATAAAAATATTGTGTGATATTTAGTTAGCTGATTAAAAATTATCCATTCATCTGTGTAATATATAAATTAAATAAAATGCATTACTCAATCGCACTAAATTGTTCTACGAATGTATCTAGACATTGGCAGTGTATAATAATGCTTCAATGATATTAAGAAAACGAGTTAAAATAACAATTTCGAATTTTTTAAATTTAGCCTAGTACTCACCTCTGTGTAAAATGAAAAATAAAAACCGTTTAAAATTCACGTGAATAATCATTATGAAACCATAATTAATTCTCCACGTGAATTTTTAGTCCTCAGTTTGCCAATTTTCAATACTCACTTTGGATGAAAAAAAAAATTTGACTTATCTGATAGCTTGACAGAATCTTGAAATGCTTGAGAAGACTATTTTAATTCCATAGATTGGTTTTTGTGGCTTGTCAGTAACACTTAATATAAAAAAATAATTTAATTTTTTGACAAATGTCTTCTGTTATTTTTTCCTAGTGGTCGTACGTTAGGAAATGAAAATTATGAAATGAAATTAATTTTGAACCGGTTCATATTTCGCTCTCACATTTGGGTACTCAGCTCTCGTTATGAATTTCATCGCAGTGAAATAAGAGTCACTTTTATTATAGAAATTTTTTTCACTTGAACTAAGTACTAGGCTTATCATTGAAAACCATCATTGAAAAAGTTAGCTGTTGATTTTGAGACCCTTCGAAAGTTCAATCATTAAATATTTTAATGCAAAAATATAGCTTACGACCAAAAAAATTATTTCTCTTCCAGAAAAAATTCATTTTGACCCATATCTTCCCCATAACGTAACTTTTAATTTTTTCAATGATCATTGGGAAGGTAGTTCATCATTGAAAAAATAAAAGTCATTTTATGAGAAAAGTTGTGCGAAATTGAATATTTTTTACCTAGAAATAATTATTAAGACAATTAGCTTTACCCTGAGGCTACACGAGCAAGTACTGGCAAGCCAGTTGGCTACATAGATTGACTGTGGAGTTCGTATACGTGAACATGCTGTATCTGCGGCCACGTTCAGCTTATACTAGGACAGCCTATCTAGGATTCTAAATACACAATTTTATTGAATTTGCTTTGGTATCGGACTTCGATTTTTTCTTAAACAAAAAATGACGTCAAATTCTGCATCAAGTCTTGCGATGGTCAACGCATAATACTGCCAATGCGTTGAAGGATGCATTGAAAGACTTTTCTGTCGCGTCAAATTAACATGGATTGATTTTTATCTAATTCAAAAATTTCGATTTTTTTCGAATTTAAAAAAAAAAATTGATTTTTTGAAGGTTTTTTGATCCACCATCATCCAAGCCATACCTTAATGGAATTTGACAATGCATGATTGACAGATAGGTAAGAAACTAAATTACGTCGTACGAGGAATATTTCGTTCCAAAATGTTACATAATGGCGCTAAAATCGCCTTTTCCCGCGCAAAAAATTTAATCTCAAAAAATTCAGATATCTTTAAGTTTTTCAATGCATCATCTCCGTAGCAATCTTTCAATTTAATTTGACAGTCTATGGCTTGACAAATCGGTAACAGAATGTTCCAAATGTCACCGAAATCCCCAAAACTCTCATATTTCCCAAGAAAAAAATATACTTTCAAAAAATTGGGATTTGGGATTTTCATAGCCATCCTTCAATCATATTTGACAGTTGCCTATTTTGGAAATGTTAAGAAGTTATTGTAGAAGGAATATTTAATTTTGCATTTAATTTCCAACGAAAAGCTATCTATATAGCTTTACATACAAGTCTGAACGAGGCCACTGTCTTCTCTACTAGCTTCTCAACTGGCTTCGAAAATGGCAAGCCAGTTGACGAGCAAGTTGCTCAAGTTTGTATGTGTTATGTCGTTTTCGATTGGATTTCGGAACAGTACTACTCTTTTTTGATTCCAATCGAATTATTTTCTAGTGTTCCGAGACTAACTTGTGAAATATTTATGTGTGTATGCGTAAATTGTCTGATTTGTATGTATATTTTGCACGTTCAGTCGAGTTTAATTAATTTGACAACAAATCCGATGAAAGGATTTATATGTATATGTGTGTTCTGGGTCTACTCCTTTATAAAATCCGGAACAGAAAATAACTCTGAAAACATTACTCGGCACAGCCAATCGAATTATTTAGGAGTAAGTGGAGTCAAAAAGGAGTAACTCCGAACCTCCAACCGAAAACGACATTAGTAAACCTCAGGGTTACTTTGGCATCAAAATAATCATTTGTTTTTTCTTCAAATTCTACCAAAATTGACAATTAATATTTTCAATGATGGTTTTCATTGATAGCTATAACTGGCCCTTAAGTTGACTCCGCTTAACTGGAGCACCATAATTGGCAGAACATTATTATTTTTTTTTTATTTTTTTTTGTCAAAACAAATTAAATTTCATTTAGCCGGAAAATTAAAAAAAAAAAAAAAAATTGATCAGATTTTTTGTATTGTATCAAAATTGTTTTATTACCATATGAAACAATTCAGCAATTACATTTTTAGTCACAAATATTGTGTCAGCCATACATTTTCTGTCAAACATTTTGAGGATAAGCCAAAAAATAAAAAAATTAAAAGAAACGGCTGACACGAGGAGGGAATGACAACAATTGAGATTTTAACATTTCAGATTTGACATTCCAAATTCAAAGGGTGTGTTCGATTTAAAATTTGATGGCAGCGTTCAACGGTCGGATGAATAAGTGAAAAATGTTTATTTGAGGCAAACAATTTTGTTTCAATTACCCGCAGTTTGCAAATAAGCGGAGTTAAGTTTTGCGAAGCAGTTTTGTGTGAAAATTTCTCAAAAAGGCTCCGAAATAAATTTCTTGTTTCAGATAACCGATGTTTCTTAGTTAAGCGGAGTTGACTGTATTTGTTCTCTATACTTTTCAATTCAGTGAATCTAAACATTTATGGCATAAAGTATTGAATCGCAATTTTCAACTTTTAATTTGTTATTTTTCATATAGTTTTAATTTTGTATATGTTTTTAATTTTCTTACAGCTCAAGCGCTGCTGTGTGGCAAAATCGATATTTTCTTACAAATTGGTATAAATTTGAATAAAGAAATTCATTTTTTAAGATTCTTTGAACCAGAACATTTATATATTTTTATTTTTAAAAATATCTTCAAGACTAGCTTCATCAGCTTATAACTAGTTTTGTGCTCGTCGATTACCTTTTTGGGATATGAGATCAAATTTTCAAATTCAGAAACCAAATGCAAATTGTAAAATTAATTTACTAATTCAATTGTTTCTGGGTGTCTAAGAAACGTATCACAGACAACAACTGATCATATAATTATTTGATAATGTTTTAGATATTTTATTAAATTAAAAGGACTTTATGTTCTTTATAATTTGTCCATTTTTAATAGTCACTTCAGCCTCATGTCTGATATAAATATCACAGATATATTTGATATTTGTTTCCTTCATAATCTATGTTATGTAATTCAACAAAGATGTTGTTTAAAAAAAAAAACTTGATTTGTATTATGTAATGATAAAACATTCCTTACTGAAGTGATAAGATAAATAAAATTGTGATACAATGTTTGTTTATTTTAAAAAGTGTCCAAAAGGTTGCTTGATTTCTAAAAGGTATCCAAAATCGATTATTTTTAAAAAGAGGTGACCTGGTGTTCGGGGGTACGAAAAGTTGTCAAACTGACTCTAAAGTGTCCCAGAGGTAACCGTGAATCCGTCCATTTGTTTAGGTCCAAGATCGTCGTATATCAGGACCCATAGCCGCACAGTGCGACCACGCGATGGACGTCTTGTCGAAAATCAGTTTTTGGACTCGCAATGTTAGTTTTGATTAAATTTTTTGGCACAAAAGCAATACAAGTACAAATTAAATGTGAGATACAAATTCCAATATGAAATGATGTTGTGAAATGAAGATTTTGCAAAACAATAACACAACGAAATCAAATCTTGCTCAATTATGAACGACAACAAAATTTGAAGAAAAAAAACAGTAACAAAAAAAAAATCCACCAGTTGGCTACTCAATGAACGTGTTCACAGTAAAATCTGATGAATTTCAGTTTCTTAGACTTTACCAACAAAAATTAAGAATATTTACCAATTTGAACGATTTTTATGAATTAAGAGAATTCAAGTGCATGCGATAAGATATTCAAAATAAAATTGATATACTGACCGCGGCTGGAAAAATGCCAAGTTTCTGTGAAGTTTGGGCAAGGCCCTAGTAAGTTTTAAGTAGGGAAAATCTAGACGAGGAAAATTTGCCAGATACTTGTAAATCCCCTGCTGGATTTCAGTTACAAAAATTTAGACGAGAGAAACTTTTCAAATACTCGTGACGCCCTTTCTAGTAAAAGCTAGCTGAACATGTTTTGGTACCCCATTTTGTCACTTGTACACCAAAAACAAACATTTTATAAGCACTATGCAATTTCAGTATCATACAAAACTTTTGTCTCTATTTTCTTTTGTTCTTTTTACTATCACCCATTTTACTATGAGTGTGACACATCTGTAAAAACCTGTTCCAAGTTGTTCTACCTAAAAAGCAAGTACATAAAATCCTTTTCTATTCTGTATGAATTTGTTATGCAATATGGTATGAAACATAAGAGTATGAAACTTATTCACTATCAACATTGAATTTTTGTATAGTGAGTAAGCCCAGTGGGTAGCGCATTGGACTGACAACCAGAAGATCGCGGCATCAAAAGTCCAACATAAGCTAACCTGGCGAGGCAAATAGGTTCATAATCGCCAAGGCCCTTGTTCTAGCCTTTGCTAACCCTTGCAAAATCTATGTAAATCTCTCTGGTGCCTTGTCGAAAACCAGATTGTTTTTTTGCACGGGACTTGTTATGGTATTTATGAACACTTCGAATCTTAGATTGAATATTAGATTGATACAATTTAGAAAAAAATAAGGGAATATCTTCAAAAATTGTAAAAAAAGGTCCCATACAAACATGTATGGATATTTGTTATCTAGTTTATACTAAACAGAAAAATATTTTGTACAACCTAGGTTTCCTTTCCTAGGTTCTACTTTCTGCCATATAAAACGTTTCAAAAGAGTCTTATCAACAACAAATTAATTAAAATAATTCCGGACAACAATTTCATGCGCAAATCGCGAAATTCAAAACGTATATGTTGTCACAATATTATGAAAATTGATATGCATATGCAATCCATTAACCTTTCTATCAAAAGCAGCTTATCACTACTTTCCAAGTAACATTATTCAGCAATGTAATATCAGTAGGTAAGTATGTATGTATGTGAATGTGTCGAAAAATCTTCGTGTGCAGCAATCCTATAATCGTTTTTTCGTTGACGTTCAACTCCCGCTATGTTCACCTTCATATATCATTATAAGTGCACCCTCTTACATCAATTAAATTGCGCTTACAACATCAAATGTCAATGACATCGTCTGGTGAAGTTATAAACGTTATCAATGTCACGTAAGTCCAAATAAGCACAGCGAACATGTTTTTACTGTCATCGGGCTGCTGAGTGCGGGGAAAAACATGCCCAGCTATCAGCACGAAACGACGACTCATGCGCTGCGGTCGGTGTTGGAATATTTACGCCAACAAGTTTCATTCTTGACCTTAGAAAAGCTTCGATCGGGCCGACGAAATGACGACTTCACGTCAATTTGTCTCAAATCTGTCAACGTAAATGAAATGTTATGCATCCACCAGAGAGATTAAAATTCGAAGAACGAAATTAACAGGGAATTGAGTGGATATAATGCGGACGAAGCTGTCGTAATAAGCTTCCTGATAAATTGCAACAGCTATAAGCGATATCTTATCAGCAACAGCAGCAAAGTGACACAATATTGGCACAAGGCACAACGGTAAAGCAGTAGAATTAAAACGTACCTTGAGAAGCTTGATATTTGCCTGCCTAGGGCAACATGCTAGGGATTGCCAAAGAGGAAGCGTTACTTCATGACCTACGATATCCGGAAATGTCTTGGATTGTCTCGGTGGAATTAGCTTGGTCGTGTGTTGAGCACCGCACTGACGGGACTTAGTGCGGAAGATCTAACACAATTGATAGCGCAATTAAAGACTGTTTATGTTGTTCTCTGCCTAATCCAACAACCACAAAGGGCATTAGAATACGCCTGATGCTATCCACCACCACTGGATAGTCAAAACATCACCTGTGCGCTGAACACGAAGCAGCTCATAACTTTTTCATCATTATGGCCACCTTCCGCCATGGCGGACGGACATAACAGCATTGCATTGCCATGCCATCGCAAGTGCGAGATTAATGAGGATGTACTTGAGCTGTGTGGCGACGCGGCGGCAGGTCGCGTCGGCCATGGCGTTCAGCTGGTCGAGGAGTCATGTCGGTCTTCATCGTCTTAAAGTTTTGCTGCAAAGTATTTTGTGTTTCCTCATCTTCCTCCTCCTGCTGCAGCACCTCCTTCTCCATCAGTCGCACAATTTGGCTGAAGCAGCAACAAAAATTCTTGCACTTAATTTAGTATTTAGTCGGTTGTACCTACTTGTTTTTTTTTTGTTGTTGTTGTTGTTGTTGTTTTATTCCAGCTATTTCTCATCATTAAAAAAAAGGAAATACAAAAAAAAAAACGAAAAGGAAGGAAGACTGAGAATGAAGCATAAAAAGTAAAAAACAAAATCGTGCAATAATTGCACTTAATTTGAGTTAAGCAGCAATTTTAATGATCCATGAACGAAGGACGCATCTTGTGTTAGGCTTAAGTTTGTTTTTGCACATTTTTTTTATTCTTTCTGAAGAGTGTGCCAACAGAGGGGACGGGGGTCGAGAAGTGGAGGACTCAGTTTGCAAGAGAGTTAAGTGAAGTGCAACGCAGTAAACTATAAGCCAGCTTAAATTTCACAGAACTCTGTTTGTATATAGAAAACTGCAATAGGAGTATGTTTGTAATGCTGTGTATATGGACAAAATACGCCTGAATTGAATTAAACGATGATGGCGCACGTTGTCTGGGCTGCATGACTAAGAGTAGATATTTTATGTGTTAAGGCTAGTAAAGCTGCGATGGATTTTTGTTTTGTTTTTAGTTTTCACACAGTGGGGTCAGTTTAAAATATATGTACTTACAGTGGTTAGCGATTGGTTAGGTCAATTGAATTTTATGGTTTTTGAAGAGTTGCCAAATTGTTATTCTTTATGTTTGGTAGGTATAGGTGCCTACATATATTTATCTACCTAAAAGGATTTGAATTAAAAGATTATTTTGCCAAAGAATTGGTATTTTTCCTGAGGACTATTGATATAAGCTATAGTTAGGTATTCAGTGTCATAAGGAAGGTAGCCTAATACAAATTATTTATGGTGTTTTCCAATAAGAGGTGTTATTTTGATATTCAAAGAAAAATGTAATTTTTTGAGATAAATGATCGGATGTATATTTCAGTGGAAAGAAGAAATTATGCCTATAATAATGGAAAACAATATCGGCCAAATGGCCGCCACGGCTACGCTTACACAACAATATCATTTTCATGAAATTTTCCATCACCAAATCGAAAATTGGCTGTGGTATGCCCTCAATAGCTTCACGAATTCCATCTTTGAGGTCTTTAATCGACGCTGGGCTGTTGGCGTAGACCTTTACTTCACGTGGCCCCAAAGGGAGAAGCAAGATGTTAAATCACAAGATCTCGGTGGCCAATTGTGATCACCTCTTCGAGAGATAACACGGTGCGGATACTTTTCCCGTAAAAGATCGATGGTTTCGTTACTTGTGTGGTACGTAGGGCCGTCTTGTTGAAAGTAAAAGTTGTCCAGATCAATACCATCCAATTCCGGCCATACAAAATTATTAATGATATCTCGATAGCGCAATCCATTCACCGTAGCTGTTGCTCCAGCCTCATTTTCAAAAAAAAAGTAAGGTCAAATGACCCTGCCGGACCATAAACCGCACCAAACAGTTACTCGTTGAGAATGGAGAGGCTTTTCAACAATAAATCTTGCGTTTTCCGAGCCCCAGATGCGACAATTTCGCTTGTTGAAGTAAACACCGAGATGGAAATGGGCCTCATCCAAGATGATTTTTCGATGAAATTCCGGATTATTTTCATGCATTTTGTATCATTTTATTCATTTCATTGCGCTTTTGAAGCGAGTATCGTTCCATTTTAATGGCGTAGTTTCTACTTGTCAAATGTCATAAAATTACAGCTTCAAAAGTGTTAACTACCGCTATTTCGGTTATTCAAAAATAACACCTCTTATTAAAAAACCTTGGGCCCTACTACGTAACTTTATTCTACTTTCGAATCCATTCGAAAGTTGTTTTCAAGGGGTTTTTTAAAGTGGTACTAAACAATAAATTAAGGAAAAACTGAAGTACTTCCGACTTTTTGCCACAGAATCTCCAATAACCGCTGCTTTATTTAAGTTTCAAGGTACTCGCTGTAGAATAGACTACTTGAGATTTTGCGAATTCGAACATTTTTTTAATAGAATCGAGTTACATAGTTGGGCCCCTTTACTTTCTTTGCGGTAAAATCAGCAGGTAGTATTTCTTAACTGATAACATTTTCCCCAATACGATTTTTTCTTGTATTTTATTTCTAATATTTCAATTTATGTTTTATTATGTGTGTTTAATATGAATGATCTAAATCAGAACAGAGCTTAACAGCACAAATCTGTGAAAACTGTTTGAACAAGATAGTATAAAATAAAATTACAGCTTTCGTGTTGGCTATGTTGTCTATCAGCGATGAAAATTTAATGATTTTGATTTTCACTATTTTTCATATAGGTAATTTGTTTTTCTTTATTTTGACAAGAAAGATCTATAAAATGTACTTAGCTATTTAATTTAAACCCATTCCTATTTCAAAAAAAAAAATCACCTGGCGCTTTCACATTCCTGTTTCAATTTCTTTAGGTACATCAAGATATAAGTTTAAAGCAAATATTGTACTAATGAAGATGAAGAAATTTAAAAACGGAAAATATTAAAATTACTTCTGTTTTAAGTGGAGCGAGTGAGTATAATTCAATTAAAAATACAACAACTCACATCAACTCCAGAAATTAATGTTTTTCTCCCAGATATGACAGAGGGCTCTTCAGCTAGTCCGTTTAGTATTTTATTAAAAAAATCAAAAAGTTTCTACTCTTATTAGCACAGGAAAGACAGATTTTTTTGTGGAACGTAATATAGAACTGCTGAATTTTTTATAACTGAAAGAGGGCTATAAGAAAAGCTTATGTCGAGTTTTTACGGTCGACATCCCCCTGGGGAAATCCGCCATTTTGGAAAACGCGAAGTGATCTATGTCTCCGAAACTATTGATCTCATATGAAAAATTGTAAGGCCAAGCTTGTAGGAAATTAAATTATGTTTCGTTCATTTATACATTTTTGTTCGGTGCGGGCGATATTTTCAATGTTATATCGTCTTATTACTTGTTTTTTCACATTTACACATTTTTGTCGTTCTCGAATAAGCTAACGTAAATTATTTTCTAGATGAGAATTTTAGAACAGAAAATTTCCAACATTTTGATATACTTTTGAAATTGATGCGATACCACAGTCAAAAGTTACAGCCATTTTGCTTGCGCTAAAATGAAATCTCCGGAGTAAATAAAACACTAAATTGTTATTAAAATTAATACAAACAATGCGGTATCACATCATCTTCAAAAATATATAAAAATTTGTTAAACTTTGTGGTCTACAATTTGTATCATGAAAACAATTAACGTAAGTTTCTAACGACATGAGAAAAAGCTGAAAAAAAAGACATACATAACCTTAAAAATAATGTCTACTCGGAAAGAAGTTTCAATGACAAAAAAAGATAATTTTATTTCTAGCTAATTTTTTTCTTAAAATCGATAGTTTCGGAGATATAGATCAATTCGCGTTTCCAAAACGGCGGCGGATTTCCCCAGGGGGATGTCATGGCGTCCTGAAAAACTGGGCATAAGCTTTTCTAATAGCCTTCTTTCAGGTATACAAAATTCAGCCGTTTTTTTTTTGCTAAATTTCCTGTACAGTATGTGTGACCGCACTGCCACTCTGTTCACAAGGAAATTCAAAGCTGAATATTTTGTTTCGTTTTATAAATTTCAAGTAGAGATAATTGTTATAAAACTTACATGTTTTGTAATTAATTTGCTGTTAATTAGCTACCATTTTGCAAACTGTCTTGATGGCATGATTTGTTTAACCTTGTTAGAGTAAAGAGATACAATATATGTATGAATACTAGCAACAAGAAGATGTATGCAAGTCTTAAATAATTTTATGAGGCAACGTCATTCGGCAAACAAATAATAGTTATTTTTTTGGTTAACGTTAACATGTTATGGCACCGAACAGTTGAAATTCCTTTTAAATATACAATACGTAGACGTTATTTTCACTTAGTTAAAGTGCTATAGTTTATGGGAAATCTTCAAACATTTCCAAAATAAGCTACACCCTAATATATTTATGAGGCACTGTGTTTGACTTGCATTTTTTTTTTAAGTTACAAAGTAACTAAAAAATATTTTACTCTAAAGTCTAGTTTCTGATGTGAAATGAAAATTCCCATACAAAAATGACATACTAAATCATAAACGAACAAATTTCGTTGTATTTTCGTTTTGCGGTACACTGTTCGACCAGCGAAATAGATGATTATAACCTGATTTTTTGTAGAATTCTCCATTTTTTTTTGCACACAGGGTCAATTTCCCAGACCATTAATATTGTGTGCGCAAAAGTTACATTTGGGTTTGTTCGTGTTTTAATTTGAAGGCGGGAGGGGCAATTTTCTAAAACTTAAAACAGAAAAAGAAATATTAAAAAACAACAGTAACATTTATAATGCCATTTAAGACTTTTTTGTAAAGTCAGAAATATCTTTTTTTATTGTCTTTTTAAATAAAGTTATTTTTGTCAACAGTTTTTGAAAAATTGATTTTCAAACTCAAAATTTCAAACTAATTTTTTTTTCAAATCTTACGTAATAAAGTACTATTTTCTTTTTTAAAATTCAATGCTCTTGTCAATTTTTAGTTAAACACTGAAAACTGGATGGTTCTAGAATTTTTACATTTCAAAATATTAAAAAAGAAGACATCTTAGTAAATTTAAAAAACAATCGAGGTTGATAATAATCAACTGGCGCCGAAATGATTATTTAGCCGGATTCTTCTTAGTTTTCAGTGTTTGACTAAAAATAAATATAAGCATCGATTTTTGACAACACAAGTAGTACTTTATAACGTAAAATTTTGAAAAAAAAAATAGTTTGAATTTGTTTGTATTTTTTTTTTCTCAAAATGAAATTAATTTCTCAAAAACTGTTGACAAAAATAACATTATTCAAAAAGACAATAAAAGGAGGTATTTCTGGATTTAGAAAAGAGTATAACATGGTTTTGTAAATGTTACTGTTGTTTTTTTTAATTTTTTTTTTTGTTTTAAGTCTTTTTTTGTTTAGAAAATTACCCCTCTCGCCTAAAGGGGGGGACAATACACCCCCCTCCCAAACGATTTTGTTCTTGTGTTCGCTCAACCGGTTGGAGATTGTGCTCAAGATAATTTGTTGCACATTATTTCTTCTTTTTCAAGTTTTCCTGCTGTTGTTTGCGGTAGACGTGAAGAAATTTGTTGTGCATTGCATTGGTTGCGACGAAATTTGTGTGTTTGCGTGAGTTGGACTATTGTGTTGTAGTACAGGCAATGGGGAAAAATCTGAAAAAAAGTTTTGACGTCTGAAAAGTTTGAATGCAGTTTTGAACGTACGTAAAATTTTGAAAAAAAAAATAGTTTGAATTTGTTTGTATTTTTTTTTTCTCAAAATGAAATTAATTTCTCAAAAACTGTTGACAAAAATAACATTATTCAAAAAGACAATAAAAGGAGGTATTTCTGGATTTAGAAAAGAGTATAACATGGTTTTGTAAATGTTACTGTTGTTTTTTTTAATTTTTTTTTTTTGTTTTAAGTCTTTTTTTGTTTAGAAAATTACCCCTCTCGCCTAAAGGGGGGGACAATACACCCCCCTCCCAAACGATTTTGTTCTTGTGTTCGCTCAACCGGTTGGAGATTGTGCTCAAGATAATTTGTTGCACATTATTTCTTCTTTTTCAAGTTTTCCTGCTGTTGTTTGCGGTAGACGTGAAGAAATTTGTTGTGCATTGCATTGGTTGCGACGAAATTTGTGTGTTTGCGTGAGTTGGACTATTGTGTTGTAGTACAGGCAATGGGGAAAAATCTGAAAAAAAGTTTTGACGTCTGAAAAGTTTGAATGCAGTTTTGAAGAGGGGATAATTTTTAGTATAAATCTCGATTTGCGGGATTTTTGGTCTTGTCGTTTTTTCCAAGATGGCGGGGCGTCTTGGAAACAACGACTTCTTTTGATAATTTGGGTTTTTCTCACTTCCTGTGCTTTTTTATGAAAAAAATATTATAAACTTTGTTTTAATTTAAATTTCCTATAAATCGGTATATAAATTATTTTTCTGGTGTAGATAATTCAAAAGTTATTAATGAAAAAAGGTACAAAATTAGGCCTTACGGGCTTAGTCATAAATACTTTTTTGAAGATAATACAGTGTGATTTACATGAGGTGTAACATAAGGCTAGGGCGTGTAGGTTGAGTTAAGATAAGAAAAAAATCGTACGAGGAGGGGGGTCTATTTCCCCCCGTTTAGGCGGAAGAGGCAATTTTCTAAAAAAATGACTTAAAATATAAAAAAAACATTATTTTTAATTAACGGCAACACTCAAAATATCATTTTATGGCTTTTTTGAAAGCCAAAGACCTATTTTTAAATTAACTTTTTAAATCAAGTTCTTTGAGCAAACAGTTTTTGAGAAAAAAATTTTCAAATTCAAAATTAAAATAAAAAAACTTAATTTTGTTTCTTCTTTTCAAGAAGAGATTTATGCTAAGAAGCAACCCCTCTTCAAAACTGCATTAAAATTTTTCAGACGTCAAAACTTTTTTCAAATTGCCCTTTTTTTTTCTTTTAGAGGAAATCTTGCTTAATACAGAACAAATGTAAGAATTTTACTACTTTTCAGCAAGAAGATGCATGGACAGTAAAAATGTGTATGGAACTGGTGTCAAAATTAAGTCATCAATATCTGATTGGCAGTACGTATGTTACATGCGTTCCCCAATTCTTGATTCTTGGTTAAGTGTTCGAAGGTATCAACTCGTCCACCAACTTGTTGAGCAACCATATCGAAAACGCAATTGATCAACTTTTTTTTTTGTCAAAATCGAACAAGTTTATCATTTAGTGTATACGAGGTTATTCAACATTTGACCAGGTTTGTTAACTATGTGTACGGAGCTCCCATCAACAAGTTTTGTTCAATTTTACGTCTGGTTTCGTTGCTCAACGTGAAGAACGTAAGTTTCTGCACTGCACTGGTGCATGTTAGAGGTTGTAAATTTGTTCATCCAACGATGGAGTTGAATGAAAAGTTGAACTAAGTTAGTTGAGCTTGTCGCGCACGTAGTGGTCGACCGGCACTATGTACACAAATGACATTCAATATTGGTATACCTTCTAACGTCAAGTACATGCGAACAACTGTAAAAAATCACATTTCTATAGAATTTTAATGTATTCATTTTATTATTATTATTATAACTTTATTGAAGTATAAAATAAATTACATTTTCAATAATAATAGATAAAGCGATAGCTACCAGGACTTTTCGCTATTTGATATTTAAAATATAACTAAATTAAGTGTTCTAGCTTCAGTTTTAAAATAATTTCATATACTGATCTAATGTTAATATCGGTTATATTTGTCAAGAGTTGTTGGAGGTGTTTACCAGAGATGTTTTTGCATATTCGATCGATGTTAGTGCATTGTAGCATATGAGATATGGTGAAGATAGGTTTTTCTTCACAGTAGTCGCAAAGTGGGGCAGGTTCTTTGGTGATTAAATGTTTGTGGGTTATGTTGGTATGTCCCAATCTGAGCCTTATATAGGGCTTAATCATCGAGACAGGTAAATGTAGTGGATATAAGGCTTTTTCAGCGGAAGGGTTGAGCATTGAATAATGGTGTTGATATTCAGACCAAGTATCTATGGTTTTGTTTTTCATTGTCTTTGAGAGGTGTTTTTTCAGATCTTTTTGGTTGAATTGATAGAATTCGACAAGGGGCTCCATGAGCGCTTGTTTAGCTTCTCTATCTGCAATTTCGTTGCCAATAATGTCTGTATGTCCCGGTACCCAGGCCAATTTGAGGGTGTTTTTTTTGGCTATAAGTTTGTCACGGATTTCTGCAACAATGTTGGAAGAGTTGTTTATGTTTTTGATGGCGTTGATTGATGACAAGCTGTCAGTAAAGATAATTGTTTTTTTCGTTTTTGCAGCTTGAATAGCTTGTAGTATGGCAAAAGCCTCAGCCGTAAAAGTGGATGTGGTGTCATGCAGCAAGCCCTTAATAATAACAGAGCCGTTTTCATTTACAACAGCGAAGGAAGTTCTGTCATTTGTTTTTGATGCATCAGAAAACCAAAATTGCCACCCTAGCTTTTGATAATTTTCTTTTATTTCCAGAAACATAGTTTTGTAGATTATCTTGTTAGTAGATGCTTTTGGATATGCTGTGAGTTGAGAGATTATAGATTGGTTGGTTAAATTCCATGGAGGAAGATTTATTTTTAGTTTGTTTGCTGTGCCGATTGGGATGTTAAGGTCAACAGTTGCTTTAAGAGCCTTTTGTAGAGCTGAAGGATATTTCGGTGTTTTTTTTTCCTTTTTAGTAATTTTTTGACATCATCGTGAACAGGAGTTGTGTATGGAGAGCTGATTTTTTGAATTATCTGCCATGTAAGAAACTCGAGTCTATCATTTAAATGTGGAAGTCCAGTTTCAGTTATAATATTTTTGATGGGCGTTGTGCGAAAAGCTTTGAGACTAGTCCTTAGGGCTGAGTGGTATGTTGATGAGATGAGCTGCATGGATGTTTTAGAGCATTTTCCATAAATTGGTAGGCCATAGTCGATTTTTGAGAGTATTATAGACCTGACAACATTACCGATAGTATTAACACTGCAATTACTTTTTTTTGAAGACAAATACTTTATTAGATTTTGCCTGGTAGTAAGGCTTTTTTTTTAGGTAAGTGCAGTGGTCCTTAAAACTATATTTTGAATCAAACATGATGCCTAATATTTTTGAACAATTTACATTTTTAATATCAATATTATTGAGGCTAACTCCTTCGATACATTTTTGGCAACTATGTTTCTGACATATATGTAAAAGCTCACATTTTGAGGTTGATATCTTGGAGCCAGATATCTCACCCCATTCTGACAAGTCATTAATTATATCTGAAAAAGTTGTTGCTAGGACTCTTAGGTCTTTACATTTTGAAAACAAAATTAGATCATCTGCATAAAGAACGTGTGATATTTGTGAGCTATTATTAATAATTTTACTAATTTCGTTAAAAGCAATTATAAATAAAGTTACTGATAGTGGCGATCCTTGGGGGATGCCGTTCTTTAAATTGTAAATAGAGGAATTAATGATGTTAGTTTTTAATCGAAATTTACGGTTTGTTAGAAAAGCTTTAACATAGGTTAATATTTTTGGCCCAACTTTCCATTGAATTAGTTGTTTTAAGACAACATGTGGGCCGATTCTATCGAAAGCTTGTTCAAAATCAATTGAAAAAATCGAAACGTGATTTTTTTCAGAAAGAGCCGATGATACGAAAGTATCCAGATGTAGAAGTGAATCTATCGTACTTCTTCCCTTTTTGAAAGCTAGTTGATTTTTGTCAATTAGGTTGTTTTTTTCTAGGAACCAAAATATACGTTTAGAAATAATTTTTTCTAGAATCTTTGAGGTTCAAGGGAGAAGGGATATTGGTCGGTATCCTGATAGTTTAGAGTGGTCTTTATTTGGTTTTGGTATAGGAACGATAGTTGCAACTTTCCATGTTTGGGGGATTATTCCTTTATCGAAAATACTGTTGTATAAGGACAACAACTTTGTTTTGAGATCAAATGGACAGTTTTTAAGCATTGTGTACGAGATTCTATCAAATCCTGGAGTTTTACCTTTTGCAGAACACATGCTGCTTTCAAATTCTAACATATTTATAGGAAATTCGATCAACTTTGCTGAAGGTGAAACGGTGTGAGACGGAACGTTCTTGTAAAGTGATTCATACTTTTCTCTTAAGTAATTTGGATGAAAATTAGAATCATCTTGGGATTTTTCCCAACACTCTGCAAAATATTTGTTAATTTCAATTGGACAGGTTAAATTAGTTGTTTCTGTTTTAATGGCTTTAATTGTGTGGGGAATGTAATTGCCAGTGAGGCATTTAATATCGGCCCACATTTTTTTGGGAGTCGAGTTTTTGTTAATTTCAGAAGTAAATTTACTAAAACAGGCGGCTTTTTCGACCTTCGCAGCTTTTCGGAACTGGGCGTTTGCCTTACGGTAACATATAAGATTTGTTTCAGAAGGTGTCTTTCTGAAAAGTTTAAATGCTACTTGTTTTTTTTGGCGCAAGTTATTAAGGTTGGGGTTCCACCAGGCGACAGTTTTACAATGTGTTTTCATTGTAGTTTGAGGAATCGACAAGTTAGCTGCAGAACGAATTGACTTGACAACGCAAGCAGCTTCTCTATTAATGTTATTGGAGGTTGGCCTAAGCGATATTTGTTTTGTGACTTCGTTTTGGAATAAATCCCATTTAGCTAAGTCTGTCAGGAATTTAGGTTGAGTTTTTGGGAGTTTAAGGCTATTGTCTGTTACTATTGTGGTGAGGATGGGGAAGTGGTCGCTACCACACAAGTCATCGGAGACCTTCCAAGTAGTTTTTGGGCTGAGGTGTGGTGATACGAGAGTAAGATCGACGTGGGAAAATGTGCCATGCGTTGAAAAGTGTGTGGGACGTCCGTCATTTGAAATTGTAAGCCCAGTGTTAGCTATGAAGTTTTCGACTATTTTACCACGACTATTTATAGTGGGAGAACCCCAAGAGGGACTCCAAGCATTAAAATCACCTGTTAAGATGATTGGGGTTGAGATATTTTTCAAAATGTTTTCGAGATCACTGACTTCGAATTTTTGTTCCGGTGGGATGTAGAGTGAAACGATAGTTAACTTAAATTTCAGATCGATTTCAACTGCAACTACAGATATGTTGGAATTAATGTTGATGAACTTATGCGGAATTGCTTTGTGCACAAGGAGACATGTACCTTGTTTCGAAGTTGTATTACAATCTAAATTGTGAAACAAAGATGAATATTTTTTTGGTGGAAATGGTTGTTGGTTGTGTTTTATATGCGTTTCTTGAATGGATATTATAGATGGATTTAGGTCTTTTATGAGCAATTGGAGTGCATGATAGTTATTAAAATAACCATTCATGTTCCATTGCAGAATTTTGAGATCATTATAGTCGGTGGAGTCTGTCTTATTATCTGCACAATTTAATGTGCAGACAGAAGCCAGATTTCCACCTGATGTCAAAGAATTCCCGCGCCCCCATCGGTGATGGGAGCCCCCTCCATCTTGGCGAGGGCTTCCATCATCGGTAGAGGCGCGGGTTGTTGTGTGGTCAATGTTCTTATTAAGGGGTTTCATATTCATTATCTATGTTCATAGACAAATCTGTTTGAGTTAAAGAGGAAGAATTGGAAAGTGAATTGATGTGGTTTTTGTTGTTGAAATTAGATGAGGATACTGTTTGAGTGTGTTCAGTTAAGTTGATGTTGCCGTCGTCGGTCGGAATGTTTTGCAGATGTGCTCTTAAGTGAGCGTTGTGAGTTTGAGTTATTATGTTATCAATGTTGGCGTTTGAGTTTTTTTGAGGATTTTGTCTTTGAGTCAGAGAAGAGTAATCGTCATTTGTAATTTTAATAGGATCTTGTTTTTCTGTATTTTGAGTTATTTTTGAGTTAGAGTTTGATGTGGTTTGGTTGTTGAAAGAATTTTGGTGTGTTGGTTTTTCGTTGGTTGCAATATTTTTTTCGTTAAAAGAGAAGGAGGTGGGAAGTATAGTGGTGTTTGTTTCATGAGAAGTTTGCTTAAGTTTTTCTGAATAGAGATCTGAAGAGAAAGTGGAACGAATTGGGTTCCGTTCTTTTTGGATGCGTCTAGCTTCAGCTAGGGTGCACTTGTTTTTCGTTTTAATTTCAAGTGTTTCTTTACTTTGGATATACTTTGGACAGGTTTTTGAGGAGGCGGGGTGGGGTCCTGAACAATTGGCACACAGAGTGCGAGTACAGTTTTTGTCATCGTGAGGGGGGAAATTACATATTTCACAAGAAGCAGCACGTTTGCACCATTTCTTTGTGTGACCAAGTAGTTGACATTGTCTACAACGCATCGGGTTTGGAACATATTCCGAAATTTTTGTTTTGTACCAACCAATTTCGATTGTGTTGGGAACTAGAAACAAGTCAAATGTAAATATCATGAGGCCAGTAGGTTTTCTTTCTTTATTGTCTTGAAGTTTGGTAAATTTGTATACGTCTGTTATATTTTGGCTTTTGAGTTCCGAAATGATTTCTGCCTCAGGAACATTAATTAAGCAAGGCGCATATGCTATGCCTTTTGAGAGGTTAAGATTGTTATGAAGCTTAATATTAACCGGGCAAATTTTATCAAGGGCTTTCGATTTGATGAATTTATCGGCTATATTTTGATCTTTCGCTAAAATCAAAATTGAACCGTCTCTTAGTTGCGAGATTTTCTCATACTGAGTGCTAATTGCGTCGATTGTTTTTTTCAGAATGAACACGCTGATTGAGGTTAAGGGTTTGGATTCATCTTTTGATGTAATATGCACAAAACGTGGATTTTTATATATGGATTTTGTTGGAAGGTCTGGGAATTCACTGAAAATATTACTTGATGTTTTTATTCTTTTATGGGGGGGAACGGGGTCAGGGGGATCGGATAGCGCACATTCGTCAAGAATACCGAATCGGTTTCCCGATAAGCGATTATACTTCGGGCTCATCCCGATTAAATGTTTATAATTCGTTAGGAGAAACTTTCTTTAATTTTTTATTTGACAGTACAGAATAAATACAAATTAAAGTATTTAATAATTTAATGGCGGGAAAAAATCAAGGAAATGAGAAAAATCACTCTTTACCTCAATAGATAGGTCTTTGCGGTTGGAAGGTCAGCCGATGACTGTTAATGTATTCAAAAGTGCGAACATTTTATTTTTTGCATGTAAACTTTTAAAGTCTGTAATAACGATTTTGTTGATCCCGTTTCGTCTTTATTTTGCTAGAGATGTTTTTCTGCAATGTTCTACTATAATTTTAACTAAATGGGGTATAAATAAACAGATACATAATTTGAATATTTTATACTTTATAGGGCTAAGATTCGTATGCACTCAAAATCTCAAAGCATGTGCTTAAACTTTGCTCTTAAAAATTTCCAATAAAACAAATAATTTGAATAGCTTCCTCACATTGAAAATAACATTTGTTCATATTTTTACCCAGTTTCTGGAAAGAGTTTAAAAGTGCAAGTGAAAAATCATCTTTTCTGACGAGGTGCATTTTCATATCGGCAGCTACATCAACAAAGAACACTGGGGGCTCGCAAGACCCGTACGTTATACCGTCGAGAAGCCAATGCATCCACAGAGAGTGACAGTTTGGTGCAGATTGTGGAGTGGTGGCATCATTGGACCATTTTTATTCGAAAATGAGGCTTGGAACAACGTTTCAGCCGACGGTGGGCATTACAGAGCCATGTTAACCCACTTTTTTTGTTACTAAAATCGAAGACATGCATTTGGACGACCTCTGGCTCATGCTGGATAGCGCGCCATGCCACACAACCCATATGCCACAGTCGATATTTTACGTACCAAATTCCCAAATCGTGTTATCAGTCGTCTTGGCGATGTCCATCTTCGGAGCTGCGATTTGACCCCTTTAGAGTATTTTTTTATAGGGAACCGTGAATGACCGATGTTATGCCAACAATCCGAAAACGATTCAAGCACTTATCGCCAAATATCATGCAAGCAATCCGTGAGTTACATCCCGAAATTGGAGTGACAGAATGCGCTACTGCGAAGCCAGCCGAGGCAGCCCCTTTTACGACGTTGTATTCTATAGTTAATGGAAATGTTTGCACTTACTAATAAATCCACAATACCTACATGTTAAAAATTTAATTTTGTTCATTTTATTGTACTTGTAAAAAGAAACTTAAAATTGGCCCACCCTATAAGAGCCTCACAATTATTGTAATCATAGTATTAGTTGCACCAATTATATAGTTTGTAAGTTGCTTTGAATGATCAATACAAATCCTGTTTCATATCTTCAAACATATATTGAAATATATGACATCTTAAGTCAATTAATTCAAAAGTGGAAAAAGTATAAAATATTTAGATTGACAACAACAGTTACTCTTCAATTTATATAAAACTAGCGGAAACACCCGGCGTTGCCTGGGTCCCTTTTGTTAAAAGATAGTTTGTTAACAAATCTTGAAAAAAAAATTTCCCGTGGAAAATAGTTTTCCTTGAAAATATTTCTGCTATCGTGAATATCTCTAAAATAAATTCGATGAATTGACCGCCCAATTCAACAGGAAAACTTATTCCTGACATAAATAAATTTTCAACATCATTCATGTTCTTAATTTTCAAAGGATAGAAATATTGTGCAAGTGTTAATTATTATTAATATAAAAGCTTAACTATATATTCACGTACTTCTAAATATCTATGCTAAGGACACCTACTTGTAAGAGAATATTTAAAAAATTTTGTATGTTTTGCTATCTCGCCCCCAACTATCAACTGTTAAAGCAAAAGGTGTGATTTTTCGGATTTTTGACATTTCACCACCATCACTGTCAAGTGCGATTTTTTTGATTTCCACTGGACTTAGTGCTCTCAGATCTTGACATTTCGACACCTGTCAAATTGAAAAGTGAAATTTCTTATTTTCTGTTGGTGCTAAAGTGCTGGCCGAGACATAAGGTAATAACACCCTCCTTAATCGATTGGTGCCCTTAGATTTTGATATTTGGACACACGACCTGCAACGGACAGAAAAGAGGAGCTGCAATACGGCAGTTTTTGCTCTTATAGCATTGCTGTTACCATTTTTGTTATCATTGTGAATGATTTACTCTACGGAGCAAATGTTTCTCACTGATTACGAGATTGTAAAAGTATTCGCCGTGTTGATTTCAACATAACCAAATTTTCACCGACCATGTAAATCAAACATGATTGGTTTACGTTTTACCTTCCACCACAATCCAATAAACAACCAACGCATTTTTACTAACTTTCACCACTACTTATTATATTTTCCAATAACATTCGCTTACACATTCAACAAAAACCAGGCAAAAAACTCATATGCACTTGCAACGTCAAATCTCATAGCTAAGCTTTGTGCAACGCTCATGTCTTGTTCAAAAAGTTATATTTTTCGCCATGTCGCTGCATACCAATCACTCGGAATTCAGCCTACATGGTTATAGCTTAGTGCCTCTATTTTTTCCACATCATGGTCTCGCCGTGTATGTTCGCAGTGATGTAGCTTATCAGCTTCAACCACAATATGGTTCAAGTTTGAATACGAACTTTAATTTCATGTGGTTTAAATTCACCATCCATAAGCGCATCATCCATACTTGTTTTATTTATCGTAGTCCTAGTTTGGATAGTAATTCGACTTCCAAAGAGAATTATTTCCCATTTTCCGCACAGTGAAATCGTTGTTACGGGCGATTTCAATGTACATAATTCTTCGTGGCTACGCTATTCGGGTCAGACAACACCCGAAGGAAGGTATGTCGAGATTTTTGCTAAGATAAACAACCTAACTCAGCTGGTCGACGAGCCTACTCGGATTCCTGACGTTGCAGGTCAATCCGCCAACACTCTAGATTTGTTTCTTACCTCTGACCAAATCCTTCGGATGTGGAACTTGAACGGCAGCGTATGATAAGCTCATTAAATTCTGATCTCGACAGCATTGTCCAATGGGGAATCAAAAATCGTGTAGAATTTAATGCTTCAAAAACTCAATGCTGTCTTCTGTCATTAAAACGAAACCCACCCCCATGCAACTATCCATGAGTGGCACTTGCATTGAGGAAACCGAAAAGCTTTCAGTCCTCGGTATATGTGTCACAGACCACCTTTTATGGAACGACCACATATTCGACATCGCCAAAAATGCTGCTAAGTGTTTAGGTTTTCTCCGTCGATGCAAGAATTTTGTCTCCCCTTCTGATCTGGCTGTTATCTACAAAGCCTTTATTCGTCCAAAACTTGAGTATAACTCCCACATTTGGGCAGGTGCTCCAATAACCCACTTGAGTTTATTGGATAGAATTGAAAAGAGAGCTCTTAAAATGATAGGTGAAAGAACTATAACGGAAACATTCTCATCTCTTGAGCACCGTCGAAATGTTTCATGTCTTTCGTTATTTTACCGTTATTTCCATAAACAATGCTCTAGTGAAATAGCCAGTTGCATTCCTCCCCTTAAACAATTCAACCGTAATTCTCGCGCTTCTAGGAATGCTCATCAGTTTACCCTTGAGCCCAATTTCGGACGTACTGTTAAGTACAGAGATTCTTTCTTTAGTCGCACTACTCGAATGTGGAATGCTATACCCAGCTCAATTTTCCCCTCCCATTGTGATCTACAGACGTTCAAAACCAATGTGCATCGGTATCTCCTTTTAAATCCCCTCCAATCTACCTAATCGCTCGTGCTGTGTATATCATCTTAAGGGTAGTCACAACCCCTTTTGCACGCGCTTAATATAAAAAAAAAAAAAAAAAAAAATGGACATAGCTTTTTTGCACTCCATTGGATTTTTTCTGGACATGTTCATAATCCTGCTAACTGTTTAAGCGTATTAGTCTTTAAATTTGTATGGTTGTCTATTAATATTTTGTATGTATTTAAATGGTGATACAATGGCCTTTGCAAAGACATCTAAATTTTAAAATTAGAATAAGTACTTTCTGATTAATAGCCAATTTTATGCAGATAAATTGACAATTTTTAAATTTTTTCTGGATTTTATCTGTAAAAAATATTTCTAATGTAAAATTTTAATATTTGAAATTATTTTGTGAAGCTTGTGAGCAACACACAGTTATGTTTTGTATTCATGATCCATTTTGCATTTTTTTTGGTAAATAAATCAATAAAGCTAATTCTGGAGTGGCTTTTTTTGAAATGATCACTTAATATTTATTAGCAATATTTTAGAAGAGGATAAGAGCAATTGGTGTGTAAGTTTTGTTTTTCAAAATTTATCAATTTTTTATTAATTTTTGCATTTAAAGTACCAAAAATAGAATTAATTTTTCACTAAATCACATTTTTAGTATAAATTTTTTTAAGATTTTGCAAAAATTTTGACACAAAAGTTTAGATTATAAATTTCAACCGTAGTCTATGTCATTTGTAAGTATTCTTTGTTATGAACTATTAGGCATTACTAAAGTTTTAAGCCTCTACATTTGGCTAAATGGAGCTTTATTGTGGTTTATCTCATTAAATTGCCCCTACTTTTTTCCCTTTAGATTTACAAATATAAAATTACTAAAATATTTGTAGAAGAATTTAACACATATAATTGTGTGTCATTAGTTTTTCAAAATTTATAAATTTTTCATTAACTTTTTACAATTTTCTAAGTAAATACACTCAAAAGGTATGAATTTTTCGCATTATGGCAAATTCTTTCTCTTTTAACAATTTATTTTGTCCTGAGAGTGGATTATTTTTTATTTTTATAATTTTTTAAATCTTATAACCTTTCATTTGATACCGCATTTATAAATATCAAAATAGGATTACTCATGTTATGGCCATTTACAGGTATTTTATCTACGACTGTTAATTAAAAAGATTAATAAAAAACCAAAAAAATCAAATTTCATATAGGCAACATTTTTTTATTGTTGTTAAAGATTTCTAAAAAAATTTAAATTTATTTTTTTTAGAAGCTATCTATCGGATAGCATGGGGATAGACATTGTTGATGCCATAAAAAAAGTTAGTATTTTGATTGTTTGTTGTTAGTTTGGACACCCGTACAGCCAAACTGACAAGAAAACAAAAAAAGACTTTTATATATTAGTTAAGATTCAAGCAACACTAAGATTGAAGTCCCTCTAGGGAAGGCTAATCGGTGTACATAATTGGTTGCATCTTTTTTCAGCACGAGAACTATAGGTGTGTTTGTACAAGTATGAACTTTTTTTTTTAAATTTCTTATGATCGCAATAAATCAACTTAATACGCATAGGAAGAGGAACTCACTTCTCATTTAGGTGCAATGATCTGTCGTTAATATTTAACTGCTTAACCTCAGAATTTGAATTAAAATTTAACTTCCTATGACGACACGACGTTTGTTTGCTCAAATTGTCTCCTTGGTGGAACAGTCTTATTAAATTCTTCACTCTTCTCTACATACCTATAACAATCAAAATCAATTTCCTGCTGGTTGGGCAAAATTTATTTTTAATCCCATTTCATTTAAGCACCGAATATTGTTTACATACATTTCAAGGTGTTTGTATGCACTTTTACCACCACCAACGACGCGAAGCTGACGGTTCGGTGGTGGCGATAATGTTTACACTAAGACTATTGGGTGTGCCATTTAGCACCAGAACAAAAGTTCATAACTCAAAAATTGTTTATTCAAAAAATAAAATTACCAAAAAAAAAAAAAAAAACACAAATAATAAAAGTAAAATTCTCATTCCGTAGTGACTGAATGCTGTCAGTGTCATCATCATGATCATCGCATCTCTTACTGCACCCTCTCGCACTCTACAACAAAAAAAAAAAAAAAAAACAGGAAACAAAATACAGATCTCCATGTTTAAACACCGACAAATAATTTGCAAACCGAACAAAAAACACAACAAAAAAAAAAAAAACGGAACCAGCCACCCAGCAAAGCTACACAACCAGTCCACAATTCCATTCCCAATATTATACCAATCAGCCCATCATCAGCCAGACGAATTTCGCTTTTTGTGTATAAACTGTTATTAATACGCTATTATTACAGCAAATCAGTCAGCCCCTGGTGGCGTTCAACCCAGTTCAGCTGAGTGCATGGAGCACAACCATGACCTGCCCCACGACATAGTCCAAGGACGAACGCCGACGTCGACGCGACGCGACGCACGTCGCGTCGTGTCGTCGTTAAAGCCCGTATAACCGTGTGTCATCAGCATTTCTCTCTCGCGCCTGGTGGGAGTTTGGTGTGTTTACACTCATACAGCAATATACATATACATGCACAGTACCTACAGGCAACAAAGTGTAAGGCGTTTGTCAGTTTACTTTCATGAAAGTTCATTGGCAGTTTATGGAACTAAAGCAAACAAAATAAAAATTGACATTTGTATGACAGATTGAAAGACTTTGTCAAATAATGGTAGTTAGTGTTGGATTTGGAAAAATTAATTGCTAGCTATAAATATTTCGGAGAGTTGACAGTAGTTGAGCTGGTTCCTCAAAATGTTGTATTAGGATACCTACTTTTAAGCTGTGTAGGTATTCATAATCTAATGCACATATAAAGATAGTTCTTCTAACATTTTTATGGTGTTCCAGTCAACTGTTTGAAAACCTACCCTTAAGGACTGTACACATGAGAGCGACCAACGACCGACGAATGAATCAACAAATGGGATTTAAAACATTAATAAACCTAAATTCTTTACAAAATCTAGACAAAATGGAAGAAATATAATTGAGGATTATTTTATGATACTAAAGTTTTCATATTAATTACTAAGACAAGTGAATTTTAAGAAAACAATTTGTTTGTCGCGAATAGCCGCAATGCGTTACGACCAATTTATTTTCTCAAATTTCTCATATTTAAGCAATTAAAAATTCAAATTTTATAATTTTTAAATTAATCTTAAATCGAATTCTACCATTTTGACAAGATTTTGTGAAATATTAAGGTTTATTAATTTTTAATTCCCATTTGTTTGTTCATTCGTCGGTCGTTGGTCGCTGTCATGTGAATGGTCCTTTAAAGCCTAAGAGTATTTAGTTCCAAGAGCAGAAATTTATTTATTTTTTGTAAGGAAATGAAATTACTTTTGTTGTGAATATAGTTTTTTTTTTTTATTAAAGTAATTTTGTCTAACGTTCAGAAGTGGGGTGGCAAAATTTAGCTGAAATGTTAGTATTTGGTGGATCTATAACTTTCAAGTGCTGTATCGCATCATTCTTTCTAAATTATTTAACTTCCTATCCATGAAAGGTCACTGCATCATATTCATATTAAATACCTAAATGTTGGAAAATTAGCACTCTACAATTTTTAGAGAAAAAATAACAAAATCTTTATAAATCTTCTGGGAAACGATATACAAATGCAAAACAAAATAAAATAAAAATGTGAAACGGATATCCTTAAATAATGTGCTCTTCAGCGCTGATTCTAAAGAGATCAAAACTGAAAAGATACAAATGTTGTAGCCTGAAGAAAGTTAAAGTCCTTTTTATAAGGGCTGGCCGCGAGACGAGAAAAGTCTCGGTCTCGCATGACGAGACGAGACTGCCTTTTAAGCAACCGAGACGAGACCGAGACAAGACTGTATATTTGGGCCAACATTTACAGATAGTCTAATAAATTAAAAAATCCAATTTTAGTTAGATATTTATTTTCTTCTGCACATATATTCAAACTATAATCGAAAATATTTCGTTCCAATAATCAGCAGGTTGTCCGGAAATCGTATTTTTCGGAGACGAAACCGAGACGAGACGGACACAAGAACGAGACGAGACTCAAAATTTTCAATTTAAACGAGACCAAGACGGGACTTACAAAAGTCTCGAAGAGTCTCGTCTCGTGGACAGCCCTACTTTTTATGGAATGATAGCTTTTTTTAAAGAGCAAAAAGTAAAATATTACCCAAAACCAAGAATCAAAAGAGTACCCAAAAATATGTGTGGTGAAAGAGTGGGTTTTTAAGGGAGAGATGCAAGTGAGTGATTATTATCATAACTTCCATGAACAAATTCTGACAGTTATGAAATTTGCTAAAAATATTAAATTAATGTTGGCAAACATAAGGATCAAAAGAGCCCATAGAGATATCTAAGGTCCAAGGGTGTGTTGTGGGAATGTAATGTTTGACCTGCTTAACGGAAAATACAGTCATTTTTCCTTCAACATTAAACTAACCTTTTTAGGTTGAACATAAAGTTTGAGGAAAATTAGTTCAGGGCTTTGGCAGAAAATAGCATCAGAACCTTACCTATCTCCATTTTCATCATAATCACACTAGATTTGAATTTTTCTGCTGTTCGAATTTGTTTTTGTTAAGATACCTCTGTCGCAAGTAAAATAAGCAGACATTTTGGAACGAACAATAAACTTTTGGAGATTTTGAATGAAGAACAACCACTTATGTAGGCTACCACCAAGTATTGCATTAGGCTGGAATTATTGCAATTTTATGGCTGCCATGAAATTGCAATAATTCCAGCCTAATGTAATACTTGGTAGTAGCCAACACAAGTGGTTGTTATTCATTCAAAACCTTCAATGTTAATATGACGTAGCGAAAGCTATGCACCCTCACTGCAAGTGTTATGACGAGAAAACACCTTTGAATAAACTTTTGGTTTTTAGCTATTTTTCAACAATTTCCTATCTTTCTGACAGAAATCCAATTTTAACTTTGAACTTTCGTTTTATAAAGCAATGCCAGAAAACATTATCCAATTTCTATCACAACATAATAAATATTATTATTGTTTCATCATAGAAAAGTATTGTTCTATGTTATTGATCAAATTATGTAAGCCATTTTTGTTTAAAGTGCTGAATTTATGAAAATAAACTGCTCAAGTATTTGAAAATTCACGGTATTACCAGGGAATGGTGAGTCATTTCTTAATTTCATATAGCGTTTGTTGTTAATTCGAGCGATTTAATTCAAAAAAAAAAAAAAAAAAAATAGCTGGTACAGCAGAATATGTAACATATAACACCAAACAAAACGAAACTTGTATTGAAAGAAAGTGGATTTCTATAACGACTGCGTCAGTAATTGGATTCACATCTCAAATAGAAAATCCCATACAAAAATGACATTCTACGTTGTTCGACTAGCGAAATTGATGATTATAACAGATTATTTTGAGAAGTCTCCACTCTCTTTTCGCATAGAATTAATTGCTTGGGCCTTTTCTTTTGTGCGGAAAAATGGCATTTGGGTTTGTTCGAGTTTTTATTTGCTGTTTCTTTCATCACAGCATGGCTTTCTTTGATTTTTTGTTTCGTTTACTTTTATTGTATGTATTTGGAATTTGTGAAACTCTCTATGAATATTTTCCTCTGTGTTTTCGTAAGCATTTCGTTGTCTTATTGGAGACCACATGAAAATTTCGTTTCGCATCAGCATGTACTAGGTTAAGGTGCGTATACTTTTAAAAGGCCAGAAATAAAAGCTTATGAGGTAGGTACTATGGTTTAATATAGAAATGTACGTACTTCGTTATCTGTACCACGGTATATAGAAAAAAATTATATATTAATCCTGCCAACAAACGGATTTTGTAGAGTTAGAGATTCCCTAGTTCGACCAGGATCTTGAAACAAACAGAACTCCTCATCATATTAGGGTATGTTTAATGGAAGTCTCGATTTTGTTCGCAAAACCAATACTTAAATGTACGATAGCGAGCAGGTTATTTTAATAAAAAGACTTGGTTTCTTTCTTATTACTTCGAAAGTTTATTATACAAAAAACACAAAACAGCTATCGAGAGCTGTATTTAAAGACTTAAACAAATACGGGATAAATGTATAACATAACTTGAGCTGTGAAAAATTAAAGTAAACAACAGTCTGTTGTGCAAGTGCACATACAGTCACAAAAAAAATAATTAATGCCTACATAAACTACCTTATAAAGTAAGTATGACTTTTCTTAAGTCTAGTACGCTGCTGATGCGAAACGAAATTTTCTTGTGGTCTTCAAAAAGGCAACGAAATGCTTACGGAAACACAGTGCAAAAATATAAATGGAGAGATTCACAAATTGCTAATGAATAAATCAAAATTTAATGAAAAAAATATCAAATTAAAACACAAACAAACCAAAATGTCATTTTTTCGCACACAATAAATTGTCCAGGCGATTAATTCTGTGCGAAAATAGAGTGGAGACTTGTCAAAATAATTTGGTATAATAATCAATTTCGCTGGTCGAACAGCATACCACAGAACGAAAAGCATAACGAAATTTTTAGTTTGTGAGTTTGTCATATCATTTTTGTATGGTATTTTTCGTTATACATCAGGAGCGTATTAAGCCTATTACGCTGCTGATGCGAAACGAAATTTTCCTGCGGTCTCCAAAAAGACAACGAAATGCTTACGAAAACGCATGGGAAAAATATTCATGGAGAGTTTAAATAAATTGCAAATAAATAAATCGAAATTTAACGAAAAAATCAAACAAAAACAGTGTTGTAATGAAAGAAAGTAATAGCCCGTAGCGTAATGATTAGTGCGTTCAACTGTCACGCTGGAGATCTGGGTTCGCTTCCCAGCCTCGTCCACCTAAAATTTAAAGTTTTTTTCAGGGCTACTGCCTCTTGCGAGGATTTGAAAAATCCTCCAAGAGTATCACTTGTTACGAATAAGTGCTTCTCGTCTAGCCGTTCGGATTCGGCATAAAATTGTAGGTCCCTTCCATTCCTGTCGATAGACGCACACAGGAATGGTTGCGAGTTGTTAGTCACTAGGCCCTGGTTCTCATGAGCCGTTGTGCCACCCGATTTATTTATTTTTATAATGAGAGAAATAACAAATAAAAACACTAACAAACCCAAATGTCATTTTCGCACTCAACTAATTGTCCGAGCAATTGATTCTGTGCGAAAAACATACCACAGAACGAAAAGGACAACGAAATTTTTCGATTATGATTACGTAATGACATTTTTGTATGGGATTTTTCGTGTTGCATCAGCAGCGTAGTAGGCTTTATAGAAGACAGAACCTCCATATGACTGACATACAAGGATCCATATATAAAAGTATAAAATAGTAGACATACCTATATGGATGAAAAAATAACATCGCACCGTTTCGCTTTTCCCATTCGCCGTCGTATATCATCGTCATGAAATCAAAATGAACTCGTAAAGCCCATTGAACTAAGAGAACAAAAATAGGGCTTAGAGTGTGAGGAACAAATATCTAGGAGGTCTGATATAGACGGAACGATTGTAAACTGGGATGTTGTGTGTGTGAAGTGGCTATAGCTTAGCTTCATAGATTTAATTGAGTTTGATGTAAGTGACGTTGTACCTTCGACAGAGAGCTTGGTAGTTGAGGAGGATTTTGCAGTTTGCAGCGTGCTATAAGATATCGCATATCGTCCTGCATGAACGCATCAAGTTGCTCCTTTGTGGCGCAACAACCCGTAAACCATATGAATGTTACAAAGTAAGTGGCCTCTTTGTGCCGTGCATGCAGCCTCTTCTTAACATAACATATAACGGAATGGTTGCATTAGCAACAGTGGCAGTTGCAATGGTACCTATACAGTCAACACTATATGGGCGTAAAACACATGAAATGAAATAAGGACAGAATATTATCAAAGGGTTCATACCACATGCAGTCATAGTGACTGATCATTTAAATATGGTAACAGACTAAAGGTCTTGTGATAGTGTTTTTTTTCCAAAATTTAACACTGTCAAAAAGACTTATTTGCGGGTAAAATTATTTTCCTTTTCATATCGTTTATGGCTCGGTTTTTAAATACTCGCTTGTCTCTAAGGAGTTAACGTATGGTTACGCATTAACTTGTGTTGGGAATAAAAGTGGTCTCCTTTTTTTTGTGTGAAACTGCCGTAGAGAAAATGTTATATAAACCCTACTCAAAAGTGGATGTTTCTGAACTTACTATAGGATTTTAAAACCTCAACGGACTTTATACTCCTAGTATATAAAGCTCAAGATATGCCTGGATTTGTTCTCTCTTTTTTCATATGCTATAATACCATGTCATTTAAAATGACTTACGTAAGAAGATAATATACATATATGACATTTGGTATTACAAATTTGGTTAATTAAAACAAAATTATGATTCCAAATAAAAAAAATAGGCACGACTGAATCACACTTTCTCTCGTAGTTAAAAAATTTAACGGAGCTTGAAGTTGACAATGTGCATATGTATTGGTTCCATTACATTATGATATCATTAAAAAAAGTTTTTAAAAACAAAGGACCACTTACATAAAAAATAACAATAAATTTGTTATTTAATTAGTTAAAACAGATAGAGCTTAAAAAGAAGTATGCCCTCTGAACAAACAAATAAATACAAATTTTGAAAATCGTTAGAGCTGTTTTCTTAAAAATTATTTTTTATGTACATATAAAAAATCTTGAACATTTTTAAAAATAAAATTTGGTATGCCAACTTTTAGAATTAAATAAAATACCATTTTGCACAAAATCAAAAAATATTTATTGAACCGTTTGCAAGATACTGAATTTTCAAAAATAAAAATTTCAATATTTTTTTAAAAATCCAAAAATTATTTTTTTTTCTTAAATCGTACCTATAAGCAAAATTGTTAAAATTGTAAAGGACCTCTTAAATAAAAAATTATATTGTAATAGGTGTAGCCGGTAACGAGAAATTTGAAAACCTAAAATCGGTTTTATGAGAGGTACCGTTAATAACCGTTACAAAAAATTTTTTTTTATAATTTTAGTTGCAGGTTGAGGTACAGAGACCGACAGACGGACAGACGGACAGATGGACAGACGGACAGACGGACAGACAGACAGACGGACAGACGGATAGACGGACAGACGCACAGACGCACAGACGGACAGACGGACTGACGCACAGACGGACAGACAGAAAGACAGACAGAATTGCTAGACCCCACTTTTTTCGCGTTCTCTATCATCGTAATGTTAGGGGAAATTTTATTAATAGTACTTCCCTGTAACCACTTTTCATATTATAGACTTTCTCAGTCTTAGATTAACCAATTTAAATTATTTTTTCTTTGGAAAAAATGACACCAAGGTTAAAAAAATGCCAACAAAATTGGTTTGATATTTAACTGTGGGAAAACCATTATCTGTTATCCGTTAACCGTTATCTCCTTGTGTAAATAAAATAAAAAAATCAAGAATCGGATGCAATTTGTCAAAGTTAGAGCTTTTTAAACGGAAAAAAGATCAAAAATCATAAAAACCGTTATAAGTCGAAAACGAAGCGAAAATCAGAAAATTACCTTTTAAGTTTTTCGACTTTAAATGAACTCAGGAACCCATAGTTTTCCTCGGGACCGGTAACGATGGGACACCCTGTATTAAAAAAACGCCCCAACGATTATATATTTTTAATTTTATAAATTCATATTAATTTAAGAATTAAATTGTTATCTTTTGTGTTTAGCAAGGAATTTAAGCAATTAAAAAAATAAATTCCTGTTTTTGAACATTTTGTTTAATACCTATCTATGTTTTAAAGATAATACTTTTTCAAATTTGTTTGTATTAAGTTGTATTTAACCTAACATTATAATGAACCGTTTACATACATCTTCAATACCGCAATTTAAAGCTAATTATGATGTTGAAGAAATTTAAATATTAAAATGATAAAAGTAACATTTGTTTTAAGTGAAGTGGTTGAATATTGTTCCGGACTAAGTGGAATCCAGAAATTAAATATTCTTGGAATTTTATAATAATTTCTTAAAATCAACTTTCAAAACAGAGGTTTCTCTATTTCAAAAAGGAAAAGGTTTTATATACAAAATTAGGAACAAGTTTTATACAATTTTATATTGGGAGCCAACAAATATAATTCAATTAACAAGTAAAAGTGACATTAACTCCAGAAATTAATGTGTTTCGCCAAGATATGACAGTGGGCTCTTCCGTTAGTCTGTTATATCCCTCTAAGACACAAATTTTGCTCAATGTTTACCGGCTCTTATAAAAATCACAGCAAAAATGTATTGTGAATTTTATTGATTTTTTAGGGGAATTTGTTTAAATCGACCAACATTTGTGTCTGGGAAGGATATGACAGACTAACTGAAGAGCCCACTGCCATATCTGAGCGAAATAAATTAATTTCTGGAGTTGAGGTCACTTGTACTTCTTAATGTCTAGCTACATTCTAGAGCAAGACCAAGTTTGTTAAATCCAGTTGTGCATTTTATTTCAAGAAGAACTTTGTTCAAAATTCTATGTCACTAAATCCTTGCAACATGGCCTAATACTTGGATTTTCAACGATCAGTAACTTAAAATACAAATAAGTTTCAGTTGCAGCAGTTTCCCGTTGCCTGTTTTAATGGACAATACCCAAAAAATTATGATTTCAAACTGAAGAACAGGTGCCAGTTATAGCTTTCATTGAAAACCATCATTGAAACTTTTGTCTTTCAATTTTGAGGAACTTAAACAAATAAATCAGATAGCGTTTTGGTACCAAAATGAAGATTGTTAGTTAAAAAAACCTACCCTTTTTAGTCAAAAAAATGTTTAATTTACTTTAACACTTTCTAATAAAATCACTTTAGTTTTTCAATGATGAAAATTGTTTTAAATGAACAGCTGACATTTTGTTCCAAAAGTGGAACACATTCGTTCCAATGATAGGTCTGTTTAATGAATCTGTTCGGAATAGAAAAGAACAGAAAAGAACAAGATTGTGTGTTCCATGAGTAAAAACCTTGCACTTAACTGTTCTACCTTCTGGCATTTTGTGTTCCATGAAGTTTTTCAGAACAGATTAGAACAATATTTTCTGGACCTTCTTTTTAGGTGGTGCAAGTGAGTACAAGTAAAAGCTAATTTGTTTTCTTTGATTATGAAAAAAAAGTTTCAATTCAGCTTAAAGTGAATTTATTATAACTGATGGAAATTTATAGTTCGTGTATAAAAATGTCGGAAATATGTGAAGAAATATCCATATCTTTCAAAAGAAAATTAAAATTCTTAATTTATTCCAACCAAATTAAATTCAGTTTTGCACTCCCTCACAGCTGATCGGAAACTGTCAATCACATTGGTACATGTGCTGCGCTTTTCTGTTCTAAAATATTGTTCTGACAATTTGTGCTGTTCTGTCCTGTTCTAGTCTAGACTTTTTTCATTAAACATACCTGGGGGTCAATTCTCGATCTTTGAAGCTGTGAAGTGATACATTTTACAAAACTTCACACGCTAATAACTCTATTCTGGATATGCGTGTTTAAAAGTAATATTAAATGTCGAAGTTTTGACAAAAAAAAATTACGAAGTTTTGACATTTTATTTCACTTTTTCACACTCATCCAGAATCGAAATATTAACGTTTGAAGTTTTGTAAAATTTGTCACTTCACAGCTTCACAGATCAAGAATTGGCCCCCTGATATATCTCGTCTGTCAGTTTTTCGTTAAATGATCGACTCTAACCTCAGAGTTGTTTTTTTTGTATGGGGACTGGAATTATCAATGAAAGAAATGTTCATGATGCGATTTGTGTTTTAATGATGTATTTCAATTAAAGCTATAACTGACACCTGAGTGGTTTCGATAAGTTTTTTCCTTGAATGAACACTCCTGGGGCCTAAAGCACTGAACAACAAGTCAACTTGTCAACAATTACTTGTTCAACTATGTTTATCAAACAAGTGAAAATCATTTCTGTAACACAATTAAAACCTTAACAATTGTCATAAGAAAACATTTCCCTTCACTTGTTGACAAGCAAATATACCAAGACGAGTCATGTATGATATGATAAGTTAAATCCTTTTAATTTCAGGCCAACACACTTGTTTTAAAATTCAATGTCATTTATTGCAAATGTGACTTCTTTTACACATCGATAAAATGTCATTTTATGAACACCATGAATGTCACATATAGCATGGTATTGAAATCCAGTTCCAAAGCATTTCAAAGGCTATAATTATTTTCTTCCTTGCACTTAGAGTTTTATTTTTATTCGTGTTGGAACGTCATTAGTGGGAGAGACTTTGGGTTACACAATCAACAACTTTCTACGGGCACACGAAATTTTTCAATAAATATGGAGTTCTATTTCAAAGATTATTCTTTCTTTGAACACTTTTGTGTCTCTGGCTCTCATTCAGAATCAAAAAAAAAAAAACAATTTTTGAACAAAACTCTTGCCTACTAAATAAATTCTATGCGATTTTTCCAAAGCTATCAGTTGATTAATTCTGCTGCAAGTATTTATTTAAAACTTGTTGACTTTCAACTAGTCCGAAACCGTCGGTTGAAATTTATCAACTATTCAACAAGTTTATTCTCCCTTCTCTTAAATCTTGTTGTTTCCAGTTACCGAAACGGGGGAATTGTGAAATTTCCCACTTGTTGAAAGAAGCTAAAACGATTGTTATAGTCCTTCTAGACTTGTTGTTCTGTGTTACACAATTTTAAAGAAGTTGTTGAATTTCACTTCTTCAACAAGCACTTTATGTATTGTGTTTAGGCTGGTCAGCCTTTTAATTTTGTTCTACTGTCCAAACACTTTTTTTTCCGAGTTTCGAAAAATTCGGTTTTGTTTTTTTTTCGAGGTTTTAGCTTTAAAATTGATGTATACGTACATAATTTCTTTAAAATATTAAATTATGTAAAAAAAAGTCAAAAAATGGTCAAACATTTCAAAAAAAAAAGAATAGATCAAAATAAAACAATCATCCTAATAAAGATTTTTCAAAAACTTTTTCTTTTGTTGAAGAAAAGTTAGCTCTCGATTCAGCTTGAATGAAAGTGTGGACTTTCATGTTTTTTTTTTTTTGCTAAAAAATGTATTTGAGTTTCTCTTTTCCAGAATATCGATCGATACAAAGGTTTATGCAAATTATGAAGTATGAATTAAAAAAAGTGGAAGTTTGAATCAGCAAAGTTGAAAAATTCAAAAATTTGTCATCCAAGCCTTCTCACTTACATACAGTAGGTATTACTCCAATCTCAATATCTAGATACTCTTAAAAATTTTGTTTGACCAGACCAGAAATTATAGAACAATTTTGAATGAACCGCAAGTAGGGACCATTTCGCAAAATACATAATTAAATAATAAATATTTACTTTCTTTTCTTTATTGACAATAACTTCCCTTGCTCAATTTACGTTCTGAATTCTTCTTCCACCAAAAAAAAAAAAATATTGACATTAAAAAATAAAACATTTATGGTCAAAATATTTACATTCCATTTATCGCCTTTGCTTAAAAAAGAAACATCCATAAGTTCCACCCAAATTCCTTCGCTGTTTCCTTCCAGGTCTTTAAGTCTATTTACGCAGCCTGTTTAAAATACCACACAAACAAACATACAAAAAACACATACAAATGCATGTGTGTTGTGTGTGCTGTGCATGCAGGAATTATTTTCAAAATTGGAAAAAGATTCTTATTTTAATTTTGCCATTGGCAGGGGTCAAAATACCTTCTCAATGTCAGCAAAACGCGCACAGCTGTTTAATATGGGATTTTGTTATTATTTTTATTTCTAAATTGATGCCTTCCGTCGGTAGAGATAGGTAGCAGTAGCTATAGAGATACAAGATCATCCGGGTTTTTGTGTTTTTTTTTAACACCACAACGACCAAAACCACCTAAGACTAACACTTCTAGAGACACATACAGGCCAAAAAAACGAAATGGAGCTAGCTATGAATTCTGGAAATTTCACATAAATATGCGGCGAATCACTGCGACTGCGATGCAGAACCACAGCCAACGAACCAACTTGGAACTAAAAGATGGTGGCAATCAAATTAAAATAGAATCATGGATTCACGCGGCTGCTGCTGCCAGTTAAAAAACAAGCAGGCAAGCAAGGGTGCTAGCGCAAATATTTATCAATGAGCGAAAACCAGAATCTTGTTGGTTGGTGGTTCTTGGTGTTGCTGGAGCTGGAGCTAAGTACACTGCAGTGAAAAGATAATGATCTGATCATCCCTCACCACCTGGTTGCTCCATGGGGCAATGATTTGTGAATTGTTTTCGAATTAAACAAAATTATATTTCATAAGAGTCAGCATTCCATTAAAATTTTAATAAATTAAACATCATCAATGCGAACAAAATAAATACAAATTAATTGATGCTAAGTAAACAACATTGCATAGATGGCGGCTGAGGAGCACATTGGGGCCACACAAAATAGTTTCGTTGAGTGATGATAAAAAAGACACTTTCAAAAATGTTCACGATCTACTTTTTAAAAAGACGTCAGTTCATTTCATAAGAAGAAAACATTGACAAATATCAGTCTTCTGTCATCTTACACAAATAAAAAATATACCAGATCTTTTCCATTGAGCAAATGATGAATAAATTAATGGAATTCAACATGATCAATTTACTTTGTTTTCAGTTAAACGCCTTCTCTTACAAACCATAACAATTCAACTAAACGAACACAATAAATTCATTCAGTGGTTAAAAAATTATAAATTTTATAATCACAACTTTGGCCCCACTGTGCGTTTGGCACGTCCGTCGACACATCAAAAGTTGAGACAGCAAACGCTGGCAGTTTTAATTCGGGTTCAACGATTCATAATAATAATCTCGTCTCAGCGAGAAAACGTGACATTTCTAATCAATTTGACGTGTGTTGGAACAAATTTGTTTTTCTGCATCGTCTCTGATGCCCGCGCGAGGCGTATTTCTATTTGAATCAATTTGTTTAAATAAACGTACTTACTTTGCCAGACACTATATTAAACCAGCATTTTTATTGAGGACACAATTTTCGACCCCGTAAATTCCGTAAATTTACCCACATTTCGAATATTATATAGTTTTTAAGAATTTTGAGATGCTTTTAGTGTTGGGCATAAACAAATTTGGTATGCTTAATTTATTTTGAGTTTTCATCGAAATAGATCATAATGATAATAGAAGTTTAAGTGCATCTGATTATTATTACGAATACGATGATTATTTTAAAATGGGGGTGGTAGGTTGGTCGTAGGTTAAGCGTTTAAGTAACGTGGTTTGCAGTAACTTATTTCGATTATTATAATATTGTAAAACTTCACATGAGTACAACTTTAAAAGTTCTTTAAATATACTGGACAATTAATGGAATAAAGAAAAAATTGCGTTCAAGGGTTTTTATTATTAAATATTTTTGGGTGAAACCTTAGCTTTCTTAAACACACAAAATTCACAATTGGTCATACTGCCCCTGGTGACTTTTAAATACTTTTAGGATACCTCAAAAACTAAGCCGTGTTGGAGAATTTAACTTGACTTTTTGTGTGAAATCAGATTTTCTATCAAAATTGATGGTTTAAAAAATGTTATAAAAAAATAAGCAGGAAAAGTTAGCAAAAAACAACCTTGAAAAAAAAATCCTTTTAGGAATTTATGCAACATGCGTCGTTAAACACTATAACCCTTATATACACTCTTATTCATAAAGAAAAAAAAGTTATTTTAGCTCCCGTGTTTAGGTAAGATACGCCATGGAATAAAAATATTCCGGACCCAAATGGAGCAGTAAGCAATTGCCTTTAGTTTGAGCCCAGAAAATTCTTATTCCATGGTGTAGTTTTCCTAAACACGGGAGCTAAAATAACTATTTTTTTGTATGAATACGGGTGTATATTAGGGTGTCCGTTATTTCCCAAACTCATTTTTTTGGATAGCACACCCCGTCAATCGAAAGTTTATGCTGAAATAAAAAATTACTAACCAAACAATTTTTTTTCCGAGGTCATTCGTGCCTCTAACGTCACACTTTTCCCATACAAAATATTGCTTACTCGTAAGCCTAAATATTTTCTGAATGGGTTCCTGATTTTTTTTTAAATTTTAGTTTTTGATAAAAGAGAGATGTCGTCAGTGTGTGCACGCATAATCGAGAACGGATCGTTCGATTTTCCCGTTTTTGGAATTGATGAACTCGTATTAGAAAAATCCCGGTATTAGAAAAATCCCGGAAATTTTCCAGGAAAATTGGAAATCTGGGAAGATTTCGTTTTAGTGCATAACTCGAGGAAGCGAGAAATGGATTTCGATCGAGTCGCATTGAGGCAAGCAGTTCGAACTTTGCCAATTAGTCTAGTCAAGTCCAAATGGTGTTCAGGTCAGGAAAACAATATAGAAGTTTTTTATTCACTCTTCTTTTATGTAGCCTGCTCACCTCTGTGTGAAACGAAAAATAAAAGCGGTTTTAAATTCCCATGAATAATCATTATGAAACCATAATTAAGTCTCCACGTGAATTTTTAGTCCTCAGTTTGCAAATTTTTAATACTCACTTTGAATGAAAAAAATAATTTGATTTATCTGATAGTTTGACAGAATCTTCTGAATCATCTGTAATCTTTTTTATTCAATTATTACAACTGTGACAAATGTCACACTTTTCCACACTTCTATTATTTACTTTAGGAAATGAAAATTATGAAATGAAATTAATTTTGAACTGGTTCATATTTCGCTCCCACATTTTCGGTACCTACTCAGCTCTCGTTATGAATTTCATCGTAGTGAAATAAATGTCACTTTTATATAGAAATTTTATTTTCACTTGAACTGAGTAGGTACTAGGCTTAAGGGGTCACTGAATTCGAATTTCACCTTTACCTATGGATTTGGCTTCACAACGAAATTCGCCAAAAAACTCAAAATGTTTGACATTTTTGTTTAGTGTTTTGCCAAAAAGTCAACTTAATATACACTTTTTGGATAAAATTACCTTCTACACTACTTTATAGAACATACAATTTTGTACAAAAAATGTTTAAATTTTTTTATAGAATGAACGGTTTGCCCACCAGCGTACGGTTAAAAAGGACCAATCTTTCGTAATTTTTGGAAAAAACAGTTCTCTGGTTATATTTTTGATTGAACCTCAAAAACTATGCCTATAATTGAATGAAAAAAAAATGTTTGTTTAAAAACATTAAATTATCTACAAATTTAAATTGGCGAAGAAGTGCAACAAAAGACGATTGATAAAAATGTATATATTTTTTTCTTGAAACTGGCACTCCAGGAGACGAAACCAATTGTACGGTGAATTGATGAAAGCAGTCGATATCGGAAATGATAGAATTTTTTTCTTGAAGCACCCGGTGGAACTGAAAAAAAAATTTCTGATTTCACTCATTTTGTCTACGTTTAAGATCTGAGATTGCGTTAGCACTTTGGTCTCTTCTGGGATAGCGGCTACGTTGTTGGCAGGCGTTCGAACAGTTCATTATTCATTGAAATTGCCATTGAACCTGTAAGTGGATGAAGAACCTACAAATGCAACATTTCAAAGAACTCTGCGATGGCGAAAGTATTTTGAATAATTTGCGAAATGATAAAAGACGTTTCGGTGTCACAATGATTTTGCTGTCAGCCAAGAATCGTTTCAAAACGATAACTTTCTGCCTCCTGTTTTTTGTAATTTGAACATTAAATAGCCTCACGAATATACTTAAAAAAAATGTAACAAGTGCTCAAGTCAGGTAAATTAAAAACAAAATGATAACTTTAGCAGCTACTGTCACCTCCTTACCCCCTGTTTTCAACCTAGCCGTCTGAAATTTTAAAATCAATTTTTTACACACTACCATTTATGTAAAAACGCAATGATTGAAAAAAAAAAATAATGATACGAGTGAGTTAATTTTTTCATTCATCAACAGCAAAAATTATAAATGTGGAATAGGGAAGGGTTAACCTTATTCCATGGACTAAGTACAAAATGTTATTTAAAAAACAAAATTTCGTCTAAGTAACGTTTACTAAGTTTAACCACCGAACATGTTGGTTTAGCGAAGGAATACAAATCAGACGTGTCAAACAAATGATAATAACTCTGACAAAATTATTAGGTGTGTTCGGTAACTTGATCTACTTATTGTAGTAGATTTTCGTTTTGTTTTTATTAACAGTAAATTTTATTCCATGGACTAATTCTTATTCCATGGTTTTGTAAACTCATGGAATAAAGGTGGAATAAGCGTTTTTTATTAATACGGCTGTAACTGACTAAAATCTAAAAAAAATGTTTTTGCTCAGAAAAAAGTAGTTATTTAAGTTTTTTTTTTTATTTTATCAAAAACTAAAAAACATTTTAGTATAGCGATTGGATCAAAAATTTAGAAAAAAATCAGTTTGAAACAATTTTTTTAATTTTTTTTTTTTTATTTAGAGTTTTAAAATAAATTTTTCAAAAACAATTTTTCTAAAACAACCTGATTTAGAAATAAAATAAAAGAATAGATTCTAGGCTTTAAAAAAAGTTAGGTATAGTATGACAATGTAAGTGTTGCCTTTGTTTTTAAATACATTTTTTTTTCTATTAAACATTTTTGCTTTTTGTTAATGTTAAAAATTAAAAAAAAAATATAAGTCTTCCAGTCTGCCTTCTGGCTATTTGAATTTGATCATACACCGTCAAAACGCCAGAATTGCCGGAGTCAGGTAAATTTTCAGATTTTTTTTACAACTTTAGCAGCTCTGGCACCCCTTTGTCTTCCACTTAGCTTTCTGGCATTTTGAAATCTTCTCTTTCACGCTCTCTTCATCCGATTCAGCCAGTTTTCAGCTTTGTCGGAGAGAGTTCTTTTCCTACTAATCTAACAAATTCCCGAAAAAAAATTCCATGTCGCGAGTGAGGTCGAAACTCTGCAGCCTATTTCATTAACATTGACAATTGCAACAGGTGACAAGTGACGATTTGTTCATTTATAACTTGACAATTGTCAAAATCTGTTCCATAAACAATTTGACAATTTTGAAGATATGCCTTAATATCCCTGACATTTGTCATCTTTTTGTTTCATAAAGAAATTGTCATGACAATGTAAAGTATTTTTCCACAATTGTCAGGAATTTTCCGATAAATTTTTACTGACAATTCTTTTATGAAATGAAAAAAAAATTACAATTTACATATTTGTCAGTATTTAATTGACAATTGCGACTAGAAACTCAGTTACGGTCAAGTGTTGAGAGTGAAAAGACATAAAATTATAAACGATATATTTTCAAGTGAAAGTGATGATTCTCAGTTGGGTCTCCTTGTAATACGTCAGCGGCCCCCTTCGGAATTTTAAACAGAGAATAAATAATGATTTCGAATCGTTAAATGGTCTACAATTTAAAGAAAATATCGGAAAAATAGCCGCGGAATATATTTTATCGAGAATTGGTGCACGTTTACAGCATCCCACAAAGAGGAATTATTCTCTGGATGCTAAAACCCAACTTCTATGTGCCTTACATTGACTTGGAAGTGGAACTCAGTATCATGAGTTGCCGATGGACAGCAACCTTAGTATACTTGTTTTGAGAATGTTATTCATGTTCAAACTCTCCATTTTTAACAACTTATTTTGTTTTTATTATGTTTTATGCACTTCACTTTTTAATAATAAAACACGATTTTGAAAACTGTGACATTTTAAAATTGAAAGAGTTCCAGCGTTCTGTTACTTCTAACGTTCTAAAATCGAAAAAAATGGTCGAGAAACGATTGAAATTGAAATAAAATGCGAAGGTTTTGTTTCATATTTCATCGTTTTCGATCATAACACATTTCAGGACTATACAATAAAATTGTCACGACAAATGTGTCAGTATATGACAATGACGAAATTGTCATGACAATTTTGTCATTTTTTTTTTCTGACAAATTTGTCACCTGTCAATATTTTATGAAATACAGATTTTTCAAACAAGTGTGACAAATTTGTAGAATTGTCACCTGTCAATTTTTATGAAATAGGGCCCAGCTCTCCGTCTATAAACTATAACGCAATTAAACTTTTAAAACCGCTGAAGTCTGACACTTTGTGACATTTTCGCGACATTTCATATGAAAAGAAACGTTTTTTTTTTAAGTTTGACATTTGATTACTTCCCGCTTGGGTAAATACGTGTCTACAACATATTTTTATTATTATTACACTTCCATCTTTAACAGTAAGTTCATCAATATTAAAAACTGCCCTAATATCAACACCCTTACCGTTATCAAAGTCATCTTTATCCTCATTGCATGAATCAACTAACAAAATTAATGCTTGTTAAACACACTTGTGCAAAAACAAATAAAAAATAGTAAAAGGAGAACGAAACATCAACGCAGAACCAGTGTATTGTTAAACAAATAAACACACACAAACAAACAAATAATCTCGCACACAACTTACCATAAGCTCTACACGATAACAACGACCGACGCCAAGTTGTGCGAAAGAGATTAATCTACCTCTGTCTCTTTTTTACACTTGAAAAGAACTATATACAAACGATGACTACTACGGACGTCGACGTGTCGGTCGTCGCCGTCGAAGCTAGCAATTGCCTTCACATTGACCTTGAAACATTCAGCAGAGGTTGGCGAATTAAATGACCTACCTTAACCGAAAACACAGCCACAAAAAATATAGTGTAGCATACTTATAAATTGTTTGCTATTTTGTGTGTTTACACATTTTTTCGTGGTAGTTATAGCCATTCTTTTTTTTTAATTTTTGTTTTTTATTTTTCTAAAAGAAATACAAATTTCTAGATGACAGAAGAGATAACAGTTGTCTGTATATAAAGCTGTCATGATAAATGAGGTTAAATTATAAAAATATGTGGATGAGGGATGACAGACAGTACGACGGATGGGCCTGTCATTTCCTCATTCAGTCGGTGATTAAATTGGCGATTCCCTGAATTCAATCGTTTATATTCCGCTCACACAAAAATAATCAGCGTTGCAACAATTGACCGACGACGGACGAAGACGACGATGAAGAATGGCAATTTTCGTTGCTCATATAGTTCATTCAACCCTTGATACCAAGAACCAGTGTTGTCATTTCTATTTAAAAGTTTTAAGGCAGTGACATTTAATAAAAAAAACATCACTTTGGTTTAAAATATCCCAATCCAATTAAATATGAACAAATTGCAGTGGAACATTTTCCATATACGATATAGAAATGGAACAGTTCCAAAATCTAAACGACAACGAAATGAGTTTTAGCAAAGAAAACCAAATCACTGATGTAACAGAGTCTTATTGAGATTATTAATTTGAATAGTGCTTAAATGTCATTCGCAAACTTTCCCGGAAGAAGTTACCTTGAAATTAGAAACAAAAAGTCTAAGGGATGACCGTCGAATCCCTTAGTTCATGAGGCTAAATGTTTGAAAGCCATAACTTAGTCTATAGATCTAAGCAAGAGAAATAGTGCATTTTGTCTACCATAGCCTTAGACAAGAGTTTCACGTTAAAAATAAACTCAAAATTGTAGATGGTGAGAAAGGTCGAAAAATATAGTGTTGCCAATTTTAAAATACTTGCATGACTTTGGCAACCCTATTTGAAAGACTGTTTTTGGACTACGATCACTTGGTTCATGGAGTTCAAGTATAAAATTGATGCCAAATACACAAAAATATTAAGTTGTCACTTCTTAAATAGTCGCATTTACAAATGAGGATCGAAAAAAGATAAATAAATCAACGTCCAATATGTCTTACAAGGAATGACTTTTTTACTTTTTGCGAAAAAATACTGCTTAGTATTTTTTGTTCTTCTAATAAAATGAAGAAGTGAGTAATTAGTAGAGGTAAGATAAGACAGCTAAAACAAACAAAAAATCCTACCTTCATGAAAGTTAGTGAAAACGTTACAATTAACATAAAGGTTTAACTACCTACTTTTTGCAAAAAGTACAGAAGTGAGAAATAAATATCTATGCTGAAGACTCCTGCTTTTTAAAATAACAATTGAAAATTGTGAAGGGTTGCTTTTTTTTATCTGTCAGATCAATTTTTGTAAGTTTTTTTGCAAGCAGATTTCTTAAGCGTTCATGTTAATTTCTTACTTTTGTACTTTTTGCAAAAAGTAGGTTTATGTAGTTAAGCCCTTAGAATGAAAATTCAAAAGAGTCTATAAAAATCACGCTGTTGGGAAGGGTGTTGTTTTTTTTTTTTAGTGGGATAGGGGGAGGTTGTTGTGCAAACAAAATGCTTTAGTACAATCTATGTACTTATAGCATAATGGCACATGATTTCAAGATATTTTGTAATCGTGAATCGAATGACGCCAAATTAAAATTTAAGATCAGGAAACATAGAAAATTGTATGGATAAGCGGACAGGAATTTATTCATATTAAATTTTATTGTTGGTATCGACACAGAATTTTTTCTACAGGTGGGTGGGAGTTTATCAACACATCATTTAAGGCCGTGTATCAATTGCGTTAAAATGTTGGCTAAATTTGATCCGTTTTTATAGGGGTGAATAAAATTGAAGGGTTTTTCGCTGTGTAAATTGCATTAAACGGAATTTTTTAAAACTTACATTTCCCATTGACGTTTCTTTGCGTTAAGGAACCTATCCGAGACGATGTCAACCTATCCAAAAATGTTCAGATACCTTGATTTATTGTTGCAGTAACTTTTTTCAGATGGAATTACAACACAAGTCTATCCAAATGGCTTTGGATACGATCTTGAACGCAGATATTACATTTTGACAGTGGCAGTCATGGACCGAGTATACCTGGACTGCTAGTCGATCGTCATTTTCATACAAAAGTAAAGATGGTTTCACCGGTTAAAAGCGACAACTGTGCCTATTGTGCCGTGCTGAATGTTTCACATTGGTTTGGGAGAGCCTTTAAGGTAAAACATTCGCTAGTCAAAATTTATTTGCATGGAGATAAATGAGAGTGCCCAAGCCAACGGCGAATGTTTCTCTGCCGCATCGAATGTTTGGCGTTGGTTTGGAAGAGCCTTAAGCGGGGTACACATTATCAAACCTGTTTGACAAATCTGTTCACGTTTGATAGTGTGTACTCTCTGTTTGACAAACAAGATTGTCAGAAAGGCTTGATAATTTGTACCCCACTTTAATCCATGATTATTGAAACTGAGAAATCGTCGAATGTGTTTATTGTTGATCAACTTGTTTTCGAAAAATCCAAAGTATGAGTTCCTAAACATGGATATTGCTAATAAGCCAATTTTGGTTGATAATCGTGAGTTAATTAAAGGCCTTCCACACTAGCCCAGTACAGTACAGAAGTGAGAAATAAATATCTATGCTGAAGACTCCTGCTTTTTAAAATAACAATTGAAAATTGTGAAGGGTTGCTTTTTTTTATCTGTCAGATCAATTTTTGTAAGTTTTTTTGCAAGCAGATTTCTTAAGCGTTCATGTTAATTTCTTACTTTTGTACTTTTTGCAAAAAGTAGGTTTATGTAGTTAAGCCCTTAGAATGAAAATTCAAAAGAGTCTATAAAAATCACGCTGTTGGGAAGGGTGTTGTTTTTTTTTTTTAGTGGGATAGGGGGAGGTTGTTGTGCAAACAAAATGCTTTAGTACAATCTATGTACTTATAGCATAATGGCACATGATTTCAAGATATTTTGTAATCGTGAATCGAATGACGCCAAATTAAAATTTAAGATCAGGAAACATAGAAAATTGTATGGATAAGCGGACAGGAATTTATTCATATTAAATTTTATTGTTGGTATCGACACAGAATTTTTTCTACAGGTGGGTGGGAGTTTATCAACACATCATTTAAGGCCGTGTATCAATTGCGTTAAAATGTTGGCTAAATTTGATCCGTTTTTATAGGGGTGAATAAAATTGAAGGGTTTTTCGCTGTGTAAATTGCATTAAACGGAATTTTTTAAAACTTACATTTCCCATTGACGTTTCTTTGCGTTAAGGAACCTATCCGAGACGATGTCAACCTATCCAAAAATGTTCAGATACCTTGATTTATTGTTGCAGTAACTTTTTTCAGATGGAATTACAACACAAGTCTATCCAAATGGCTTTGGATACGATCTTGAACGCAGATATTACATTTTGACAGTGGCAGTCATGGACCGAGTATACCTGGACTGCTAGTCGATCGTCATTTTCATACAAAAGTAAAGATGGTTTCACCGGTTAAAAGCGACAACTGTGCCTATTGTGCCGTGCTGAATGTTTCACATTGGTTTGGGAGAGCCTTTAAGGTAAAACATTCGCTAGTCAAAATTTATTTGCATGGAGATAAATGAGAGTGCCCAAGCCAACGGCGAATGTTTCTCTGCCGCATCGAATGTTTGGCGTTGGTTTGGAAGAGCCTTAAGCGGGGTACACATTATCAAACCTGTTTGACAAATCTGTTCACGTTTGATAGTGTGTACTCTCTGTTTGACAAACAAGATTGTCAGAAAGGCTTGATAATTTGTACCCCACTTTAATCCATGATTATTGAAACTGAGAAATCGTCGAATGTGTTTATTGTTGATCAACTTGTTTTCGAAAAATCCAAAGTATGAGTTCCTAAACATGGATATTGCTAATAAGCCAATTTTGGTTGATAATCGTGAGTTAATTAAAGGCCTTCCACACTAGCCCACTGTGTATTAATACATGTCAAAAAAGTGTGAAACAAATTATGTAGAATATTGTGGAAACAAAATATGACAGCCCAGCCTACACAAACCGACATTCTATCCCACACGATTTGACATGTGTGCAAAATTTTAGGAAGAGTTCTAATTCTATCCAACATTCTATCACAATCCTTTTTAGGTTTCATGTATTCATACAAGCGAGTGTGTAAGAAAAATATGAAAAGTCATTTCTTTCCCACAAATTTTGCAGTCGCGTGGAATTATTTCCCACTTTCAATTTGACATGTATGAATACACAGTGGGCTTGTGTGGAAGGGTATTAGGACGTGTGAAAGTCACATACTAAATTTAACCCACTGTGAACAAACTAAGTCGTTTTCAAATTTCCGCTAGAGTATCGATTTTTTTTTTTAATAAAGCGAACCATCGTGATGTTGGCTCCAGGTATAATAGGTCGATGGTGTGAGTAATGTGCAAGAACTTTAATATAAACGTCATAATTTATCCACTAGTTAAAATTTAAATGAGCTCCTGAGCAGGTTAAATTTTGACGACTGTATTCACCTCAGTAATGTCAAAATTTGGCCGGATCAAATTTAACGCACTTTTAATCTAAGAAGACCAACAATAAGAAGATATAGTTTTAGTCCTTTTATAAATTGATGACTTTTTTTCCAGTAAAACAAGTAAAATATTACCAAACAAAAATTTGAAACATTGGGATTTTATGAAAATTTTCAAGAGTCCCCAAAAATATCTGTGGTAAAAAGGTGGTCTTATAACCATAACATCCATGAAAAAATTCTGACACTCATAGAATGAGCTAAAAATATAAAATTATGATGGCAGTCATCAAGGTTAAAAAGAGTCTATAAAAATATCTTAGGTCTCAGGGCGTTTTTTGGGTATGTAATATTTGTCCTGCTGTACGGAAAGTACAGTAGTTTTGCTTAATTCAAAATTAACGTAACTTTTTCATGGTTCTTTCATCATGTTGGTTTTACTTTGATAAGATTCAACGTTAAAAAGTACCTTTGAATCATATTTATATACGATTTCTATCGAAAATAAAATTTTGCGTAACATTATTCCTCCGTAGGATAGATGAAACATAACCCCTCAAAAAAACACTCTTTAGACCAAGTTATTATAATGGACTCTTTTGATTCTTGGCAACCATGATATATTTATTTGTGAAATGTACTTTACACAAAAGTTTGATTATTAAGGATATATTCACAATCTTTGTAAAGAGACAACACTGTTCAGATGATTTTGTTTTTGTTTTACTATATTCTCCACTTTAACTTTATCAAGTCAGCATTTTTATTATACATGTGAAAGACAAAATTTAATTGGTAAAGATATAAAAACAAAAATGAATTTGATAGGATGCGGTGGTTCGCTATATATTTTGATGTATTTCTAAATTCTTATCAAAAAATGAAGAAGTGATAAATTGAAAAGACCTTGGCTGAGGTAGGTGCACCCAATTTTGTAAATTAGATTGACCTTGACAGATATACGACTATACATAAACATACCTATACTCTTATCAGGCAGGGTGAATTTGTTGCCATAAATATTACTGTCAGTAATCAAAGTAGCACAAAGTGTTAATTAACTGACGACTTCAATTTTTGCTATTTAAAAACCTAAGCAAGCAAAAAAAGAAAGTAAATAAAGAAGGATGAATAATAAAGTTAAACAAATAATGTTTATAGACATCGGTTGTTATGCAGAACAATTTAAAATAATACGGTAAATAATATTTATAAAAATCATTTTTTGAATTAATCCAGAGTTTTGGAAAGTTAGATCATATTAAATTTTACCCCGATACTGAAAAAAATAGTCATGAATTTGTTAAAAAAAAGACTTATAATTTAACAACATTACCGATAGAGAATTACGAGCAATTTTAATGGTCGCCCTAAACGTATGATTGGGTTTTCTTGAATTTCTGTTTATCTTTTAGTATACCTATGCCTTTTTTTTTAAATTTTTATAGAAAATTTAACTTTCAACGAAAATTATTACAGGGAAAACTCTCAAATACGGCTTCCATTTTAAATTATACCAAAAATATGGATGTGAAGTGTGGGGATTCTCGAGAAATGTATTTGGACAATTTTGCCTTTGTTTTAAATAAGCTTGGTCTCCACAAAACCATGTTCAATAAATAAAAACCCTTCAAACCTATTTACTGCTCTTTTCTTCCTTTCATATTCCACTATATTCAATTGCATATACTGTAATGTTTAAGGCATTTCAAAGTACAGTCGACGCCACCTTTAACGACGCCGATGTGGCTTATAACGATGCACGAATCGCACATTTTCTGCAATTGGCTGTTTTTAATACAATTTTTATTAGTTTATCATCGGTTATAACGTCGGTTATAACGTCGTCAATAACGGCTAGTTGATATTACGATGAATTTTAGACAAAAAAATATTTGGGTTTCGCAGCGACACAATATCTCGACGAAACCAATAACCCAGAAGGCAAAAATCCTGAAAGTAAAAATCCTGAAAGTAAAAATCCTGAGGGTAAAAATCTCGAACAAAAATCTAGAATTGAAAAACTCTTGAAAACAAACATCTAGAAGGCAAATCTTGAACTACAAAAATCTTGAAAAAATAAATCTAGACAAAAATCTAGAATTAATATTAATTTTTGAGACAATGGTAACAATTCGCGCCTTGCACTTTTGGTATTTTTTCGCACTTTTTTTTTAATTAAATTTTTTTCAAAACGTTTTCACTTGTTGTTTCTTTTTTGATCAGAAAAATAAATTGTTTCATTAATCGAACATATTATGGGTTTTTTTATTTTGCGTTTAAACTATTGAAATAGGCAAACAAAAAAATTTCGAAAGAAGTTTTTATTTTTCGAGATTTTTTTCTAGATTGTAGTCTTTCGTGATATTTATACGTTCTAGATTTTTGAATCCGAGTTTTTTTTGTTTACTTCTTTTCAAGATTTTTGAAATTCGAGATTTTTGTCATTCTAGATAACGTCATGATCCTCGGAGGAATGCAGAAAAATGCAAACACAAAGTTATCAATGGAGAATTCAAACTTAAAAACTTAAATTAAGAAATAATCAATAACGAAATGTAAATAAAGTTGGATTTATCCACTTTTCACTCTAAGCCGACGCACGTTGTTACATTTTTTAATAAAAGGAAGAAATGTTTTAACAATTTATGTTTGTATTTTCTTTTCGAATCATTTCTCTATTCCCTTATTTGCAATGTTTGTTAAAAAAAATATTACGTATACGCCATAGTGACCTAACTTAAGAAATTTAATTTCATGAAATAAATGATTAAAACACCACTTTCAAAATGCATAGTTATTTACCTACACCTGAATAAAAGGCACTCAAAGACTACTAATATGCCACTTCCCCAGAGTTTGAAACTGCTTCTTAAAATAACAAGCGCCTTTAACTTTATAGAAATTAATTTTAAATAAAATTCACGACTAGTACTGAATCACACGAGCTTGCTATTATTAGACCAAGAGCCCACAGCAAATTTAGGGATGTGAAAGTGAACCGAAAAAAAAGTATATGAGTCGAAAGATGTGGTAATGCTTATGAAAGAAATGCAAGTCTTGCAGTCCTTGGAAGCGGCTTAAGATGCTTTATAGCAATTTGAAAACCTAAAGAAATCAACTTTGAGGATGATCGAATGAAGCAAACAAAATTTGTATCCATCCCTAGGTATTGAGCCCCTGATTACAGATCCGTATTTCCAAGAACCCTAAAAATTTAAAAGAAATGGGTAAAAAAAAATTATTTAAAAACAACGCTAAGAACTAAAAATTTGATAGAAGCATTGAATTTTGAAAGAAAAAATAGTCCCTTACGTGAAATTTTGAAAAAAAGTATTTTGAACATTTATTTTTTTTTGTCAAAATTTTGAGTTTGAAAATTAATAATTCAAAAACTGTTCACTAAAAGAAATTTATTTAAAGAGGAAATGATAGAAGGGATTTCTGAATTTATATGCAAGAATAAAAGGGCGTTTTAGTTCTTACCTTTGTTTTTAAATAATTTTTGTTTACCCCTTTCTTTTAATTTAGATTTAGATTTAGATTTAAATTTAGATTTAGATTTAGATTTAGATTTAGATTTAGATTTAGGTTTAGATTTAGATTTAGATTTAGATTAGATTTAGATTTTATTATCAGCAAAAATCAATACATGTAAGATTAAATCTTATAAATATGCAAGATTACATTATGGAAATCATTTGGAATTATAAATGAAAGAACAAAAAATGAAATATAAAAGTAATAATATAATACAATAAAAAAAAATATATATATATATATTAATAATATAATATAATATTAATTCTAATAAACTTATAAATGCTCTTTTAACGGTAAGGTCCGCAGAAGTAGTTAAAAAAGTCACGTTTTATAACATTAAGGGGTCGAGTGTTGGTGGTTGTTTTGATCTGATGTGGCAGAGAATTGTATAGTCTGAGAGTATGGCTAAAGAACAGTCGCCTAGTGGTTAGAAGATTTTAACGTGGAAGAATAATATTAAAAGTGCGTTGTGACCTCGCAAATTTAAGAGTATCAAAAATGTAACTTGGCAACAATTATATTTTAAAATTTTCATAAACAAAAGCACTGATTTAAAGTCCAGGTAGGAAAATAGATCACATCCAAACAGGGACGTTCGATAATGTTAAATATGGTCGAATCTACGCAGGTTATGAACGTAACGTATGATAGAATTAAATGCAACTGAGAGCTTATTGGAATTTACAGAGTCAAGTCTTCCGAATACTTCACAACCATATGTAAACAGAGGAAGAAGAAGAGAACTTGCAAGAAGTTTCTTTGTGGCACCAGGTGTAAAATTACTTGAACGCCAAAGGGAACGAAGTCCACCATAGACTCTTCGAACAATACTATGTATGTATATGGTCATTCCAAGTGAGTGTAGAGTTTATAATGAAACCGAGATTACGAGCTTTATTTACGAAGGGCACTACGATTCCATTCAGCAATTTGGGAGCAAACTCTTCGGTTGAAATTATGTTTTTGTAAATAATCATACTTAACGATTTTCAAGGATTCAAAACAAGAGAGTTGTTACATGCCCACTGTTGAATGCATTCAAGGTCATCATTAATGCAACTTATGCCATCTTCCACCAAACCAAGAGGTCTGGCTAAAGATAATCGGGCATCATCAGCGTAAAGGTCAAGCTCGCTATATGTAACACAGTTGAAAATATCATTTATATACATGCAGAAGAGTAAGGGGCCTAATATTGTTCGGGTTCTATAAACAGTCTGGCAGACTAAATGCCGCCTCCAATCGGTCTTGGACATACGGATCTGTAATCAGGGCCTCAATACCTAGGGATGGATACAATTTTTTTTTGGTTCATACAATCATCTTCAAAATTGATTTTTTAGGTCTTCAAATTGCTATAACGCATCTTAAGCCGCCTCCAGGGACTGCAAGACTTGCATTTCTTTCATAAGCATTACCACACCTTTCGACTCATATACTTTTTTTTTGGTTCACTTTCACACCCCTATATTTGCTGTGGGCTCTTAGACTATATGGTTGAGAGCTTTATTGTGGATTTGCTCATATAGACGTAACGTATTACTTAATTAATACAAAATTGCTTATTAGGGAAAGTGTGCAAAAAGTCAAAAGTGCTAGCAAAAATATTTGGTTTCGAATGTTTGTGTTTCATTCTTTTTGATTGTAATATTTTTGTTTGTACTTCTTAAAAATACTAAATTGTGACATTTGAACGAAATTGGCGTCCCTATTTTCGATATTTGAAGTATTGACCCAAAAATAAAGCCATTTTCTCAAGAAACGTCAAAGCCCTATTTTCCTATTCCGTGAAGTATACAATTTTTGGCAGTTGGTATCCTTTAAAGCAGTTTTTTTTTTCAAAATTACAGGCACGATACACAAAATTTATTAAAAATAATTTGAGTCGTTATCGAATAAAAAACTAAAGCGTTGTATGATACCTACCCGTTTTAGATGAATTCGACAGAATTTAAATTACTCATCTAGGGAAAGTTTGATTTGCTCACTTAGGATCTACCTCGTGCTCGTTGACAAGTGAGCGTAATGGGTGCACATACCGAAAGACAAATTCTTTGGGTTTCTCCTTGAAGTCTTATTGGATTTTATTCAAAAACCTTGATTTTAGTATTGACAAGAAATCGACACTATAGCCCTAAGGAGCAAGTTAGACAGCATTTAAAGTGCTGGTCCTAATTAACAAAAGGCTATTACTTAAAGCTAACTATTAGACAGTAAGGTTGAAAAATAATCGGTGCAATATTATAACACGTTAATATTCCATGTGTTATAAATCCACAATCCTCTCCAGTCTTATGCCTACACATAATACACTTAACTGTTTCGATAAGAAATTCCATACTCGTACAAATTATTCCTATTACAAAATTATTTAAACAACGTATTAATCAAGACTGGCAAAAGATACTTCTTCTTAATTCCGTCACGTTCGTTAAAATTCCATCCACGCTCTACATTTTCCCCAACTGAACAAGTTGCCATTAGACACGCACATTTCATGCCAAAGTCATCGTCATTTACATTTCTTGCTATCTCGCAATAATAAATTCCAAATGGAAATCTCATTCCCAGCACTAGCAGTCAGCTTCAAATCCAATACACTATCATTGTCTACCACAAAACTGTAATAAATCATATCAATCATTTTACTAAAAATATTAATTCCAACCACTATCCATAGACTATGCTCTCGTAAGCCAAAAGCAGAAAGCACTCACTTATTTGCCCTGTCAAATCGAAAGAATAAAAAAAAAACATTCCCCATCGTCAGCTGTCATTCTAGTCAATTCAAATGATGCCAATTTCACAAACATCATCACAGTTTCTAACTTACACACTGTCAAAATATTTAGCGGATACGCCATCTAATTTTAGAACGCCACGCGGTTCAATTTAGAACCAAAGGCGATTGCTTTCTAGCCAGAACAATCTATTTCGATAGCTATATGTACATATGTATGTATGTATGTATGTACACTCGTATCTCTGTTGTTCTTCCCCAAATCGATGTTAGAAAACGTTGTCACGAGGGGTGTATACTCGTTTTAGTGGTGCGCATTGCACTCGTGTGTTCCATTGACCCCCAAAAATTATTTTCAAGGCCAGGTCCGTGGCCGACTGCAAGGTGAGATCGTGCTTAATTTACGATATAAATGACTGGCGAATATCGGAAATTCTATTATGATATTTATGTACATATACAACATATATATTATTTTTTTTCTTCCACGTTTTGTTATTATATTTATCTATTCGCGGGGTTTTATTTACGCCTCTAAAAATTTTTGATATACATTTTTGGCAAATCGATTTCGATAATGTTTGCCAATTTTTTTTCGTATCTATCTATGTATCTATTGATTTGTTGTAGGGGGTTTATTTGAGATTATGAGAGTGCGAAGAAGAAGAAGGAAAAATGGTAGGAGATAATAATAATAAAACAAATCAATTGATTTGTTATTTGTTTTGAAATTTTTACCGAAATTGATGGTTTTATTTATGAAAGTTAAACAAATTTAAATTTAAATTTTTAAATGAACGGATTTTTTAATGAACAGAAGTAAATATATATATAAGACTTTAATGTATAACATTTAAATAGAAATCAATGAACATTTTTGAAAACATCAACTAATTGCTTAAAGCTTTTCGTGTTGGCTTATTGTGTTATTGTGTTTTGTTAATTTAATTTAGAGTCTTTCTCATGATTTATATTTAATTCCGCAGCTTGAAGGTACAGACAATTTTTTTTGGAACATAATACAAACATATGGATAGGAAAAGATTAACATTTCTCAATAAATGTATTCTATTTCAAAATATAAAATGCGGAATGGAGCGTAGTACTCAAATTTAAATTTAAATGAATTAATAAATTTAGAAATATAAAAAAAAAAATTTACAAAAATATGAAATTAATTTTTGTATTTGCTTAAACTCCTTAGCTATAATAGTTTCAGCTTAAAACAAAAAATTCCAATCGATTTCTTGAACTAATAATAAAAAAATTTTAAAATCGTTCGAGCGGTTTTATACAAAATATTTTTTTTTTTATATTACATACAATTTTGAACACATTTTAAGAAAAATATTTGGTACCTAAATTTAAAGTCATTGGGGCATATTCATAGTCATTTTAGACCAGGGTCTAACTTAAACATAGCTTTGGTTGAATTTTCAGACGTTATTTCTATTTTTTTAAGGTTATCATTTCAAAATATTTGAAGCTATTTGTGTATTATACCAAGTTAATTATCTTATAAAAATATAAAATCAACAATTTGTAATTAAAGTCGGTCTGTATTCATTGAGCCAAAGTTGTCTTAAACTGTAGTTTAGTTAAACCTGGGTCTATCTGCGACTATGAATATGCCCCATTGTTTATAAAACGAATTTTCAAAAAAAGTTTTGAATTTTTTATTAAATCAAATAATTTTTGTTTTAATTTTGGTATGTTGTTAATATTTTTTAGGATAATCTGCATACAAAAATTATTTAAATTTCTCTATCTAGTAATGGGAAAGTCAAAAATATGAAAATTTGTTCTATTCTATGTTAATAAGAATGCAAAATAAAATAGTTTTTTATTTAAAATTATATCGCACTAATTTAATGTCAAAAACAACCTTTTATCAAAATTCTTGCAGACATTTTCGAGAAAAATAAAACTTGTCTTAACGTTTTTCAATATTTGAATGGAAGGTACTGGTATCTTTGAACTAAGAAACATAATTTTATTCCCAAATATTCTAGAAGAAAACAAAACTTAAGTTTTGAAAATATTTACTATGTCGTCGTTCTCAAAGCATTTACTTTTCAAAAAATAAAAATTTAAATTTTTTTGAAAATTTGAAAGAAGAAGTTTAAAAAAAAGAAATGGGCACGACTGGATCGAACAAACTTGCTCTCGTAGCTAATAACTTTAACGTAGCTAGAAATTGAGGGTGTACAAGTTCATAGCTATTGGTTCCAAAATATTATGATAGCATTTAAAAAAACTAATTCTATACATTACAGTAGATGACGGATATAAGAAACTCAAAAAATCCAAAGAATTCCTTTCTTGTATCCGTGTTTTCTTATACAAAACATTGTACATAAGAAAGAAAATTTCTTATATAAGTAAAATGTATGTAAGAAAGAAAATTTCTTGTATAAATAAAAACACATAAGAAATAAAATGTATCCACTGTCGCTGATCTTCAATCTGTCATTTCTTTGGACATTCAATGATGGTGGGTTCAGAAATGTTGTGAAAATTAAACGGCACATCATCAAGTTTAATTTTCTATGTAGTGAATGCAATTTATATCAGAATAAGTTTCTTATATCAGTGTTTTTCTTATAAACGTTTTTATTATAGGAATCTTATTGAACAATGAACACGTATCTTTATGGGAATGTGCATGGTGTTTTGGAATGTCCGTCTTATAAGCGTGTTTTTCTTATATGATCCTTTCTTATATCCGTCATTTACTGTACTATAAATTTATTATTTGAATGGGTTTGAGAGTAAGAGCTCAAAATCAAGTATGCCATCTGATTTGTTTGATAAATATAAATTTATGAAAAAAAAAAAAAAAAAATACAAAATCGGTGGAGCGGTTTTCTTAAGAATTATTTTTTTAAACCTATATAATATTTTTCGCTCATTTTCAAAAATAAAATCTTGTATGCCAACATTAAGTTTTTAATAAAATACAGTTTTACACAAAATAAAAACAAATTTCATTAGCCTATTTTTTCTTTTTGGAAAATTTGTATATGCAAACGTTTTTGAATTGTAAAGGAGGTCTTGAATCCGTTGAAATCGGAGCAGTCGTCAACGAGAAATTTGAAAACAAAAATTAATTGTCTATGACAGGTACGTTATTAACCGTTATTGGTAAAATTTGTTTTCATCAAAATATTGACCTTACCTTAAATAGTAATCGCACATCTTTTTATCAAAATTCTTGGAGCCGTTTTCAAGAAAAAGAATTTTTTTCTTAACGGGTTTTCAACATTTGTATGGAAGGTACAGTTATTTTGTAATTTAGAAAGATTATTTTTGCAAGTATTCTATAAAAAAAACTATCTTACACATATATCACAGTCAGTTTACTTTATCCCATGTGATAAAGTTAACCGACTTTGATATAAATGTTTTTTCTGTTTGGTCTAGCTATTTTTTTAATTTTTAAAATTTAATTTATCAACCTGTTTAACAATATTTATAATCCAAAATGGACATCATAAACGTTAAATTTAAAATTTCAATAAACTGTGACCCCTGAGGAAGTTGAAAATTTTCAACGAAACGTAGGGTGAAATTATGGAATTCTTTTAATTTAATTCGCATACAAAACAAAACGATCAAAAAAGCCCATTTACAAACATCATTAGAAATTCAAAATTTGATCAACAAAAATAAATATCTTACACATAGTTTTGAAAATATTGACCAAGTCGTTTTCAAAATATTTAGTTTTCAAAAACAAATTTTGATTTTTTTTCTAAATCAAAACTTTTTTTTTTTTTTAATTTTAGTTCACAATAATGTGTATACTTTTCAGAAGTCTTACCGTACAAAAAAAAAGAAAATTTTCAACTTAATGTTTTCGAGAAAATCAAAAACCAAAAAAAAAAAATGGTTGTACTGGAGTACCTAAAATATTTAATTTATGAAAAAAAATTTGGTAAAAAGTAGCATTTCCTTACTTAATGTATTTGATTTTTTTTTAATAAAATCCTCGGACCCGTTTTTGGGCAAAATATTATTTTCCTTTTTGGCGGAAAAAATTGCATGGCAGGTACCGTTATTTTTGGTCCTAAAAAAATTTAAAAAACGTCTGGGCATATAAGTCAAAAAACACTATAACAAGTTTGAAGAAAATCCCTCCAGCCGTTTAGGCTGTACGGGCGAGGACAGACAGACAGACAGAATTGCGGGACCACTTTTTTGGCGTTCTCTATCATCGTAATGTTAGGGAAAATTATTATCTAGAGTTCGATTTTTTTTACGAATCCATAACTTACCAGCACCTATGTCACAAGTAAAAATTTGGTACCCATTAATGTTAAGCTTTTGCAGAAGCTTCAGCATAAAAAACAAGAATTGTTTTCGAGAAAATCAAAAACCAAACAAATGGTTGTACTTAAGGTACCAAAAATAACAAATTGTTGAAAAAAAAAAAATTACCAAAAAGTAGCCTTTTTCTATTTTAATTATGTACTTGAATTTTTTTTCGAGAAAATCGTTGAAGCCGTTTTAGAGAAAAATAATATTTATCTTTTTGGGTTAAGAACGTTATATATATATAGAGGTTACCGTTATTTAATTTAAAAAAAATCTAAAGATCCGTCTGCAAATTAGTCAAAAAGTAGTAGGTCCCAAATTTAAAGAAAATCCATTCAGCCGTTTAGCCTAAAGGGCAAGGAAATCATTTTTTGCGCATTCTTTATCATAGTTATGTTAGATAAACATATTTTGTTTCGAACATTTATATATGCAAAATAATTCCTAACGGCGGAATCAAATAAATTGAATATCAGAGTTTTAAGCTAATAAAATGCTAATTGTGCACAGTGCACCAGATACACGGCATAACCAATGATATTAAGAGTAATCTTACAGTAGGAAAAAGTACTGGTATGGTTTTACTAGATGTCGAGAAAGCATTTGACACGGTATGGCACGAAGGGCTCCTACATAAACTTCTGGTCCTTGATTTTCCGCTCTTCGTAATAAAAGTAATTTATTCGTTTTTATCTGAAAGGACGTTTAGAGTCTCAGTAAATAATTCGTTTTCAGATCTGTATGAAATTATTGCGGGTGTACCCCAAGGATCTGTTCTTGGTCCATTTTTATATAATATGTATACCTATGATTTTCCGCGATTAACAGACTGTAAATCAGCGATTTTTGCAATGATACATGTTTGTATTCATCAGATTCGGTTAGCTTTAACATCGAAACCAACTTGCAATCTGCATTGAATATAGTGCAGTCGTATTTCAACGACTGGAAAATTAAAATTAATGCTGCTATCTTTTTCACAAGGAAAAGAAAAGCTTGTCATTTACCTAGTAACATGCTTCAAATCAATGGTTTTTCAACAGAATGGAAGTCCAGGACTAAATATTTAGGAGTACATTTGGACAAAACATTAACTTTTGGTATTCATATACAGGAGACAATAAATAAGGTAAACTTAGCTATAAAAATGCTATACCCTTTCATCAACAGAAAATCTAAACTTAGTATCGAAAATAAGCTCATAATTTTTAAAGTCATCTTCCAGAGCATTATGTTATATGGCTCACCTGTTTGGGGTAAATGTGCTAAAAGCCATATACTTAAACTACAAAGAACTCAAAATAAAGTAAAGGTGATGCTGGCATTGGCATTATTCTACTGAAGATCTCCACGTATTGGCCAACATCGAAAAAATTTCATTCCGAATACAATATTTATTTGAACGATATAATCTATCTTGTAGCTCATCTGAAAACTACTTAATCTCAAATTTGGCTGTTTGATAAATGTAAGCAAAAAATACAAAATACAAAAAAAAACAAAATACGAACAAAAAACACACAAAAAAATGGTTAAATGCTTTATATTATTATTTATTTATTTATTTATTTATTTATTCAAACACATATATATTTATTTATTTATTTATTCATTTATTTATTTACTTATACATTAATTTATTTATTTATTCATTGATATATTTATTTATTTATTTTTTTATTTCTTTATTATTATTTATTTATTTATTTATTACTTGTTTATTTATTTGTCTACAATATATATATATATTTGTAATTTGTCACTACATATATATTTGTTTGTATATGTTTATATATTTATTTATTAATTGTTGCTGTTATATAAATGAATAAGCACTCATTTATTTTTTTTTGTTTCATTTTATTAATTTATTAAATTGTTAGTTATTTATTTATTTCCATATGTATGTTTTCATTTGATGTTATAAAACCATGCATTGCATTTTAATTATAAAATTAAAAACCACGTATTTGAGATAAGTACTTTTTGGTGCTTCGCAGCCTCCCATTCTCTCCATTCTCGGATAACATTATTTAACAATTTAAAGAAGGTTTTTTCTTGTAGCTTTTCCTTCGATTTTTCATTGCTATATTTATGTGATAATTGAAATAAATATGATATTTTTTTCAGTAGTAAGGTAGAGTTATACCATATCTCTGTAAATTGTGCAATATAGTTTTAAGTAAGAAAAAATGTAATTAATCTCAGCTACAATAAAAATAAAAAAAAACAAAAATTCAATTTCAATTTCAAGTCAGAAGTTAGCGTACGAAATCTTAAATAATAAGAAATTCGAAAAATGTTTGAGCTGTGAAAAGCTCGTTTTTGTGCGTAGAATATATTTTTTTAATATTCAAATTTTCAACACTTAAATAAGAAAATAATAATTCTCTTTTAGGTTAATATTAAAAAAAAATGTACAAGGTATAATTTTCGGTAAACACTTTGAGAATCTCCTTTTTTTATATTTTGTCAAAACTTGAAACAAAAGTTAACCATGTAAAGCAAACAAAATTAATTTTTGTGCCACAAATTAGTTTTTTAAAGCTACAATTTTGGACAAATAAAATTTTCGTCTGGTAATTTTAGATGAATTTTACCGAGAACTTGAATATTAAAAAAAAAAAACAATTTAAGTATCTACGAGTAAAAATTACAATTTTTCACAGCTGAAAACAAAAATTGCATTTATCTAGCTACAAACTCAGATGCCTATGATGAAATGTATTTGATTCTGCCACAAGGTGTCCGCCAAAATAAGGTACGTATTTTCTTGCTTTCTCTTTCATAGTAATTTAAGGTCTGATTAATATCTAGCGATTGATTTTCTTAGCGTACATACATAACCATAAGTTTATCACCAGTTAAAAGAAATGTGTACAAAAATATGTCAATGGCTCACATCATTCGTTGAATGGGTCTATGTTCTACCTATGTAGGCATATATTTATAAGATTGAGTCATTATTATCGTCACTGATTTAAATACCTTGAGCATGATCGTTCTTGTCCGGTTAAATAATATTGATGATTATGACTGTTGGTCTAATTTCATCATTTTGTCGGAAATTTATAAAGATTATGTATGAGAGCTGTTTTAATTGTGGTGAAAGCTTTAAGTTGTGTGAAGAATTACACATGTGGTGGGAAACTTTCAAGATAAAGAACTAAAGTATATTTTTTATTTGATAGAATAAAAAAAAGATAATATAAATTTTTACGAATTAAAAATTAATGCTGCACATTCATTCTCATTTATCAGATAAGCAACGATTATAATAATGTCCCATTTAGTTACATAATTTGATTCTTTTAGTTGTTATGTAGGTAGGTACACATACAAATTGGTTTTGAATTAAACTATTCACTTTAGATTAGAAAAATGTGCTATTATAAATAAGTAGGTAGTTATTACAAATAAGAAGCCTATGCCTATGCTTTAACTTATTTGATAATATATTTACACTAATCCCTGACTCACTAAATCACTGACTCACGATTTACTGACTCACTATCTAACTCACTTACTGACTCGCTGACTGGGAACGCTGCTATGCCAAAGCGTAACATGTTCGACGGGCGCGTTTGGCGACCGCAACCATCTAATTTATTCAATAATTTCACACTTAATTGTTTGGTAATTTGTACAACTTTGCTAAGTTAACGTTTAGCAAAGTCATCATTTTGCATAGTATTTCACATCACAGTTTTTGTCTCGCATTTCTATCTATTAATTGTATTTTAACTTTTAGGTTCTTCACTAATAATAATATTATTATTAATAATAATTGGACGAAAATTCGGCCAACAAAAACAAGGTACTCACCCTATAGAAAAGCAAAAGAAATAAAAAACAAAACAAGTTCATTGCATATTATTGGTTTCTCTAAATTGCGTACACTCTAGCGTATAGGTACTTTTTTTTCAATTTGTTTGTGAATTGACGAGCAGTTTTTTAACTTTTTTATTTTCTGTTAGTTATTATTTTCTTTAATATTCCATAAATAAGTAAACTGTAAATATTTCCACAGTTTTCATTTATTGTTTACTGACTGGGTTAAGCAACTCCAAAACCACTTCAAAATCTGGTGCATTTTAAGCTACGTTTATTATACAATTTATAAGGGTTTTAATTCTAACTAGTATCGAAAGTAGCCGTTTAATCGGTCAGCGAAACAAATACCAAATTCATGGATACGTCGGAGATTATCTTTTTACTACTTTATATAAGATCCCTGACAATTTTGAAAAATTTAGAAAAGAAAAGCAAAACTAATTAAGAAAATGGGCACGACTGGATCGCACAAAACTTGCTCTCGTAGCTAACAACTTAAATGTAGCTTGAAATAGACAGTGTAGATATTTATTGGTTCCATAACATTATGATATCATTAAAAAAAAAGTTTCAAAAACAATTTAAAATATAAATGATTACTTTGAATTATTATAAATTAGTTATTTTAATAGCTTAAACAGATAGAGCTCAAGAAAAAAAGTATGCGATCTGATTTGTTTAATAAATATGAATTTATAAAAAAAAGTCAAAAATCGTTATAGTGTTTTTTTTATAAATTAATTTTTTATATATAAACAATCTTGAACATTTTTTATAATAAATTTTGGTACGCCGAATTTTGGTAATTAATAAAATAAAATTTTTCACCAAATTAAAATAAAAATCATTAGAAATAACTTTTTAAAAAGAGTCGAAGAGTTTTTAAAAAACAAATATAAAACTTTATTTAGAAAATAAAATAAAATACAATAGCAGAACAGACGAAAAACGACCGTGTACTATGATGTGTAATGTGTGAATGTTTATCGCTGCAACTGAGACTTATCTGGTTATGCTATCCGATGATTGTTGGCCGCATCGAAGATCGTCCAATGTTTATTTTAGCAGATTGATTTACTGATGCTCTTCGATGTGAAGTGGTAGTTGTTTATAGCATTGAAGATTGTCCAATGCTTATATTCAAAAATGCTATTGGATTTGGACCAATGTTTATGTTATCTCATATTTCTCAGAATGCTATTAAAATGTAAGTGTCGTCGTTGCTTCGGTCTCAAGTGCAATAGATTAGGGTTAGGGTTAGAAGATGTAGACTTCTTGTATACGTAACTTTAGCCCGTTTTTAAGATATTGAATTTCCAAAAAAAAAATTTCAATGTTTTTTAAAAATCCAAAAATTATTTTTTGCAAAATTTTTAAATGCGAAACTGTCAAAATTGTAAGCGGCCGTTAACGAGAAATTTGAAAACCAAAAAATCGGTTCTATGACAGGTACCGTTAACAACAGTTATACATTTTTTTTTCTACCAAAATATAAAATGTAGTAATTATAGTATCTCGTAATTTTTTTTTAAAATTCGTTAGAGCCATTTTTGAAATATATCAATTTTTGTATATTGGTTGTATGTCAGGAGCCGTTATTTTTTGAGCTAAACAAAAAAATTCAATTTTCCCTCTAGGGAATCCCATAAGAACCTCAAGTCCAAAGTTTGAAGAAAATCGCTTCGCCGTTTAGGCTGCAGCTCGACGGACAGACGGACAGGCAGATAGACAGAATTGCGAGACCCACTTTTTTCGCTTTCTCTGTCATCGTAATGTTAGGGAAAATTATTATTTCGATTTTTTTTTTAGCACGAATCCTAAACTTGCCATATACTACGTATATCGCAATTAAAAATATGAAGATATGCTCCCGATTAGTAAGTTCAAAATGGACGGATATAATTCACCTAATTTGTTGCCTTTTTAAAAGTACTCAAGCTAACATTACACTTAATTTAAGTTAAACCGATCTTTGTCCTAACTATGAATTTTTATGCCGAGTACCCACATACCAAAAAATACTCGGAACCCGTGAAGCGGGCCACCACTGATGCCCAAAAAAAAATGTTGTAAAACGTTCAAAATGAATTATTAAAACATAACATTGAGTTTTATCAATGTTGCTGGAAAAACTCTAAGCTTACCGATGAATTCTAGAAAGTACTTATTTTGGAGTTTTACAATAACATTTTTTGAGTTTCAAATAAGGTTTATAGAATAACGTATCCCGAGTTCGTGATAATAAACAACCTGAATTACTGCCACACTCAAGCCATATTTATAAATGTTACTCTTTAAGAAGTGTTGATGTTTGCTTTAAGAAATGAGGAAATACAGAAATAAAAACTGGTTTATATTGAGGATACGATTACATATAAACTTTAGTTTCACACAAACTCACTTTTTTTCAAATACTGTCAAACATAATGTATGTATGTACGTACGTCCTACATACAAAATATTTATTTTTTTGATTTTAAAGCCAAGTCTACTATATTTCAACATTTATGTATGTATTTCTTATGGAAGTTAATTTTGGTCAAAAATATATAAAAAGTTAATTTCTGTGCTTAACGGTAAGATATGGATTTCAAATTTTCCACCAACAAATCCAAATCAATAATGGCCATCATCTCCCGATATTTCGGACTTCTAAGCCCAACCCTTAAAATGATAAAAATTAAAATTCTGATAAAAATCATTTATCAATAATTCAAACGTCCATTAAAGCTACATACAGACATAATTTTTGGTTTCTGCACATCTGTGGGGCAAAGCCTTTCCAACGCTTTATAATTTATGTATTTCCGAATAGTTACTACAGAGAAAAGTGTAATGTAATATTATAAAGCGTATTTTTAATTAAATGCTATAAAAATGAGTGAAAAAGGAAAAAGTGAAAATTCAACCGGAACGGGTTACTATTAATATATATGCTTTAAACTTGGAAAATATTTTTGTTATTTATTTGTTTATTTATTTAGAAGCTTTTTAGTCTGTATGCGGATCAAAATCCAAAAATTGTCACAATATGTAGCACTCTTGTAAATATGTTTGTGGTTTTTGATATAAACATTATAACTCCAAAAACGTATTTTTAAAAATAAAAAATAAATCGGGTGACACAACGGCTCATGAAGAACCAGGGCCTAGTGACTAACAATTCGCAACCATTCCTGTGTGCGCCTTTCGACAGGAATGGAAGGGACCTACAATTTTATGCTGAATCCGAACGGCTAGACGAGAAGCATTTATTCGTGACAAGTGATACTCTTGGAGGATTTGTCAATTCCTCGCAAGAGGCAGTAGCCCTGAAAAAAAACCTTTTTTGTTTTTAGGTGAACGAGGCTGGGAAGCGATCCCAGACCTCTAGCGTGACAGTCGAACGCACTTACCATTACGCTACGGGCTACTACGTATTTTTAAGGTAAATGCATTTAAATTTGTATTAAAATGTTGGAAAATCTCTTTCAAAAACAAGATAATCGTTTTTTTCAATTCAATGCTCATTTGTATCAAATTTTAACCAAATCGGTCAACTCTTTTAATCTCTAGCTCAACGCTCAACATTTTTACCTGTCCACACATTGCCTGTTAGTGTGAACGTGTTGAAGCGTATACGGTTATGTGTTATATGACATATTTGCCATTTACCTACCAAGGCACAAAACCCCATGCAGTGTCTATAAAAATGAGTTTGTTGATTGTTTCCAAGCCCAGCAGGTACGTACGTCCATGGAAATCATCATTTGTTACCTATTTAATTTTGCACTTGCATTTTTAAAAATAGCAGCGTGTTTTGGTCCGACCAATTCATTTCAAATAACAATAAAAATAAGACTAGAAACGAAATCAAAACAGTATAAAATTAAAACAGTCAAAATACAAAACAAAATATATTGCACGCAAACGCCACAACCGCAATAAAAATGATATCTGTGTTGATCAAAACGTCCAGACCTAAAAATTATTATTTAGTCGACTCAACATTGTTGATTTCTACCCATTTGAATCGGGTTACGTTCGGGTCAATAAAATTTGATCGGCTGTGTTGATTTACACGTCCGCATTAACTCAACATTGTTGATCAGCACTGTTGATATACACAAATCAACATAAACGGACGCTGCTTAATAGTGTATGGTCAGGCCATATACATGACTGCTGAGGAATTAACATCGTATACTACCAGAAAAATTGTTTTTACAACCCGACAAGACTAATAATAGAATTCATAGGGATCGCAACCAAAATTGGACCTACTACCGAACCCTTCGGAACACCAGCTGAAATAAACGCGTATTGGTCTTCCTTTTGTTTCCGTAGGTTATGAAATTAATATACAAACATATTTTGAATAGGTCTCAAGAAGAATCAGAAATCACCACTTCAAAAATCACACTTGAATTACAAAATAAATGAGAAACACCGACATAACCCACTGAGAAGTTGAACACCTTTTTTGATAATAAGATCAAAAAATACAAATGTACAAATAAAATTTTAGTAATTAAACAAACGAACTTCTTTTTCTTTTTTTTTAATTACTCAAATTAAAAAACTCGTGCAGTAGTTCCGCAACGTAATTTTGTACGTGTCTACAATTTGTACAAATAAATATAAATTTAATTTCGAGTGATATATTGATACAAACAATTTATTGCTTCATATTAATATTTAGCTTCTGTTTCAACATTTCACCCCTTAACCGAAAATATCAGAAAAAAAACTCTTTTATTTTTCTGATAAAATTACGTTGTTCTAAACTAACACATAACAAAATAAACAAATTTAAATAATTTTGATCAAAAGTAATGTTATCTCTGAGTGAACCACCAGGCGATTCCATTTAACTTTTCGAAGTGCGATTAATTGTACTTTTTGAATTTTGTTTCAAAGTTCATTATATTTATCTAAGTTGGATAGTCATTTCTCATTTAAAGCCTTAAGCTATTCAACTATGACATTTCATTGTGATAAATTCTTTAAAAAAAGGGATATAAAAAATAACTGCTCCAGGTGAGGCTCGAACTCACAACCCCGGCATTGCTCACATCAAATACTGTCTATAAGTACCGTGCGCTAACCAATTGCGCCACTGGAGCATATGTTTTTGTCATAATAACTGCTATATTTCGTTTATTTATTTTTTTTCATATTTTGTTTTTGTTTTGAGATTGTGTTTTTTTTTTAACCAAACGCTAATCAATTTTTGTTAAGCAATTAAACAAACATGGAAAGAGATTTCGCTACCCATTGAATAAAATAGAACTGATTATGTTGGGCCTATTTTCAGTTGAAAATAAAAATTGAAACTTAAAAATAAAATAAAAAGAGCCAGCCTTGTAGTTCCGTATTCATTCTGTTTCACTGAAAAATCGCTTTTTGACTTAACCGTAGAAAAAACTAAAGGGTTTTACAATAAGAGGTGTTATTTTGAATAGCCCGCTATTTCGGAAGTTGTCAATTTTGAACCTGTAATTTTTTGACATTTGACAAGTAGAAACTACTTCGTTAATAAAAATGGAACGATACACACCTCAGCATCGCATTGGAATTATTAAAATTAACTATAAAGAATGCATGAAAACAATCCGGAATTTCATCGAAAAATCATCTTGGCTGATTAGGCCCATATCCACCTCGGTGGCTACGTCAACAAGCAAAATTGTCGCATCTGGGGCTCGGAAAACCCTAAATTTACTGTTGAGAAGCCTCTCGATCCTCCACGAGTAACTGTTTGCTGCGGTTTATGGTCCGTCGGGGTCATTAATGTCTAATTGGACCTTCCTTTTTCGAAAATGGGGTTGGAGCAACAGCTACGGTGAATGGATTGCGCTATCGAAAGATGATTAATAATTTTTTATGGCCGGAACTGGATGGTATTGATCTGGACAACGTTTACTTTCAACAAGACGGCGGCGCTACGTGCCACACAAGCAACGCAATCATCGATCTTTTACGGGAAAAGTTTCCGGACCGTGTTATCTCTCGAAGATGTGGTCAAAAATGGGCCTTTGGGGCCACGTGAAAGATAAAGTCTACTCCAATAGCCCAGCGTCGATTCAGGACCTCAAAGATGGAATTCGTGGAGCTATTGAGGGCATACAGCAGCCACTTTGTGATTTGGTGATGGAAAATTTCATGAAAAGGAAATTGTTGTGTAAGCGTAGCTGTGGCGGCCATTTGGCTGACATTGTTTTCCATTATTAATGGCATACTTTCCTCTTTACATTGAAATAAACACCCGATCATTTATCTCAAAATTCTTTGAATATCAAAGTAACACCTCTTATTGGAAAACCCTTAATACGGAGTCAGCTAACTCTGGTTTAACTCACCACCGAAAAACTAAGGCCTACACATAATATTGAACTAAATACTTGAATTAGTGAAAGATTATTAGTTGACAAAATTTGTATGAATGATTTGTATGAACATTTTTGAAGACTGTTTCCGATATTACGTTATTCCAAGTGTTTGAAACAATGGTAAGCAGAAAACGAGCCTGATTTAAAAATAAAAGGCTTCACAAACCATTTAAAGATAATTTCTAGGAGTGAGAAGAAGAAAAAAGAGTTGCCAGAGGGCGCTGATAAGTGGTAAATGACGAGAAGGAAAATGACCACAAACAGCGGAATAATAATTTTATAATTAATCTGCAGGTTACTACCTACATAAGATATAAATTTGCCAAAATATATGGGTGTTTTTTTCAGAAGTGTATAGCCAGCTCAGCATTTTTTCTTAATTTTTTAGAAGGTTGGTACTTTGTTATAATTTGTATAGAAAACATTATTATGATTACTTTTTTATATTTGCCATCACAAAATGTCTGAGCTGGGTATACACTTTTAAAGAAAACACACATATTATTATGTAAGTCGAAAAGGGTGGCCCAACCATAATGCACGATATTAATTGTGAGTCACACCTTAACATCAACATTTTTGCCCAACTTAATTTGTCATTTCTTTGTTTCAGTATTTGACAAATTCAACCATGGAGAGTAACACTATTAAGCAGCGCGTTAAAATTGTTGAAGCCTTTTCGAAAATGGGCGTTCAAATCAAAATGCATTTCGTGGATTTCACCTTCAACGACGAGGCACACTTTCATCTCAGTGGATTCGTTAACAAGCAGAATTGCCACATTTGGGCAAATGGGAATCCACGAGTGATTGTTGATAAGCCGATGCATCCACAAAGAGTGACTGTTTGGTGCGGTTAAGGGGCTGGCGGCCGACCTCAAAAATGAGGTTAGCCAAGCAGTTACCGTGAACGGTGTTCGCTATCACGAGATGATAACGGTCTTCTTGTGGCCAGAAATTGAGGATATGGACCTCAACGATATGTGCTTCCAACAAGATGGTGACACTTGCCACATAGCCAACGAAACAATGGCTCTTTTGCCCGAGAAATTCAATGGTCGTGTTATCTCACGTGTCGCCACGATCATGTCATTTGACTTCTTTCTTTGGGGATATTTAAAAGAAAAAGTGTACGTCAACACTGAACCTCAATTATGTCTCAGAGTCATTGAAAATATGGACTATCGGATAGAGGTATGCCACCAAAGCCATGGCGAGCATAGAACCGATATTTTGTTTCACACATATTTGTCATATATCCTTCTATCACAATAAAAAATATTAAGATAATTCTCTGAAAACTTTTTGTTTTATTTACAATTAACAACGTGCGTTTTCATTGGACCACCCTGTATTTTAAAACTCGCTAAGCTAAGTGAAACATATTTTTTTAATTGAACCCTCCCTCCTCATGGGACACATGAATCCAAAAAGCAAGCGTATCTTATATTTTGTAAGGTTTCACATATACTCAATATTACCTGTTTTATGTTGCTGTTTTTTTTTTTTTTTTAATAAGGGGAAAACTTAACAATCCCAGAAATGACAAAGAACCCAAGTTCGTATAAAAAGGGGGTCTTTTGCATATAATTTTTTTTAGGTCATCCTAGAAGCATAACCATACATGAGTTGATCCTCCCCTCCCCTACCCATCTCAATCCCTATTAAAAGTACCTACCTACATATATGATTTTCCGCAATTTAAGCGTGAATTGTATCTCTATGCACATCCTTATGCATTCTCTGTAGTTTCCCCTAAACCTTAACGAAACAACGACTTATGTTATGCATATCACCCCAAGCACGTATCAAGTTATAAAAAAAAAAACTACTCTCTGATATGTGTCATTCCTCCCAAAGTAGATATATAAATACAATATCTATATCAGTCTTTTCACAAAAAAAAAAAAAAAAAAAGAAATGTTTCATTTCCATGCCAAATAATTAAAAACGGTTGCCATTGTGCAAAAAAAATATATAAAATGGGGACAAACAGGGAAAAATGTATTTCTTTCGGGGAATTAGAAAAAAAAAAAGTATGAATAAGGGAAGCTCACGATTTGTGTGTTTCTAGCGAATAGGTCTCTCTTTGACAGAATGAAGTAGAAAAAACGAAGAACCCTATATTATAAGATACATCAAGAAGGATATTCATATTCATTCTCCCTCGCGTATTTATTTCCACTTCGAAGTCAAATCTAGGTGATCCACCCTTGTTCTTATGGGGTTTGTTCATAAACATCAAAGAATCTTCGAATGTTTTCTACGTCGTATTTTTTTAAATTATCATGCTTATTTCTGCTCCTTTTTTTTACAGTTGCTTCCTATTCAATTCACCTTGGTGCTTCATGACTAAAGTACTTAGAATAAGCTGCCCCTTATTCGAGGATATACTGTGCCGTGAATAATGATAAATATGGGGTTTATCGTTGTAAATGGACATGTTTTGTTCGTTCACTAAAGCCATGGAGGGATCTGTAAGTTCTTTTTTTTTTTTGTTTGAAAAAAGACATTACGTTTGCATTTAGGATGAACACAGCTTTTAGTAATTAAAAATTTACATTATAATAGAAGGTAGATTTGTTTATCTGTGATCCAACGGACTAAATATTTGGTGTTTTAACGTCACATTGGTGACACCAAACACAAAACACTCTAAATTTTTAAAACCGTGTTTTCTTTTTTTTTTTTTTTCCTTTCTTACAAGGAAACTGAGTTGCCAGAAACTAGCTAGTTTGTCAGCGAGAAGGGTGAGAGGGCAGATTTTTGTTCCTTCCCTTACGCCCTTCTCGCCTACAAACTCCCAGTTGCTGGCAACTCAGTTTCCTTGTATGAAAGCAGTCTTATTTGCTGACATATAGAAAACATACTTATCATGTCTGGTAAAAATAAACAACTGTTTTCATTCACCTCACTTAAAGATAATAAACATTATTTCCAAGCATTATTTGATGGTTTTTACTGGAAACTTGACACTAGCATACACACAAAAATCAAAACTATTCTTGCCTCCGATCAAAGGTTTTTAAATATTCAAAATAAAATGTTTCAGAAAAATTTTTCCCAGTATTGTCATTAACACTTTTTGATATACACATTTTCAAATATAACCAATATTCATACGGAGACACCGCATAAAACTTTTTGAATTATTATAATTCAAGATGACGAGCACTCTTTGGAAAAATGAGGTGAAGTGTTCCGATGATACCTTGTAATCCCGTGTTTCCCAACTTTGTGTGCTATGCCCCATAGAACCTCTCCAAAATCCACATGTCCCCATAACATAATGGGACGTATTCATAGTCATTTTAAAGCTAAGTTAAACATAGGTTTCGTTGAAGTCCGAAGTCCATTTGTATTCATGTATTAGTTGACGTTGATATTTTTTTTTTAAGTTTATTATTTTAAAATATTTGAGCTATTTGTGTAGTTTACCAAGTTCATTATCTTATAAAAATATAAAACCAACAATTTGTGATTAAAATCGGTCTGTATTTATTGAGTCAAAATTGTCTTAAACTGTAGTTTAGTTAAACCTGGGTCTATCTGCGACTATGATTCAATATAAAGATACCTAAATAAAAAATTGAATAGCTAACATAAGGAAGAAATCCATAGAAATTAAGTTAACCATAAGTTGATTTTCAAAACATACAGCGCTTTGCATATGTATAAACGCACCTGTAAAAACGCATATTATTGAAAACTGGAAATTGAAGCAACACCTTACTATTTTTTATTTAAAGGTATCAGTAAACCAGTGAATTGAGCAAAAAAAATGTACCGTTATTTTCCCTTGCATTGTTTAGAAATTAAAAACAGATTTTTTCGTATTGCAGAAGTATAATCGCACCATGCAAATATCATTTAAGCTTTATTCAATTATGCGTTTCGAGGTGACAAACAACGGCTTTAACTCGCTTTGACTCTTCTAATATTAAAAATTTATTAATGCCAGAATCTGGTGAATTTGTTTACAAAGATTATTTTCAGTGTCAACATGAAGTGTATCCTTTATGGGCCAGGTGGTTTTAACGGTTATTTGCACAATGAATGGAGTAAAACAGTTCCCTTGCATAATTGGTTACATTGGGGTATTTGATTTCGGTTAAAAATCAACATAACAAAAACTGATTCATATTTGTCGTCAAGTGTCATTGAGTGAAGTGAAGTTGGTAACAGTTGATATACAGGATACAGCAGCAGATCCTAGGTACGTTCGGAAATATATGTTTAAGTTTAGAAACACAACATAGCATAGACTTTTCGGAGAGAAGTGTAATGCAACATAACTTGAAATTGCCCCCCCCTTTAACATTGCTACCCTGTGGGCGTGGGTCCCACGATGTTAAACACTGCTCTAATCTGTTCTTTCATTCAAAGTTCGCTGGGCTCCGATATAAGCTAGACTAACCATTTCTTAGATGATTGCACTGCGATAAACATAAATTTTGTAATTCAAAATCGAAAAGGTACCTAGGCACATGTTGAAATATATTAGTTTGCTGAAAAGGACTATTTAGTTAGACTTGTCGAAATATAAAATAAAAAAATAATTATTGTGAAATAATAACAAATTAATGCACAATTTATTTGTTATGACAAATGATCCAATTATTTAGGAATGCAATTTTCATATGGTTCCAAATAATCGCCGACTGAGGTCAGATTGCGGTTGCGAATGCAAATTTAATCTAAATAAATAATGGAAGTGTTGTAGTATGTAACGTCAAATTTATCAGGAATTATTTAAATTTTAAAAATATTGTATTTATTTTTTTTTTCCTATAAAATGTATTTTGAATTTAAATAAAATTCGGGTCCAAGGAAAGGTGAACTTATAGTTAGGGCGTTAAGGCCATATTTTGGGTCAAACCTTGTACTTCATTGTGACGGCATGAACTTTGGTATACTTATAGTCCACATCCTAAGTTTCCACGGTGGCAACACTGGCAGACCGGAGATATAAGGGTTGCCTTCTGACCACTTTTTAACACGAAATTTAACATAACTTAGCCTATAAATCGGGAACCAGACATCGATTGGTGTTGTGAAATATCTCGTTGGATTAAGAATACTTGTAGCCATAGGAAAATGTTAATTTTGCGACACCTCCCGCACCCTTGTACGCTGGGTTATCCCTCGGCGGATAAGGGGTTTAATTTGTCAGAAAATAATGGTAGTAAAGTTAATAATCAAAAAATTTTAAGATGAGTATCGACGCAGAATGTATGAAACGTTTGAAACCTTATAGCATGTCCGAAGTCCATTTGCATCCCTGTATTAGGTTTTTGTATAATCGCTTTAAAAATGGGGGGAGGGGAAGGTGGAAGTATATCAAACCACTATAATATTTGTCTTGGTATAATCTAAGAATTTGCACATGAACTTAGGGTAATTTTTAATTCCCAATCCTATACAATAAACATAATTTCAATATAATTTCCCTAGAAAATATTATAACCTTTTTATAAAATGATGACTAAATTTTAAGTGAAACGAGCATAATATTACAAAATTTCAATGGTATGGTGAATGACTACGAAAATGATAAATTAAAAAAAAAAAATGTTTACTATGTTTTAGTTACACTTTTGAAAAGTCGACTACACGACTACAAATTTATCAAAACATTTAAGGACTAAAGGAAATGTAACATGCTTGACTCACATCCCACTTTCCTGCACGATTATTTTATTCGTTTGGTCCAATCAACATGGTCGAGTGCTTTTTTAAAACAATCTGTTTTTTTTTTGTTGCTGTTAGTGTTTTATAATCGAAAGCATTCCAAGGGGTGTGATATGTGCAACCATCTACGGCCCGTAGGAATTGGGGTCCCGCAACATCTCGAAAAGTCATCTCACCTTGAAAGTTAATAGCTATTTTAACATTATCTGTTTGAATAAATTCATAGTTTATAGTTAAATTTAAATTCTTTTATTCATAATCAAAACAACAAAGCATAATCGTATTATTTACATCGTTTTTTATTTACTACCTGAATTAACCTGCATCGAGTTGATATTTTGTTCAAAATCAGTTTCTAGCTTGACCTTAATTTAGGAAATGATGTTGCCTTTAGAAATGATGTTGTTGTCTCTTTTACTCTATGTTAGGTACTTAGAAATTATTTTTTTCAATCAGGAGTAAATAGACAAAGAATTACAACCACACATCACATTTTTTTTTTATTTTTAACAGCTAACAAACCAAAAAAAGTACAATACAAATAATAGAAATATAGGACACGGCTGAATTGTTTGTACTTGAAAGATGACTATTAGAAAAGATTAAGTCCTGTTTTTTCGGGACATTATATCCTTGGGGAAATCCGCCATTTTGGAAAACGCTAATTGATCTATATCTCCGAAACTATCGATTTGAAGTGAAAAGTTATTATAATCAAATTCGTTGGAAATAAACTTATCTTTTATTTGTCATAAAAACTTTTTTCTGCGTGATGGACAATATTTTTGAGGTTATGTCGTTTTTTTTTTGCTTTTTCACGTTTTTCTCATTTCGTAAGAAACTTAGGTAAATTGTTCTCATGAAACAAATTGTAAACCACAAAGTTAAACAAATTTTCATATATTTTTGAAGGTATCCCAGTCCAAAGTTAGAGCTTTTGGAAAATTAGCTGCTAAATCACTTGAGTCGATAGATTACAAAAAAGATAATAGACTTTTTTGTGGAATGGGAAGCTGATTTCTTTATAAATGAAAGAGGGCTATTAGAAAACTGGACATAAGCTTTTCTAATAGCCCTGTTTCGGCTCCTAACCTTAAGCACCTCATATATGGGATATTCGCAAAAAAAGTATACCATTCGAAACGCCACCGGCTCTTGATAAAAGTTCAGCTAGTTTCAGTAATTGGTCAGCCATAGGTTTTTTTAATGAATTTTTAAAGTTTGTTTCAAGGTCACAGTATAAGACTTTTAGCACCTCATTTATAGAATGCTAGGTGCTAAAAGTCTTATACGGCCTTGAAAAACAAAAAACTTCAAAAAATTCATATAAAAAACCTATTACTGACCAATTACTGAAACTAGCTGACCTTTTATCAGGAGTCGGTGGCCGATCAAATGGTTTACCTTTTTTGCCGAATATCCCATAAATGAGGTGCTAAAAGTCTTATACGACCTTCCGAATGGTATACTTTTTTTGCGAATATCCCATAGATGAGGTGCGAAAAATAGTTGGTGACCTTGAAAAAATGTAACCCCTGATTAAAAATTTACTATGGCTGACCAATTTCTGAAACTAGTTGACCTTTTTTTTTGCATACTTTTTTTTTGCGAATATCCCATATATGAGGTGCTTAAGGTTAGGAGCCCCCTGTTTCAGGTTTCAAATATTCAGCCGTCCTTCATTTCGTTCCATAAAACGATTGTTTATTTTTTGCTAATTTTCCTGTACTACAAAGCTCAGTCAATAATTACGAAAAAGGTCTAAATTCACATAGCGCGATGTAGTTCTTCATTTTTGATATGTTGTTGGGGCATGTTAGAGTAGTCTGTAGCTAAGTTTGCAACTACGAAAAACCTGTGCTCGCTGCATGGAAAATGCAACAGTGAAAAAAAACGCTGAAATCATCCCATTTTTTCCGACATTTTCCTTTATAACTTTGAAAATATGCAACTTAGGAAAAAACCGTCGACTATAAACTTGTCTGTTATATAATTTTCCACAAGACCACATCAGTTTTAAATTCATGCATGTTATATTTGTGTTGCGATTTAACCATGAATTGACAAAAAAAAATCTGGAAAACTAAGTAATTTTGAAGCACTCAAGAAACAAACATTTTCCAATTCTGCTAACAATTTTGAATCAAATAGTCTAGAGTATTACAAGACAAAATTTGAAAATACGATCCACATCGGTCAAATAGTTTTGGCAAGAAACATGATGTTAACTGATTGCAACAAGCATGTTTGCATCATTATAGTGGATGGTTTTTTCCTAAGTTGCGTATTTCCAAAGTTATAAAGGAAACGTCGCAAAAAATGGGGTGATTTTAGCGTTTTTTTTTTTCACTTTTGCATTTTTCCTGCAGCGAGCACAGGTTTTTCGAAGTTGCAAACTTAGCTACAGACAACTTTAACATGCCCCAACTACATATCAAAAATGCAGAACTACATCGCACTTTGCGAATTTACTGCCAAATTTGACTGGGCTTATAAAAACAAATTCATTTATAAGTTTTAAATCATGGTCAGATTATGGAAGAACATATTTTCACTTCCACATTAACCAAAAAAAAAAAATCTTACTCGAAAATAATTCACATTTTTAAGATTGTACTTATAACAAACAAAACTTGTTTGCTGTGTTAGTTGAATCCATGTTCTATATTAAATTAACATTTTAAAAATAAAAAAAAGTTAAAAATGGACTACTCCTCACTTAGAAATAATTACAAAAATTGATAAAATAATTTTTTGCATACCAGTGGGCGCGTGGTCTACGATCGTAGACCAAGGGATTTTGAAGTTTGAACACCTATATATCTGACGTCTGTCCACCCCCGTACACAATTAGCATACTAATTAGCTAGAACAATCAATAATCTACAGCTATTGTCAATTAAAGTGCAAAACAATTCTTTTTTCTGAGAATGGCGGTGTTTTAAAAAAGGCTGGTCTACGACCATAGACCACGTACCTACTGGAGGGTTCAACAAAAATGCCATTTGCTTTAGTTTTATTCCTCCAAGTTCCTTACAATTTCCATCAGAACTCCCAAGTCCCAATATCAAGATTAAACCTCAAAGCAGTCATTAAGTCTACTGATGCCCTAACATTTTATTTCTGTTCTTAAACACAACCTGTCTTGCAGCACGACTATTTCTCCTTTCCTTCTTATTGTTTTCTGTTTAATTCACATTCAATGTTGACGGAATTCCAATTCCGAAACAGTAATTGCCTCCACAAAAGTCATCATAATTGGCCTTTTTGTTGTCCCAACAACATGCTCAAATTCAATAGCCAAGGACAACACTACCTACTAACCAACAAGCCCGCACCCACTCCCGTATGTAATTCAAGAACCATTTCAGCCATTAATGTTATGCCACCAACATAAACCAGTCGATATTCCACCATAAGCAGCACACAGAAAAGAAGACAAAAAGAACTTTTAACTAAACACAGAGTCTTAATCGCTGTCATTATTATCGTCGTAAGCGACTTTAAGCAGAAGCTCACTTTTCTAGAAGGTGCTATTCACAGAATTCCTTAAGGTACCCACAGAACAACAACAACAACAAAAACGAAAGGAAACCACTTTTCTGCACCCAAATAGTCATGAAAAGTTGTAACTTCCAGATACCAACCTTTTCTTTAAAAGAAAAATAAAAAGAACCATATAAAATAATATTAAAAAGCCAGACGCGTATAAACCTGCTCTGAAGCCCGAACTGCAAAAAAAGACATGTCTGGTCGTGTTTTTTGCGTTTCGTTCATCTTCATCATCATAGTTTTGGTTGTCTAAGCTCCACAGACATCGATAATGTATCCAAGTATCTTAAACTCGAGGTGTGTATCCCTCGTTGTCCCTCTATCCCCCTCTTTCGTACATAAGTAGGTACGTAAGAACTTTAAGAGTTTTCTTCAAATAAAAATTCATGCGAAATGATGAGACACGACAGAACTAAATATATACGACAATACGGACCAAAGTCGTTGACTCTCGCCCTTCCTGCGTGCGTCCGATGGAATCACCTCCATCTCCACCACACCGTCCATCCAATTCTTTGCAAAAAACACCACAAAACCATCCAAACAAAATTGTATACACAAGCCAGTAACTTACACTCGCTCTGCGAATGTCCGTTCTTGAACTCGCAATGAATTTACTGACCTACGACAACGTTCCAAAAAAAGAAGATACAAATAAACGAAATCCCAAAATGAAAAAAAAAAAAAAAAAAAAACAAAAACAAAAAAAAAAACTGACGAGAATAAAAATTAAGCACTAAAAGAGCCCGGCACCGAGCCCCAAGAGGTAAACGATCCAGACGAATCAAAAACATACCCACGTACTCGCACCACTCCCAGTGAGCAATGACAGTGGCGTGCGGGAGTGTGGGGGTAGGAGGGCAGCAGGAAAATCGAGAATCCAGTTCCAGTCCACCAGACTCATTGTGTGTTTATACAAGTTGAGCACGAATTACGCCAACCAGCCATCCAAATAACCAACAACCAGAGCCGAAGACGACGACGATTCGAGCGAGAGGGTAGTCGCAGGGAAGCCTGCTGCTACTTGCCTGCCGATGGCGCCCTCGCTTCACCGTTTATCCATTTGATAAATTCCCAGTATGTACTACAATTCCCAACGAACGTCTCTAGCCCTCTTCGTTCTAGAAAATATGAAGCTTTACGATGACTTTCCTGTTTGTGTTTTGTGAGAGCTTTTTTCTGCGTTTTTGCTTGTCATCTAGCGAAGAGACGACCGACACGGGTTCGGTTGGGATACCGACCAACGATGGAGGATGACGGGTGACAGGAGGTTTTTAGGGATTTCCAGCGATTCCTGTGAACGACCTTCCTTCTCTCCTAATCGGAAGAGAGACGTGATGTTCTACAAGCTACAACAACTACAATATTTACAGCCGTTAGAGCCCAGAGATGCGTGTGCGTTTTAAAAAGACTTCGTGATATGAATTTTTGTAAGCGAGGAGGGGGAGGATCTGTGCCTGACTCTATACTAGAACTGATTATATGGTGGGGCTCCGTTTTGTTTTTATTTGTGCTGTGTCATCGGCCTGCCATCGCCAAAAGCGCCTTACTCACCCCTTATGTCATCCGTAATAATTTCGTGTTGGGGTCGTTGAGTTGAGTTCATCTCTCTAAACGCATGTTTTGAGTTGAATGAATTTATATTTGGGGGTTGTTGAGCTGAGCTAATATTATGTCCCGGGATATGAAAGCTGTATCTTAGGCTATTGGCCTCAAAACGAGCCGGGTTCAAATAAAATTGCTCTGTTGTATATTTTCAGGTGGTAGAAATAAAAATTCCATACCTACTCGAATATTACATCTGTGAAGTGAAATGAGGTGAATGGTTTTATTTTGTAAAGGTCATTTAAGGCAATGCTTTGAACTTGGAAGGTCGTTAGAAGTTAGAAGAGTGGGATATTTTTCTTTTTGCTTCGATTTTATGTTTTCTATATGCCCGTCCAACAAGAAACTTACGTAGGTAGAGAAAACAAAAGCTCTCATCCAGACTAATGGTGTTTTAATGACAGTGACTAATATTTATTGCTGAAAAACAGTTACTGGATGGGCGAAAGTGGAAAGGAGGTGCAGTGGAGTGTTATGACTCCGAATTCCAATAAATTACGATTTTGTATTTAATTCACAAATAAGATGTAGTAAAATCAATGGTTTGCAAATTGTTTCAGAATTGACATTAAGATCCACTTTAGAAAATCAATTAGGCTAACGGTTTGTAGGCCAACCAAGAGCGTGACAAAAAGATTTTTCATAATTCATCAGAAATTATACTACCTACTAATAAAATTTTATGACTTTACTTGCAAGTATTGGTTTCGTATCGAAAACAAAAATAATCGAGGTTTTAATCAAAACTAAAATTACGGTCATGGAGAAGTCCAAAACAGTGATTTTCGTCAAGACGTCCGTCGCGTCGGTCTGTTTGTCTGTGCGTTTCTGCGTTTTGATGTATATCGAGCTAATGCCAAAGCGGTTGGATGGATTTGCTTGAAATTGGGTGTGAAGTGTATTTATGTGATTCCCTAGACTAGAGGACAAATTTTTGTTTTAGCTCATCTAGAAAGCTGCCATACAACGATTTAGGCTTTATCAAGCTTACTGAAAAACGGCTATAACGATTTTGATTAAACTTTGTACATGTCATCTTTTAACCGGTTCTAATAATACTGCACACCACGTTTTTACCACAAAAAATACGAATAATGGAAAAAAATATGATTTTTTTTTTAATTGCATTTTTTTGTACTTATTTAGGTATATTCCTTAATATATCGCGATCGACTTGGTTGGTTTTATCATTATTTTGCGATTCAGTAGGTACTTCTAAGTTATTCAACAAATATTGCGTTTAAAATTTGTATAAATAAATTTTTTTAAATTTTAACTTTTTTCCTAAATTTGTTTGTATTAAATCAAAAAAAATTAAATTGATATTTACACATTTTTTATTAATTTTTCGTGAACGATATAAGAATATTAATAAACCATCACTACATCGTCAATGTCTAGCTACATTCTAGTTGTTAGATACGAAAGCAAGTTCGTGCGATCCAGTCGTGCATATTTTTTTTATTATGAAATGGTCATTTCGACAGCCATCGTTTTGACATTTGTCATCTTAAAATCTGTCATCTTGACATCTATCATTTTTAGATCTTCAATTGAAAAATGTGTATTTTTTGACATCTGTCATTTTGACAAATTTCATTTAACATCTGCCATTTTAAGATTTACCATTTTGACATGCATCATTTTCACATCTGTCATTTTGACATATTTATTTTTAAATGTGCTGTTTTGACATGCTAGATTTTAGAAAAATTAAAAAAAAAAAAACAATTAAAAAAATATATGTTTAAAAAATATTTTAAAAACGGTCGATCGTCGCAAAAAAGTTTTTAGTTTTTTAAGGGTCCGCAAGTAAATTCTATTTGAAACAAAGGAAAATATATTTAAGTTCAACTTTTTATCTATATCTATATTTATCTATATATTGCAATTCTAAATAAAAAAACAATTTAAAGTTAAAACTTTTTTATCAAATACTTTGTATTAAAATCATCAATTAGTAAATAATTTAATAAAATTTAATTAAAAAGAGGACCTGAAGAAAATAACGGTCGATCAAAGAAATAAACGATTAAATCAGCTATGTGTGTATATAGATATAACGAAGTAATTAAACCAAACCAATGCAATGTTGCCTTTAAGTTGAAGAGCTATCGGTTAGTGGTTCTAATCACAATATCTACACCAAGACAAAATATACTTCAATCATACAACTTTTGTTTCCCATGAAGGAATATATGTATATTATTTTTCTCAAACGATTGTTTTTATTATTGGATTGGGTACGATCTACGATACAAAAAAATAAAATAAAATAAATTGGGTGGCACAACGGCTCGTGAAGAACCAGGGCCTATTGACTAACAACTCGTAACCATTCCTGTGTGCGCCTATCGAACGGAATGGAAAGGATCTGCAATTTTATGCCGAATTCAAATGGCTAGACGAGAAGCACTTATTCGTCACAAGTTATACTCTTGGAGGATTTGTCAATTCCTCGCAAAAAAACTTTTTAGTTTTTAGGTGGACGAGGCTGGGAAGCGAACCCAGAGCTTCAGCGTGACAGTCGAACGCACTAACCATTACGCTACGGGCTACTGCGATCTACGATATGTCGACTTTTTAAATATCGACTCCATAAGGTCGACTATCAAAATCTCGACTGGTTAAAAAGCCGACTGATCAAAATATCAAAAAACACCACCATCGCTTTTTTTTAATGTTGATTTTCAAATTGTCGACAATAATCGACATTTTAATTATAGAAATTTAAACAGTCCAGTTTTAGGTGTTCAAAATTATTAAAGTCGAAATTTTAACAATCGACATCTTGATAGTCCGCCAGTGCTTGTAAACATCATTCCCTAAACCATAATTTGATAAAAAATGTTGACAGTTTAAATCTCTCACTGGCTGGTTTCGCATCGTCTTCAATCACCATTCAAGCTCCTTTTATGCGATTGTTTTAATCTGAACATGAACACTGAACGCACGTGTCTTAAACACACCCGACAGACAATTTTCTACTGCATCAAATAATTGAAAACTTCCTGTTGCAAAGCCACCAAGGCCAGGGGTAAAAAATATCTAATTGAAACCATCATCAGTTTATGAATTCGTGCGACAAAATTGAACTATGTTCTGGCTAGTTTCACATCCCCTTCAATCAACTGTCGACATTTTTTTGTCGAGATTATGAACGTCGATCAAATAGAAGTCAACATTTCGTACAAACATTTTGGGAAAAAATATCGACAAGTCGATATTTTGCTTGACTTTTAGTTTTCAAGGCAGTACAGATTTTGTCAAGTTATCTTAGAGATATCTTATGTGGAATTTTTTTCAGTCGATTAAAAAATTGACAGCATTTTAAATTAAAAAAAAAAAATCGAATAAATTCGACATTTTGACCAGGGCCCTGTTTTACAGCACATACATCACATACAATGTATGATTTTGGCAGTTATCATACATCAATTCTGTTTTACAGAATTTTTGAGGTGAATTGACTGGAATTTTGAAGTGTAAATCCTGTTTCAAAGAATTTTATCATACATTTGTGTGTCTAAAATGTATGTGAAACTTTATACAACTCTTACATCGAACAAAGACGGAGAAGGATCTGCAGCTGATGGTGCTGCGAGGAATGCTGGCAGTTAAAGAAACGCTTTTTGGCAAGTTTTCGGGAAGCTCTCAAACAAAAAATGCCATACAAGAGAGCTGGAGAAAGAACAGCTACATGGCAGCAACAAGTCTGCGTCATTTTAAATTATGTTAATTTCTTATATTTATTTTCACTATATAATAAAGCAAACTGCACTTGAAAAATATAATTTTATTTTTACTCAATATTTTTTTATGTCAACAAAATGTGAAAAAAGGATGCGTTCGTTCAACGAGAATTAAGAATTTGAATTTGATAATTAGTGACAGTTAGCTTAGAAAATATTCAAAAATTCTGAATCTGAATATATTAAACATACTCACTGCTGCACACTAATTTCAATGAATTGTCAAATCATACATCACGTACAACAATTATAAACATCATACAATCCTTCCAATGGAATCAGTGAAACAGAAAATTGTATGTGATGTATGATTGAGAAGTTAATGTATGTTGTATGTGATAGTAATGTATGTTCTGTGAAACAGGGCCCAGTCGACAATTTTTCATCGATCATTCGTTCCTAGCCAGTTTTTATTGGTACCAGCAGTAAAAACCTTTTTTTTCTGTTTTGATTTGCTCGTAAATAGTTCAGGCTATTTTTTTTTTCAATTTTTATAAGGAGAAGCTTTTTAAAAGTACATAGAAACGTATAAAAAATCTTATACTGGGTGGGACACCTAAGGTGTAACAAAAAGCTTAAGGATGAAGGTTAAGTTGAGATAAGAAAATAATCTTATAAAAGGGGAGTCTATTCCCCCTCGTTTAAGAGGAAGGGGCAGTTTTCTAAGAAAATGACTTAAATCAGAATACAAATGATAAAAAAATAACGACAACTTTTAAAACGCCTTGTTAAATCTTTCTGCAAACCCGAAAATCTTTTCTTTTATTTTTAAACTAGCTGACCCGGCGAACTTCGTTCCGCCTAAATTCATTTGTGTAATTATGATGTTTCATGTTATTCGGTCAATTAAAATTTCATATTCTAAAGTTTTATTAAATACAATAAAAAAAACTAAATTAACAATGTCGATGTGTTTCAATGAAACCAAAATGATTGGCGTGTCGGCCATCCTTCCGCTTCTTTACTGAAGAGCTTTATGGTAAACACCGGTTTTCGTTTCATTTTCAGGCGCGTACACGTACAAAGCGGTAGGTTTGCCGATACGTGAGCACACCACATACAATTAACCATGTAAGAAACATGGGAATTCAAGATTCAAGAAAAACCATCAGTAAAAATTTTCTTTTTGATAATTTCATGTGTTTTAAAAAGATTTGAAACATTAAAATAATACTAATCGATAGCAAATCGATGTAAATATTTTTTTCTGACAAAAAATTATCCCAAGGAAGAATAATTTTTGTTAAAAAAAATATTTATTTATTTTACTGATGGAAATTCGTTTTACTGAACAGCTGATTGCCAATTCACAAAAAATGGAACATTTCGTTTCACTTTACTATGTTCCATTTGTTTGCTGTTCCATTCAACAGTAAAAAGATTACTGAATCATTTTGCCTCATTAAAAATAAATAAAAGATTGCGGCTGTCGGTTTGACATTAATTTACTGATATAATTTAACTGATTGCTATAACCGCCCGTACGTATAAAATTCCAGTTTTCAACTGTTTCAACTTTTACTGATGCTTTTTACTGTTCGCTTTAACTGGCCCCTTATTGATTGTCAATTTCCATAGAAAAAGCGAGACGCACTGGAAATTGAAGTCGCTTAAAACCGAATGGCAAATCGTTCGAAATAAGCGGAATCCGTGGAATGAGAACATCTTCGATGCAATTCAGAATCAAACACGTTCCGTTACAAAGTTTTAGTGCATTGAGGTTGCGCAGCAAAATTATAACTGAGCCCGACTTTCAATTTTAAATTGTGTGGTGAAAATCCCGGAACATCCAAAGAATTAAAAAATTCCGAGGGATAGTTGGTGGCTTCGTTTTCATCCATCACGGAATCCACGGAATAAATGTAACTTACCGGCGATTTGATTTTGAATGACGAAATTCAAATGATCGACATTCTTGTTTTTCGCCACCAAAATCGTTCGTGAACTCAGCCAATCATGGTTAACATAATTTTGAATGAAATTCGGAAAAACATTCGCGATGAGCTCTTCCGGCGTTGTTGTAAAGTGTCTGCAGCAAACTGGTCATTTCGTATAAAGCGACTCGCATGTTTGTTTTCAATAATTGCAATTGTCTACATATTGCCATAAAGCCGATGCTTTCAGGCTCTTCCTGGGGCCAATACGAATTTAGCAAGCCCTAAATCGTGAAAATCAAAGTAACCGTTCTCGAGTTATGCACTAAAAACCAGATGTTCCAGGATTTTCTTCCAGTTTCCTATGCCCTTCCTTGAAATAATACGAATTCATCAAGCCCTAAATCGTAAACATCGAAGCAACCGTTCTCGAGTAATGCCCTTAAAACTGGATATTCCCTGTTTTCTAATTTTCCTGAAAATTTTCCTCCAGTGTCCTTTGTCCTTCCTTGGGTCAATACGAATTCATCAAGCCCAAAATCGTGAAAATTGAACGATCCGTTCTCGAGTTATGCGCGCACACACGGACGATATTTCTCTTTTATATATATAGATAAATTTCTTTTAATAAACATTTTTTGAAAAAATAATTTTCAAACTCAAATTTTTGAAAAATAAATTTAAAAAAAATTCAAACTATTTTTTTTTTTTTTAATTTACATTCTCAAGTATTAGCCCAGTCAATAATTGCAAAAAAGGGCTAAAATCGCAAAGCGCGATGTAGTTCTGCATTTTTCATATGTTGTTGGGCATGTTAGAGTAGTCTGTAGCTAAGTTTGCAACTTCGAAAAACCTGTGCTCGACACAGGAAAAATGCAATAGTGAAAAAAACGCTAAAATCACCCCATTTTTTGCGACATTTTCCTTATAAATTTGGAAATATGCTATTCTACAATACCACATTAGTTTTAAATTCATGTATGTTATATGTATTTGGGTTGTTATCTTACGATAACTTTCCATATACATATGTAATATATGTATAATCGCAGCTTAAAAATGAAATATGCGCGTGAAGTTAGTGTCACCATTTTCGTAAACAAAAATGTTGTGCTGCAATGTGCCCAACTTGTGCTTCCATGTGAGGTATTAAAAAAAAAATCCTGCTAACAGTTTCTTTTTTAGAGGGTTTTCATTTTAAGCACCACCATTTTGGATTTTCAAGAACAAAAAAAAAATGTGCTGCATTGTGCTCAACTTTCGCGACCATGTGCCGTAAATTATAAGAAAGAATTCGAAAATTTTACGGAGAAATTTTTTTAAATTTTTGGGTATTCTTATAAAGCTAAGTTGTGCTGTATTGAGCTCATAAAATGTTGCTGAGCGACAAAGAGAAAACAAAATTTTTATGTTTGCAACTTTTTTTACGGCCAAAACTAAAATTTGCGAAGGGCGGTAGCGTGAAGTTAGCACCGCCACTTTCGAATGTTGCGAAAGTAGCAAATATTCGATTTTATTATCTCTTCGGATAATGGTAGCACTAACTGAGAAAAATACAGCACAAGTTTTATTTTTCGCAAAATCACAAGAAAAAGTACGTTTGCAAATTTGCGATGTTCTTTTTTTTATTTTTTACGGCACACGGCAGCACAAGCTGGGCACATTGCAGCACTATATTTTTGTTTGCGAAACGGCGATGCTAACTTCTCGCACATAAATAAAACTGAATAAAATGCCTTATTTTCTTTTGTAAAAAACTAAACATCGATAATAATTTCCATTATCTTAACCTGTCAAAAATGATTACGAGCAACATCCGTTACCAACACATACATTCCTCTAAAGTTCGTTAAAATCATATACTGGGTTTTTGTTTTTGAAACAGCTTTTTTATGGTGTCATGAATTTTTGAGGAAAGATCCCCAACGATACTAGCACTGCGTGTATTAAAAGAGTGGTGGGGGGGAGGGGGTTACAGGATGAAGAATGGGATGTGGACTTATATAGAAAATAGTATATAACAATAGTGTCAGTGAAACTGTGCAAAAATGTGACATTTGTCGTGATAACGAAGACATGTAGAGGGTACACGGGTGGTTTTTGAGGACATATGGCACATCGTTTTAGGGTATTTTTTAATGATCTAGCTAGTAAGAGAACAATGATGATGTTATAAGTACACACATATTTTTGTATGTGTTACATAATACAATATACATGTGTATTTTTATTTTTGAATATTTTACATCAACTGTATTCAAAATATTAATTGAGATCAAAATATAAAACAATGAAAGCCGATAATTTTTATTTGGTCCTCGGGCCTCCAATATAAATTAAATAAAATAAAACTAAGTAGCGGTTCTATGATAATTTGAGTATTTTGTCTGGTACGGACCTCTTAGAAAGCTTCTCTGTAATATTCAAACGAATTTTGATTAAATGGAGCTAAAAAGCAATGATTATTGTTTTAGATGCAAAATGTCTCTGTCATGTGGTGATATTGTAAAGGTGGAACGTGGAATCCAAACCTTAATCAATTCCAGCCATGATACCATTCATCACTAGTATCGCAAAGAATACACACGGAAAAATATTATTGTTGTGGTCAAGAGACAGCGAGATGCTGAAGATTTAGGTCCTTCAATTATCCCACCTCGAGTGAGAACACGGTCAAGTTGAGCATTTTCGTTTGAAAAAGAAAGTATTTTTTTTGTGGGAAAGAGGCCTTTTAAGAAGAAGAAATAAGGATCATCTCGAATATGTTACCACAAACAAATTCTATTTAAAGAGTGATTTGCCTGGTTTGTCTCTCAAAGTCATTTTCATTTAAGAGGGAATGTTTCTCTATTAAGGGTGGATAAAGCGTCTTTAGTTTTCTTTAATTATAGTCAGCATCAAAAATATCCTTAAACGATATGCCATAGTCTAGTTTAACTCGGTTTTGTCGGTTTTGAATATCCCCTGACCCACCCTCATAGCCGCCCATCTACCCTCTACATGTCTTCTTTATATCATGGCAAATGTCACATTTTTGCACAGTTTTACTGACATCCCATTCTGAATTTTGCAACCCCCCCCCCCCCTACACCTTCCTTAAAAACACTCTTTCAGCCCAGATATTTATATGCATTCTTTTGATCCTTTATTTGGATGATAAATTGAAATATTTACACCAAGTTTCATTGGTGGACGATTTTTGTTTGATTATTAAATCTGAATCAGCGAAACACCATGCCTCGTGACATTTGATCCCCTCTTTTTAATAGAGGCGGATTTCATAACACCATAAAAAAGCTGATTAAAAAACAAACATCCTGTACATATGTGTATTATTTTTCCGAACTTTTTTTTTCTAATTTTCCTGCACTGTAAGGACTATTCACATGAGATCGAACAATGACCAACTAATGAACGAACAAATGTGATTTAAAACATTTATAACCCTAAATTCTTTACAAAATCCAGACAAAATGATAGAAATCTAATTTAGACTAAGGTTTTATTACTAAAATAAGAGATTTGAGAAAATAAATTGGTCGTCACGAATTGCTATTAATTATTACGAATTGTCAGACTCTATTCGTGTTCCACATACCATCCACACTGCACCGAATGAATTGATCGCGCGCGTCTTATACTTCGAAATCACTATTGTTTCTGCTTTCTTCGTCATTCGCGACGAATAAAAATAAAATACAATGTGAATGAAATGTCAAATCGGACGAACTTTCGTTAATTCTTTGGTCGTAGGTAGCTCTCGTGTGAATAGTACTTTAGGGTATGAAAATACTTTTTCGCACATTATTAGGGTTTTTTTCTTTATATTTGAATTGCCTCCAAAAATGTTTTTATATATCAGTATATTGTACAATAATTAATCATTATAAATTATAACTTAAAATTTTTAAATGTCTAAGGTTCTTATTTGTAAGACCAAAATATTAGGTTAAAGACAAAATTCTAATTTTTTTGAAAATGTTCTTCATATGATAAAGTTTAGAAAATTTGAATACCGCATATTTTTGTTCACTATTCAATAATCCGTGAAGTATTAATCCGAGAAGTTGTACTTTTACAAATGAAGAGTTTTACCGTGTATAGGTAATACAAATTAAATCAATCGGCCAATGCTAACCATCTAATCTAGCGATTTATCTTACAGGCCAATGAACTTCTTTATTACTCGCGAAATCAGATCACAAACAAGACACAGGAAACGCCAATGATGATAAATACAATCCAACTTCATCGGGCACACAAAACAAAAGAAAACGCTTTAATTAATATAATCTAATGTCCAATTGATTTCACATCACGTCATATAGCATAAGCGAAAAATCTAAACCCTACATACAACAAAAGCTTATCTCAATTCCCAACTGGAAGTTCCTTTGTCTATCACTTTATATGTTAAATTTATTGGAAACCCAAAACAACATCAGAAAAACGCACGCACATCAGTTCAAAAATTAGAATCAGCTTTTGAAGAGCTGGCCAATTTGCGTTCGCTTGTATAGGTAGTTGTATAGCCCGTCAAAATTTACAACTGCTTGTTTACCGCACGATTTACATAGTTTTGCCTTCCTAGTTGGTGTGTTAAGTATACCTTTGTATACAGGGTGTCCCTTAATTCATCAAAAGTATTTTAGGGCATGATTCTTGGGTGTATTCTAAGAAAAAAATTGTTCTACAGTAAGGACCTATCTCCAATTTGTATATCATTTATCGGGGATTTAAGAAAAGTCTTATTTGGGTGTACCCTGACCCATGTTAACGGTAATTGCGCTGTTAGTAATAATGATAGAAACTTCATTTAGGCTTTTGTTTTTAGAAGAAACACCAGTCTTTGTAACTGCGTTTATATAAATTTAATATCTTTTCTCAGTCTTAAGATATTCAGTTTTAAGCCTGTTCCATTTTTCCTGCCCATGCTAATTTTTTGACTTTGGGGTGAATTTTCTCCAAAAAATGCGTAATCAACATGATGTTTTAATAATTTTTTAGAATGTTTGTAACAATATTAAAAATAAAACTCAGGAACAAGTTTGCCGAAAAACCCATAGATGTTATGATAATTTGTAAAAACAGCAGCAGGTAAAATCTAAAAAAAAAAAATTCAGCTTTAAGCTCGAAAAGCTATTAATTAAAAATTATATGTGTGGTTATCGATAATTTGTATTAAGTGTGCGAACTAAAACAGTTATAACAGGTGTTCAAATGAGTTCTCTTTGATTTTGTATGCATGCTGATATTTATATTAATGATCCTAGCTACATATGCCTCACTTCTGAGGACGCTTTGAGCGTGCGCTCTTCTAATTCACTTTAAGTTGCTATTTTGTTTGAATAATTGATTTATTTCATTCTTCCCCATTCAAAAACATCCAATATTGAAGGGTCAGGTGATCTTGCAGGCCATTGAACTGCTCTAACTTTTTCCTATCCAACGATTACCGCTTACTCGTCATCTTGTCAATTTTTAACCTCTCAAAAAAAGTAGGCTGAAGCACCAACGAGTTAGGAAAAAGATGAAGCTAGTTAAACCCATTGAATGTCTTCCAATAGTTCTGACAAATCATTTTGTAACAACTGCAGATAGTTTGTAGAATTCAACTTAAGTGGCTACTAAAATTAGCCTGTATTCAAACCAAAGAATGTCAGAATGCTGCCGTTATAACTGTTTTAGTAAAAACATACTTAAAAAATTATCTAAAACCACACAAATAATTTGTATTCATAGCTTTTCGAGCTTAAAGCTAAAATTTTTTAATTTAAATTTTAACTGCCGCTGTTTTTCCAAATTATCATAAAATCTATGGGTTTTTCGTCAAACGAAGTTTCTATCATTATTACTAACAGCGCAATTACCGTTAGCATGGGTCAGGATACACCAAAATAAGACTTTTCTTACATCCCCGATAAATGATATCAAAATTGGAGATAGGCCCTTACTGTAAAACAATTTTTTTCTTAGAACACACCCAAGAATCATGCCCTAAAATACTATTGACGAATTAAGTGACACCCTGTATATGTGACAGCGAAATAGTCAAACACGTGCTGGTTATGTGGGCGATCAACTATTGCGTCCAACAACTGAAAAATGTCCTTCGGATTCGGTGACTCAAACTCTTGTGATGGCTGACCCGGGGGCAAAGGAGGTAAGGGCAAGGATTGTGGTTTTGTTTGATGCGCACATTCCGACTATGGTCACTCAGATATAAACGATTTATCATAATATTGATTGTGGTTTAACGATATTGCTTTGAGGTTTATGCCGTTGCGGATGATTCAGTCACACACAGATCGTTTTGAATTTGCATTTACGCAAAATATTCAATACAAACTCACACGCACACTACACGTATGTAGATAAAACATATATGATGGCAGGCCAACCACACATTTTTGTCTGTAAATTATTTTTTTTTTCATCCGTTTTTGGGACTCAGACATTGTGTTGCGTAAGCCACAGGCGGGATTTCAATTAAAATTGATTAAAGTGATTTTTAACGGTGAAATCTGATTCGAAACAATTTAAAATCATTTGGATGTGTAATGAGATGGTAATGGTATTGAAATTGGAATGGGATAATGATTGGGAAATGCTCAATAATTTGGCCTTTTCAATGGGAACCATCATCATCATCACTGGCGATGGCGTTTTGCGAGCAGGTTTATAATTCGTGTACAGATCTCTGGACAACTATATACGAGTAAATGGCAACAGACCTCGGGCATATCAGTGTTAAATTAAGAGCCCTTTTAATATGTTTTAATGACAAATTTCATTTGATTATTTTGTTTTTATTATTATATATTATAAAGCGATTTAATTATATCTGTTTGATTCTGATGTTTGAGAACCATTAATATAATATCCCCTTACATTAGGATGTGTCCTATAAATGCAGTAGGTAGGTAATTCTAAATGTAAACAAAATTTGGCAGTGTTATTGAGATCAAGATTGAAACTACCCCAGGTAATTAAAATTGCCAGCTGCACTATTAAATTAAACATCAGTTCACACACAAATCAAAGATAAGCAGCGTTGGCGTTTAAAAATGGACACGACTGGATCGCAGAAACTTGCTCTCGTAGCTTACAACTTTAACGTAGCTTGAAGTTGCATATGTATTTGTTCCATAAAATTATGATATCATTAAAAAAATGTTGTAAAAAACAAGTTCAAATATAAATTATTACTATAAATTACTATTATAATTACTAAAAATTACTATACATTTGTTATTTTAATAGCTAACACAGATAGAGATAAAAAAGTATGCCATCTGATTTGTATTATAAATAAGAATTAATGACAAAAAAAAATTAAAAATTCGTAAGAGCGGCTTTCTAAAAACTAACTATGTATGTATAAAAATTCTTTAACATTTTTAAACTTTTAGTATTTAATAAAATACAATCTTGCACAAAATTAAAAAAAAAAATCATTAACCCGTTTTCAGGATATTGAATTAACAAAAAAATTCAATATTTTTTTAAAAATCCAGAAACTATTTATTCGAAAAATTGTACATGCTAATTTGTTAAAATTGTAAAGCACCTCTTATATAAAAATTGGGTTTAAATCGGTGTTAACGAGAAATTTGAAAACCAACAAATCGGTTCTATGACTGGTACCGTTAATACCCGTTATCAATAATTTTGTTCTACCAAAATATTTATAATAGTAATAAATAAATAATAGTACTTCGCACAGATTTTGCAATAAATCAATTTTCGTATATTGGTTGTATGGTAGGTAAAGTTATTTTTTGAACTAAAAACAAATTTCTACTTCCTCTCTATGGAGAATCCCCAAATAACCTTAAGTCCAAAGTTTGAAGATAATCGCTTCAGTGGTGTAGCTTGCAGGTCGAGGTACAGACAGACAGGCGGACAGATATACGACGGACAGACAGACAGAATTGCGAGACCCACTCTTTTCGCATTCTCTATGATCGTAATGTTAGCAAAATTTATTATCTCGAGTTCTTTTTTTCGAATCCAAAACTTGCCCTATACTATCACTGAGGGAAAAAATGCGATCTAAAATTAAATACGATCGTATTTGATCTAAAGTATTTTATTTTTACGTTGAAACAATGCTAATTTGAAAATGCAACGTAATTTTTACAGATTCAACCTAGTTTCAAAGTAAAACGTGATTATTTATACATTGAAATCAACTTTTGTTCATTTACATTCCGTTCAACGTTGTTTTAAAGTAAAACCTTATCATTTTTACATTGATATCCACATTTAAAGTGCGCTCAACCTTGTTTCAAAGTGAAACGTATTCATTTTTACATTTAAATCCACATTTTACATTGCGATCCACTTTTGTGGCATTTAAAGTGTCATCAACGTAGTTTCAAAGTGTTGCATAGTTAAGTAAACCTCAATTTGTTTGTATTTCTTAGCTTAATATAAAGAATTTCGAGAGCGCGTTGTTATTTTTTGAGGTAGCTCCCTTACATTTGTGAACAAATTAAACGCGCACTTAAAATTAACTTACATAATAATCGAAAAACAATATTTAATTACTTTTCCTATATTTATAACTGTAGTAGCCCGTAGCGTAATGGTTAGTGCGTTCGACTGTCACGCTGGAGGTCTGGGATCGCTTCCAAACCTCGTCCACTTAAAAAACTAAAAAGTTTTTTTTCAGGGCTTCTGCCTTTTGCGAGGAATTGACAAATCCTCCAAGTATCACTTGTCACGAATAAGTGCTTCTCGTCTAGCCGTTCGGATTCGGCATAAGATTGTAGGTCCCTTCCATTCCTGTCGAAAGGCGCACACAGGAATGGTTGCGAGTTGTTAGTCACTAGGCCCTGGTTCTTCATGAGCCATTGTGCCACCCGATTTATTTATTTTATCGATATTTATTACTATAAAATACTCATAGCGTTAAACGATTCACTATAAGGCGTCACAAATTAATGATTCACCACAAAAATGAAATGCATCGAGCATGAATATACATTTGTCTTTGTCTTACATAAATTTAAACAAAGAAGCGTGACGTGGGTAGCCATTTTGAATCAATACCTAACCAAGCGAAGTTCAATCTACATTGATTCGAAGTAGATAAATGTTGATTTAAAAGATGGATAAATTTTATTTAACTATGATTCCACTTTAAATCAACATATAAACGTAGTAAAATCTAGTTCGTTTTTAAGTATGGAATCACTTTGAAATAAAGTCGCTCCACTTTGACTTGAGAATTTTCGGCGTTGGCGCCAAATCGTTCCGAAAAATAGTAGAATCAAAGTTTTTTCTTTGATTTTACGTTGTCTTTTTCTCTGTGTACGTTCATATGTCGCAAGTAAAAATAAAATTCAAGACTGGATCTAAAGAACTTGCTCTCAATCAAAAAAAAATTGTATTCAACAATTCACAGAGAAAAAAACAACGTAAAATCAAAGCAAAAAACTTCGATTCTAATATTTTTCGGAACGATTTGGCGCCAACGCCGAAAATTCTTAAATCAAAGTGGAGCGACTTTATTTCAAAGTGATTTCATACTTAAAAACGAACTAGATTTTACTACGTTTAGATGTTGATTTTAAGTGGAATCAAAGTTAAATCAAATTCATCCATCTTTTAAAACAACATTTATCTACTTCGAATCAACGTAGATTGAACTTCGCTTGGTTAGGTATTGATTCAAAATGGCTACCCACGCCACGCTTCTTTGTTTAAATTTATGTAAGACAAAGACAAATGTATATTCATGCTCGATGCATTTCATTTTTGTGGGGAATCATTTATTTGTGACGCCTTAAAGTGAATCGTTTAATGCTATGAGTATTTCATAGTAATAAATATAGGAAAAGTAATTAAATATTGTTTTTCGATTATATGATAGTGAATTTTAAGTGCGCGTTTAATTTGTTCACAAATGTAAGGGAGCTACCTCGAAAAACAACAACGCGCTCTCGAAATTCTTTATATTAAGCTTACAAATACAAAAAATTGAGGTTTACTTAACTATGCAACTCTTTGAAACTACGTTGATGACACTTTAAATGTCACAAAAGTGGATCGCAATGTAAAATGTGGATTTAATTGTAAAAATGAATACGTTTCACTTAGAAACAAGGTTGAGCGCACTTTAAATGTGGATCCCAATTTAAAAACGATAACCTTTCGCTTTAAAACAACGTTGGGAATGTAAATGAACAAAAGTTGATTTCAATGAATAAATAAACATGTTTTACTTTGAAACTCTGTTAAATCTCTTAAAATTACGTCGCATATTCAAATTAACATTGTTTCAACGTAAAAATAAAAATATTTTAGATCAAATACGGTCGTATTTACTTTTAGATCGCATTTTTTCCCTCAGTGTTTGAATACATTGAGGCATTTTCATAGTCGCAGATAGACCCAGGTTTACTAAACTACAGTTTAAGACATTTTTGGCTCAATGAATACAGACCGATTTGAACAACAATTTGTTGATTTTATATTTTTATGAGATAATTAGCTTTATATACTACATAAATAGCTTCAAATATTTTGAAATGATAATCATAAAAAAAATAGAATCAACATCCGAAAATTCAACCAAAGCTATGTTTAACTTAGACACAGCTCTAAAATAACTATGAATACGCCCCATTATGTAAACAGGGTGTCCCATCCTTAGAGGTAATTTTCTCGTTTCGCTTCCTTTTCGACTTATAACGGTTTTAACGATTTTTGATCATTTTTCTTTTAACTGAGTCTAACTTTGCCAAACTGCATTCGACTCTTGATTTTTTGTTTTATTTACATAAGGACAGTACTTTATACTTTCCATACAATTTTTTTCTAAACGGATAACGATTTACCCACAATTAAATTTGGTGACATTTTTTCCACAAAAACACATTATTAACAGAAAAAAGCTAATATAAAGAAAGTTCAAAAAATTTAAATAAAAACGAATAAAATATTACGTATAAGCTCGATGGAAGCAGGCAAGAATTTTTAACACCTTTTGTAGCTACAAACAAAGAATTAATTTTAAATTTGTGTTATCTCTTGAACTTTCTTTTTTTCTGTTTTTATTTTTTTAATAAATTTTAGTTGTATTTTGTTAAAAAAAAATGTTAAGTGTTTTAAAGAAAATAAAATAGGCTCTCATAATAAAATAGAAAAGATGGCCGTTAATAAGTTATTTTTATGGAAAAAATAACACCAAAGTCAACAAAAAAAAAAAAAACACCTAAAAGTGCCAACAAAATGGGTTTGATATTTAATTGTGGTAAAATCGTTATTAGCATCGAAAAAAAAATGGTATGGCCAGTATAAAGTGCTTACTCTCCTTGTGTTAATAGAATATTGTGGAATTAGAATCGGATACAGTTTGGCAAAGTTAGATTCAGTTAAGAGAAAAAAGATCAAAAATCACAAAAACCGTTATAAGTCGAATAAATAGGGAAAACTAGAAAATTACCTCTTAAGTTTTTCGACTTAAAATTAACTCAGGAAGCCATAGTTTTCCTCTGGGCCGGGGACGATGGGACACCCTATATATTAGGGTGGAGCCTTGTTTTATGGAGAAAAAAAAGTAGTCGTATCGATTTCGAATACCTCCATTTTGTTGTGTTTTGATAATAAGAATAATTTGGCATACAAATTTTTTTTGGATAACGTCTTTAGCCCTTTACCTTAGCTCAAAGTTTTGACTTTTTGGAAAAAAAAAACATGTTTTTTTTCGTTAGACTTAGATTTTTTCACAAGTTTGAAATAATTTAAAAATAATTTATTAATGAGCAAACTTTATTTAGACACAAAAATAAAAAAAAAATTAACAATTAAAAACTTAAAAATTCATAATATAACTAAAATACACCTTTATTTCTACTTTTAACGTTATAATTTTTTTGGTGTTGGAAAACAGAATGTTTTCTTGATCTTATGCAAAGGGTTTCCTGGATTTCTTTTATCAAATCAGGTATGTTCCCTGGAATTGTTAAGCACATAGTTTTCTAGTCTTCTTCCAATCGGTCCCGAATAAAGTTGAAGTCCTAATGTAACATCATCCAATTTGATTAATAAGGCACGCAAAAGTAATTCATAAGCATGAATTTGACAAACGAATCATTCGGAGGTTCGGACTTCTTTGTCATCTCGAACCTGGGGACTCTTCTCTTGAATGGTACATTATTGTCCATGCGCTCGATGTGACCGAGTCAATGTAGTCGACGTGTTTTGACTTTCTGGACTACATCCACATCTTTGTACAGCTAGAGTTCGGTGTTATATTTTCTTCTGTATTCGCCCTCTTTGCACACAGGACCAAACAGCCGTCGAAGAATTTTTCTTTGAAAAGAGCAAAGTATCAGCTCTCCCTATCTTCCTTTCTGTTTATCGCCCAGCACTCAGCGCCGTACAGCAGGATTGGCAGTATAAGGGTTTTGTAGAGCATGCACTTCGTCTTACGCGTAAGGAGTTTTGAATCCATGCATCCATATGATTCGACAAACCGAAGTAGTAGCGGCTTCATAGGGTAATTCTTAGCTGAATTTCCACTAAAGTGTCATTTGTGGAGTAAATTTTTACTCCGAGGTAGATGAACTCATTAACTACTTCGAAGTTGCTGCTATCAATAGTGACCTTTTGTCCTAGCCGGTGGCAAGATGTTAATTTGTTTGTTGATAGAAAAAACTTGGTCCTATCCTCGTTTACTTCAAGACCAACGATTTCCACCTTTTTTTGAATCGTCATGAAGGACTCTATAAAAGGTGCGTTGGGATGTTGGGAGCAGCCGATGATGTTTTTATCGTTCGCGTATCCCAGTAGTTGAACGGATCTGTTGGTTGAAGAAAGTGCCTTGATTCTTGACGCCTGATTTACGCACTATCTGCTCCAGAAAGAGGTTGAAGAAGTCCCATGATAGCGCATGTCCTTGCAAAAAACCTATGCATGTTTGGAGAAGTTCGGAAGAACTATTTCCTAATTACACATGTGTGCACCGTGTGTTTTCTAATCTCATGCAACACAACTGGATCAGAACAAATAGAGTTCCTGACAATGAATGTTATCATTATCATATTAGGCCTTAAAGTCGATAAGGAAATGGTGGACCACGACTTGAAATTGGTCTTTTCTAGAATTTGCTTCAGTGTGAAGATTCTAGATCTATCGTCGATCTACCGAGCTGAAGGCCTCACTGATACTTGCCGATTAAAGTGTTGCAGAACAGTTTAAGACGCTCACGCAGTACGTTCGGTTGGATCTTATATGCGACGACGTTTAATAGGGACAGGTCTCGATAGCTCTTGCAAGACATAGGATCGCCCTTTTTAACGATGGTGCATATGGAACTGATAGTCCATAATCATCGCAAACTTTACTGATGATATGATGCATGCGCGACACATCTCCTGCTAGGTTAGGTTAGGTTATAAGGGGTGATGATTCGGCAAGCCGAAACACCTCACTCGGATCTCAATGAATCCATTGCGATCCCCAGGATTTGCGAAAAGGAAGGAAGAGGGAAGGGTAAGGACAGGAGTAAGTGGAAGATTAGGTAAGGGGTGCCTCCCTGAACCATCCCGAAATCTGAATGAACTTCTGGGTGTTCTTTAGTGGCAGAGACGAGATGTCGCCCAGTTCGTCGAAAAAGTATTCTCCGAGGTCTGTTTTTTTTTGTTTTAGCTAGGCTAGGGCATTCGCAAAGGAAATGAGCCCTTTTCCACCTCTTCATCTTGACACCCTCTACAGAGGTCCCATTCTTTTTAAGTGTGTTCCCATTGAGTTGTGACCAGTTAGGACTCCAACCAATAGAGATAGTTGAGGCCTGCTTAGCGAGAGTAAGTATTCAGTTTTTTCCTAGAAATATCCGGCCAAAGATTTTTCGAAACCCGACACGTGTCAATCTGTGACCATCTATCATTGGCGGCTTCGAGGAAGCTTTGGTGAATTGTGTTTTTTTCTAGCCCCAGTGGCATAAGTTTGGCTCGGATCAGAGGATGATCCGTATTTCGCCAATTCGTCTGCCTTTTCATTGCCATGTATGTCACAGTGTCCTGGGACCCACCGTAGGGTGACTGTGTTTGTTGCGCTAAGTAATCTCAACTCTTTGCGACAACATTTCACTAGTTTTGACTTTGTGACAACTGAGTAGATGGCTTTGATGGCCGCCTGGCTGTCTATGAAAATGTCAATGTTCTTGTTTACTATTTCACATTTGGCAAGATGCTTCGCTGCCTCATAAACTGCAAATACCTCAGCTTGGAAGACACTGCAGAAGTTCGGAAGCTTTATCGATCTATTTAAAGGTGGATTTTCTGAAAAAATGCCTGACCTTACCCCTTCGCCCGTCTTGGAACCATCCGTGAAAACCGGCACATGATTTGTGTTTATGACCTGGTTTTCCGTCCAGACATCTCTTGTAGGGATATCTTTGAAGGCCGCCGGATTGAAATCAATGTGTGGTATCATATAGTCTGTTTGAATGTCTATATTAGTAAAGTTCATAATCGTTCTATCACCAAAAACGCCGCTTTTCCAGTGATTGCACTGTCTTAGTCGCGAAGCACTATTGGCCGCCATTTCCTTCGTGAAAAGGTCAATTGGGGCGAGTGAGAGGCAAGTTTCTAGGCTGCGGTCGGTGTTGTTCTCAAGGCACTGGTTGTGCCAATACACGCTAGTCTTTGGATTTTAGTCATGGTTTTGAGATTGGTTGCCTTGTCTAAGACTGGCCACCCAACCAGACATGCGTATGTAAAGATAGGCCTTATTATGGTTGTATACATCCAATGAATGGTTTTGGGGCTGGGACCCCATCTTTTACCAAAAATTCTACTACAAGTATAGAATGCTATTGAGGCTTTTTTCTCTCTTTCTTTAATGTTTTCCTTCCAGTTTAGTTTACGATCAATTACTAGACCAAGATATTTTGCCGTATCTGTGATATGTAACGGAGTCCCATTTATAGTGGGAGGGATTAAATTTGGAATGTCTCGTTTTCTCGAAAAAAAACCAATTCTGTCTTGAGTGGGTTGACATTAAGTCCACAGCTACCCAATTACTGAGCTCGTTGAGCGATTGTTGTAGTAGCTCGCACAAGGTGGGGACAAATTTCCCTGAGACCATGACCACGATGTCATCAGCGTATGCAATGACTTTGACACCACTTATATTAAGTTTAACCAAAATCTGGTTAACGACCAAAAGCCAAAGTGGAGTGCCCCTACACGTCCTAAGTTTTAGCTTGCTATCACCCATTTCTGCGTTTACGAGTCTCGTTTGAAGCATGGAGTCAATCCAGTTTGACAGCATCGGATCGATGCCTACAGAGTCAAGGGCTTACCGAATTGCAAAATTTTCGACATTATTGAAGGCCCCTTCTATGTCAAGGAAAGGTCCCAGAGTAAATTCATTGAAATGGATTGATTTCTCAATCGTGCCGACCACCTCATGAAGAGCTGTCTCAACAGATTTGCCCTTCATATATGCATGTTGGGCCTGTGAGAGAACTCCATCATTTAGTTTTAGGCGAATGTGCGTTTCTATTAGTCTTTCTAAGGTCTTGAGAAGAAAGGAAGATAGGCTTATTGGTCTGAAGTCTTTCGGTTCAGTGTGAGTGGGCTTGCCAGCTTTCGGAATGAAAATGACATTGTTTTCTCTCCAACTAGAGGGAATGTATGTGATGTTTAAACAGCCTCTATAAATTTTCACTAGAATTGGAACAATTATGTTCTTCGGGCTTTGGAGCATAATTGAAATTATTCCATTAGGCCCTGCAGACTTGTATGCTGAGAAGGATTCTATGGCCCAAGCTACCTTCCTACTATCTATAATTAGGTTACCAATATTAGAGTTTTCACTTATGTCCGGGCCTCTGTTCTCAGGAGATGTTTCGGTGACACATCCTGGGAAGTGAGTGCTCATTAGTGACTCTAAAGCCTCAGAGCATGAGTCTGTCCAGGTTTTATCTGACCTTTTAAGAAGCCTGGAAGATTATGGACCTTTGACATGAATTTTCTTAGCCTAGCAGCATCATTTGTGAACTCAATGTCCGTACAAAATTGTCGCCAGGCTGCTCTTTTTGCGTAGGTAGTTCTGTTTTTGTATTCATTTTTACTGATCTTGAAAATATCCCAGTCAGCAAGGTTGTTACTATGTTTAGCTCTATTGAAAAGCCTCCTAGAGTTTTTCCACAGAACGGACAGCTCGTTTGACCACCATACAGGGTTGAGCTTGCCTTTTCTTTTGGTTAAGGGGCAGGAACTTTCGTAGCCCTTGTGTATGTCTAGCGTAAGTTGATTAACTCGGTCTGAGCTGTTCAAGATTGGTTGACTACTATATCGGGCCAAAAGTGAGGCCAATGTTATGTTGTTGGTTTCCAGTTGGTTTTCCTGGGGTTTCTATAGGGCTTAGGATTGTCTGTTTTGTGCTCTATTTGGAATGATATCATTCTATCGTCTGAGAACATTACATTACTTGAGACTTTCCACTTACTGATTGCAATGGAATCTGAATTAGTGGAAAGTGTCACATCGAGCACTTCTCTTCTATTCCTGGTAATGAAGGTTGGTTCATTACCACGGTTTAGGATCAACATTTTGTTCTTAATAATGTATTCAAAAAGTGACTTACCTCTTTGGTTTGTGTCCGTGCTGCCCCATTGCAGATGATGAGCATTTGCGTCGCAGCCAGCTAGGAGGTCCCAACCGTTCTTACCTGCCGCTGTTCGTCACCTGGCATGTAAACGGAGGCTAGGATCAAGGGCGGGGCCCCATTTCTTTCGCACTTCACCATCGTTATATCTGTGCTACAGTAGGGAGATAAGAGGAAAAGATTTATGTTTTTTTTCGCCACTATACAAGTTCGATAGTTACCTTCTGTAGACCCTTTTTTGAAGTACAGGATGTAATCTTTAGACCTGAGTCCGCAGATATTGCCGCTGTTTACCCATGGCTCCTGTATTATGGCAATGTCTATGTTGTTCTTTGACATAAACGAGATTAAGGTGGCAGAGGCCAACTTACTGTGCTGTAGGTTTATTTGTAGCACATCCATCATTTTTACCTTTATTATGTAAGTTGGCTACCGTTACCGGTCTCACCTTTACCTCGTTTATGCCAATGCATAGCTTGTATCCTCTCAATGGAAGTAGGGCCATTGTCTCATGGTTGAGCATGACGATGGCTTCTTGGCCTGTTTTCGTAGGCTCTTCCATCTCCAAGACTTGCCAGTCTGCATTCGGAAAGTCAGGGTTGAGTCTTCGTAAGAAGCCCTCAACATTTCCTTCGTCAAACGAGGGCCCGGAATGTTGATTCGGACTTTGGGTCTGGTAGGGAGGTCGTTTTTGAATGTAACTTTAAGTGTTGCCCATACAAGTACTTTCATTTCACTTATTTTAGTCTTGATCCAGTTAAGGGTATATTCATCATGGCAGGTCAGAATTTTAAACCCCTTAAACGTCGACAGTGGCCCGAATCTTGGCAGCGTGCTGGTAGAGGAAAGCACCTCGTCGTTTACACGGTCGAGAAGTTCCTCTTCCTCTTGAGCCCACTGCTCATCGCTAAGCCGCTTTTCGGAGCTCCCCTCGTTGATAAAGGCTCTCTTTTATCACATCAGCCAAAGTGCCTGCATTTTTTGCCGACTTAGTCTTTTAATTGACTGAGGTTGGAGGGGGAGTCGAGTCGTTGTGCCTGTTCCTCTTTCTTTGACTACTTGGGCTAGCCTTATCGACCCTAACGTGCTTTGGATCGCTGAAGATTGATCCTTCTGGTCTCACTTGTGGGTTGCTGACTTTCGTCATTTTGGAGGGTAGGGCACCCTGGTCTTTTTCGTGTCTTTTTTCGTGTCTTTATTCGGCCTTTTTTCTTCTAGCTTCGAATTGGCTGCGGGTTTATCCTTAGCTTCCTTGCTTTTTTGGATGTCCCAGTTTCTCCTTGATCGGTTTTGGCCCATGCGGGTATCGATCTTCGGAGATGGCAGTCAGCAGGGTTTTTGAACACCCTGCACCACCCGCGTAGACTTCGGTCAGTTCTCTTTTTCCAAACCCCTGGAAGTTGAGGTTACCTTGGCTGCTGACAGTGTCAGGTTTTTGGCCACAGGTTCGCCTTGGGATAGTTCTTTCTTTTCACTTGTAACAGGGTTCTCGGCCACGGTGATGTCTGCGTCTGAGCTGTCTGAGCTGGCGAAGGACTGATAGTCATCCTCAAGGAATTGATTTTCCTCGTCAGATGTCATCACTCCCTCTCCGGCCCCACAGCCCCGTCCTTAGAATCAGAGAAGTCCATGAGGTTCTCAGAGAGAACCTCATCCATCTTCTTGGCACCACTGCTACATAATTCTGTAGTTTCTGTTGTTGTTGTTTTTTGTATTGGGTCACTGGTGACTTATCCTTTTTCAAAGCCAAGCCATCGCCGACAGCCGTGACTTCTGCCGACTTTTAAGCGTAATTAATTGTTTTACTCCGCTTCAGAAGTTTTAAAAAATAAAAATATATTTAAACCATTTATTTAAAATTTGTATTTTTATTAAAAAGATCCGTCGCTGTTGAGTATCAATTTTAAACTGAATTAACTTAAAAATATCTTGCATGACTGATCTGATGGATACAGTCATGATTTGTATATATAAAGTGATGAGAGATAACGAGATTGCTTCTTTTGCGAATATTCATGTTCATCCGATAGGATGTTTAGTCTATTGGCAAAAGTAATTTGATATTATTATTAATTAATTATTATTTTTTATAGCTAAATCAACCTCTTCTATACTGGAAAAGGAACATTTCTTGAGGACAAAAAAAATATGCCTTCAGCTTCAGGGTCGGAAATTCCAGAGAACAACAAATTATTGTTAAGAATTTCCGAATTCGAAAAAAAATGATAGAGTTTGAGAAACCGTATTTCCAAAACAACCTCTGCAGGAGCTATGGGTACAAATTAATGTTTTTTTTTTTTTTTTATATTCCACGCGCGCAAAAGGGGTAATGGCTACCCTTAAAATGTTTTTAACACAGCACGAGCGATTAGGTAAGTAGGAGAGGATTTAGAAGGAGATACCGATGCACATTGGTTTTGAACGTTTGCACATCGAAATGGGAGGGGAAAGTCGAGTCAGGTAAAGCATTCCACATTCGTGTGGTTCGACTGAAGAAAGAATCTCTGTACATTACAGTACGTCCGAAGTTGGGCTCGAGGGTGAACTGATGGGCATTCCTAGAAGCGCGAGTATTACGGTTGAATTTTTTAAGGGGGGGAATGCAACTGGCTTTTTTGTTTGTTTATGTTCCCATTAAAACCTAAATTTTCAAAATTAATTTTGTCTAAAAATGTATCAATATAACACCCAGAAACTTGAAACCATATATTCTTCTCCCATTAATAGGTTATCCACATCACATTTACATGGTTTTTGTTGAAACATATACATATATAGAAATATCCCAACAAATAAACACCAAGCTATCATTAAATCCACAACAAAGTTTTCTGCGTGCTAACTGCTGGCTGACTGATCCTGACCCTCTCAAAAGAGCAATAAACAAGAACATACACAGCAAGTAAAGCAAAAGAAGAAAACAAAACAAAAAAAAAATACCCACAGTGATGCGCGTTACAGTACATCAACAGTCAACAACATCAACATCATCATCATCAACAGTTATAGCCATTAAAACAATGCTAACAAACGTCAAATGAACTCCATTGAATTGTTATTTTTTTTTGTTTTGTTTTTATTTGTTCGTCCGTCACTTTAGCACAAAATCATCAACGCTATCGTTTAATACTGACTCGCAATTGGACCGACACAACACACGGACACCGACACGATGACCGCGTGTTGGATAATTTTAGCCAACAATCCCCTCCCCACATACCACATTCGTCAGTTCGCTTGAACGAACAGCACACATTTTCAGCCACTGCAACAGAACAAATTCCCCATTTCCATCTCCATTTCCGTCTCTGTGAACTGCGACTTCTATAGCTTTGCTGATGCTCAGCCACTCCTTTTGAAACAGAGTTTAATTGACGAAAACATTTAATCATTTGTCGTCGACCGTCCGTCGGCGTCTGAGTCGTCGTCGACCGACAACCAACATCGGCATAATCAGTCACAGATCCCTCTATTTTCTACCATCACACAAATACCACAACCGCATTTACAACGCCCCAACATATTATATTTTTATAAACGCCAGCGTAGTTCGTCTCGTCGAGTCTTAGGTCAGTGCCACTTGGAGCGGAATATAAAAATCTGCCAACGCCAACGTAAGAACGTGTGTCGTCGTCGTGTGTCGTGTGTGACCCGCAAAAGGAGCGAGCAATAAAAAATTCCAATGTCATTACGAAATTTACGACCGAGCGGCCATCCGTGCAGTTTCTGGTCACCTTTTTTAGCCAAGGACTCAAAAAAACCACCCAAACAACAAATACTCGGGGGGTGGTTGATTCAAACGCCGCGCCGCACCATGCCAGCCGCGCCAGGGATTCTCCGTCCTTCACCCGAATCCAACCAAGAAACGCACCCAAACTGAATAATGGCGAGATTGGGGGTGTTCGGTTCGCCTGGGGGTGGTATCCAATCTGTAGTCTTCTCCGTCGCGTCGCTCGTCGATGGGTTTAGCAATAAAAGTGTAAATGGCCTCACAAAAGAACTCTTTTTTCCTTCTGTCTAAGCGAAGCTCTTTGCCAGCTTACATCCATACAGACACCCTGTCTGGGGTTGTTGAGCCGATGAATTTGACATTTGGTTAGGGGGCAGTAGAAGCAGAAGCATATTAGAGTAGTAGTCGTGGTAATGGTGGAGCTAGCAGCAGCACCACAGCTCAGCTCTGCTCAGACAAAGGTCCTTAACCTCAACACATTTCGTTGTGAAATTTTCATTTTGTGAGAGGTTAATAACATTTGTGTGCTGCTGCGTAAGAGAATTTCGATGAGCACATGGCTGATGCGATGGTTTGTGTTTTGTGTGTGTGTATGCTTGTGTGTGATGTTGTAGAGGTACATATCTATGAGATATAGTATTTTTATTATTATTATTTTTTATCTTTTTTTGCAAGAGAGCACTGGCTTGTGAAAAAGTTTGGTACAAGTATAAAGGTATTTGCACTTGATGGGTTTTATGGCCCCTGTTACAAAATCTGAGCTTCTGTTGTTTTTATTTTATTTTTTGAATACAACATAGTTACACAGAGGTGCACTGTAGTTAGATATGAGTTCAATGTGGCCATCATAGATGGCATTATATCATAATACCTGATGTAGCACCGTCTTGAGGGTGTATTGTTTGGATAACTTACATAGTGTTTGGCACGTTGAATGACTTTTGTCACCTATAAAAAGTTTTCGAAATTTTTTGAGTGAGTGAGTGAAATTCGAGACATACCTATGTCTCATCTGTTGAGAATTTGTAAATTCCACGAAATTTTAAAATTTTATCTTAGCTAGAATAACTTGTTATCAAATTTAAGTTTTTCTTTAGAAAAAAAAAAAAAAAATTTTTGGGGGTCTCCTGGGACAAAATGACAAATTGTCCAATAGTATTTCTTATCATGAGCTTTTGCACCACCAACATAGGTAATTGATTTATGTGTTTAGTGACACCATTAAATTCGCTCCTGGCAAAATACTGATTTTGTGTGACTTCGGGTATTAATCGAGGTTAGGGGCCAGTCATAGCTATCATCGAAAACCAAATATTAATTGTCAATTTTGAGATATTTTGAAGAAAAAAATAATGAATATTTTTATGCCAAAGTAAGGCTAATTGGCTTAATAATTATTTCTAGGCAAAAAAAAAATACAATTTGGCACAACTTTTCACATAAAATCACTTTTATTTTTTCAATGATGAACTGCCTTACCAATGATCATTGAAAAAAATTAAAAGTTACGTTATATGGGGAAGATATGGGAAAAATGTATTTTTTTTGGAAGAGAAATAATTTTGAAGTCGTAAGCTATATTTCTGCATTAAAATATTCAATGATTTAACTTTCGAAGGGTCTCAAAATCAACAGCTAACTTTTTCAATGATGGTTTTCAATGATAGCTATAACTGGCCCTTACGGAGTTACTTACAGAATGAAGCAACTATTGCTTACACCTTACAGCCTTTTCTGGGTTATGGGGTTCATTCATATTCTCTTCCTCTATACAATTTCTAACCATACGTCAAATAATCATAGCAGTGGTGAAAGGTGATGGCTCAATCAATAAATTGTTCTGGTTGGCGCGACCGCTTCAGGCGGACCAAGTGTATTATTAGCTCTTGTCAGCTAACTCTAGTAGAGCCAACTCGAATCCCTGACGTTCCAGATCAACCCACTAACACACTCGACTTGTTTCTTACCTCTGACCCTGATAGATACACTATTAGTGATGTATTATCGGCTCTAGACACATCAGACCATTGTGTCATATCTGCAAAAAAAATTTAATGGTATGGTGATGAAACTTGGCACACACGTCTCATTTTCCGTAATAAATAAGAATCAAAAGAGTCCATAAAAATATCTTAGGATAAAGGGTGTTTTTTTTGAGTGGAACATAAAAGTGTAAAACTATGCCCCGTAAACCCCCACCAGAACTAGAACGTTGATGAAAGTTGGTAGGAATGTTTTGTTTTTTATTGTTACCAAGAATAAAAAAAGGATTAATCAAATATCTCTTGTCAAAGGTGGTTTTTGAGGGAAAATGTTTTATCTGCTCTACACAAAACATACATTCATATTTCCATTAAACGACGATTACTTTCTTAAAGGTGATTGTATCATCTTAATTTTGCTTAAATAGGATTCAGCTTTAAAAAATACTTTAAAATTATCTATCATATTGAATATTTGTACCCCGATTACATAAAAATAAAATGTTGGTTTTTTAACCCATATTTTCCTTCCGCCTAAAAAAAAAACACCCCTGGAACCAATATATTTGCATGTATCCTTGTGAGTCTTGGTTCTAACAAGGAAAAAAACATTTCTACCAACTTTCATCAACATACCAGTTTTGGGAGGGGTTTACTGTAATAGTAATTCACTTTTCCCTTTAACTCAAAAAAACTCCATTCGCCCCAAATATTTGTATGGACTCTTTTGATTTTTATTTCGTACAACAAATGAGACATGTGTGCCAAGTTTCATCACCATACCATTAAAATTTGGTAATGTTATGCTCGTTTCACTGTAAATTAGTCGTCATTTTATAAAAAGGTTATAACTTTTTCTAGGGAAATTATATTGAAATTATTTTGATTGCATAAGATTGGGCATTAAAAATTACCCTAAGGTCATGTGCCATATGCTTGGATTATACCAAGACGAATATATAGTGTTTTGATATACTTCCACCTTCCCCTCCCCCCATTTTGAAAGCGATTATACAAAAAACTAATAAATAGATAAAAATGAACTTCCGATTTGATGAAGAGTATGAAATTCTGCATCGACTCTCATCTTAAAATTTTACGAATATTCATTTAATAACCATTATTTTCTGTCAAATAAAAACCCTTATCCGCCGAGGGTATTTTGCTCCCCCGCGTAGAAGGGTGGGAGAGGGGTCAAAAAGTTAACATATTCCTATGGCTTTTATTATTCTTAATCCAACGAGACATTCTACGACATCAACCGATGTCTGGTTCTCGATTTGTAGGCTAATTTATATGAAATTTCGTGTTAAAACACCCAACTAACAATTTAACTTGTTTAAGTGTCTACACAAGCTATTTTCTAGTTTGTATAGTAACTAGTTTGGCGCATATTATACAAGCTATTTCATTTCCCTTAAGACATTTGACCAGAAGTTCTATATAATTAAATAGTTTTTTTTTAATAGCTTTGAAATTTATTATTATTATTCTTTTAATTTTTCCTTCCATTTTCCCATGACTTTAGGGTGTTAGAACCGCTTTGTTATTTATTCTGAAATGTATAGAAATTTATTTTATTTGAAAAAATTCAACTTTTACTCACATTAAATTTCAGAATCCAGGGATCGAACTCAGCTTCTCTCTATTAGTAGGCCACCACGCAACACACCAGGCCAATTGGCAATATACCATACGCGTGTAAAAATTTTAATGAAATTTTAATTCAAGCCCAAAAAAATCAAACTAAATTTTCATTAAACATTGGTACCCATAACAGGGTTTTAGAAGATTGAATTTAAAGTATCAATCATGAAATTCTTTAAGTATTTGAAAATTATGTACCATAAGTTAAGTATTATATTTTAAACTCACATTAACATAGGTATGTATGCATGACCTTTTTTATCGTACCATATTTTTGAAAAAAGTTCTTATATATTTTTTTTTTCCAAGCAAGTAGATATCTGCGATGCAGTAGTGTTATTAAGTTGCTTAATTCTATCAGAGTCTCATCTAAGGTTACAATTAGGTATGTATAATATTTCATTTTCCGATATACTTAAGTTTGTTTTCTTATTAACAAAATACAAAAGATATAATTAGGGGAGGCAATAAATGTAAAAAAAAATCCTCTTTTTTCTTAGCTTTCATTTTTGATTTCTTTAAGCAAGCTATTAACAAAATGCAAAAGCTATACATTTCAAAGGGATGGTAATATCTGTCACAAATATAAATTCTTGATTTGTATAAGTTTGCTATTAACAAAATGCAAAAGCTATAATGTTCTCTTACGTAAGTCAATAAAGTGCACGTCCCACTCGTTCAAAATGTTTGATTACCGTCATCAGTCTTATTATACACCGATTTCAAAATGGTCAATGAAAACGAAGGATACTAGAGTTTACTCTTAAAAACGAATTGAGGCTATTAGGAAAAAAATATGAGAACAACTTTTTTTTAACTTGTTGGGAGTTTTATATACATTAAACAAATGTCTTGCATGACTTCACTTTTGAGGAACTCAAACTAAGATATTTTCATGTACAAAATTGCAGAAGCAGATCTTATAGTTTTTATTTGTTTCATGCTAACAAATTTAGGTAAGCGTATGTTCAAACATTTATAATATGCTTTATAAATTTATGAAAATTCCGTTCTTCAAAACGATATAACAGCCATCGTGGCAACACTTCTTAAAAGTAAATTTATGATGTGGACTATTAGTGTACCAAAGCTCATCCCGTCAGAATTAAGTGCAAGGCTCCCTTAACGCCCTAACTATTAGGAGTTATATGTAAAAACTATCATTTTCGATATTTTACGTTTTTTGAAATGTCGATATCTAATTAACGGTGGGTCGTAAGGAAAAAATTGTGATAACTTTTTTTTGGCGGATGACATACAAGTACTCCATGAAATACTTTTCGATAGCATTTACCGTTTCCGAGTTTTAAACGAAAAACTGATATTTTCGACTTTTAACCTTGGATACCTATTGACGCGCTCACGATTTGATAATGTACTTTCGCGACAGTATTTCTTATGCTTAAATAAAGACAATTGGTTTTGAAAACCTTCATTTAGATTTGTATGTCCAGGACCGATGGTGGCATATTTTTGACAGACCGTTTATAGAACCCCATATTATTAAAAAAACAAAGGTAAGATTAAAATGCTCTTTTATTTTTTTTTTTAATCCAAAGTCAGAAGTCCGGCTTATGGATTTGAAGTTGGGGAGGTCGCTGCACTCCGGTTCAAAGAGCAAGCCGTTGCGGATGTCAGAGCGCTTAGTTCGGATGACTAGAAGTAGCATGCTAGGGATCGTGGAGGATGATGGAAAGCCATCGTGTCTCAGGCAGCGATCCTTCATTGATCGGGAGCTTGCGATAAGTAAGTAAGTTGAAAACGTTTTAGAGAAGAAAATAAGATTCTTCTTAATGATTTTTCAACCATCGTATTTTACAGTAGGATCATTTTTTCAAGAATTCTATAGGAAATGTTAAGCAATCATTCTATGCTTATGTATGTTTGTAAGTACAAACAAATATACAAACTGGTTTTCGAAATCTTTAGTTTTCAAAAACAAAAAAAAAAACATTTTTATTTTTTTTTTAAATTTCAAAACATATTTTTTTCAGAAATTGTGGTTTACAATTTTGTTTAATTTCTAGAAAATTATTTGTTGTTTTTTAGTATTGTGTGGAAGTTTCGATCGAGATCCCTAGAACCCAAGTCCATCGTTCTTAGAGCGATGTGTGCGTGTACTTTTCCTAATTCGTACCTAGGTACATGTGTTTGTAGCAATGGTAGACAGTTTCCACTGTCCAATTCCCCTTCTTTTTGTTGCATTTTGAAAGTGCATTATGGAGCTTTTAGGCTAGTCATAATGACGATGGAAAAATTTAATTATTAAAATACATATTTGAATTACTTTTGTTGCAAGGGGAGTGAATGAATATAGGTACCTGCATAATTCAATTAAAAAGTACAAGTGACCTCAAACTCCACTCATATATGGGTCGCCCAGATATGACACTGGGCTCTTCAGTTAGTTTGGCATACCGTACTAAGACACAAATTTTGGTCAATGTTTACCGACTCATAAAAATCACAGCAAACTGTGATTTTTATTATTTAAGGGAAATTTGTTTAAATTCGTGCACCCAGAAAATAATAACCCGTCTTCAGGTTTTTTTTTGGCTACTCGTTCACCTACTCTTAGACTTTTGTGCCTATGACCGAAATTCTGTGATATGTAGTTCTTCATATTTTTGCCCGTTATCACAGCAGACAAAAATATTTGCTTCATCTGAGGAATTGATAAGCACTATCTTAAATAATTTCAGACATGTTTAATACAACCGATTCTGTAGTAACATTTTGACAACTATAAAATAACCACGAAAAATGTTAATTAAACTTTTATTCACTTGGATGACCGCCTTTATTTGGACAAAGTTCTTATATACAACCGTCTGTATATGAGGCCCGTTTGGGTTTTTTGTATACTTATAGCAAAGTAATTGGAAAGACTGTCAATATATACCTGTATTATATCTGGCTGGAAAAATGCCAAGTTTCTGTCTAGTTTGGGCAAGGCCCTAGTTTTCATTAGAGAGAATCTAGACAAGGAAAACTTTTCAGATTCTTGGCAAGCCCTTGCTGGATTTCAGTACCAACAATTAAGACGAGGAAAACTTTTCAAACACTTGTGAGGCGCTCCATAGTTAAAACTTGTTGAACTTGTTTCGGAACCCCATCAGGAATGTCTCTTGTACACCGAAAATATAAAATATAAAATAAATTGGGTGGCAAAACAGCTCGTGAAAAACCAGGGCCTAGTGACTTACAACTCGCAAACATTTCAGTGTGCGCGTGTCGACAGGAATGTAGGGGACCTACAATTTTATGCCAAATCCGAACGGCTAGACGAAAAGCCCTTATTCATGACAAGTGATACTCTAGGAGAGTTTGTGAACTCCTCGCAAGAGGCAGTTGCCCTGAAAAAAAACTTTTTATTTTTTAGGTGAACGAGTCTGAGAATTGAACCCAGACCTCCAGCGTGACAGTCCATCGCACTAACCATTACGCTATGGGCTACTGCTTTTCAGTATCATTCGACACTTTTTTTCTCTCTTTCTCCTGTGTTCTTTTTCATATCACACATACAGATTAGAAAAGAACAGAACAGCACAGATTTGTTAAAACCGTCAGACAAATTAGACCAACAAACCTGGGTAGCAAATTAGACTGTCAAGCAGAAGATCGCGGAATCACACAATCCACAAAAGCCAACTTTTGTTTTCGCCTGACGGGGCAAAAGGGTTCATAATCGCCAATGCCCTTGTTCTAGCCTTAGCTAACCCTTGCTAGCCCCTTGCCAGAATATATGTAAAACTCTCTAGTGCCTTGTCGAAAACTATATTGATTTTTTACGCGGGTATATACGAATAATTATACATATCTGAATCATCTATTTTCACTACAGTTGGTTGCATTTTATTATGACGAACCCTGTATTTTATTGTATAAACATTAAGAACAGAATTTATTAGTTCAAAGACAGATTTTTGAACCCGCCTTATCTAAGATTCAAGTATTAAAGTTTAATAATTCAATAAAGTCAATTTTTTTGCAACAGATTCGGACGAAGAAAAGTCGGGATGAATCTTCAAAATTTATTTTATTGAGTCGTTGCCTTCTCAAACTTTGCATCCTTTATGCTAAAATAACACATTAATAATACAAAAGAATTTTTTAATTATGTTATCTCTGTCAATAAAGTACCTAAATTATACCATTGTTAATCCAGGCCAAGACTAATTTTAATGTGCTTCTATAAAAAAATATTTACACGCGACGATGTATACTTAGGTTTATTTCTACGCTTAATAATTTTCGTTTTTTATTTTTATACATACATAGTAGAGAGATGTTGTTGGTAAACCACAGTTCATTAACACATTGTTGACATCTCAATTAAAATATAAAAATCAACACATTGCCACACCACAAAATGATGACTGACAACAGTGCCAGAGTACCAGCCCCATGCACCAAAGCGAAGGTCAAAACGTTTATAGGTTTTATGCTCTCGCAGTCCGAGTTTGTCTGCGTTTGTCCACCCGTCTTGCCGTTCGTTGCCGTCTAAACAACAGTTGTTGTTGATCTCGTCATAGCAATAGCAATAAAGTAAATAAATAATAAAAAATCCAAGAAATTGTATAAATCGTATTTGATCCGGTCAACGCTGTCAACCGCACCATTACTGCTTTTGTCATCAAAACATCATCAGCATCATCATCATAATCGTCATAATGCATTGCCATTGCCATAGGCGTCGTCGTCGTCATCAGCGCCATTTCAACAAAACTTAACGCCAAGCTCCAGGCAACGTTCTCTTCAACCACAACTCGCTAATTAATTCTAACGAGTAGCGTTCAAATGCGATTATACGATGTATGATTGTGCGCTGGTTATAGCCCCAGTGCTAATTGCGTGTTGAAATTAAACAAAAATAAAAAAAAAAATAATAAAGAAATATAAAAGAAACTTTGAAGCTGACAACAGAATGAGTGAAATTATAGTTGGAGATGATGACTTCCATTATGGCCCCACACAGTGCAGGGACCAGGTCTAGTATAAGGTTTGTGTGTAGGTATAATTTTGTAGAAACAGATTCTTAATTTACTCGCACGTCACAGCTCTCCTGACATGTCAGCGGGCGATTGTTGCCCCGATTGTGTCTTTTTCTTCTATTCACGCTTTAAGTCTTAGTCCATGTTCTGTTCTCCATCATGACAAGTTGTGAGTCATAAAAAAAACTCACGTTTGTAAAGTGGCTAGCAGTAGCTTGTGCGTCATGCAAAGGGATTAACTTCCGATTCAGACGTTAGGGAATGTCGTGAGACCGGCCCTACTCGCTATACTAGAATACCGCAACACAATATTGTTACTCATCCAGCAGACGAACCATTTATATGGCGCCTATAATGGGAAATGCTTTATGAATATGAACGACACGCATCAGTTGCTTTCTCTAAAAATATGCGTTAACAAATAAATATTAAACATAACATTAAAAATTAAAATGTCAAAAAACTGTTCTATATGACAGTTGACCTGGTCTGATGAAATTTCTCTCGTCTTATGACTTTTCCTTATATAACGACATCAGAACTCAATTAAATAAATAATTGGTATGACAAGGCTGAGACATAGGTTCTTAACCTTTTTTAGTTTGGGGTTCGGGTAATTCCACAGTCAATATGATGTGGGAGTTTGAAAAGATAATCATGACAAATTATCGGTATCTTGGGTAAAATACGGTTCAAAAATAAACAGTTAAAACATAAATCGTAAGAATGGTGACGTTACCCGAAATAATTTAATTAGCTTGAGTAACAGAGTGACTTGGCGATTTTGGCAAAAACATACTTAGAAATTGGGTTAGTAATTTATTGGTAATTGTCATTCGTATATATACGTTAGCTAGAAGATTTAAATATTGAGTATGTTTGTGTGGATCCTAAGCTTCCTTCCCTCTCAATAGTAGACTTTTCCTGTCTGTGCTACAGAGTAGTGCCGTGCATATTAACGGAAACAAACTATGGAATCCCTCAAATTTGTGGATACGTTTAAAGCTTACCTATAGACAAAATAAATAAAAACTAATTAAAAATAGGAAAAAAGTACGTATACGCCCAAGTCAACCATCATATTGTTTTTATTTGTTGTTTTTTTTTACAGTACTGGACGTCATGTATTATTCAATTGAAGGACCATTAAATAAGACCGATATACACTATAAAGGGTGACTTTCATTCTATACGAGAAAAAACTCGAGCGTGGTGGGAGATAATATATGGGAGTCTAAGATTTTTTAAAACATCTTTTTTCAAATATATAAAATTTTGAAAACATATTTTACCTAATAAATGAAAGAGAAATTTTAAGTTATTATTAATATACCTTACAGTTATTTATACTTGCGATAAAGGTTCTATATGGTAAGTTATGGATTCGTAAAAAAAATCGAACTCGAGGTATTAATTTTCCTTAACATTATACCTACGATTATGTACATAAAGTCTTTTTCGCCAAAAAGGAAAATGATGCTTATCTCAGAAACGCGTCCGAGGATTTTGTTGAAAAAAATCAAAAAAATTTAATAAGCAAAAACTACTATTTGATAATTTTTTTATTTTCCAAAAGTGGATATTTTTGGTACCTCCAGTACAACTATTTTTTTTGGTTTTTGATTTTCTCAAAAGCAGTTAAGTAGAAATTTTTAATTTTTTTTATGATAAAACTCCTAAAAAGTACAAACATAATTGTGAACCAAAAACAAACAAAAAGTTGAAAATTAAAAAAAAATTTTTTTGAAAACTAAATATTTTGAAAACCACTTGGTCAATATTTTTAAAAATAGTTATAAAATAATTTTTTATTATTTTGTAGAATACTTGAAAAAAGAATTTTGATAAAAATGTGTTCGTTTAATATTTAAGGTATGGTCAGTATTTTGATGAAAACAAATTTTACCAATAACGGTTAATAGCGGTAACTATTAAAGAACCATTTTTTTTTTCAAAAGATCTTCTTCACAACTCAAATAATTTTGTATATACAAATTTTCAAAAAAAAAAAAAATAATTTTTAGATTTAAAAAAAATGTTGAAATTTTTTTTGTTTGTAAATTCAGTATCTTGAAAACGGACTGATGAATATTTTTTATTTTGTGTAAAATGGTATTTTATTAAATACTAAATGTTGGAATACCAGATTTTATTTTTAGTAGGTAATGAACGAAAAGTTGTATATATGTATACAAAATAATTTTTAAGAAAAACGCTCTAACGATTTTTTTTCATAACTTCATATTTATCAAATAAATCAGATGGCATAAGTATGATTTTGTACTACGTTTTCACCAAACTGAGATTTAGCAAGATTATCACAAATCTCCTTGAGATCTCGAAGATTTACCATACAAATTTTAATCTTAGCCCATTCAATAATTACAAAAAAAAGTGCTAAATTCGCAAAGCGCGATGTAGTTCTACAGTTAGAGTAGTCCATAGCCAATTTTGCAACTTCGAAAAACCTGTGCTCGCTGCAGAAAAAATGCAACAGTGAAAAAACGCCATTTTTGCCGACATTTCCCTTTATAATTTTGGAAATATGCAACTTAGGGAAAAACCGTACATTATAAACTTGTTTGTTATAAAATTTTCTATAAGACCATATCAGTTTAGAATTCATGCATGTTATATTTGTGTTGCTATCGAACCATGAATTTAAAAAATCTGAAAAACTAAGTAATTTTGAGGCACTAAAAAAATAGGCCAAAATTTGTTAGATTCTGCTTAAAATTTGGAATCAATAGAGTATTAGAAGACGAAATTTGAAGATTCGATCCAAATCGGTCAAATATTTTTGGCAAAAAACATGATGTTAACTAAGTGCAACAAGCAATGTTTGTATCATTGCTGTGGTCAAAGTAGGACACTTAAGTTGGCACTGATTTTTGTTCACGTACTTGGAACTCTTAGCTATGATAAAATGTAGTTATGATATTTATATCTGTTTCCAAGCAACTTTAGATGCGATTTTTAAAGTTCCGAAAATTGTTCACTTGGCATAATGAAATTGGTAAATATGAAATTTCTAGAACATTTTTGAAACTTCAAAATTCACTACCAAAATTGCTTTAAAAAAAAGATATAAATATTATAACTATATTTTATGATAGTCAAGGGTTCCAAGTACGTGTACAAAAATCAGTGCTAACTTAAGTTTCCTACTTTGAACACAGCAATGATGCAAACATTGCTTGTTGCACTTAGTTAACATCATGTTTTTTGACAAAACTATTAGACCGATTGCCCAAGCGTAAGGTTAGTGCGTTCGACTGTCACGCTGGAGATCTGGGATCGCTTCCCAGCCTCGTCCACCTAAAAACTAAAAAAAATTTTTCAGGGCTACTGCTTCTTGCGAGGAATTGACAAATCCTCCAAGAGTATCACTTGTCACGAATAAGTGCTTCTCGTCTAGCGGTTCGGATTCGGCATAAAATTGTAGGTCCCTTCCATTCCTGGCGAAAGGCGCACACAGGAATGGTTGCGAGTTGTTAGTCACTAGGCCCTGGTTCTTCATGAGCCGTTGTGCCACCCGATTTATTTATATTGAACCGATTTGGATCGAATTTTCGAATTTCGCCTTCTAAAACTCTAGACAATTTGATTCCAAATTTTAAGCAGAATTTAACAATTTTTGACCTATTTTTTGAGTGCTTCAAAATAACTAAGTTTTTCAGTTTTATTTTTAATTCCTAGTAAGATAGCAACACAAAAATAACATGCATGAATTTAAAACTAATGTAGATTTTATAACAAACAAGTTTATAGTCGATAGTTTTTTCCTAAATTGCATATTTTCAAAGTTATAAAGGAAAATGTCGGAAAAAATGGCGTTTTTTCACTGTTTGCACTTTTCCTGCAGCGAGCACAGGTTTTTCGAAGTTTCAAACTTAGCTACAGACTACTCTAACATGCCCCAACAACATATCAAAAATGCAGAACTACATCGTGCTTTGCGAATTTATTGTCGAATTTGACTGGGCTATCTCCTCAAATGAAGATTTCAAATTAAACTCATTCAAATCTACTTGGAAACATTAGTTTGTCAAATCAAACAAACTTCTTTTTCGGAGAATAATTGTGGAAGGGCCCCATTTAAACGCCATTTTTGTTTATTGACAGATGGAAATGTAAACAAAAACTATCTTTTTTATTATTTTTTTGATATGAAGTGGAAGTGAGCCACCTCATATCAAGAAAATAAAACATCATTTGAATGTTTTGCCATAATCCTCTTTTTTATCTGTTTGTGCATTGGAAACACCAAACAAATCTCATTACCTAAATCTCGGTTTAGTGGTTGGTGAAAACGTATTATTACTTTCAAAGCCATTAAAATAATAAATGTATAGTAATTTATAGCAATATTTTTTTAATGATTCCATAATATTTTGGAACCAATGCCTAGGAACTTGTACATCATCAATTTCTAGCTACGAAAGCAAGTTTGTGCGATCCAGTCGTGGCCACTTTTTTTATTTTGAAAATTTCTATGTGCAATATCCTTTAAATATTTTAGAAGTTTTAAAAAAAAAAAAAAATATTTATAATCGCTTTTTTTTTTAAAAAAATGGAGAATTTCCAAAGTATAAAAATTGGATCTATTTTTACTTGAAAGCAAATTGTACTATTGAGAAAACACCCACTTTTTAGCAAAATCGTTTAAACGGTTTTCGAGAAAAATAAATTTTTTTAACGGTGTTTCAACCTTGGCGGAATAGATACCGTTATTTTTGATTCTAGCTTCATTTCAATTATTTTTAAAAATATTAAGAATAAAAATGAAAAAAAAATGAATTGGGTGGCACAACGGCTCGTGAAGAACCAGGGCCTAGTGACTAACAACTCGCAACCATTCCTGTGTGCGCCTGTCGACAGGAATGGAAGGGACCTACAATTTTATGCCGAATCCGAACGGCTAGACGAGAAGCACTTATTCGTGACAAGTGATACTCTTGGAGGATTTGTCAATTCCGCGCAAGAGGCAGTAGCCCTGAAAAAAAGTTTTTAGTTTTAAGGTGGACGAGGCTGGGAAGCGAACCCAGACCTCCAGCGTGACAGTCCGCACTAACCATTACGGTACGGGCTACCAATAATATTAAAGATTATCGAAAATTTTACGAATCCGTTTTTGAAGTATTGAGTTTCAAAAAAATGTTAATTATTTTTTAAAACTTTCAAAAAACAGTGCTTACAAAATTCTGATAATAATAAAGTACTACTTAAACTTTACCTATTTAAACTTACCAAAAATTGAAATAAAATCAAATGAAATGTTTTCGAGAAAATCAAAGACCAAAAAGAAAATGGTTTAACTAAAGGTACCTACCACCATGACAAAACTATTTTTTGTAAAAAAAAATACTGTTTCTGCTGTTTTTGAATAAAATAATATTTTATTTGCAACTAAAAAAAATTGTATGCAGGTATCGTTATTTTTTTTTTGCCAAAGTTTGTAAAAAATCCATCCAGCCGCTTAGGTCGGTCGTACCCGTGAGGGGCGTTCGGCAATAACGCCCAAGGCAAAAGTGCCCAAATCGATTTGGATTTATCGCCCAAAAAAACATGAAACATGAAACAACGCCCAAAATTTTATGTTGAAATAGACAAACTGGGAAATAAGGCCCAAGAAATTGAAATATTGTCCAAAACAGTTACAAAATAACGAAGTTACGCCCAAATGCAAGGAAATATCGCCCAAAAAACTCTGGACACCTCTGGGGGTATATGGTCAGTTCGCCAGTCAGGCGTCTATGTTGTCAGTTGGTGTGCTTTTAGTTTTATTTATAGTCGGGTAAGCGGGACAGAGGATCCAAAAAGGTAGTTAAAAGTGGGGCCACCCAAGGTACTTTTTATTATATTACAAATAAACTGAAAGCACACCAACTGACAACATAATGTGCCTGCCTGGCGGCCATATCCTTAGCGGAGCGGTGGTGTCGCGTGAGCGGGACAGAGGGCCCAAAAAGGCTGTGTAAATCCTTGTTAAGGAAATCTATTGACAATAAATTCCGTTGAAATTTTGTTTGGAAAAATCGCCCAAAATTGAGGAAAAAACCCCCAAATTTAACAAACCCAATTTACATGTTCAAATATTTGGGCGATATTTCCATTTTATGATTGAGGCCAAAAAATTATGTTGGGCAATATTTCCATTTTTTATTTATTTTTGGGTGATAATTCCAAATCGATTTGGGCGCTTTTGCCTTGGGCGTTAATAATAATTTTAACTATATGCCTGTAAGACCTCAGGTCATTTTAAATGCAATGCACTCTAACGGCACTATTTAGAAGGAATTAAAAGAAAGGAAAGATTTTTTGTTGACACAGTGGATTCAGAATTAAATGTTAATTATCTCATTATCTCGGTATTGCCTAATGCCGACCGCCGCCGCCATGAGGACAGAAAGAACTGCGAGATCCATTTTTTTCGCATTGCATTTTATAAACAAATCAACAACTTGTAAAATAGCACCTACGCAAGTACAAAATTGATTTAATCATCTTAAATGATTTTGTTTTGACAAAAGGCTAATTTGAACTTTATATCTAACAAGATTGAAATGCAAACAAGATGAGGCAAATAGGTCCTCGAAATATATAGATTAACAAAATAAAATAATAAAAAATGTGTTTTATTGAATTGAAATGAAGAAAATCAAAAAGGTAATAAATAAAAATATGATTGAAATTCTTAATCATTTAGCTGGAAGAAGGCAGACTTTTCCATCTTGAAATGCGCAATATAATACCTTAGATATGTGTACTGTGCATTAACATAACGTAAAAACAATACCAGATTAATTTCATCCGGAAAACAATTGTAAAAAAATAAGTATACAAAACGTTAAACCAACAAGTTATGTAGAAAAATTAAAATTTACAAGAGACCAAGTCAAAAAGACAACTTCTTAAAAAAAGCACCCATTTATCAAAATAGTGCCATGTTAATTTAACTATGAATAGGTATAATTATAAGGTCAGTCAAGCTGCGTCGTCCACAACGGAATTTCAAAATTCTAATGATGCAGGAATTAAGCGCTTTCTAGGTGCTAATTTAGTACCCTAAGCGGGACGACGCAGCTTGACGCAAATTGTGTCGTCCACGGGTTCCGGTGGGAAGGTATTTAGGTGCTCCGCCCGGATTGGAGTAATGTATCAGCCCCAAAAAAGCACTTAATTCCTGCGTCATTAGCATTTTGAAATTTTGGATTTGACCCAACTTGACGTCAAGCTGGATCGTCCACGGGTTTCAGTGGAAAGGCGTTTAGGTGCTCCGGCCGGATTGGGGTAATGTATGAGCCCCAAAAAAGCGCTTAATTCCTGCATCATTAGAATTTTGGAAATTTTGTATTTGAAGGTGTTATCTTTGTGGTGCACCCAGTATGGGAAGAGTGACGTCATCCAAAAAAAAAGGTTTTTCCCTGTTAAAACCAAACCAGTGGGATTAGATAGACAAAACATGATATATTTTCAAATGACCTAATTCAACGTCTAACCAGATTTTTTTTATTTTTTAATATTGTCAAATACAGCAAGTCTCCAGTTTATGGCACATTCGGTACCTATTTTCAAGTTGAAATCATGGAATACTAAATTTAAGATTGTGGTAATGTATGAGAACCTAAAAACAGCTTAATTCCTGCATCATTAGACTTTTGAAATGGTTTGTATTCCCCGGTTTTCAGTGGGAAGGCATTTAGGTGCTCCACCCGGATGGGGGTACTAAATAAGAACCTAAAAAGCGCTTAATTCCTGTATCATTAGAATTTAGAAATTCCGTTGTGTTCGACGCAACTTGTCGGACCTATAATGATAAACACAATTTCAATTATTGAAATCGAGTACATTTCTGGTTTTCTGCCAATTTTCTATGAGTTTTAAATTTAACAAGGCATGTAAATTTTTAACTGCTAATTTTCTCTTAAGTTTCTGTAATATGAATTATATTGTACAGAGATGAAAAGTATACATTACTATGCAGGTGTAGTTTTATTGTGTTTGGGTTCAAATCAAAAATTTTAAAACCAGCAGGTCCGGTATGGGCATGCGAAAGAATGTTCAAAAAGCCATCAAAATTTTAGGAGCGGCCTTGAAACTTCATTTCAAATTTTAATTATTTTTTTAGTTAGTCTTAGAAACAAATAGAGTTTCAAAAAAATGAAAATAATTCTTGTTCCATTAAACTTGCACAATACAATAATTTAATAATGATCCAAATTTAATCAGACATCTAGCAATTATGTTGGTAACCAGCTGTGAACCACCCATCAACCATATGCAATACACCAATAAATAATTTCAACATTCCATTTATCCCCCACTGTCAGATTATTAGTAGGTATATAGAAATGTCTTTTCTGTGAATCAAAATACAACATCACGAGCAAATAGAACGTGTCACCCGAAAGACATTCCTTCCCAGTCAAAAGGAATTCAAAAGCAGGAATTATTATTATTTGTTTAGAAGTTCCAAACAACCTGCTCAACATAAAAGCCCTCATTTCATTTTGTTCTCTTCATCATCTTTCCTAGTACCTATATACGTATAAATACATCTCCATCAAGACCAAATGACTAGCTCGTAATCCAGTAACCAAATTCAAATAAACCCAAGTCTTATTATTCCTGGGTTGCCCTCCCCAATCTACCACCCCATCCCTTCCTAGATTCCTGCTATCATAATTTCAAAGGCAAATAGAAGGATATTTTTACTTATTTGTGTTTTCTTTTTTTAAATAGAAAATTGAACCCGCAAATCGACACGTCTGGCCCATTTCGGAATCACAACAAACGACACCACCTTACCAACGATCCGCCATCCATATCGCCACCTTGAGTCGTTGAACTGACTCGAAGTCTCGCAATGGGAATGGAAATTCCTCATCATAAAATATACAAACGAAACAAAATAGACATTCTACTCCGCCACTCCGCGCGCCGCGCCGCAGATCAAATTTTCACGAACAATGGCAGGAACCTTTTAAAAACTTCTCATCCCCATGCCACCCATCTTTTTAGCAGCAGCAAATTGTCCTTAGGTACCGGAGAGAAATTCCTAAAAATTAATTTCGTACAATCGGTCTCGGTTTGTGTGTGCAGTGCGGTGTTGGTGTCGACTACACCGACTAATGAACTTAAGATGACGAAGTAAGTGTAGCAAAATAGCAATGCCCTAGAGACTTGACGAGGGAATCCTTATAAAACCCCCCCTTACCACTGTAATTTTTCTTATAATATTCCGTTCCGATGATATTACAATTCCACCACCGAAAAAGCGCCGGGCTGTCATAAGTAAGTCTTTGAACTCGCCAACTTATTCAGCGGCAGGCACTTCTTCGACAGTTCGCTCGCTTGTGTATATGCAAATTAATTCCGAGTCCCAACACAACCGTTTTGAGATTCAACAATGGCAACGGTGAAAGGACTCACTTACATTTCCAGACCCTCTGCTTACTGCTTCTATGCCTTGCCCATTCCACCTCCCATGTACTCAATCGTGTCTGCAAAGGAAACACATTCAGGATTATTCCTTGAAATGAATAATACATTCGCCTGGAGCACGTCATTGCCATTCTTCTATGCCGTTTTACCGTTGCCAGTTGTTGTTGGTGTTGTTGTTTTCGAGATTGAATATACTTATGTTTGGGGAACCCTTTTCCATGTTTGGCCTGGAAAATGTCGTCTCTCTTGTGGTGCATAAACTCAATTCATCATTTATGCTGGTGCTGGCGCGTTCCGGCATGGATGTGAATGGAATGGGATTCCGGACCGGCCGATCCAGTTCGGGACTCGGGAGGACCGTTGAAGCTCATAAACAAGTTATGGGGATATATTATTTCTCAAAAAAGGGTTGTTTCTAACGGCAGATGGTAGAGTAGTGGGGGTTTGTCAGCTGTCGAGTTCAAAGTTATAAAATAAATTTTGAAAATTTGAAGAGAAAGTTCCTTGGAATAGAAGGAACCTGGAACCTTCCTATAGGTACTTGTCTGCCTTGTTTTTGATATACCTAAGAGACAGAAGGAACGCAAGAAAAACGGTTCCATTTTGTGTCCCATCACGACTTGGACGAAATGATGGTATCGGACGGAAATTTATTGACCATTTCATTGACTGTAATTTGCCATTTGAACAGTTCTTTTTTTTGTCTTCTCTTCATTCGTTTGTGTTTGTTATACGCCTAGAAAAGAGCTATTTTGCACTCCTCTGGCTGATAGCTAATCCTTCCCCACTGGAATTCTCACGAGTTTGTGTTTGAAGATCGAATTCGATCGTTATTCGTTTTAAAGCTACCACCGACCATCATCGTCCGTTGTTGTATAGTCATTGTCGTGCTGTGTCAATCGACGATTTGGGATACAAATTTTCTACCACCACTATTATAGCTCTATAGCTATGTATGTACCTAGGTAAAGGGAGTTTTGCATCACAGCTATCCAGGCTATTCCTCTGTGATGGAAAAGTGCTTAGGAGCAATTAAGGCTTTTAAGTTTTGTTTTGGTTTGTTGGTTTTATGGGTTTTGCGATTTTGGAATTTAAACACTCTAATGAGTGTGCCAATTGAAAAGTTCTTCTTATATTGCAGTGCAGTGTGCAACTAATTTGCTCATTTAAGTTGTTTCAAGAATCGATTTGTAATGAGGTCAAGATAATAAGGAAAATAGAATCATGTGCAAGGAACAATTTGTATATGTTTTTAAGTGTTGCATTGCATGTGGACATGAAGCGAAGCAAACAAACAAAAATAGGATACATGTGTCGAAATTGTCTTGAGTTGTATTTTTTGTTGCTATACCCTACTTATTTTGTGAAAGCCTGAAGATTTGATTTGGCATTCAAATTATATACATAGTTCAGTCCCTTGGTAGTACAGTCGACGCCGCTTATAGTGACCGCCAAGGGACCAGCCAAATGTGGTCGCGATAACCGGGGGTCTTTACATCTGACTTACCACAAAATGTTAGATAAAAAAACAGGAATAAATAGGTATGGGTTTTAAAATTTTAGGAACAGAATAATAAAGAACCTAGTTTAATTCATTGACAAGGAAAAAATTTGTGTTTATTTAAACACATTCAGGTTTGAATTCTCAGTTACTGACTTTTTGTTTGCAGTTTTCTTCACTCCGTCGTTTAAGCGTCGAAACCGAAGTATTTTTTGTCTGAAATTCGTCGTTATATGCAAGTAGTCATGACGTTATAACCAACGCACGATAACATAATACAAAGGTTCCACATGTGGGGTTCGCCTGGTTAACCTCAGAAAACGTCGACAGGCCTCCCGGCTTTGGATTGTTCCATGTCTGAGGCCAACTAACTGCAGGTGTCGTTGCATTTGTTTCATCCAGGAGTTTTTGCGCCTGCTTTTCTTCCGCGAAAGTGTTGGAACGTCTTGTGCTATTGCCTTTTGAACTGGTTTCTCATGGCATCTTCTTTATACATGACAGTAACTAGCTAAGTTGGTCATGCTGTATTTTGTCCAAGATGGTATTTTTGACGTGTAGGCTTCCTCGGATTCTCTTGCTTCTTATTCGATCGCGCTTTGTCACTCCTGCTGTCATGCGAAGCATATTTATTTCAGCTGACGTTAATTTACTCTCATACTTCTTGTTTTCACGGTGAACCGTATGTAAGCGCTGGACGAACAACTGTCGTGTAGAGCTTTCCTTTCAGCTTAGGGGGCATTTTTCTATCACAGAAGATGGCAGAGTTTTCCGGCCACTTCATCCACCCTACGCTTACTTGATGTTTGATGTCGTTATCACAAGATCCTTTGCTATATTGATCACAGATTCTGTGTGGATCAGAAAATTGACTTTTTCGCGCTAATGCGGTATCCATTTCCCTCTACAACATCCACCCATACATCAACTGCTCATTGCAAGGACACAGGATCTTCACTTACGATAGATCCATCATCAGCAAAAAACAATTGATACACTTCGGGGTCCGTCACCTTAACCTCAAGCAGAAAGTCAAGGACAGTAATAAAGAGCAAAGGACTCAAGATGCTACCCTGGTGCACACCTACTCTAATTGGGAACTCTTCGGTGATTCCTGCGGGGCATCTTACCTTTGTTTTAACTTGCTCGTACATGTCCATGATCATCCGCATGTAGACTTCTGGAACTTCTCGTTGCCTAAGTGCAACTCATAACTCATACTTTTTCAAAATCAACCATTTTCCATTCTGATTCTTATACTCTGAATAGCATCTGTGGTTGATTTACCCGAAACAAACCCGCACCGGTCGTCAGATAGCCGTTTTACTTTTCGTAGGTGGCCAACCAGTATCCGCTCAACGATCTTCATGGTGTGTGACATCGGATTGATCGAACGAATGAATCCTACCACAATATCTATCAGTTCAAATAGCTCGGACGTTATATCCTACCTTTTTTCTGTTGGATTTACTATGGGGAATGAAAAACTGACATTCCTAAGGCAACAGTTCGGTGGCTGATGTGGATGGTAAGGCCGGTATCTGGAAATCAAACTTTAATATTATGTCCCTTTTATAAGGACTATAATTGGGTTCTAGAATTTCTAGGATTTTCCAGCGATATTGGAAAAGTATGTTTGTTTTTATAATTCCGGACTTTTACCAACATTGGTAACCGGAACAACCAAGGTAAGGTATACTGTTGTCGAAAAAATGCAGTTGGCGGAGCACAGGATGGAGAATCGAAAAAGGGAATTTACATCCTTGCATCTGTTGTTCAATAAAAACTGTACAAAAATGCTCGAAATAAATTATGAAAACAAAAGATTTTGGGGTTTTACCAATGTCGCTGAAAAATTCTGAGTTTTACCGCTAAATTCATGAATTTAATTTCGGAGTTTAACAATACCATTCGAACTTTCAAAAACTCTTCTCTTTATGGAAAATAAAAACATGTGATTTTGTTTTTTAGGAGGATAACTGGAGAACGGATCGTTCGATTTTCACGATATTGGGTTTGATGGATTTGTATTGGCACAAGGAAGGACACTATGGAGATATATTCCACAAAATTTGAATTCGGGGAAGATCTGTTTTTTACTACATTTCTTCGCATTTAATCGAGAATCGGAGTGAGAAATGGGTTTCGATCGAGTCGCATGGAGTCAAGATGTGCCATGAATTGCTACAAGCAGTCGATAAAGGAAATAGTGGCATTTTCTTCCTTGATGCGTCCACTGGGATTGAAAAAAAACCTTCCTATTTTCACTGATTTTGGCTACGATTCGTACAAGATCTGAGATTGCTTTGGTATTTACTTCTAAGAGAATTGAGGCTACGTTGTTAGAAAGCACTGGAACCATTCTGCATTGAAATTGCCATACAATTTTCAAGTTGGTGAAGAACCTACATGCAACATTTCAAAGAAATGGCGAAAGTATTGCAGCAATGTTACATTATACCACCTAGGACAAGAGCACACTTGGTCCCAAACGCGCATTAGCCAAGGCAAATTGTACTTTTGTCTGCCAAAAAAATCCAAGTAAAGGTTTTTAAATGCAATTGTCTTTATTTTGGCATAAGTAATACTCTCGCGAAAGTCTGTTGCCAAATCGTGTGCGCGTCAATAGTTATCCAAGGTTAAAAGTCGAAAATATCAGTTTTTTGCATAAAACTTGGAAACGGTAAATGCTATCGAAAAGTGTTTCACACAAAACTTGAAGATTATGTCATTTGCCAACAAAACAGTGGTGACTATTTTTTTCTTGCGACCCACCGTTAAGAAAATATCGCATTTCAAGAAACGTAAAATGTCGAAAATGGTCGTTTTTCACGTATAACTCCTTAACGGTTCAAATTTATGTAAATCCCTACAAGAAACAATTATTATTTTTATCTTAAAAACAACCGTTTTAAGGTAATAATTTTTTTTTTAAAGTTTGACAAAAATTTTGAATTTCTGTTTTTTTGCTTTTTGCTCTTAAAAGCACAAGTTGTCGAAGAAAATCGTACGCTCAGTTTAAAGATAATAATATTCTCTTTAAAAAAATATTAATTTTTTTTCCACACGAGTCTTAAGCCGCAAGATATTGTGACTTCAAAAGTGTCAACTGTCAAAAAAACCGGTTTTTCGCATATATCTTTTAAACCCTTAGCTTAATAGCACGATAATAATGAAAATGTCACAACTAATTAAAGACTAATGAACGACAAATTATTAAGCAATAAATTATTCAATATAAGAAGTTTTAACCCCGCTTTGAGGTGTTGCTTTGCTAACTTGACAGCGAATGAGGAAATTAGCAAAAAAAACATAGAAAACATAGCACAACAAAATTGAAAATATCACAACTAATTAACGACTAATTAACGGCAAATTATTAACCTATAAATCATTCACTGTAAAGAGTTTTTAATACTTTTCTGAGGGGGTACTTTGCTAACTTGATATCAAGTAAGCAAGGCTACACAAAAAACATAGAAAACATTGAACAACAAATTCGAAGTTGTCACAACTAATTAACAACAAATTAACGGCAAATTATCCAATTGACCATTTTTCGATTCGTGAATGTTGTTTTGCTAACTTGACACTCATAAAAACTTTGCTAAAATAAATTTTCGATTAGGCTTAGGGTTTAAAAGATATATGCGAAAAGCCGGTTTTGTTGACAGTTGACACTATTGAAGTCTCAATATCTTGCGACTTAAGACTCGTGTGGAAAAAACTTTCATGTTTTTTTAAAGAAAATATTATGATCTTTAAACTGAGCGTACGATTTTTTTCGACAGCTTGTGCTTTTAAGAGTAAAAAGCAAAAAAAACTGAAATTTGAACTTTTTGTCAAGCTTTCAAAAAAATTGTATCAATAAAACGGTTGTTTTTAAGAAAAAATAATTAATTTTTCTTGTAGGGATTTACATAATATACAAACTCCGTATTCAGATATTTTCAAGAATTTGAACCGTTTAGGAGTAATACGTGAAAAACGACCATTTTCGACATTTTATGTTTTTGAAATATCGATATCTTCTTAACGATGTGTCGTAAGAAAAAAATAGTTATAACTTTTTTGTTTGACAAACGACATAATCTGCAAGCTTTTATGAAACACTTTTCGATAGTATTTACCGTTTCCAAGTTTTATGCGAAAAAGTTATATTTTCGACATTTAACCTTGGATTACTATTTACACGCACACGATTTGGCAATAGAATTTCACGACAGTATTTCTTATGCCAAAACAAAGACAATTGCATTTAAAAAACTTCACTTAAATTTATTTGGCAGATTGGCCATTTTTATTGTACATTTTGCCTGGGCTGCATTGGAAGACATGAATCGCACGTTGAAAGATATACGAAATGATCAAAGACCTTTGTAGTGGCGCAATAATTATGCTTCATACGCTGCCTGTCATTCCAAGATCAACTCCGCCAAATGAATTGAACACTTACCTGAAGGCGTTGTTGGCTTTATGGAGATACTAGAAGAAATTGTAATTGAAAACGAACACGCAGCTTGCTTCAGGAAATGATCCATCCACTGCAGAGTTCTCCAGGCAATTGTTGGGTATGAGAAAGATTCCAGTCGACTTATTCACCGGCCTGATTGAGTTCCCCCTGAATTTTTAGCAGCAACACGAATGTTTTCCCGAATATCGCTCAGAATTATGCTAACCATAATTGGCTGAGTGCACGAGCGATTACCGTTGAAAAAAAAGGTGTCAATCATTTGAATTTCGTCATTAAAATTCAAATCGCCGAAGAGTTACATTCTTACAAATCCATCGTCTCTTTGGTGGATAAAAACGTAGCCCCAAACTATCTCACGGATTTTTTTATTCCAGCTACGATTTGTACGCGAAAATTCCGCTTATTCCGAGTGTTCAGTTTCCTGTTCTTCTCGCTTTCGCCATGAACATAAGTCGCATGGACGCTTGCTGGATGTTTGTGGCATCAGTCTTGAATACCCATGTTTCTCACATGATTAATTGAATGCGGTGTGTTCACGTGTAGGTAAACATCCCGTTTTGTACGTGTACCCAGCCGAGAAAAGAACGAAAAAACGTTGTCAAACATAAAGCACTTCAGTGAAAAAGCGGGTTGACCGACACGTCAATCACTGCGGTTTGATTGAAACACGTCGAATTTTTCAATAAAGTTTTTGAATACATAATTTGAGTTGACCGAAATATGTCCATTGTACATTAAGCCTCATATGGCAAGTTCAGAATTATTATTTTCATGACATTAACGAATTTGGGCGGAAAGAAGTTCGCTAGGTCCAGCTAGTCGTTAATAAATATTTACTGAAAAAAAAAAAATCAGAATAAAAAAATCAGATCAGAGGCACTGTCTAGAATGTGGATAGTGGATGGGTGTCCAAAAAGTGGACGGGAAGCCAAAAAATGGACTGGACGTTCAAAAACAAGACGAGTGGGTCAGCCAAAAAAAGGATGGGTGTCCAAAAAAGGGACGGGGTTTCCAAATGTGGACGGGACGGCCACAAAGGAACGGGGCGTCCAAAAAGTGGACCGGGCGTCCCAAAATGGCACGGGGTGGCCAAAACGTTGGCGAGGCGTCTAAAAAGTGGATGGAGAGTCAAAAAAGTCGACGGGTTGTCCAAAAAGTGGGCGGGGGTATCCAAAAATGAAATGGGATGGCCAAAAAAGGACAGGGCATCCAAAACAGAGATGGTATTTTCAAAATGTGGACGGGACAGCAATAAAGTGGACGGGGCTTCCAAAAAGTGGACGGGAATCCAACAAGTGGAGCGGGCGTCCAAAATAGTGGACGGGTTGTTCAAAAAGTGGATGGGGCGTCCAAAAAGTAGACGCTCCGCCAAAAAGTGGATGAGTCGTCCAAAAACTGGACGAGACCGCCAAGAAGTGGACGGTCATCCAAAAAGTTTGCGGGCGTCTAAAAAGTGGATGGGAGAGGGCCAACAAGTAGAAAGAGGAACGGGGCGTCCAAAAAAGGGACGAGGTGGCAAAAAAGTTGATGAGGCGTACAAAAACTAAATGGGGCGTGAAAAAAAAGTGGAAGGTGTGTCAAAAATTGGATGGGGCATCCAAAAAGTGGAAAAGTGGAAAAAATCAGAACAAGCTGAATATTATTTTTCCACATATTCAAAAATAAAACCCCGTGACCGCAATTTTTCAATTTCTTCCTTTCTTATTAGCATATATGTTAGTAAATGATTTCGACACTAGTATGTTTATTTTATTAAAGCAGGAAGAATGCCTTTTTGATAATTGTATGGACTTTGAAAGTGAAAAAGAGAATGTTAATCTCTAATATTGTGCTTTAAGAAATGTTATCTATCTTTCTTTCAAGATTATAAGACTTGACAAAAGCACAAAAGTGAAGAAAAGTTCTTATTACCTAAATTATATGAGTTATCTTACCATACTGAGAATTATTCAAACGAAAAGTTCATAGTTTTTAACCTTAATTCAAAATGTCCTCATTCTCCTTGAACAATTAAATCGATTAAAGTTTCAGTTAGAAAGAAAAGTTTAATTGTCTGCGCTAAACGAAGTGTAAAGGAAGTCCTCATCACATTTAACCTGTGTATATGTAACTACATCTTCAACACTAGAATGTAAATAGAAATGGTTGATTTAAGAACGAAAATCATCAATTGTTCATAAGATACGAGTTATTTAAACTGAAATTCAATTCTTAAATTAACTCTGGCCATTAAACTCAACAGAATATAATTTTAAATCGATACAAATTTAAATCCTCTAAATATGGTAAGAGACAATTTCCTACCATCACACATAATGGTCGACTGATTCTAACTTAATCGAGTGTCTAATTGAATCCTTAATGCATTTTTGCCTCCGCCCATTTCTTTAATTTCTTCACCCAGTCAAGCAATCGATTTACTATCAAAATTAATTGAATGTCATTAATCGACTTTGCAACTTCATTGAGTCTTGGACATGAAAACGAGGTATACCTACATCCTACATTTAGGTAGAGAGAGGTTAGGTTTGGTAAACCTTATTTACCCACCCTCTAATAGGTAGGTATAGGTACGTTTTCCTGGTTCTTACGTTCACTTCATCTGCGGCGTTAGTCATTATGCATACATACATTCATACATAGAAGGAGGAATTGCATTCAATTAATCCCGTTTTGCTTGGGCCTGTATTAATGCCCACAATTACTTGCCATCTAATTATCCATGCGTTGGGGCTTGTTAAGAGTGGATTGGAGGAGGGGTTTTTTTCACTAAAAGCCGATGACATCCTGTGGCAGCAATTAATCTACATATAGGTATATCCACTCCAGAAGCGCATTGATTAATGACGCTGCCGAGCTAAATACAAATTGAATTCACCTTCGCAAGAGCGTACCTAACCTCTACCTAACTATGCAATTCTCACCACCAAAACATCGACTGACTCGATTATCGATTCCTTAACATCTTGGTGCAATGACTTCGCCGTTTTCGCATTGAATGTCCTCCCTGTCCTTTCTTCTGCAAGGCGTAGAGACGTATCTTGTATAATCTCTTGGTCGTTTCGCAATTAAATCACCACAATTGTATATACACTGCACTTGCTGCGCAGTTTGCTACTGATGTTTAGCGAGTAAACCAACCGTTCGTTGGCGTTGCCGCTGCCATCGCCACCACAACCTCTTTATACCTACGCCACAACTCTGACATGCAACCTTACTGTGTACGAAGTACGACCCGCTTGTACAAGTGATCACTGTCAACTTGTGTTGTTGTGTTTCCATATAAAACAGGACACGAGACACGGGAGTTGGTTAGTTGGTTTAGTTGGTACTTGGTAGGATGGGCGAAAGAGAAAAAAAGGTCAATTAAGGTGAACAAATTTATGTCTGCCGAACTATCTATCGTCTGCGTCTACCCCGACCAAAGAGGATAATAGTGCAGATCCAACCGCGAAGACAAGAGACCTGATGCCTACAACTAAGTTACAAACCATCTAGTCACTTTTTCTTGATCCGATTTGTAGACACAAATAAGTCGCTATAGTTAAATTGTAACTTACCCTAAGAAGATTAAAAATCATTAAGTTCAGGCAAACCATAATTTTAACTTAGATCAGAGGCACTGTCTAGAATCATCGTCCAAAAAGTGGACTGGCGGCGTCCAAACAGTGGATGGGCGTCCAAAAAGTGGACGGGAAGCCAAAAAATGGCCTGGACGTTCAAAAACAAGACGAGTGGGTCAGCCAAAAAAAGGATGGGCGTCCAAAAAAGGGACGGGGTTTCCAAATGTGGACGGGACGGCCAAAAGGAACGGGGCGGCCAAAAAGTGGACCGGGCGTCCAAAAATGGCACGGGGTGGCGTTGATGAGGCGTCGAAAAAGTGGATGGGGCGTCAAAAAAGTCGACGAGTTGTCCAAAAAGTGGGCGGGGGTATCCAAAAACGAGATGGGATGGCCAAAAAAGGACAGGGCATCCAAAACAGAGACGGTATTTTCAAAATGTGGACGGGACAGCCAAAAAGTGGACGGGGCTTCCAAAAAGTGGGCGGGTGTCCAACAAATGGAGCGGTCGTCCAAAATAGTAGACGGGTTGTTCAAAAAGTGGATGGGGCGTCCAAAAAGTAGACGGTCAGCCAAAAAGAGGATGAGTCGTCTAAAAACTAAAAAAAAAGTTTGCGGGCGTCTAAAAAGTGGATGGGAGAGGGCCAACAAGTAGACGTGGACGTGGTAGCCAAAAGAGGAAGGTGGCAAAAAAGTTGATGACGCGTCCAAAAATTAAATGGGGCGTGAAAAAAAAGTGGACGGTGTGTCAAAAATTGGATGGGGCATCCAAAAAGTGGAACGGCAGTGGTTGGGATGGTTTAAAAGTGAACGGGGCGCTCAAAAAGTTGCCCAAATTTGTAAATAAGCTTATATCAGAATCAAATATGTTATTTGTTATACTCTTCACTTTGCAAATGCAAACATTTCAAAATGTGAATAGTTATTTGTGATTTGGACAGGGGTATATGCCCTGCCCACTTGAATTCCTGATTTAAAACCAGTTATAAATATGATTTTTTTCAACACAAAAATAAGACACTGTTTCTTCCAAATACGACTTTTTCTTTAGGACGGCATGCAGTATTTCGGAAATATGTTTTTGCGGTTTCTACAGGAAATTTGCTATATCTTAGTTCAATCGTAAATGTAAATGACATGTGCACTTTGTTTAAATGTTACACAAAGGTATTCTCAAAAAAAAAATCGGAGAAAAAAAAGCGCACGAGTGTCCCATTGTTATTTATTGTCGTTTTCATAGAGAATGAAACAACAGAATATTTGCAGACTAATTTTGCTGATCATCCTTACGTGATGGTAGCAAGATCAAGGGGAAATGGCAGCGCAGACATAAATCTATCTACGGTGAAAACTTCAATTGCTTAACATTCTTTACACTAAGGGCTTTTTTTTATATTAAGCGCGTGCAAAAGGGGTTGTGACTACCCTTAAGATGATATACACAGCACGAGCGATTAGGTAGATTGGAGGGGATTTAAAAGGAGATACCGATGCACATTAGTTTTGAACGTCTGTAGATCACAATAGGAGGGGAAAATTGAGCTAGGTAGAGCATTCCACATTCGAGTAGTGCGACTAAAGAAAGAATCTCTGTACTTAACAGTACGTCCGAAATTGGGCTCAAGGGTAAACTGATGGGCATTCCTAGAAGCGCGAGTATTACGGTTGAATTGTTTAAGGGGAGGAATGCAACTGGCTATTTCACTAGAGCATTGTTTATGGAAATAACGGTAAAATAATGAAAGACATGAAACATTTCGACGGTGCTCAAGAGATGAGAATGTTTCCGTTATAGTTCTTTCACCTATCATTTTAAGAGCTCTCTTTTCAATTCTATCCAATAAACTCAAGTGGGTTATTGGAGCACCTGCCCAAATGTGGGAGTTATACTCAAGTTTTGGACGAATAAAGGCTTTATAGATCACAGCCAGATCAGAAGGGGAGACAAAATTCTTGCATCGACGGAGAAAACCTAAACACTTAGCAGCATTTTTGGCGATATCGAATATGTGGTCGTTCCATAAAAGGTGGTCTGTGACACACATACCGAGGACTGAAAGCTTTTCGGTTTCCTCAATGCAAGTGCCACTCATGGATAGTGGCAAGGAGGGTGGGTTTCGTTTTAACGACATTAGACAGCATTGAGTTTTTGAAGCATTAAATTCTACACGATTTTGTATTCCCCATTGGACAATGCTGTCGAGATCAGAATTTAATGAGCTTATCATACGCTGCCGTTCAAGTTCCACATCCAAAGGACATGGATGTGAATCTAAGAACGAATATGAAAAGCTGAGGGTACTGTCGTCAGCGAAACAATTGAATGGATTAGAAGTTTCAGATAAAAGATCGTTTATGAATATAAGGAAGAGAGTCGGAGACAGAACGGAGCCTGGGGCACACCAACGACGAATTAACAGCAAACTGTGCTGCAAGCAAATAATTGGCTTTATCGATTGAGCTGACAAAAGAAGTATCGTTGAAGACGAGCGTTGGAACCGAGGACGAGGTGGTGTTTCGTATGTTTTCTTACAAATGACCAAAAAATTTTACTACCTTTGGGACCTTGTAGAATTTTTTGCCGTAATTTTTGATCATGTAAAAATTTGGTTCGTCGAATATGAACGTTACAGGTCTTTCTAGATTGATGAAACTTTTTCCGGTTTTCCTCAGTAGGGTTGGCTTTATAACTTCGGAAGCTTACTTCTCTAACCCTAATAACGTCCTTACAGCTCGAATCAAACCATGAGTTTTCTTTGGGTTTGATAGATTTCACCCTATTCGGGATAAAATTTCTCATTCCACACAGAATTAAGTTTGTAATCATATCTGCACTGGAATCTACGTCACTATCGAGGAAGCATAGTGACCAGTTTAAGTTCCTGAAGAAAACATTGAGACCGTCCCAGTTGGCTTTCTCATACTGCCAAACGGTTCTCTTTGGAGTTTTTTCTTTAACTGTGTTTTGGTGGCACGAGAAATTCGCAGATATGACACAATGGTCTGATGTGCCTAGAGGCGATAATACACTTATAGTGTATTTATCAGGGTCAGAGGTAAGAAACAAATCTAGAGTGTTGGCGGATTGACCTGCAACGTCAGGAATCCGAGTAGGCTCGTTGACCAGTTGAGTTAGGTTGTTTATCTCAGCAAAAATCTCGACATACCTTCCTTCGGGTGTTGTCTGACCCGAATAGCGTAGCCACGAAGAATTATGTACATTGAAATCGCCCATAACAACGATTTCACTGTGCGGAAAATGGGAAATGGGCTAGTTGCAAAAACGTGGTTTTAATATTTGAACCTGCTATTTTCTGGATGTCTCAAACTTTTTCGACAAACCTACAATGCCCTATTTAATACACCTAAATAGTTTCTATCTGGGAGCAGCATTGACCATAATTCAAGAAGAATGTTAGCGTGGGGAGAGGATGGACCTGATGTGCAGAATCAAATAGATAGACATATGTATTTTACTATATAGATACGTGCCTTCATCTCAGTGATGCACAACAAATAAACAAACTGTGTAAAAGCCCTGAGCTGGTCTTAAAATTGAATTCAATTTTGATGCCAACAAATCCCTATGTTGGAATTGGGACTCTGCAGATGATCATGATAGCGCAACGGCAGCAGCCATCCAGCCAGCCAACAGCATAAACATCATCGTTGTGCGGCATCCTCGTCGCGTCGTCTTCGTCTTCTTCGTCATGATCAAACCGGTTTTAGAATTAAGCTACACACAACATTAAACCAAATCAAATTGTAGCTACTGGTGTTCCACATTGAATTAATTATCAACGCTTGCCCCTCAGGCAGGCCGCAGGCATCAGGCAGCACCACTCCACAACATGGCTCTGCTGGCTCATATGGGTTCTCTCACTTAACCAGTTAAAATCCTCTTATTTAATTCGGAATCACAGAATTGAAAATAGCCAGAAAGGCTTTGGTCTTTCTCACTGTTCTGAAATACTTTGTTGCTTTCGTTTCCTGACTTTTATGTTCCCTGAGGTGTTTTTGGTTTTTTTTTTTTTTTTTTTTTTTTTATTTGTTCGTCTCTAAAAGCTAAATTATCTTCAGACTCTTATGGGACTGATGTGATGGACTAAATTATTGCAATCAACGTTATGGTGTGGCTCACAGAGATAATAGATTGCTGTTTTTTTTTTTTTTAGTTTTGCCTAAAGCTAACTTCCAACCTAAACCCACCAAATAGTGAAAAGTGATGATAAAGGAGTGGAAAAGGTCTCTTTCGATCGTAAAGATCGTGCTTTGACCATTTTTGGGATGGCACACGATCGCGAGGTTGGAATATTTTTTTTTCTTCAACCACTACCAGAAAACTGTCGGAAGAAGTTTACAATGTCATCCAAACTTCGAGAGGTTTTTTTCCTTAGCCAAGGTATCGTGCATGGGCTCTTAGAGGTAACCAAAAATCACATATACTATTTATAATACAATGTATGGCAAGTTGCAAGAGATTGCTTTCAAATGATACCGTATACAGGTAAGAAGGTAGCTAGTTAGACTGATGTCAAACAAGTCGCACAAGTTAATGGACAGACTATGGCAAGTATTTCGACAGAATTTGTGGACATTCGAAGGTTTAGATTGGAAAAGAGTTTTGATTATACCACTTTCTATTTATTTTTGGTGGATTTAGTTGAAAATAAATGTTTTTTTTTTCACAGAATTTATGTTCATATCAGCATACGACACTTCTCTGAATGCAGTCTGAGTAAAAAGATCGTATGGAGTGAAAAATCAAAATAAAATTTAAAATCGAAAACAGAGTTTCAACGATTCCGCAAGGATCTAGTGGTAGATGACCAAATATGGAAATGTATAGCCCAAAGGGTCGATTGTAGGTAACATGTACTTCTGTACCTTTCTGTCACTGTTCTATCGCTATTTTTATAAACAGTGCTCAAGTGTCAGTTGCATTCCCCCCCTTAAGCAATTCAACCACAATACTCGCGCTTTTAGTAATGCTCATCAGCAGGGCCCAGATTTCTATGCAAATGCATATTTTTTTGGGACAGCCTTAGAAGCAAGAGAATCAGATAGTTTTTAGAATTAAGAAATTTGCTTTAAAATGGCATTTAATCGTTAGAGCATATTTTTGCATATTTTGATATAAATGCATATTTTGGATTATTGAGCATATTTTAACAATAAATGCATATTTTTCCTGCATATTTCAAAAAAGTAAACTTTAAACATTTAAAAAATTGATTTAACTGAAATGCAAACAAACCTTAAAAATTCTATCTTTCACCTGGAGAGAAATACTATTGATAAGTTTGCAGCACTAAAAACAGTTCCAGCTGTCATGATTCCAGCTGAATATTTAATAAATGAGATTGTTTCATTAAAAATGCTCCACTAACGTCAGTGGAGAGGTCATTTTCCATGAACCAAAACGCCAAGGTTTCAATTTTGAAAACTTCAGAAAAAATTTCATGATTCATGCTAACAAAACCTACTTACGAAAATAATGAACTTTTTATTAAAAATACTATTTATTTTTTGTTAAACCTACCTGAATTTTATGTTTTATGTTAATCTTATTTATTTTTTGCTGTGAAAACTTTCTAAAAAAAGACTCTATTTTGTCTTTCTTTTTATTTCAATGATTTTTCATTTACTTTTTGAATATTTTTGCAGCATGTTTTGGATTTTGTATGGCATATTTTGGATTTTTTATGGCATATTTTGAATTTTGTATTGCATATTTAGTAATTTTAAGTGCATATTTAAGGCGCATATTTTGTGTTTTTTAGAGCATGCGAATCCGGGCCCTGCTCATCAGTTTACCCTTGAGCCCAACTTCGGACGCACCGTTAAGTACAGAGATTCTTTCTTTAGTCGCACAGCAAGAATGTGGAATGCTTTGCCTGGCCCTATTCTCCCCCCCCCCCATTTTGATATTCAAAACCCTATGTATCCCAATCGGTATCCCAATCGGTATCTCCTTTTAAATCCTTCCCTATTTCCTTAGCGTTCGCACTGTGATTGCTCATAGTAAGGGTAGCAAACACCCTTTTAGTGCGTGATCTATTAAAAAAAAAATTATACCTATTCACGTTTCCATTGATATTAAAAAAATACATTTTGGTAATATGTACGCCACACAGTGGTCCGTTTGTTGAATTTTGTGGACAAAAATGTTTCCCACGCCAATTCTTGACGGAAATTATGACGGAAATTTGGTACACTTAATGATTTGGGGAAGCAGAATTCAGTGGGTTTGCCTATATTTTTGTACTCCATATGGGGGCTCCACAATTTAGGCCAGAACATGGTCCGAAATATTAAAGTTCCAATGAAAACCCTCCCAAGGCCAGGAATCTTATGAAATTTATGTTGAAAATGTCTTAGGACATCTGCCCAAATGTGTACAAAAATATTAAAATGGTTCCAATACGTATATGTTTCAAATTTTTAGAATTAAAATTTATTAGAATTGATTGGTGAAATATTGCTTTAATTTTTTTTACTGAAAATAATAGTGTAAAATAATATCTGTACAAAAATAGCTATATTTTGTATTGCATATCGTTTGAATCTGACGTAAAACTAAGAATTCTGACAGTTTGTAGTTGTTGTACAATAATCCTCCAATACCTAACCGTTATTTATAAGATAATTGAAGAGGTTAATTTGTATACATAACGGCTATTTGACGATTACTGTACAACGCTGTAAACTATTAGAATTCTTAGTTTGCTATCAGATTCAAACGATGCATAATAAAAACAAACAACACATTTTGTACAGATTTTATTCTACACTATTTCGAACATTTCAGAAAATGGAGTAATTGACCAAACATTTGGTATATCAACTTTAAGCCATGAGAATTATCAAATTTGTATGAGGTTCAATCAGATTTGGTAAAAAAAAAATTCAAGGAATATCACGCAAAACAATTCAAATCCCTAATGAAATTTGCGGAATATTTTGGAGTAAATTTTCTAACTTTGGTACATATCGTTTCGTCCCGGCGTTCTCACTTGGACTCTTCAGTTGACAGTGAGGGCCTTGTCAAGACGCAATTTTTATTAAGTTCAGTCCAGCGTACATCAATTTTACAGCGAAAATCGAATGTGAACTATATCCAACCCAATTAGAATTTCTAATCAAGAATTGTTGGAAATTTTGTTACCCGTGGCCTGGCATTGTTAACATATGAGTGAAACGCCAATTTTTATGGACTAAAGGCCGTTAAAAGCTATATTGAATCAATAATTCAACAAGTCCAATTAAATAATGCTAAGTCTTCTACTTGGCTGATGTATTTCAGTAGTATATAGAATTTGTATTATAAAAAACACTCATATGTTTGGTACATATCTATATTGAAACCATTTTTATATTTTATTACACATTCATGAACATATCTTAAGACCTTTCAAGCATAAATTTCATGAGATTTCCAGCTTTGAAAAGTTTTATATTTTTCCAAACATAACCCCAAACAAAATTTCCCCATGCTAAAATTTAATAAATATCCTCCCATATTACATTTTCATGAATAAATGTACTACAACCAAATGTTTTCGACCGTTTTTCTCCAAAACTATAAATTGTACGAAAAAAAGGGTTACCCTCTTTTTTGTATAGAATCTCATGAGCTACAATGTGTACCTACAATATTTTTCACAAGAACCTATAGTTTTCGAGTAATTTTAAAATATTGCATTTTACCTTGTTGACCTCCCCCAATCTTTAAGCTCCACTCCAAATTTAGGGTACTTTTCAGAAAATGTTAAGGACAATCAAATGAAGCTCTTCACCAAAATTGAGATTTGTCGGAATTTTTTCGAAGTAAGGACATTTTTTTATCTAATTTTCCTGGACTACTAAAATTATTAAAATTATTTTGTAGATTTTAATATTCTCTTGAAAAAATATTTAGATTCTTTTTTACGTCTAAGAGCTCGGTTGCAAGTTATAGCGACTTCAAAAATGCTCAAACCAGTCAGTTTTTCCACAATTAATTTAAGTTTTTATGTGAAAAAAACTGTCATTCCAGTACCAATCGAACAAAATAAAAACCATTGTCAACAAAAATGTGCTATAATGTGAAAACTGTGAAAATATCAAAAGTTTGATTTTTTTTTAATTTTTTTTTTCAACGAATAATATGTAATAATAATTGACATGATTTATTGTTTGTATTTCATAACCTCTAATAGAAGTGCTACCATTCATTTGAACAAGAAAGCACTTTCAATTCACATTCGATATGCATAGTTGTAATTTTAAGTAAACATTGCAATTAGTCTGATTGTGCAGTCAAGGCCTCTTATTGAGTTTTCGGCACGTGTCTGTTTTACTTACAAGATGATTCAAAGAAACTATAAAACATGACATCATCAAATCAAAGTTCCAAACCACTCTTCGCCGATCAACAAACCGCACTACTATCAAATTATCAACAATCTTCTATCAGCTGTCAGAAGCCTTCACTTCTAGACTTTTAGACTCCTTTAGAAAATGTTCAAGTTCATATCGGCTTTTATTGCTAAACGATATAATGTGGTATATGGTGATTGGATGTTGCATAAATGTCTGGTAAACAGTACGAGTATATCAGTACAGCCACATGCACTTAAAAAAAATACTATTCCCCCGTCTTATCAGCTGTTTTGAAGATAAGAAACATCATTAGTTGGTTGAGTCATGTTTCAAGTTGCTTATTAATAATTATAGAGGAACTGATGGACATGCTCAGTTTGAAGTATGTATGTAGATATAGGTATAGTAAGAAACAGATCGACCTTGAAGTTTATACGGACACAAGCATTATGATCTCAGAATTTTCAGTCCGGATGGTGAAATTCAATAACATAAAACTATATAGCTATTTAATATCATTCTTACCAAAGATGGACACCTGTCCAACTGTCTCCCTGTATTTGTGGACAGTGTTTATTTTTTTTTCTTTAACTGACAGTTCAATGTGATTTAGTAAAATGAGATGTTGTTTTATGAACTTTGAGTATTTTACGTGTTGAAGAATGACACTTTAATATCTGGCATTATGATTATTTTTACCATAAAGCCATAACTATATACAAAATGGTAGAATATTCATGTGAAGCTCCTGGATTTTATTTCCGCACCGAAATTTCTCGTGAAAACATTGGAAACTCAATATATTTTAAATTGAGTATTTTTGAACGCTTTTTTAAAAGCTACATACATACATAGATTGATTTCTTCATTTTTTAAAATAATTATTATTATATTATGCTACGTGACTGAGCGCGCGTTATAGTAACTGGTTTTCTGTATATCTAAATGTTGAGATGCAATTTTCATTTAATTTCTTTTTAATAGTTCAGCAATCGCTAAAAGATAAGAGTATATATATATATATGTTTATTGAACAAAATAATATTTACTTATACACTAGTTAGATACGATGATATTATACATTTATTGGCACATAGGGGGCCTAATCTTATACTTTGTCTTAAATTTAAAGGATTATAAAATATAAAATACATGTAAAAAAATTAAATCTAAAAATCGGCCGACTTTATGGTCCTCGGGGTGTTCCGTCCCGGTTGTCAAGTTGTGGTTTGGGTGGGGGGATGGGTTGCCATTTAGCCGCGGTGATATGCTGACACTGTGTAAGTGTAGAACGAAACTGCTGGCTCGTTGCACGTGATGATGTTGTCAACCAGGATTTCCATCGTACTGAAGTATCTCGGCTTGGAGTGTCGCTGCTGAGTGGCCATCCTTCTCATCAGTTGATTTGGGTGACTGTAAGTGAGTCCTACAAGCTTCTTTGCTTGAAGCAGTAGGTACCTGTCCAGAGGGATGATGCTCTCCTCTGTGTAAAGACGCTCGTTGCTGTGATGTCTCATCCGCTTCCGATCAAAATGTAGTCCGGTACAAATCCTTAGTAACTTTCTTTCGAACATTTGAAGTTCCTTTATGGCCGTCTTCGGGATGGAGAACCAGGCTGGGAAGGAATAGCTGATTACAGGCCGCAGGAGTTGCTTGTACATAAGTATCTTCGTCTTCTGGCTTAGTCCGTTTCTGCGTCTCATCAATGGGTGGAGTCGGTGGAAGGCCCAGTTGGCTTTTTTGAGGACGTTTCGTGAGTGTGGGTTGAACCTTAACAACTCATTGAAGTGAATGCCTAGGTACTTCACGTTCTTTTAAGCTGCTATTGTAGATCCGTCCGGAAGTTTCAGAACCAGACTTCTGCACTTGGCTGCGCTGCAACTACCTCTACTGGGTCTCCTGAAACACACAAGCTCCGATTTGGAGGTGTTTATCCGGATGCCCCATTTCTTGTAGAAGGCGTAGAGTCTATTGACGTGGTGCTCAACTTTTCGTAACGCTACCAGAGGAGACATCGAGGCGGCATTCGTAAGGGAGTCATCAGCATACAGGAGATTTTCGCATCCAGATGGCAATGGTTGGTCAGATGTCATCAGGCTGTAGAGGAAGGGGCCTTGGGCAACTCTGGCTTTGATGTTCTTCACTTGTGATTTGCAGTTGTCCTTTTGTACGTAGAATTTTCTGGAAGAAAGAAAAGAAAAAAGAATTTTTATTAGTGACGGGGGTAAAAGATAAGAGGTGTTTTATAAAAATACAAGGAAAGCACTCAAATATAAATATTCTTTGATTTTCTGTCAAAATAATTCTGAAGTTTCAGTTAAGTGACGGAAGATGTCTGTGATAATTTTAGCTGTTAACATTATAATGTTCAGACAAAAGATGTGACACATCACAGGTTTTGGTTTTACGTAAGATTTAAATGAACAAATTTCTTGTTGATGAGAATACTGTCAAACCATTGTGAAATGCATCATGGACTTGAAGTTTTTTAGTGGTTTGAGCTAAACAAAAGCGATGCAATTTTAATAATTCGTGAACACATAGTTTCTAATGTGTTCACGTGTGTACAAAAACAATTTCAAAACATTGAAGCGATTTTAAGAAAAAAAATATTTAAAAAACAATTTTGAAAACAGTTTTAGGAAATTTTTTATTAAATAAGTAATTTCTTCCCATTTACCTGAAAAAAATTTAATTTAACTAAAATTCAAACATCTAGATATTTTTAAAAAAATCGAGCATCCAAAATAAGTTATTTTATTTCGAAAATTTCAATATGTAATATTATTAAAAATTTCTGGAATTGTAGAAAAAAAAAAAAAAAATTACGACTGGATCGCACGAACTTGCTCTCGTTGCCAAAACTAAAATGTAGCTAGACATTGACGGATATAGATAATGGTTTGATAATATTCTTGTATATGTAGTTATAAAATATATATGTTAAAATATTGTTTACGATTTGCTAATTAGAATTGTTCGGTTTATATTTTAATATTAATTAATACATAATAACTTTGTACGTGTCAATATTGGCTATTGTCATTAATTTTATTGAAAATAATGTTTATATGGCTGCTGCTGATCAAAAATATCTAAAGACACAGTCGATATTACCAATAGAGCCCTGAAGAAGATTCCAACAAGAATCGAAACGTCGCCGTGGGCAATTATTAAATGAATATTGATTTGAAACACAAACTTTATTCGTTTTTTTCATTTAATACCAATAAGAGCAGTCGGTAGTCTCCACAAAGTAAATTGTTTTTGTAAAATTTAGGGTTTTCTTTTCTCAATTTTGGGCGATTTTTCCAAACCAAATTTCAATGGAATTAATTGTCAATAGTTTTCTTTAACAATAGTATCATGGGTGGCCCGCTTTGCGGGTCAAGGATTTTAACTCCCTTTTGGGGTCCTCTGTCCTGCTCACGCGACTCCGTCGCTCCGCTTAGGGTATGCTCAGTCGCCAAGCAGGAGCCTATGTTATCATTTGGTGTGCTTTCAGTTTATTTGTAATTCACAGTACCTTGGGTTGCCCGCTTTTTACTTGTGATATAAGTAACGTAGTATAGTATTGGGCAAATTTAGGATGTGATCGTGCAAAAAATCGAACTCGAGATATTAATTTTCCCTAATATTACAATGATAGAGAACGCGAAAAGAGTGGGTATCTCAATTCTGCCTGTCTGTCAGTTCGTCTGTCTATCTGTATCTCGACCTGCAGCCTAAACGGCTGAAGCGATTTTGTTAAAACGTTGGTTTTAAGGTTATTTGGGAATTCCCTAGAAAGGAAATTGAATTTTATTTTCTTACCGCGAAAAATAACGGTACCTGCCATACAACCAATATACAAACATAGATTTACTTCAAAAACGGCTCTAACGATTAAAAAAAAAAAAAATATGAGGTACTAATATTATTATAATAAATATTTTGGTAGAGAAACAAAATATTTATTACGGTTATTAACGGTAGCTGTCCATAGAACAGGTTTTCAAATTTCTCGTTAACGGCTACACCGATTTTAACCAAAATTTGTATACAAGAGCTCGTTTACAATTTTAAATATTTTGCGTATCCAAATTTAAAAAAAATAATTTTTGGATTATTAAAAAATATATTCAATTTTTTTTTTTTTTTTGAAAATTCAATATCTGGAAAAGTGGACTATGATTTTTTTCTAGTTTTGTGCAAAGTTGTATTTTATTAAATACACTAAAAGTTGGCATACCAAATTTTTAAAAATGTTCAAGAATTTTTATATATAAAAAATTATTTTTTTTAAGAAAACCGCGCTAACGATTTTTGAATTTTTTTTTCATAAATTCATATTTATCAAACAAAACAGATGGGATACTTTTTTTGAGCTTTATCTGTTTTAGCTATTAAAATAACAAATTTATAATAATTTAAAGATAATTAAAAGTAACTTATAGTACAAGTTCTTGGTTTTCAGAAAACCTATAACTTTAGCATTGTAAGTGTTGCCGTTGTTTTTAATTTTGTTTTCATTTAAAGTCATACTTTAGAAAATTGCCCCTCCTTCCTAAAGGGAGTGAGATAGGCCCACGACTCGTACTACAAAATGATTGTATTAAGACTCTCTATAAAAATCGTTATTATTTTGCTGCGCCGCCGCGCCGTAGTTATCGTACTCCGCCACATTAATCCTCAAAGTGAGATCACCGTTCATTCCAAAAAATTAAAAGAAACTAGTTAAAGTAATTTTCAATTTTCTCAAAAATTAGAAGACAAAAACCATTCGGTTCATCATTTTTCATTTTTTTATCAAAATTTGGAGTTTGCATGCAATTTTTCCGAAAACTGTTTACATAAATAATTTAATTTAAATTTAGGATTAAAGAACATATTTCTGGTTTTCAAAATGGGTAAAGTACTTCATTGTAAGTGTTGCCGTTGTTGTTTAATATTTTGTTTTCCATTTTAAGTAATTTTTTTCTAAAATGACCCTACCTCCTAAACGGGGTGAGATAGATTCCCCCTCCCATATTAAAAAATGCTTGGATCTTTTCATGGCGGAATCATTTTAAACATAAATTATTGCTTCATTAATAACTATTTACTTGTTATTTAAATAGTGGAATAAAAGTAATAAAAATAGTTATAGCTGCAAAAAAATATGCCATCTCATTTGTTTGATATATAAAAATTTTAGAAAAAAAATATTTAAAAAATCTTTAACAATTCTTGAACATTTTTAAATTTAAAATTTGGTACGCCATTTAATAAAATACAATTTTTGACAAAATTAAAAAAAATCATTAACCCGTTTTCAAGATACTGAATTTTCAACAAAAAAAAAAAACAATATTTTTTAAAAAAACAAAAAAAAATATTTTTCGAAAATTGTTAAAATTGTAAAGGACCATTTGTATACAAATTTTGGTTGAAATCGGTAAAGCCATTAACGAGAAATTTGAAAACCAAAAAATCGGTTCTATGCCAGGTACCGTTAATAACCGCTATAAATATTTTTTTTCTACCAAAATATTTGTTATAGTAATAATAGTACTTTATAATTTTCTTTCAAAATCGTTACATTTTTTTGAAATAAATCAATTTTTGTATATGGGTTGTAATTGTAACGCAGGTACCGTTGTTTTTTCAGCTAAACAAAAAATTTAATTTCCCCTCTAGGGAATCACCTAAGAACCTTAAATCCAAAGTTTGAAGAAAATCGCTTCAGAGTTCGAAGTACAGACAGACAGACAGACTGACAGACCGATAGACAGAATTTCCGTAACCACTTTTTTCGCATTCTCTATCATCGTCCGTATGCATAGAAGGGGAATGGAGAAGAAGATACAACAACGAAGTGTACGAGCTGTACAGCGTTCTTTCAACAGTAGGCTTAACTACATAGACCTACTTTTGCCAAAAAGTACAAAAGTGAGAAATAAATGCTTGCAAAAAAGCATATGAAAATTGTTCTGACAGATAAATTATGCCAACACACACAATTTTCAATTAATATTTGCCTGTCCTCTTTTTCGTGTTTGGAAAAATGGTCACCGTACTTATACACCTACTTCGTATTATGTACATATATCGCAACTAAAAATATAAAAATTAAAGAAATCTATTAATATTCTCTAGAAAAAATATTATGACCACTTTTTAGCTTTTAAGAGATCAGTTGCAAGACATTGCGACTTCAAAATGGTCAAACTTCGAAAGATGATCATTTTTGTAGTCGCAATATCTTGTAACTGATCTCGTATACGTAAAAAAGTATTATAATATTTTGTCTAGAATACCTATATTAAAATTAACAAAATTTGTTCAAAATATTTTCCGCCAAATTTGTCAGTTAAGAGTAAAAGGGTAAAACCGGATTTTTAACTTTTGTTGATTTTTTGAAATAATGATATCATAAAAATTATGGCTTCTCGAAAAAAAAAATTGTTACTGCGAGCTTATAAAAGCTTACATAGTTCTTAAATGTTGCTTAAATAATTTTTCGATAACCTTGTGACTTATAATAATATTTTCGAATCGTCAGTAAAATGCAAACAAAACCAGAAATTTAGAATTTTTTCATGTTGGTTTAGTCTCCAAGTTGTGACATTGATATTGTAAATCAAAAATTGTATAAACTTATTTAAAATGAAACCTTTATTTAACACAACTTAATAAATAATAAATATTATATAAAATATATTACGCGTAATATATTTTATATAATATTTATTATTTATAAAGTTCTGTTAAAAAAAGGTTTCATTTTAAACGAAGGTTTTAGAATTTTTCATTTACAATATTAGAATTTTTGTCAAACTTTTAAAATAATCTATATATTAATACGCTTAGTAAAACCTTAGCAAAACCTAACGGTACACTTTTCTCTGTAAATACTCAACGGAACTACATAAATTATATAACGTTGGAAAGGTTTTGACCCACAGATGTGCACAAACTAAAAATTATGATGGTATGTACCCGTTAAGGTAGGTAATGGGCGCTTGCATTTTTGTCAGATAATTGATTTTGATCATTTTAGGGGGCTGGTTTAGAAGTTTTAAATGTTAAGATATGATGAACATTCTAAGTTTAGATTTTTTATTGGAAAATTGGACTTTATGACTTACCGTAAGGCGAATAAAATAACATTTTTATATAGTTTTGCCCAGAAACAACTTTCATTAGAAAAACATTAATGTTGATTTATAGCAGACTAAGGTGAAAAATCAAAAAAATAAAATTAATATATTTATTTTGCGAACAAAAAATGTAATTTAATGAGTTTTATATGGACTGTTGTAGGCTTATTCTAGAAAACGTGACGGATCATATCTAAACTAGGAGCCCAATTCCGCAAACGTGAATTTTAATGTTTTATTAAAAATCAATGAGGGTGAGATAAATTTTTGTTGACAGATAATGCTTTTAAAAAAAAGGTTTTTAAGTTGCATATATATATGTATGTATGTATGTACATATGTATGTACATATGTGCATGCATACATACATTGTATGTAAATACATATGTATAAAAACAAAAGTCTGGCAGGTTTATTGTGGTCCCCTTGGTGGGAGTGCGCGGTTGAAAATTGCGATTTTCAAAGTTTTCTGTCATGATTTTTGCACCTACAATATGTAAATATATACATTATGTACATATATAACCCCAGCTCATATTTATATTTTATATGCATCCAAACGTAGGTTTTCTGACTTTTATGGTTTGCAAAAATAAATGTAACAGTTTTTGTATAAGTACCTAATTGTTTACCTATGGAGTAATAACCCAGCGGGAAATATCGTCCCCAATGAATTTTATAGCTGAATTCTACAATCAATTCACTAGCCAAATAATAAAAGGAAACGTCATGTAATGATTTAGTAAGTGAAGAGTCATGCAATGTTTCCTCAGTTCATAGATTTGAACCCACTTTCTGCTTTGTGTGAAAACAACCCTATCTTTCCTTGAATTAAAAATTGCTTTTGATATGGAAAATTATAAGATGAAAAAACTGTTGAAAAGTCATATAGAAGTTCATCAGTTCATCGTTAATGTCCACTCATATGCTTTGTAAAGTGTGCACCGCCATTGTGTGTTTTAATAGAAGTTGATTTTTTTTGTGTTCTCTCTGTTGACATTGTCTACTGACAGTAAATATTATAAGAGGACTTATGAATTTCCATTAAAAATAGGCAATCTCAGATTTTATCAAAGTATTTCAGTTTTTTGGTTAATCACCACTTCACATATGAAGTGGTGATTAACCAACAACCACTGACCTAGTGATTTAACTTTAATTTAAAGTTTTAATTCTATATTTTTATTAACCAGTCACAAATAATTCACAACACAACAGAGTTAATGAATTTACTATTTATTTAATTTTCGTCACATTTTTCATATTGAATTAACTAATTGCTGAATAAACAACTACCTACTTCTATATCTTGTGATTTGATAATTGAATTTTAATTACCATTTTCATCGAAAAAATTGAACTGATGAATAAACCACATACATTTATGCAGTGAATTCATAGATTATGCAACCACCATGTCTTTCATCATCTGGGTCGGTGAATAAACAACTTCCAACGAAGTAGTGATTTCGTTGGCGAATTTGCATCGGATTTTCAGCATGTGCTGCCCGCCTAGGACATGCCCATGATAATTTCATCAAAGGAATCATCTGAAAAGTGGACGGTGCAACTGCCATTCCTTAAGGAAAAAGCTGATTTTTCCTCAATGAATTTTTGAATTTTTCCCGCTGGGAAGAGAAGCATTTAGATTTTTTCCAAAGTGTGCGTGAGTTACTATTTGTTGGTCGAATTTTCCGCCTCATGGTAAAGCTTAGAGTTTTTCACTAACATTGGTAATATTTGTTTTGGACATCAGTTCGTTGGTTGGCCCGCTTCAAGGGTTCCGATTTAAACTCCCTTTTTGTATCTTCTGTCCCACTCACGTAACTTCTTTGAAGCCTTGCGGAGGATGGAGCAATGGTTGTTTGAATTTTGTTTACTCGCCAACAAAATCTTATTTAGGATAAAGTTTGTTTTTAACTAAAAGTAAGGATAATATTTGCTTGAGGTTAGGTGAAATATATATGTACGTCTCTTTTGAGCCCACTGAGCAAAGCTATGCAGTTAGTCACTTTTTTAATTAAGAAATTAAAAAAAATACGTACACGCCAGAGTGTACGTAATCTCGAATTTCAATTTAGAAATTCATGTTATCATTATTTAAGCAGAACAAAAGCAATCTAATGTGTGCTTTTTTGTCCACTGCCACTGGCGATACTAGTTATATATTTAAAACTAATATTTTTATCATTTAAGGCGTTTTCTAAAACACAAGCATTTTCGATTTCTTAAGTTTTTTGAAATTATTGCTGTTGGCAAGATTAACAAGTTTTGTATAAAATGCTTTTCGAAAGTATTTATGGTTTCGAAGTTATATGCAAATAACTGATATTTTCGACATTCATAGTTAAATATTTATCGATTTGTTAATGGAATTTTGCGACAGTATTGTTACTACCAAAATAAAGATAATACGATATTTGCGTTTAAAGATCTTCAGTTTGATTTTTTTCAGCAGATTGGCTATTTTGTGTAAGTTTTTCCCATGCTGATCAGCGACTTATTTGAAAATGAAGCCACTTAAGCAGGAATATGTTTAAACAGCGATCTATCAGGGAGCTTTATAAAATTTATTTTCAATCACATTTTGGGCAACAATCACAAAATTAAATATTCGTCTAACCTTTATAATGCACATAAATAATATAATAAAGTCATTCATCCACAGCACAGCACAGAACATATTATGACCAGTTAATCTGTTCAAACAAGCTCAAATTCTCATGAATATAGAGTCCGACGATAAGACGACGGCGACCCTTATCAGTCATAAATAAAATATTTTTCTGGGTCACATGTGGAGATTGTGTAAAGAAAATCCGACCAGCTGTCTATCAGCTTCATTTCATATGAAAAAAAAAGAAAAAAAAAAAAATATCTCAAGCACCGTACGGAGAGAGAAGCGAAGCTGAAAGGAAAAAAAACATACACCCTCCCTAGGGTAAACTGAAGTTCTATACGGAAAACGGAATAACAATCCGAATCAATGGACTTTGCGTGCAAATTCGAAAATCGAAACGAGGTCAAAAGCCGACATCAACAAATCATAACTAAAGGATTGGAGTCGGTCGCAATTGTGAATTCTCTTACCATAAAACTGATTGCGCGAGTTGAGTCGCCAGATAGTCTTGCACATTACCGTCGTCGTCGCGTCGTCATTAAAGATGCGAAGAGCATTCGTTGGGTTCCTAACTCACAATATTATCTTTATCTTCCTACGAGAAAACTTTGCCTTTGGATGGATGGAACTAGCATCAGCCCACGCGGACTGCGAGATAGAATATATCATCATCCAACTTTAGCTAGAGAGACACACCGCACCGCTTCAGGGTTAAGTGTGCCCGCTGTCAAGTGGTGGAGGTGTACCTACGCTCGCAGAAGATTAAGTGCAGTCGAATGAAGCTTAGACGTGATGTGTGCAGATGTACCTCTAACTATATGAGTGTGCTCAGTTCATGTTCAGCTTTCGGCTTAAACCGATGCTAATTCCCTATCTATAGCTGTGTCCCCTTCCCATTTCAGAGGTTGATCATGGTTTGGTATTAGTTTTCGTGGAATTGCTGTTAAATTAACAATCTGGGAGTGTTTTGTCACTCTTGCCCCCAGCTTTTCCTTACTCCGTCCTGACTGAATATAAGTTACTTGTATAGACGTTAGTTTTCTCTTGTTGATATATGGATGTACTTATACAAGAGAGAGAAAATTTCAAGCTTCTTCGAGCGGAAAATTAAAAACAAACATTTGTCGGGAAGACGAAATGGCGACGACGACGCATTTGTGGCGTTGTTCCAACTTTAAGATAACGCAACTCAACATCACATGTTTATATAGCTGCCAAAGTGTACCGATGATACGAATGAAGGTGTGGAAAAGTGGCAATCCAGCAAATTACTTCAATTTGACCCGACTCAATAGAAGTGCATGATGAGAATGACATACATAGATACATATGTATTGACAAGTTGTGGATACAAGGTAATTAGTTTGATGAGGATGTAAGCTGATTTGGGATGGTTTGTTGAGAAGATTGGAAAATCTATGTACGCAGGTAGGTACCTTAGTGCAAGTTAGTTTCTTGGAAAGATATTTCTTGCCATTGTATAGTTTTAGCTGAAACATGAGGAAGTTCTCAAGCCTTATAACACAAATGCCTTGCATAGGTTAGGTACTTTGTTGTTTAAATAGTTCTAACGAAGATATTTGACTTGGAAAGTTTTAGGGTCAGGTTTCAGTCTTAAATTGTTGGAATTTTGATAAAACTAAGAAAACAAAGAGAGAACAAGATAGCACACTCATTTAAGAAAAGTTAAGTACTTGAAAGGTGTCACATCCCAACTTACAATTTTTCCTCTATAAGGTCCATTTTTTGAATTTCTATAAGTTATTATTTCTACAAGACTTGTATTTAGTTTGGAAACCGAAGTTGCAAATTTTCGAAGCTTTATTTTTTAAAACAGCTTCCTACAAACCTATTATAGGCAGAATCTATAATTTTCTGCAAGCCTGAATATTTTTACAATTTTTTTATAGTTTAAGTAAGGCTTTTCAGAAATAAGTTTTGAGTGGCATGTGAAATAAAAGCAAAGAAAAAGCTTCCACAAGTAAGCACTGCCAAGAGCTCTAGAAGGGCCTGCTTACAAACGCCTGAAACAAGGTATTATGTGTACGAAAGTCTAATGGAAGCATTATTGTCGGTGGAATTATGTCAGTTTATTTTGTTTGTGTAAGCCCCCTGCGCAAAAGCCCGTAACAAGCATTATTTTGTGTACTGGTCGGCGCATGTATGTCTCTACTGCTGAGAGAGGGTTACCATAGGTCAAATTATTTATGAAAATAAAAATAGGAAAAAGTGTATCATTTTGAAAATTTAAATTAAACCGATTCATTGAGTAGGTATGGTCTTATATTAAATCGTTTATATTTTGCAAAACAAAAACGGAACAAACATTTATTTTCTGCAGTGAGATAAATATGGTTAAAGAAAACAATTTAAATTCACTTGACAAAAAAAATCGAAAAAAAATATATTTATTTTTTTATATGAAACTATAATTATGTATATTCAGAATTGCACTACAAATACAAATTATTTATTTATTTTTTATTAAAAATTATTTAAAAAAAAACAGATAAACTTTCTTCATATTCATGGTTTGTCTTATTTTTTTGTAATTTCTATAAAAAAATAATACCCAGATCCTCCAATGAAAATGATTCCCTCAGAATTAAATTTCATCACAGAGTGGTAACTCTGATTAAGCATGACTTCCAATTTTGGTTCTATAACCCAGTAAACACAAGCCCGACACAAGCAAAATAATTGTGTGAACTCTGTCAGATGCATGCGCGAGAAGCATTTATTTCGATGAATTTGCCTCAGCGAAGTGATGTCAGCCTAATTTGTTTCTATAAGACCTGTGAAGAGGTGATTATGCAAACTTAATTTAAATCATCCTCTCAGGCGCATGCGCGGGAAGTAATTATTTCGATTATTTGGTCTTAGCGAAGAGTTGCACACCCAACATGAAAGCATTAAAAGCTGGTACTTCGCATGGAAAGTAGTATTGATGTGAAAATAAGGTACTGCTGGCTGAATTATTCACAAACGAGGTGACCATAGTATAGTTCCTGTTTCATCGTTAAAAAATATTGTCACGTTAAGAAATTCGAATGTTCTCAAAAATTATCTTAGTATGATGCTTTCATTTAGTAGTTTTTTTTATTACATTTTAAACGTTTTTTATTATTTAAACTACATACATACATAGCTACTTTAAGTTAAAAAAGACTTAATGATGGTCTTTATATTTTAAGTTTTTTATTTTGGCAAATTAGTGTTTTTTTTTAAAAAGATACAAATTAAAAGTGTCAGTAAGTGGTTTGTGTACAAAATGAAAAGTACATATTTTATGGGAAATAAAAGAGTTTTTATATTTTTTCTCAAACAAATCATTTCGTTTTTAAAAAACAATTGATTTCAACAAAAAACGGACTTATATTTTATTTGTTGTCTCGCAAAAGTATGTTTGTGTGACCACTTCCATGTTTTCTCTAATGAGTAAAGTAATCATGGAAACATTAAAAAAATTAACATTCTGTAAAAAAAACTCCCTTGCCAGCAACAGACGAATGGTCACCTGTATTTTTGAAATTAGTTTAATTCATCAGGAAGCCCCAAGGAAGTTTTTACGAAGCTTATTTCGGTTTCAAGTGGTTCCAATTTGGCACTCATTTTTCATATGCCACGCTAGCTCGATACCTAAGGTGCCCGACTCTCAACCCAACAATCCTCGGTTCAATTCCCGCAAAATCTATGAAGTAAGTAATTTGTTTTTTTTCGAATATAAATAATTATTGTGAATTAAGTTGCAGAAGAAAATCATTACTAGCATGAATATAAAGAAGAAAATATAGAAATAAAAATAAAGAATTAATTTTTATTTTGTTTTGCATTGTGCTTCGAAAAGGCTTATCCTAAGCCTCGACAAGCCTTTTATAAGGGTGTTTAGATGTGTCTATCGAAACACTTGAACAAAGCTACACTACTACATTTGCAATGTTTGAGTGTAGTTTTGTTCTACGAGTATAAGGTCTTAGCGAAATAAATTAAGTACTTCCCATAAACCTGTAAATGATTCCTTGAAAGCCATTCGAGCTTCTCAATGTGGGCCAAATGTGTTTCTCTAAGGCCTTATCCAATTTGCTGATTAGGAAATAACTTCGATAGACCCTTATAGAAGTTAAATTGTGAGTTGGGATATAAGGGTGGGGCTTATTTTGAAGTATTCATTTTTTTTGTTAGTTTTTTTTTTTAAGTAAAAGTCCTAAGATTTTCAGTTGTTGCAAGTTGACTAAGAATAAACAATTGAATTTTGAAAATAAAAATTATAGATAGGTTCTTATAACATACAATTTTGAAACCTATAAGTTTGATTTTTTTTTCATTTTTTCTGTTAAAATTTTATGTTTGAAAATTAGTTTTTTTCAAAAACTTTTCACTTAGCCTGAGCCACACCAGCCAGTACTGGCAAGAAAGTTGGCTACATACATTAACTGTCAAGTTCCTATACGTAAATATGCTATGATGTATAGGCGGAACGGAACTTGTAACTTGAAAGCAATTCGCTGTCAAGTTTCTTACTGGCCACGTTCAGCTTTTATTAAAATTGGTAAAAACTTTGGCAAATCGAACTTTGATGACGAAAATGAAAATAAAATTAGAAAGTCACAGTTTTGTTTGCGCCAACGCAAATGTTCAACGAGTTGAATAAAAATGACGTTAAATTCTGTCTCAAGCCTATCAAGCATTCGTCAACAAAATATAAGCGATGCGTTGACGGCTGTGTTGACAGACTTTTCTGTCGTGTCAAAGTCACATGGGTTGACCTTCATAAATCGAAGATTTCGGTTTTTTGATCAATCATTTAAAAACAAACTGGAAGTTTTTTAATCCATCATCATCGTAACCATCCTTCAACGGGATTTGACAATTCATAGGTAAGAAACTAAATTTTGGTGTACGCAGAATATTTGGATTTTTAATAATAATTCAAAAAAAAAAAAACTGAAGTTCTAGAGGCTTTTAAATCCATCATCATCGTAGTCATCGTTCAATGGAATTTTACAGCTCATACCTTGAACTTTAAACAACTATAACTTAGAACGAATAAGGCGTTAATATGTCATTTTGTAGATAGTAATAAATATCCTCCCATATTACAGTTTTTTTAAACTAAATTTAAATGTTTTCGACTGTTTTTCTCCAAATCTGTCAATTTTATGAAAAAAAATATTATTATCTTTGTTGTGTAGAATCACTTGAGCTACAATGCGTTACTACAACTTTTTTCAAAAGAAATTATAGTTTTCGAGTAATTTAGAAAGAAAAACGTGCAATGCACCCAATTTATCCCTTCAAAACTGTTAGCTCCACTCAAAATTTAGGGTACATTTCATGAAATGTTTAGGACAAAAAAATGAAGCTATTTACCTAAATTCAGCTTTGCCGGAATTTGTTGGCACTTGGCAATGAATATCTTATTTTCCTGGGACTAAAATAAAATCAATAACAAAATAATTTTTTTTTCAACATTTTTTATTTTTCTCCATTTAATGAAAAATATATAAAATTGTTATTTAAACGTATTTTTAATATATCTACTCGTTAACGATATACAAATATTATCGAATATTCGATAATTCTTGTAGTAACCCAACTAACAATTTAACTTCTGTAAGGGTCTATCGAAGTTATTTCCTAATCAGCAAATTGGACTCTATAAGGCCTTAGATAAACCCATTTTGCCCACACTGAGAAGCTCGAAAGGCTTTCAAGCAATCATTTACAGGTTTATTGGAAGTACTCAATTTATTTCGCTAAGGCCTTATACTCGTAGAACAAAACTACACTCAAACATTTCAAATGTAGTAGTGTAGCTTTGTTCAAGTGTTTCGATAGACACATCTAAACACCCTTATAAAAGGCTTGTCGAGGCCTAGGAGAAGCCTTTTCGAAGCACAATGCAAAACAAAATAAAAATTAATTCTTTATTTTTATTTCTATATTTTCCCCTTTATTTTCATGCTAGTAATGATTTTCTTCTGGAACTTAATTCACAATAATTATTTATATCCGAAAAAAACACATTACTTACTTGATGGATTTTGCGGGAGTTGAACCGAGGATGGTTGGGTTGAGAGTCGTGTACCTTAGGTATCGAGCTAGCCTGGCATATGAAAAATGAGTGCCAAATTGGAACCACTTGAAACCGAAATAAGCTTCGTAAAAACTTCCTTGGGGCTTCCTGATGAATTAAACTAATTTCAAAAATACAGGTGACCATTCGTCTGTTGCTGGCAAGGGAGTTTTTTTACTTAATGCTATTTTAATTATTAATGTTTCCATGATTACTTTACTCATTAGAGAAAACATGGAAGTGGTCACACAAACATACTTTTTGTGAGACAACAAATAAAATATAAGTTCGTTTTTTGTTGAAATCAATTGTTTTTTTAAAAACGAAATGCTTTGTTTGAGAAAAAATATAAAAACTCTTTTATTTCCCACAAAATATATACTTTTCATTTTGTACACAAACCGTTTACTGACAATTTTAATTTGTATCTTTTTTAAAAAAACACTAATTTGCCAAAAGAAAAAACATAAAATATAAAGACCATCATTAAGTTTTTTTCAACTTAAAGTAGCTATGTATGTATGTAGTTTAAATAATAAAAAACGTTTAAAATGTAATTAAAAAAAAACTACAGAGAAATGAAAGCATCATACTAAGAAAATGGTCACTATACTATGGTCACCTCGTTTGTGAATAATTCAGCCAGCAGTACCTTATTTTCACATCAATACTACTTTCCATAAGAAATACCAGCTTTTAATGCTTTCATGTTGAGTGTGCAACTCTTCGCTTAGACCAAATACTCGAAATTATTACTTCCCGCGCATGCGCCTGAGAGGATGATTTAAATTAAGTTTGCATAACCACTTCCTCACAGGTCTTATAGAAACAAATTAGGCTGACATCACTTCGCTGAGGCAAATTCATCGAAATAAATGCTTCTCGCGCATGCATCTGACAGAGTTCACACAATTATTTTGCTTGTGTCGGGCTTGTGTTTACTGGGTTATAGAACCAAAATTGGAAGTCATGCTTAATCACAGTTACCACTCTGTGATGAAATTTAATTCTGAGGGAATCATTTTCATTGGAGGATCTGGGTATTATTTTTTTATAGAAATTAAAAAAAAATAAGACAAACCACGAATATGAAGAAAGTTTATCTGTTTTTATTAAATCATTTTTAATAAAAAATAAATAAATAATTTGTATTTGTAGTGCAATTCTGAATATACATAATTATAGTTTCATGTAAAAAAATAAATATATTTTTTTTTCGTTTTTTTTTTAATCAAGTGTATTTAAATTGTTTTCTTTTACCATATTTATCTCATTGCAAAATATAAACGATTTAATATTAGACCATACCTACTCAATGAATCGGTTTAATTTGAATTTTCAAAATTATACACTTTTTCCTATTTTTATTTTCATAAATAATTTGACCTGTGGTAACCCTCTCTCGGCAGTAGAGACATACATGCGCCGACCAGTACACAAAATAATGCTTGTATCGGGCTTTTGCGCAGGGGGCTAACACAAACAAAATAAACTGACATAATTCCACCGACAATTATGCTTCCATTAGACTTTCGTACACATAATAGCTTGTTTCAGGCGTTTGTAAGCAGGCTCTTCAAGAGCTCTTGGCAGTGCTTACTTGTGGAAGCTTTTTCTTTGCTTTTATTTCACATGCCACTCAAAACTTATTTCTGGGAAGCCTTACTTAAACTATAAAAAAATTGTAAAAATATTCAGGCTTGCAGAAAATTATAGATTCTGCCTATAATAGGTTTGTAGGAAGCTGTTTTAAAAAATAAAGCTTCGAAAATTTGCAAATTCGGTTTCCAAACTAAATACAAGCCTTGTAGAAATAATAACTTATAGAAATTAAAAGAATGGACCTTATAGAGGAAAAATTGTTAGTTGGGAAACTACAAGAGCAGGCTCGCACTATCCAGTCATGCATTTCATCTTTAAAATTTTTATTTTTAATTTTGTAAAAATAGATCGTTTTAACAAGTGTGGATATTATTTTTAAATCTAGGTGTTTTTGTTATTCTCTTAATTAATTGTGAATTTAGTGTTTTTAAGTGTAACTTTGCGTTGCAGATAATCTGGAAGCTTTTTTTATGGTTGAGTTATTTGTTCTGGCGACATGATTTTATCCTTTAAATGTCATCATGATGAGTAATCCCTCGCTAAAATGTGCATCGGAAATAACGATTAAAGAGGAAAGGAGAAGCAAAAAAAACAGATTTCAATTTAAAATGTCACTCCATGTTTGGACCCATCACTGAGACAGTAATTTTGATTAATGTGTTCTTTCCAAAGTTGATTTTATACGTGATACAAAAAATTACTCTTTTTTTGTAAGTTATTTTTGTTTTTATTTGAGTCAGGTTCCGTACCTACCTACTTTACGCGTATATGTCGCTTTGTTTTTTATACACATAGTTGTTAATGTAAAAACCATCTAAAGGTTTTTATTCAATTAATTCTTTGGAATTTAATTTGGTTTAATTTTCCTTTATAAATATTAAATTTCAACAAATTAAATGGACTTAATTGAATAAATTATCAATAAGGTAGATACTCTTGATTCTTGAATAATATAAATTACCCGTATATTGTACGTTTATTAATGGGCCATCACACACTGGCTCAATTTTGAGCTGAACTAAAGCCAGACTAACTTTTCCATCAATCGCACACGGGCTGAGCAAAGCTGCCTGAAAATTCTGTGTACATGAACGTGCTTTAATTGTATTAACCCTAGAAAGATAACCTACGTCGAATCGACGTAACATTTACATGTAACTCTTATGGGACATGAAATAGGGTTATCTTTCTAGGGTTAAATAACTTCTTTTTAAAAAAAAAATCAGTTTTGCATGACAACTGATTTGTTTATTTTGCCTAGAAACTAACGACTGTGTATGTATTAGTAATTAAACTTTGTTAGTCCGCTCGAAACAAGGATGAACATTTCAGTCGTTTCTTAACTCACACTTCACCTCCCTTGCCTACAAACTTTCATTTCCCAGCTTAGTCTAGTTCAAAATTGAGCCTGTGTGTGATGGCCCAATGATTAGATACTGACTTAAATTAGGTTGGTTTCCTAGTCAAGTTTTCATTTCAAAATTGAGTAATTAGGTCATAAAATAAAATTTGCCAAGTAAACCAACTCAATTAGAGTCAGTAATCATTAAATAACAGATTTCTCTGATCATTTCTAGGTTTTTCGATATTACTCTACTTAAAATATTTGATATTTAGCAGTAATAAAAGGTCCGATCCTTTACTTTGTGCACAGAAAATCACAAACTGTCAGATCTTGGAGAGCAACGTTGATATTTTCTCAAAAATATCATAACTGTGCCCAAGTACGGGAACGCAAATTCAACCAAATTCCGTATTTCCTAATGTGCTGGACAAGTACGGCACGATGTTTGGCTTTCATTCTTTTGCTGTCAAATTGACATTTTGCTGTGCTGTGATTTTCAGTCAGAAGAAATTTCTCGGACTGAAAATCACAGGTAGGGGAAATTATTTACTCTCTCGTGAGCGTTGTTTTTTGTAAAAAACTGTCAAATTATTGAGTACGGGAACGGCTTTGGACTGAAAATCACACAAATGCACAGAAAATCACAGAAATTTAAAGTAAGGGAACGGACCTAAATTTAGAATTTGTCGTACTTTGCGGCGGACTTGTTACGTAAAGCTTTGGCTTCTTTTTTCACATTTACGTTTTTGGTTTGTTTTTACATCTTTTTGTCACGATTCTTTTTATCAGGAAAAATGTGTGGAACAATGAGAGCTTCATAAGGAAAATTAAGTTTTTATTTTTTGCCTGTGATAAGTCCAAACATCATATCCGACCAATATAACTCAAGATATTAGCTCTTTAAGCGAACCTTAATCGATATTTTTTGGAGACTTTGTTTTATTTATTTTTGCGTATTTCATCTACAAGCCCTCATACATATTTTGGTTATCAATCCACTCCCAAAATTTGCTGTCGGCTTGTTGACATATATATTTGGAATTTCTAGCATCATTAAGGTTGTGCAGTTTACTTTTTTTATCAAAATCATTGGAGCTGTCTTTGAAATCAATTTCACCTCTAAGGAATAATCTAAGCTTGAATCTGTTCAAGCCTTCGGGATTGGCTAAATACACGTGGACGCGCCAACACATTGACAAAAAGACCGATGATGACGACGGCGACGGATGATAAGATGAAAATAACTTTTCTGGAATTCTCCGTTATGACAGTTTTGATTAAAACCTCGATATTTTGTTCACAAGAAACAATTAATTAATTGCCCAATGAATGAGCAGGTATAACTTAAAAGTTATTTAACTAAAATTGTGGTCTTAAGTTAAAATAGTATAAGAATGTTTTTATTTATTTTGTTTATAGCTATAAAAGAGCAGAATTTTATTTTATTGATAAAAAAAACTTTCTAATACATCGGTTTAATCCAATTTTTCAAAGTTAAAATTTCTTATGACACGTGGACAAGGAAAAGCTATAGTTTGTTTGTATAATGTTATGATTGCTCTAATTTTTCATTGTATATTGCCAATCATTTAAGACAAGCTACGTATGGCATCTGTCCACGACACTACATCCACTCAACATCGAGGTCGCACTTTTTCAAATACCCTCTTCATCCGTATAGGCCAGCCATCGAATACTAAATTCCTCCGACTTTATAATAATCATTTTCCATACCTAAAATCAGCACCACAAATGTGACATCATCCAAATGGAAAACTCACCGAATCTGATGATTGCCATATCAAATCATCAAGGACAATGTTTATTTGTATCCCATGGAGTAGGATACCTAGCCAAAATGATTTAGAAATTTATATATTTTTTTTAGAACATAAACCGTAGATGTGAATGAGTTGATCCCTAAAAACTATTACATTGATCGTTGATTAAATATATAAATCACCCGCCACTATAGAGATAGAGAGGCAAAACCTTATTATACATTTATATTTACAGTTGATTTAATATTTTGTTTTAAAGAATAATTCTCTTTGAATCAGCGAATAGAAACGTAAAACACTGTTTACTTTTACTATTTGCATCTGTCAAAGTAAATTAACCTGTCGCTGTCAGATGATGTGGTGCATGCTGCATGGTGCACCCGTGCAACACACACAAAAAAAAACGACTGCGCTGTACTCCTCCATCTATCATTTATCTCCGAGGTAACATATTTTTTAAAATTTCAAAATGAGATGACATAATCCCCGAAAGCAGTCATGTACTGTACTTATTTGTTTGTCTGATTCAGACGTTTGGGATGCGGATACGGCATGCCTAGTAAAGTTTGATTTAACGTTAATATACATTTTACAGGAACATATTATCTTAAATGCTCATCTGCGTCACACGTGATGCTTGTGCTTATGGTGAAGTCGAGTTAGAGAAACATGTCCATAAAAAATAGAAACTTATATTTTTAACTAGCTAATGCTGAATTCTATTATTAGTACGGCAGGCGACCGAAGGTTTACCTATCTCATCGCGGCTTCGGAAAAGAATGATGCCAACTCATAGCTTCAGTCTTAACATAAACAAAACCACTGGTCGGACAAGGTTTTTCAGGTGCCAACGGGTAGAAAACGCACTTTTTCGGTTGCATTTTTCGCTAAGGATACCTAAACCATGATGGATTTCTATAAATGGGGTATCAAATGAAAACTTAGACTGCCCTCTTTGCAAGACCAGTGGTCGGACAGACTTTTGTTGGCTGTTGCGGCGAGTCCAACCACTTTTGTGAAAAATGCTATATTCTTAACCTTTGTATTTAAAATGAATTTTAGTGGTAAAAGCTATTTTCTAGGCTATATGAAATAGTTTTGCATAGTTGTAAACATGTTAAACGCAAAGGATACCAAAATAGCTGTTTTTACAAAAGTGGTCGGACTCGCTGCAACAGCCAACAAAAGTCTGTCCGACCACTAGTTTTGTAAAGAGGGAAGTCTATGCTTTCCCTTGATACCCCATTTATAAAAATCCATCATGGATTAGGTATCCTAAGCGAAAAATGCAACCGAAAAAGTGCGTTTCCTACCCATTGGCACATGAAAAACCTTGTCCGACCAGCGGTTTTGTAAATGTTAAGACTGAAGCTATGAGTTGGCATCATTCTTTTCCGAAGCCCCGATGAGATAGGTAAACCTTCGGTCGCCTCCCGCACTATATTCTGAGCTAAACTAAAGGCCATTTGATTTAATTTATTAATTATTACAATTTTGTAAGTACCGAATTTTCCAATAATATCTAATGTTGATTATTTTTGTATCTATTTTAACTTGCGATATTGAATACGTTGTATAAGGCAAGCTTAGGATTCATGAAAAAAAAAACTCGAGATAATAGTTTTGCCTAATATTACGATGATAGAGAACGCAAAAAAAGTGGGTCTCGCAATTCTGTCTATCTGTCTGTCCGCCGTCAGTCTGTCCTTGAACTGCATCCCTAAACCGCTGAGGCGATTTGGTTCAAACTTTGGACTTTAGGTTCTGTGGTGATTCCTTAGAGGGGAAATTGAATTTCTTTTTTTTAGCTAAAAAAAATAACGGTACCTGCCATAAATACAGAATAGAACCGGATTTTATGTACTTGATTTTTAGAACAGGTTTTTCCTCATTCAACAAATGAACAATCCTATACAGATGTCTCACACCCATAGTAAAAAGTGTGATACGAAAGAGAAGACAAATTAAAGAGAGAAAAAAGAGTCGTATATGATTCTGATATTACATGGTGCTTATAAAATTTGTGTTTTTGGTGTACAAGAGATATTCCTGATGGGGTAACGATACATGTCCAACAAGTTTTAACTATAGAGGGCCTCACGAGTGTTTGAAAAGTTTGCCTCGTCTAAATTTTTGGTACTGACAAGTTTTCCCTGTCTTTATTTTCCCTACTGAAAACTTACTAGGGCCTTGCCCAAACTAGACAGAAACTTGGCATTTTTCCAGCCGGGAACCAACCAACCTATATTCTAAGAAAAAACTTTTCAACCACCCTTCTTAATTTAAGAAAAATGTTGCTCATACGCCACCGTTAATCTTTAATAAACTTTTATAAAAATAATAAAACAGATGTGCAGCAAGTCTGCACACATCTATGCATGCAGCGCTGCACACGAAACACATGTGTATAGTTTCTGACTTTCATGATGCATAGAGTTATGTCAAATCAAAACATGAAAACACAGTGTTTCCGATGTGACACGATAGTGCTTTTTTGGCACGACATTTTCTTCGTTGCATGGCACGAAATTCAATATAGCAGTTTTATGATCTACATTAGGCCAGTTATAGCTATCATTGGAAACCATCATTGAAAAAGTTAGCTGTTGATTTTGAGACGCTTCGAAAGTTTAATCGTTTAATATTTTATTGCGGGAATATAGCTTACGACTTCAAAAATATTTCTCCTCCAAAAAAAAAGAATTTTAATCCATATCTTCCCCATAACGTAACTTTAAATTTTTTCAATGATCATTGGTAAGGTAGTTCATCGTTGAAAAATTAAAAGTCATTTTGTGAGAAAAGTTGTGCCAAATTGAATTTTGTTTTACCTAGAAATAAATATTAAGTCAATAAGCTTTATTTTGGCATCAAAATAATAATTTATTTTTTCTTCAGAATCTCTCAAAATTGACAATTAATATTTTCTTTGATGGTTTTCAATGATAGCTATAACTAGCCCATTATTTGGCCTTAAGGATAATTTACCTTTTATGAAATTATATGAAAATTTGTGTTAATGACTTTCAAATTAGTAGACACTTCTATTTCTGGACAAGGCACGAATGATTCAAGTGGTGTTTTTTGTTTTGTACGTTTTTATTTTTATATTTTTTTTTTTTAATTAGAAGAAATTGTGTTTTTTCCGTGGCACAAAAATGAAATTTTCGATTTTTTTAATTGTGGCATCAAAATATTTCTTCCAGCGGCAACGCTGGCTTCATGTATTCTTCAAAAACAAATCATCAAGACAAACAATTTTTTTTAAAGAATGACAGGTGAGGTCAATGCCAAATTCCAATTATTTAAGATTGTTTTCTTTGATGTTGTGGCTGCAATGATGCTCTGCAGCAAATTTAGAAATAGAAATATCGTGCGCTGCATGCAGACTTTGAGTGAATCTGCTGCCATAAGAATATGTGTAAATTAATTTCGCTGCATGGGAAACGTTGCACATCTGTTTAGTACATTTTGAAATAGACTTTTTAAATGCAAATTTTAGTACAGGAAAATTGGCAAAAAAAAAACAATCGTTTATGAAACGAAATAAAGGACGGCTGAATTTGTTATACCTGAAAGAGGGCTAGTAGAAAAGAGTATGTCCAGTTTTTCAGGACGCCATCGCCACCCCCTGGGGAAATCCGCCATTTTGGAAAACGCGAAAAGATCTATATCTTCGAAACTATCGATTTGAAGTGAAAAGTTGTCATAATCAAATTTTGTTGGAAATAAAATTATATTTTATTTTTGTCATAAAAACTTTTTTCTGCGTGGACAAAATTTTTGGGAATATGTCATTTTATTTTTTTATTTACTTTTCCACATTTTTCACATTGCGTAAGAAACTTACGTAAATTGTTCTCAAGATTCAAATTGTAGACCACAAAGTCTAACAAATGTTCATATATTTTTGAAGAGGATGCGACTTCCATTCCAAAGCCAGAGCTTTTGGAAAATTAACTGCTTAAGCAATTGAGACGATAAAATACAATAATGATAGGTAGACTTTTTCGTGGAATGAAATATTGGTAAGCTGATTTCCTTATTAATGAAAGAGGGCTATTATTGGCAAAATCCATCATTTTGGGAAATGCGAATCTCCGAAACTATGTATCTCATAGCAAAAACTGTAATGCCAAGGTTGTAGGCAATTAAACCTTCTATCGCATATATATAGATATTTTTCGGTGCGGGCAATATTTTCAAGGTTATGTCGGTTTATTTTTAATTTTTTTTGGAAATTACACATTTTTGACGTTCCCGACAATTGACAATTTAGTATTTTATTTACTCCGGAGTTTTCATTTTAGCGCAACCAAAATTGATGTAACTTTTGAGCGCGGTATCGCATCATCTTCAAAAATAGATCGAAATGTTAGGAATTTGGTGTTTTAAAATTCTTACTTGATAAGTAATTCATGTTAACTTATTCGAGAACTACAAAAATGTGTAAATATGAGAAAAAAAAAATAATAAAACGACATAAACCTTCAAAAAATATCTCCCGTACCGAAAAAAAAGGTATCAATGAACGAATGATAAAATTTAATTGCCTACAAGGTTGGCTTTACAATTTTTCCTCTAAGATCAATAGTTTCGGAGATATAGATTAATTCGCGTTTTCCAAAATGGCGGATTTCCCCAGGGGAATGGCGTCCCGAAAAACTGGACAAAAGCCTAATAGCCCTCTTTCATGTTATACAAATTCAACCGTCCTACATTTCGTTCCACAAATAAATCTATCTTACCTGTGCTATTCCTTGTTATGATGAGCGTAGGTCCTAGCCCCACACAACAACAAAAAGTATTTCTTTTTCATTTCTCATATTTCCTCCCTCAGGAACATACAGTGGCCTGATTAGGGAATACGAAGCGAATAGTTTTAGGTGGCGAAAATAAGATTTGGTATTACTGCTTTCGCTTTCGTCTCTTTCGTTTTACATTCGCCTTATTTTCGAAAACGAAAGCGAATGCAAGATGACATTTCAATTTTTAACGCATGAATTTCCGATAGATTTTTTTTTGGTGGATTGGTGTATCGACACGGTCGAATGTTGTATTTTTTTTCATTAAAATAAATTAAAATGTGAGTTAAACTATTTTATTTTATTGAAACAAACTAAAGAAATAAACAATTTTTTTTTGTAAATAAACGTGTAGAGGTCCAAACAGCAGCACACGAACCAGCAACAATTGTCAGCACTCATTGAATTTATAAAGGAAAATGAAGCGATAAGCAAAGGAGCACTCAATGCGCCTGAATACAAAATCACTAATTTGAGAAAGTATCACTGCGGCCTTAAATGGTCACCAGGACTCCTATAAAAATGTATGAAATGTTTTGTTTTATAAAATAAAAGAAGGCCGAAAGAACTAAGTAAATGAATTGACCAACAAAATAAACACAAAAAGACTCACAAAAAACACAAGCGTTGAGAAGAACTTTACAATAATTTTCTTTTAACTCGCAGATTCAAGGATTTTTTTATTTATTAAGCTTGGCATTTTGTACACAAAACGAAAATACACTACTCGGAATTCAATTTTGTATTTATATTTAATTTCAAAGCCAAACACAGAAAACAAGTTGAATTCTCACAATGCGTTACTTCAATAAAAAAAATATTTCATCGAAACCAGCTGACAATTATCTGGGAATCTTGGAAGTATAATTTACGACTCGCTTCGAATTCGAAAACGAAGCGAGTCGAAAAGGGGATATCGAATTGAGACCGATTCGCTTCGTATTCCCTAATCAGGCCACAGGTTGTGTGTGGACAGGGAGAAAATATCCAATTTTTGTATTTCAATGTTTAGTTTTGTTTAACGGCATCCCCATAATTATATTTTTTTTGTGATCGAGACAAACTCATACATTGTGCAACATGTTTTTGGCTGCAATAAGAAGCTAACCCGCGTAAGATCCACACATTGTGATTAAGTTTGATACTTTTAAGAAATTGGCTGATCCCTAACTTTCTGAACATACATTAGGGTGGTTCTTAGGGGAAACAAATTGACGACGACCCCGAAATTGGTTTAAATTGATGGAAACAAAATTCCCTAATTTTTCAGATTTTTATTCCTACCCCTTTTTTTTTTAATTGTTGACAATTGTTTTTATTGGAGTTTTTTTGGGAAAATAATATCCTTTCGGCGCGCCGCCGCTATAGCCGTTTTCAGTACAATGATTTATTATCATATTAACATAACACAAACACGTCGAATATATTAGGAAAAATCTCATCTAATTCAGGTTAATGAAAACAATGGAGAGATCATCAAAAAAAATAATTTATGCCAAAATGTTGCTTACCTTTCGCGTATAGAACGAAACAAAAAATCTGTCTTTTTGTTTATTAACAATAAAGTTTAAACAAATGAACGAAATTTTTTTAAACATGCACGTGGCTGTAGAGTTTTCAGAGACGCTTCATTTGAGCCTTATTCGAAGTCTTTTCATTGATAAGTTCAAAAACTACACCTGGTAGAGTGTTTATATAGTGTAAACCCAAAAATAAAAAAAATTCTTATCAAAATAGGGCCAGGAAGGGCTAAAGATAAAAATCTGAAAAAATAAGGGATTTTTTAGTCATGATTTAGGGGGCGTCGCACTCAATTTTCGCATTAAAGAACACATAAGAACCACCCTAACATACATACATAACATATATGTATGTATTTAAAAGCATTTTCACGAAGTTGAGCGTGCATCGTCATTTAGCAAATCGACTTATTCAGACTTGTGCATCACATGTATACCAAGAGTTTGTGTCAGACATTTAATTGATTACCGGACTTATGAACAATTTTACCAAGCACATACGCAAGTAGCAGTTGATGTAATGTTAAATTGTCGTAAACAAGTTTAAATAAAGGATGCATGTGTTTAAATGTATATAGATAATATTTCTCCAACAATACAATTTAGGATCTCGATAAAGTTCACAGAGCCTTCTCATCTTCTATGCGTTTTTTTTCTATCAATATTTCAGTGAAACACCCGAAACGATACCTTTAAGCACGACCAATATATTACATAACTCCTTTAAACCATCCTCTACCCAGATTTCATAAAATATAGTATTGCGTCACAATTTCCATATTTACCGTCTTTGTGTAACTTATCGAATTACAAAAGAAATTACTTGAAATTTGCTCATTATTCACCTCAACAATATGAAACCAAGACACAAAAGCTTCTTAATTTGCAAGCATTTTTCGACCCACCATACCTACTGCAAGTCTAATGAGCGAACAAATAAAAATAAAGGAACAATATTGTCTTCCGTCTCCCGAGTATGCCGAGTCCCAACACCCTATTGACCGACTGGCCTTCGATTAGTAGGTGAATGTATAAGAGGTCTGTTACGTTACGTCACTGCGACGAACGGCCTTATGGCAGTGATGCAGCGCAACAAGTCAGCCTTTGTCTCGCACCAGACTCGTCCATATTCACCAACAACAACTGCTAGTTTGCCTCTAAGCAAACAAAAGAAAAATTCACTTCGGAGTTCAGAGCATTCCAGGAAACTTAGAGGCAAAGCTTTTGCATTTTAAAATCGCACTTCAAATCTATCCCCGTCCCCGTTGGATTCAAAAAAAAAAAACCTTTGTCTCGCATTTGACGGCCCTTCGCTGCCAACGATATCGATGGCAACGGTGACAAAACGAACGGGACGCGGGAAATCGCTAGGCAAATCAAGCGTAACGAACACTTTGGGCATTGGGCTGTCATACATATAATAACCGCCATTTTTGTGCTATCTAATTCGAACACGTGTCCTTTTCTTTGTATATCAGTTTCGACGCGAAATACAAAGGAGGTTAAGGGGTGCCTGCACCTCCACCCCAAGCGACCAAAGACGGAAGCTCATTACGTAAGCTAATTAATTATAAAATAAATCAAATTTTAATTAATCGCTGATGGGATGGGTGTTAGTTAGTAAGTAAGCCAATAGTTGCAACACTCCTCACTAACACTATCTATTTTCTAGCCATCCGAAATAGGTGTGATAAGAAGGGGTTGGGTCTTGGTTACCTATACTTATTGTGTTGTCAAAGATTGACGACGCGATCATAATATTGATCGCGATTGAAATGCGCAATTCTATTCAGAGTGAATCTCTGAGACTATCTGTCTGTACCCTATGTGCCCTCGTCTGGATGTTAGGAGGAGATATCAACTGCAAACACCCGGCTGGCAAGGCGATCTTGTCAGCCACCGTTACATCAATATAATATGGACATAATGTACGAAGCTTGTGTCAAGGCTTCAATAAGGCTCTCAGGTGGGTGGAAGGTGTAGGGTGTAAGGCGAGGGAAGTATAGTTTGTGCATTACGTGCAAGTTGATTATTTTATTGTGAGATTATTTTTATTATTGATCGATTATAATTTATATTTAATGTTGTTGTATGATTAAAGTGTCATTTACGTACTTTATTATTAAAAAATAATAATAATATTGTAATTGAATTGATAAGCTAAACGCGATGTGTGTGTTACGTGTGATGGGTAACCATGGGAGCAGGGAACGACACTGAGGAAAAAGTAACACCATGTTGTATGTGTCAGTCTATTGTTCCCCAGATTGGGATGCACTATATTATTATTATTATTGATGATTTAATTAAAATTACTCAAAATAAATTTTCTTATCACAAAATTCTTATTGTTTTAATTGTTGTCACTTTGAAATTATTAAAACAATCAATTATAATAATAGTTTTGAGAAAAAACGTGTCGCATATATTAATGCGTTTTAAAATGTTTATATAACAAGTTTAAGATTGATTTGATTAAATGCTTTGAAATTCTGTATGGGGTCTTACATCAGCTAATTATAAGTAAATTATGTGACAGTTTTTATTTTGTTTTTTGTTTTTATTAAAGCACTTTTGAAGTGCGTGCTAAATTATTTTAAAGATGTAACTTAGTTAGGCCAATAAAAACAATTACATAAAAGATATTTGCGTTTAACTGGTACAAACCAAATAGAATAACCCAATATGTACCCATGCGTATTAAAAAAGAGACCATTTCATTGCATTATGGGAAGCTTGATCTGATCATACTAAAAGGAGGACTATTCTATTAGAAAAGCTTATGTGAGTCAAGGCCAATGTTGTTCCTATACGTGTCGACTTTAACTACATATCTCTTTTTGAAAGTAAACAAATGCGTCAACGATGTCGTTAATGTAATGTCAACTATGTGTCGTTAAAGCAGCGTCCACATTATGCCAATCAACATTGTTTATTTACATATTCGATCAACATGCTCAATATTTTAACCTGTCCACACATAGCCTGTTATTGTGTTCGTGTTGAAGCGTATACTGTCATGTATTATGTGACATATTTATCCTACATATTTAGCCTACCAATAGAGGGACAAAACACCACGCAGTGTCTATGCAAATCAGTTTGTTGATCGTTTTGTGGCTTTGATGTTGGGCATCTTCAAGCCCAGTAGGTACGTAAGTCCATGGAAACACTCATTTTTAACCAACTCAATTTTGCACGTCCATTTTTAAAAATAGCAGCGTTTTTTAGTCTGAATAATTTTTTTTAAAAACAACCCAAATAAGACTACAAAACAAAACAAAAACAGTATCTTATTACACAAATCAAAATACAAAACAAAATATAATGCACGCAGACGCCACAACCGTAATAAAAATGACATCTGTGTTGATCAACATGTCCAGACTTAAAAATTATTGTTCAGTCGACTCAACATTGTTGATTTTTACCCATTTTAATCGGGTTACAATCGGGTCAACAAAAGTTGATCGACTTTGTTGATTAACACGTCCGCATTTACCCAATATTGTTGATCAGGACTGTTGAAAAAAATCAACATAATGTGGATGCTGCTTAATGTCAACAATATCAACAATTGCTAGACTTGCAAATTCCGAAACATAATTCGAGAAAGTCTAGTTACAACTTATAATGTCTAGTTAACTTATAATTTTCAATGTAAAAATGTCCTTATGAGAAGAGCCTTTAGTAACAATCGCGTGATATGTATTCGTCGCGGCGGGTGAAATTTTTTAAACGAGATTTATACATTTTCGATAAAAATGGACAAAAACTTAATACTATGCATGTTGGTAACTTTTTAATATTGCTGCTATTTGTTAAATCAACCTGAAGGCAAGACCGGTTTTTTTTTCTAACCAATACTGTTACACACCGATGGCAGGCCTCAACTCTGTTTTGCATCCTTTGAATACTTTCGCTATTTTCTTTAAATTTTTAAAAACAGAAAAAACCTATCTTGATAGCTTCCCAGTAGGCATACATTTTTATTTCCCAGTTCAAAATATTCTAATCATCGAGCGTATCTAGTATTAACTGATCTTACGGCAGCAACAAAAGCCAAGCTTTTATCATAAAAAAAACTTTTATTCATTCTTAATTTTAAAAAAAATCGTTTAACATTATCAAAACAATTTTTTTTTAAATATATAATTTTGAAAACAGAATTTCGAAGAAAAGAATGTTGCTCTTACTTTCTTTTCCCAGCATTTTGTTTGCCACCTTGGCATTTTTTTGCCAGCCTGGCACGTTTTTGTCACCCTGGCATTTTTGTTTGTCACCCTGGGAATTTTGTTGCCACTCTGGCTATCTTAGTGCCATCCTAGCACATTTTTTTGCCACCCTGTCACTTTTTTTTTGCCACCTTGGCATTTTTTTTTCACCCTGACATTGATTGATAGTATATCAGTGTCTAATAATATTGACAAAGCAGTTAACAGTTTGTATACCATCCTTAATAACTGCATGTATAATACTATCCCCATAAAAATGTCGACAAATTCGAGCGCCTGCTTTTCATGGTATACGAAACAGCTGAAATTACTCAGTAACAAAAGGAACAAAGCATGGAAGTTATACTTAAAAACCCTTTCGTCTTTCGACCACAACTCTTACATTGCATTACATATTTGAAGAATTTAATTCCCTTTCGAAGACCCTCTATATAGATCATGTTAACGAAATGGGTAGATCTTTAAAGGATGATCCTAAGAGATTTTGTAAATTTGTTAATTCAAAGAAAAATTCTGACGGTTACCCGGCAAATTTCACATACAAGAACTGTTCTTTGCAAAAACCCATTGATATTTGTAACGCTTTTGCGATAAATTTTCAAAATTCATTTGTCGACACATCTGTTGATGTTGATGAACCTTATTTTAGAAATTTACATATCTATGCCCAAACAAGTTTCAGTAATATACCGGTGCACCAAAGTTCTATTTAAGAGCTTCTCCCATCGTTAAATGATGATTACTCATCTGGGCCAGATGGAATTCCTCCAATACTTCTAAAAAAAAATGTAAAAATAAACTAGTTGATCCCATTAAATTTTTGTTTGAGTTTTCTATTAAATCAGGAAAATTTCCTTGTTTTTGGAAAAATGCATTTCTTACTCCAGTTTTTAAAAAGGGCGACAAAACTGATATGAAGAATTATAGACCTATATCGAAACTTTCATGTAGTAGCCCGTAGCGTAATGGTTAGTGCGTTCGACTGTCACGCTGGAGGTCTGGGATCGCTTCCCAGCCTCGTCCATCTAAAAACTAAATAAGTTTTTTTTCAGGGCTACTGCCTCTTGCGAGGAATAGACAAATCCTCCAAGAGTATCACTTGGCACGAATAAGCGCTTCTCGTCTAGCCGTTCGGATTCGGCATACAATTGTAGGTCCCTTCCATTCCTGTCGAAAGGCGCACACATGAATGGTTGCGAGTTGTTAGTCACTAGGCCCTGGTTCTTCATGAGCCGTTGTGCCACGCGATTTATTTATTTATTTTTCGAAACTTTCATGCATTCCAAAGCTCTTTGAGAAAGTTGTTTGTGAAAGTTTAGCATTTTATACTAAGAATATAATATGTGAACAACAGCAAGGCCTTGTGGGAAGGAAATCAGTGGTAACAAATATCCTTACTTTCTTGCACAAATGTTCTAATGCATTGGAAAATGGAAGTGAAGTGGATTGCATATACACTGATTTTTCAAAAGCATTCGATCAACTAAGTCACAACATTATTATATTTAAACTCCAAGCTTTTGGTTTTCCGAATATTGTTATAGAATGGATAAGGTCATATCTTGAAAATAGATCTTACCAGGTGAAATTTAGAAACTGTCTTTCAGATTCATTCAATGCTCACTCGGGTGTACCTCAAGGAAGTCATCTTGGCCCACTTCTTTTCATTCTGGCTATAAATGATGTTAAATCATGTTCGCTGCCGCCTCGATGAAAGGAGCAGTGCCTTAGTGGGAACACTCCCCCCCCTCTCTCGTTGGCTGTCCCCAATAGCTTTCCACGTAGATTTAAACCCCGTCTCCAGCTGAGGTACTAGACACCCGATGTTGACCACTAGGAGGTGAGGGTAGGAGTTGGTAGACAGAGGTGGGTTTTGAGAAAAACCTGTGGACGCTTGTGTCCTCTTGAATGCACATAACTACCCTTTTGAACATCATGCATACACTATATTGATATTCTTATATATGCTGATGATATGAACATTTTTAAAATAGTAAAATCTAACAGTGATCGCATTCTCTTGCAAGCAGATATTGACAATTTTAATATTTGGTGTGACAAAAACAGTCTTTCTCTTAACCCAGTTAAATGCCAAACTATTACTTTTTCTAGAAAACGAGTACCGAGTGCTTTTGATTATTCCATTTCAAAGCACTCACTATTTCGTGTTCAAAGCTTCAAAGACCTTGGTGTTCACTTTAGTTCTAATCTTCACAGAGCATATTAATTATATTGTAAAAAAAGCAAGTTCCATGTTTGGTTTTATAAAACGGTGGGCTAAGGAATTTAACGATCCGTATTGCACCCTCTCCTTATACAATTGCTATGTACGACCCCATCTTGAGTATGCCTCACAAGTTTGGTCTCGTTTTTACGTTATTCATAAACACCGTATTGAAGCGATACAGCATAACTTCATTCGATTTGCTTTAAAAGGTTTACCCTGGACTGATCCATATAATCTGCCACCATATGAACATAGGATCCAGCTTCTGCAGGTCCAAACTTTATATCAGAGGCGGGTTAATAATGATTTAATATTTATTCATCAATTTATTACTGGTCAAATTGATGCTTCTGATTTGCTATCCTGTATTGGCTTGAACTACCGCGGGGGTTCTTACCACCTGCGAGAATTTGAACTTTTTCACGTAGATTTTCATAGAACTAATTATGGCATGCATGAAGCTCTTAACCGAATGAGTAAACTCTATAATTTAAATATTTCCTGAATTGATTTTAACATGTGTAAGATAGGACTTAAAAAGTTATTTCGAACCAGTTTTGTTTTATTCTTAATGTTGCATTTTGTTTATAAACTAAATATAACGTAAACTAAACATAATTCTGTTTATTTGATTTCATAATCCTTATTTTTTAAATAGTTTTATTTATTTTTTCAATTTTAAATTTTTCAACTGCTTGCATTAAGCAGGCCTTATCTCTTTTAACTTTCGTTTCGCTGTAAGACAAGTTGCTGTGTTATTGTTAAACATAACTAAGTAACGATTTTTTTTTATATCATCAAATAATTAATATGAGTGCCGATAGGACTTGCAATCGTAATTGCTGTCGTACTCGGTGAAAATGGACCCGAGCGCGTGCGGTATTTGGGGGGAGGAAAGAGGCTTGGGCTTTAAAAAAAAGCCTCCTTCAATTTTTTTGAATGTTTACCCCCATTTTCACAGTGGAAGTTTAAACTCCACTTTTAGTTTAAACTCCAGATCACCAGTATAAATGAACTCAGTTCAAGGCTTAAACGAAACTGTGAAACTGGGGGTTAGATTTACGTGTTCAATGTCACTGATTTACATGTTGGTAACTGAAACACCAAGTTTAAACACCTTCGCATGTTTTTTTTTTTTTTTAATCATACAATTAATGTTTTCCTACGACTTTGCAATTTGACTCCTCGATATTTTTATTTTGTAGTACAAAAGAGTGTCTTATAATACTTTCGCCTCTCTGTCCCCAATTCAAGAACAACTAATTAAATTAATGTAGGGTCAAAGGAATTCAATTAACCGAAATGTTCATTTCATCGCAACTTCTTCCAGGTCCAAGGTAAGTAGGTACATTATTGCCAATCCACTCGTATGGAGGACACTTTCACAACACTCTCAATCAAAGCACACAAACCTGCACTTAAGGTGCCACTACATTGTCCAGTTGTTGCCTCTTCCCCCAAACAAAAAATCAACCAAAGAGGTGGGGGTCTGCACAGAGCATCAGCCAGCAAACATTTAAGAACATAATCGCTCAAGAGTAAAAGTGCTAAGGCACACATAACACCATACCTACTTGTCCAGGTGAAAGAATGCCGAACTGTCTGAAGTACATAAATACACCTTATCAAGTTAAATACCGTTGTGAAAGCAAATAAATCGAAAAAGATACCAAGGCAGAAATTTTACACCAAGGAATAATTTTTTTTGGCAGATTACATCGCATCACTGTTCACTGAGTCTGTCCAGATGAGGAAGGAGGAGGAGAAGATTGGATACCCTCGAACGGACATTGGCGTCTTCGACTCTAGCTGTGTGTTGCGTTGCGTACACCGTACAACACAATGTAGGTACTGCACGTACAAAGCGATTCCACCTCCCTCTATCGTCCGCATCATTTTTTGGATGAAAGACGTTAAAGTCGTCTCCTGTCTCCCCAGGGGAGATAAAGATACGAGCATATCTATCTATAGTGATGTAGATGTACTTCCATCATAAGTAGGTAGGTACACACATAATATTTGTTATTTACCCAGCGTATTAAGACGTTTTACGGCTTTTCGGCGACGTAGATGGGCAAACAAGATAGCCCACCATCTGTTTGTGATTAATTGGGATTCATTTTGTGTTCTTTGATTTTGATTTTGTTTTCTTTTTGCTGAACGCACTCTGTTGTACTCAGCAGCACCCACTGCTATATAATGTATGTGGAACTTTATTTGGCATCCAAGGGGGTGTGGTTGGGGAGGTTAAATTATTTTGTGTGTGCCGTTTACACTTTCAGCTACTGTATGCACGCAGATAGGTACTTAAAATCTTTTCAGACCTTAATATTATTTTGTTGAGCAAAAGAAACAAAAAAAGCATTATCCTGGGTGATTAAGGTCTTTTCTGACTTTAATGCCAGAAGAATGTTGTTTTTTTTTTTTTAAACATTATTTAAGCTTTTAACTGAAGGAAGGGGCGATTATTGGGGAGCAATTAAGAAATGGGATTTAAGATTCCTGGAAGGGAAGACAGAGGAGTGTTGCTGTTGAGTGATTCTTGATAGAACAATCGCGCGTGAAGTAATTAATGTTATTTCCTCTTTGAGCTGATAGGTACCTATGTTATATATCTTGGGTTGAAAAATGACAAAAACGGTGGCCTACTTTAGCTTAAAATGTTGATTTTTTGTTTTGGTTGTTTATTTTTGTAAATTCTTTACAGAAGAATACTTACTTACTTACTTAGGTTCTTGGACCTATGACGTCCGTGATGTTTCCCTTACGGGACATAGGGCCTCCACTAGACCTACGCGCCATCGTGTACGATTTCTTGAAATATATTTCAGCTCTCTCCAACTTTTCCCCAGTCGTGCCGATTCCTGTTCGACCATTCTTCGCCATGTACTTCTAGGCTGGCCCACTTGTCTTCCCTCCTGTGTGAGCGGGTTCCACTGCATTGCTTGAGATGCAATGCACCGATCGCCTTTTTGAAGCGTATGGCCAATCCACTGCCACTTTCTTCTTCGTATAATAGAGTCTATGGGCTCCTGACCCGTTCTCGCATGAAGTTCGGCATTGGAGATACGGTTGGGCCAGAAAATCCTTAAGATGTTTCGTAGACATCTATTAACGGAGGTTTGCAGCTTTCTAGTGACAGTGTCAGTGACTTTCCAAGTGCTGCAGCCGTTAAGCAGAACGGATTCAACATTGCAGCGAAACAGTCGTAGCTTGGTCTTTAAGCTAAAAGAGTTGTTTCTCCATATTTTGGACAGCATTCCGAACGCAGCCTTTGCTTTTCTGATTCGGCTGTTTACGTCCAGTTCAGTTCCGCCACCCGTAGAGACAATACTCCCAAGATATTGGAAATCCTCTACCATCTCTACCGGTTGTGCAGAAATATTTACTCGGATTGATGAGGAAGTTCCAAGGCTGATCCTTTTAGTTTTTGCCGAGTTGATCTTAAGCCCTACGATTTCTGCTTCTCTCTCCAACCTTGTTGTCATTTGATGGAGATCCATGATCCTATGAGAGAGTAAGCATACGTCGTCCGCGTAGTCCAGATGTTTGAGGTGAGATTGCAGAGTCCACTGAATTTCTCCATTTCCATTTGACAAAGCTGCGTGCAGTACGTCACTCATCACCAACAGGAACAGTATTGGTGACAGTATACAACCTTGCCTAACTCCACTTTGGATTTCAAACTCCTCTGACAGCCTACCTTTGTGCAAAACGTGACACTTGGATCCATCATATGTAGCCTTGATAATAGCAATCAATTTATCTGGGATGCCTCTCCTGCGCAAAGCAAGCCAAATAAATTCTCTATTTAAACTGTCGAACGCCTTTTCAAAATCGATGAACAGCAGGTGAAGTGGTGATCGATATTCAACGCACTGTTCGATGATGATCCACAATCATTCCTTTTTTCCACTATTCAGGAAAGCTCTCTGTTTCCCAAGCTATCTTAATAAGTGGGTGCAGTAGCTCGCTCGATGTTGTTGGGGCCAGAAGAATAGGTAGAAGGAAATGGGGGAAAACCCAATGTTTCGCATGATTAAGAAGGCAGTTTAATTGAAAATCAATGTTATGCATAATTTTATTGATTTTTTATTTTATAAGAAGATTTTATTTTTTTTTTCATGTCTAAAGCGATTGAACTTGCGTTTGATGCAATACGGGGCCATAAGTCAGCGCACTCCTTTGCAACAGGACCAGTAATAGCGGAATCCTTCGTTTCACCTTTGATATTCACTATCACCCCCGCATTGTCCTCAAAGTATATAAACACTCCGTCCCTCCTCCTAAAAGGTTTTATTTGCCTGATGACGACAGCTGGCATTACCTTTTTCCGGAGTTCAGGCTTTCCCTTCTTCACGGTAGCAACAAACATGTCACCAACTCCTGTAGCAGGCAGACGGTTCAAACGACCACGGATTCCGTGAACAGCAATGAAATACAGGTTCTTACCTCCTGTATTATCGGCACAGTTCATTACGGCTCCAATATGGAGACCTAGAGAAATACGGAATTTCCCTCCAGTGTTTCCACCACGTCCTCTTAGACATTTTACGGCCTGTTCAGTTTACAACAAAAAATCAAAAAAAAAAAATCTTAACCATCTTAACCGGATATTTTTTAGAAATTAAAAGATATACAGCCATCAGGTATACGTTCAAATACATAGTTTGAAACACTTTGTTAAGGGGTTACCTTAAAGTATTCATTATAAGTATAGTTAGGAACAGTTAATAGATACTAATCAATGGATCCTATTAACAACTCGAATTTAAATGGATAAACTTTGATCTTTTAATGGGCAATCGAGGAAACTGACAGGACATATTCAGGGAACAAACAGTTTTTGAGAGTTTCAAAAAAATTCATTCGGGATAAAATCAAATGAATACAAATCAATTTTATGTTCATTTTTCTAAACGCAAAAGTTGGTACCAAACAAAATTCTATTAGGTTTTTTGTTAAAACACAAATCTTTAATTATTTCAATCGATGTCATCCGGTATATTTAAAAACAGAGTCGTTACGATTGTTTTATGGAATTTTCATAGCACAGAAGAAAAATTAGTATAAAATAAAATTGCAGACTGTGTCGAAAGTATCTTGCTGTTTTAAAAATATAGCGTGTACGGAAAGATTAAAGATAAATGGTAGCGATCTAATCATGTAATTCTATTGTTAAAAACCCTCACATATGAGCCAAACCATATTAATCTAAATATTTTTGAATTTTTAATAAATTTTATGGGTTTTTGCATGCAGTATGAAAAAAGTATAATATACGTTTGAAATTGTATTAATAAGCGGCATCTATAAGTGAGTTGAGGCAATAAATTCTTTCGTCAAACTTGTCCAACAGGTTTCAGTCGGGTCTGAGCGTGTTTGAGAAATTTAAAATTCTATAAAAAATACAAAACTTAAAGTTTATGCTCGCAAAAAAATAAACCCGTAAGGAATATAATGGAAGTATTATTCATAAAGTATTTTTTTTTTTTCAATTTGGTGAAGTAATAGTACTTTTGTGATGAAAAAACGGAATGGATCATATATGGCACACCATGCAACAAGGGCACAAAATTTGATTTTTTTTTTTTTTTTACTTACCCTCATATCTATTATATATTTTCGTGTCATACAAAAATAAATTGCTAGAAACACCCCCTGATAACACAAATGGGGATATAAGAATTTTGTGCTAAGTGGTAGATCTGGGTTCAGCTATGACTTTGAAATTTATACTGGAACCCAAGGACCTATACAGTCAGTCAGCAATTTTCCAAAAATTAGTACTTCTAGTGACGATGTTGTTCGACTTGCAAGAACCATATATAACTGGTACACATCTTTGCCACTGTTGACTTACCTGGCTAAAAAGGCGCTCTTACCGTTAGGCACAATAAAAGCTAATCACATTCCGGGGTATAAGGTTCCAAAGACTTGAAGAAAAAGAGAAGAGGTGCAGCCGTTGAAAAACTAGCAACTGTAGAGGAAATTGACATCTCTGGTAGTAACCTGGTATAATAGGGTCGTGAACTTGGCTTCGACATATGTCGGCAGCAAACCATCTTCTGAAGTTCGACGATACAATAAAAAAGAAAGGGCTTCCAAGATGAACCATGTCCAAAGGCAGTGATGACGTACATTCGGCATTTGGGTGGAGTCGATCTGTTGGATGTGCTTCTTGGATACTACAGGATACAAATTAGCTCCAAAAATTCTACCACCGAATCTTCTTTTACATGATCAATATGGTAATAGTGAACGCGTGGCTGCTGTAATAGACGAAGGCTCGAAAAATCCGAGCCGTGGATGCCTTAGCAGACTTCAAATGCGCGGTAGCTAAAGATTTATTCAATGCCAGCAGGCCAAGTACCGTCAACAAACGAGGAAGACGGTCTAATGTCATAGAAAATATTATCCAATCGAAGAAATTGAATGGACCCGTTGCAAGTATGCCATCCCAGGACGTAAGCTTGGATCAGTTAGATCACTAACCTGTTTGGACTACTAGACAGCGGTTTTATGTCCCAGAATGCGGTGGAAGATCTTTTGTGGAGTGCCGAAAATGCAAAGTAAACTTATGGGTCAATGAAAAAAGAAATTGTTTCATGTTATTCGACACTGTATAAAATTTGCAATAAATAATTGATTTATTTTGTAAAGATAATTTTTGTTCCTTTACTGCTCAATGTGCCATATATGATCCAAACCGGAAAAATTCGATTTTCCCAATTTAAATCAAATAAAATGAAAATTCCTGAAACACGTGCTCTTTAATTTAGCATTAACTACCACATACATTTTTTTCATGAAGAAAAAAAAATCATGCAGTTAGGGGTTAAGGGAATGTTTGCAAATTTGAAAAAAAAATGTCAGAACTGCCAAATAATGAATTTTTTTCTGTAAAATAATTCTTAATCAAAACAGAAAAAAATTCATTATTTGGCAGTTCTGACATTTTTTTTTCATAATATAAAGACGAAACAATTATTTTTTTTTGTACGGGGAAATCTCAAAAAATTATTTAACTGATTAATAGTCCAAGCAAATTAGATTTTGGCGTATATGTTACATATGGTATCTTAGATTTTTGTGGTATTCGATCAGAAATAATATAAACAAAGAGAATATGAGGTTGCTCCTGCTCAAAAAAGTGTGCTATTTGCAGGAAACGTGCAAGAAAGTGCATTATTCACTCCCTGTTTTTTTGTTCTTTTCCTATATAACTTTGGAAACATACATCTTAGGAAAAAAACATTAAAACAAAATGTGTTATAAAATTCCTCACAAGATGACATTTATATAAAACAATATTTATATTATTTGGTAAGTCACTTTTGTAGCGATTTTAAATGAGCAGAAATCGTATGCAAAATGCTTTTTTTTAATAAATACAATTAATTATTTTATTAAAAAAAGCATTTTTCATACGATTTTTGCTCATTTAAAATCGCTACTAAAGCGACTAACAAAATAATATAAATATTGTTACAATAGTTTCAGACAGCTAAGGGTTCCAAGTATGTGTACCAAAATTTGCGCCAGCTTAAATGTCTAACTTTGACCACAGCATTGATGCAAACATTTCGCGGTGCACTTACACCTCTCATGCCGAACCTATCAGACCGATTTGAATCCGGTTTCAATATTTCAATTGGTAATTCCCTTATCCGAGTCCACATTTATAGTAAAATCGGACCATTTTTTATCTGTCAGCTTAGCGCTTCAAAACTACTCTGTTTTTACAGCTTTTTTCTGACTTCAACACTAAAAATAGAACACCAGAAAGTTTTGTATAAATGTCATCTTGTGAGGAATTGTATAACAAAAAATTGTGTACCAATGTTTTTTTTTTCCTAAAATACATGATTCCAAAGTTATATAGGAAAAGAACAAAAAAACAGGGAGTGAATAATGCACTTTCTTGCACGTTTTGATTCTGCTGCAAATAGCACACCTTTTTGAGCGGGAGCAACCTCATATTGTCGTTGTTTACATATTTTCTGATCGAATCCCATACAAATCTAAGATGCTCTATGTTACATCCACATATTCTTCAATTTTATCCTAATTTGCTTGAACTATAACGTGAAACAAATTTTATAATATTCTTTATAAAAGTATAGGTTATTTTTCATTTCTCAATTTGTTTAATTCTTCAGAATATTATTCTTTTTTAATTTGTGTCACCTTTTTTCTTAGAAAATGTTTCAACATTGCCCTATTTTATCAAAACTGAATTTTTGATGTTGTCATTAACTTTATTTGACACTTAGCAGACATTTTACAAATGGGTCTAATGTCAGCAAGACTTCTTATATTTGTTAAAAAATGTTGAAACTTTTTTTTATTATATCTACCTACTATACTATATCTACTCACTCAAAATTTTATAAAACAGAATTTTGAAATTAGAATTTTGAAAGCATTATTTGACAGAATATGGATTCCAATCCCATGAAATTCTGTACTTATGATTTCACATGCTGCAGAAATTACGTGTACAAAATTTAATAAAATTTGTTAGAAAAGTTTCTTGAGAGATATTAAAGAGAAAAAAACAGAAATCGTTGCCATCTGTCTAGATGATCTTGAGCTAAAAATCGAGTTTCTCGTCTAGGAAACCAGATATGTAGCAATGTAAAATTACTTAAAATCACTTAGCTTTTGGCTTCCAGTTAAATGTATACCTTCACTAGCAAGGCTGACTTACCGCACCAAATACCGCATACCGCTTTTTACCTCGTTGCTCTTAAATGAATAATTTGAGCGAAAATATTTTGAGCTTTTTTTCAGGATTTAATTTTATTAAAAATGTATGACATTTTTACATATACATGTAAGAAATCCGTTCGAAAATATTTCGTGTTATAAGGTTTAATTAATTTCTTCTATGGAGTCTCATTAACAATGGTCCAAACCAAAACTGGTAAAAGCCAGGTCATGGCCTATCAGAATTTGGTAGCGTTTCCATACCGAGTCATAGAGGCTCTCGAGTAACGGCTTTTTTTGAAATTTGAAAAAAAAACTTTTTTTGAATCAGTTTTTTTCTCACACTGTCCATAGTTGATTTTTGTTTTCTTACAAATTTTGCATTAAAACATTGACTTATAGTTTCACTAACTTTACTGAGTAAATAGTTTTCATTGGCATCACCATTTGCCTACAATTCATTAGCTAATATTGAAATTTGCCAAAATTAATTTTTGACCTGAATCTTCTAAAGAGGCCCTTGAACAAAATTCGTAAGGCTCAATACAGGTTTAATATTTCAAAAATTACCTATTATTTCTGTAGTTTTAAAAAATTTATAAAACTTGCCAAAGCTATGTTTAAATAGACAGTTATAAATCTTTGAACCCAATCAAACAGGTTCAAAATCAAACAAAAATAAAACATTTTTGTTCAAATATTTCGATAAAATTAAATTTTCACTTCAATTATAACTCCGAAAGAACTGAATTGTGGTGGAGAGCTTCGTTTTGATGTCTTGCACATTTCTTAAATAAATACTTTACATTTGGACAAGGACTTTCTATTTTCTGTGGTAAAAGCGTATAAATCCAGTATTTTTGAACATTTTTCGAAAACCATCAGGTTTTTAAGAAGTGTCTTTGGAAAACTTGCAGCTTATAAAATTCTACAGAAAAAAGATTAACTCCTATTTTTCGTTGGAGCAAGAGATTTTGAGGCAACGGAGACAAAATGGTTTTTTGCAAATTTCAAAAAAATAGCCGTTACTCGAGAACCACTATGATTCCGTATGGAAAAGTTATCAAATTCTGATAGGTCAAAAACTGGCCTTTCACCAGTTTCAGTTTGGACCATTGTTAATGGGGCATCCTCTATATCTCTATCTCTAAATTATTTAGTATATAAAAGAGAAACGTCGTCCGTGTGTGCACGCATAACTCGAAGACGGATCGTTTGATTTTCACAATTTCGGGCTTGATGAATTCGTATTGGCCCAAGGAAGGATATAGGATACTGGAGGAAAATGCCGAAACTTTTTCAGGAAAATTGGAAATCCGGGAAGATCCTGTTTTAAGTGCATAACTCGAGAACGGACAGATCGATTTCCACGATTCTGGACTTGATGAATTCGTATTGGCCATGGGAATGGTACTCATATTTCCAGAAAAACTACAACGGAAAGGTCCTAATTTTAATGCATAATACCAGAAAGGATCGTTCGATGTTCACGATTTCGGGATCGATGGGTTCGTGTTGTCCCAAGGAAGAAATAAGAGGTGTCCCGCTCGTTTCATCATTCAAATTTGAAATGGACTTCCTATTGCGTGTGGTCAGATTAAATAAAATGTAATAATTTTATTCTTAATTTTCATTGTGTCGCAAAGTATTTGGAATAGTGGCTAGGTTCTTGGAAGGTGGCCGAACGATCATTCTGCATTGCAATTACTATTGAATCTGGCAGTGGATGAAAAACCTATACATGATGTAAAATTTCAAAGAACTCCGCGATGGCGAAAGTATTGCAGCACTGTAAAATGGTCATCTGGAACGAGTGTACAATGGCTCACAAACGTGCACTGGAAGCCCTGAATTACACGTTGAAAGATTTACGAAGTGATAAACGACGCGACGTTTCGATGGTGCAATGATTTAGCTGTCCTGACTTCGTGATGGCCCAAGGAAGGAATATAAGGTGTCCTTTTCGTTTCGTCATTTAAATTGATTTGGACTTGCAAACGTGTCAGCAAAACTACCGCTTTGTACGTGTATGTGCCCGATAATAAAACGAAAAAAGTTGTGTACCTTTTTAATCTCTTCAATAACAGTACCGAGCCATCATACACTATAATAAAAATAAGCAATGGCTTGATTTGGAATCAGCTGAATAGTAGAAATCAAATCAATGGATATTCCAAACCTTTGTTAATATTTAACTAACTGCTGGATGCAAAACAAAAACTCTTTAAAAAAATGAATTGATTGGATCTGGCATTCTCTCAGTCAAAAATGACTGTTTACTGAGAAACAATCTCATTACCATATTGAAGAAAATCAGATTATGATCAGCACCCTAAATTGTCTTAAATAAGCTTTAGGACATGTCCTTAATTGCCAAGCCCAATGATGTTCACGCGTTTTTGTTATCACTTCCAACATTCAACAACAGTTATCTAGAATCATTAAACCATCTCCTTATTCAACTCTCTGCCTTACAACGTTAAGGTCTCCCCAAGCTGAACGGCACAGTATTCTCCAAAAGCATTCATCACAATTTCGTTACCTATTTCACTCTTCTTCTATGATTGAGCTTTGAAATTCCAAATATTTGCAAACCTCGGAAGAAAGTGACGTCAGCTCCTAATTCCACACCAGTTCCACAAATTCGAACACAGTACGATGTCAACGTATGAGAACTGAGTTGAATTGACCCATTCAACGCAGGGAAGTATGTAAAGCAGCATAAATAGACAGAAACCAATAGTGCTGAGAACGACAATATTCAGAAATGGGTACAACCATCGAACGGCGGTGGTGGTCGATCGTTGCATGTTGTGAATTTGAATTGAAACAGCATTGTGCAAGCTGGAAATCATTTTTTTTCATTACATTAATGAAATTAAGGCGGAACGAAGTTCGCCGGGTCAGCTAATTAATTATAATTGTAAAAATATTTTAGAAAGAGTTTCGGTGTTTTGTAAGCATAAAGTCATTCGAAATTGCAAAAAAACCACCTGATAAATTCATTTCTCTGAAATATTTTTAGCGAGTTGAAAACGTGGAAGATGTTTAATTTTTAGAGATGATATTAAGCCATTTAATTCAGGTACTCCAATAACTCACTTGAATCTATTGGAAACAATACAAAAAAGAGCGATAAAAATAATAGATGATGTAAATAGGTATAACGGAAGCATCAGTTTGACAAGACAGGGTGGGTATTACCAACACAAAAAGCAAAGAAAGCAGTAGTACAGGTAAAGTATAATCCACCCTGTCTTTCAAACTGTGTCTGACAATGACAAGTGGAAACCTAGCATTAAACAACATAACCGTTATCTTTTTGTAAATTAAAGTCAGGGCTGTAGCTAGAGCTTCTGGGGCCCCGGGACGAAACCAAATATGGGGCCCTAATTCTCAATTACTACCTAAATATAGGTTAAATGAATTTCAGCAAAAAATTCTAAATGTATTTATATATGTATGTATATAAAGTTGATAACATTACTTACTATTTACAGCAATAAACGGTTAGGCAGATACTAAAATGATTTTTTTCTGGATTTTACAGAAGCGATCTCATCAATTACTTTTCTCAAATCTAATTGTCGTGCTCTTATGTCGTTTTCGATTGGATTTCGGAAGAGTACTACTCCTTTTTGATTCCAATCGAATTATGTTCTGTTGTTGCGAGACTAATTCGCGTAATATTTATGTGTGTGTGATTAAATTGTCTAATATTTATGTATATTTTGAACGTTCTTTTGAAAAATAATGCGATGAAAGGTCTTGTATGTATAGGTCCGATCCTTTACTTTGTGCACAGAAAATCACAAACTGTCAGATCTTGGAGAGCAACGTTGATATATTCTCAAAAATATCATAACTGTGCCAAAGTACGGGAACGCAAATTCAACCAAATTCCGTATTACCTAATGTGCTGGACAAGTAAGGCACGATGTTTGGCTTTCATTCTTTTGCTGTCAAATTGACATTTTGCTGTGCTGTGATTTTCAGTCAGAAGAAATTTCTCGGACTGAAAATCACAGGTAGGGGAAATTATTTACTCTCTCTTGAGCGTTGTTTTTTGTAAAAAACTGTCAAATTATTGAGTACGGGAACGGCTTTGGACTGAAAATCACACAAATGCACAGAAAATCACAGAAATTTAAAGTAAAGGAACGGACCTTATGTTTATGAATGTGATCCGGGTCTACTCCTTTCTAAAGTACGGAACAGAAGAACACTCCGAAAACATTATGTGGATCAGCCAATCGAAGTCTTCTGGTGTAACAGGAGTCAAAAAGGAGTAAGTCCGAACCTCCAACCAAAAACGACATAAGATTTTGAATCGATATTAATGATAAATTGGTTAGCCTTTCTTGTTCCATGGTGCATCGGAAGTGATTTTGTATTAATTTCAGCTTTGAAAAAGATCTTTCCGCTTTTGCTGCGGTAACAGGAATAGTTAAGAACATTTTACATCTGTATAGATCGAAAACAATGAAATTTATGCCATTCAAAAATGTTGACCTGATAGAAAGCATCCAAGCAGAAAAATGAGATGAAAACAACAAAACAAATATGACGAATATATAAAATCAACCCTCAATTTTTCTTAACAAAATACACTATAACTTTTAAGCCATAGCAATGAGAAAAAAGTTCTAAGATGTAATTTGTAGAAAATTTAATTTTTTAATATGCCATATAACTTTTTTATCTGGAAAAAAAACTACCCCAAGTAACATTGTTGGAACTAGTTGAAGCAAAACTGCTGTTCTACAGCTCTAATATAGTTTAATCTAAGGCTTCAGCTCTGTAAGAGTTTATAATACAGCTCTTTTTATTTCTTTTAAAAATTGTGCCCTTTAACAGAGGTTCTGGAATGGTTTCAGCTCTAACAACTAGCTACGTCTCAAGATTCAAAAATATGCTCCTTACTGGAGTTTATAACATTCAAAATAGAGCATTGTCTAAATATCTGCGCTCAAGGAGTTATTATAGAGCTTTCAACAACACATGGACAAAATATTAACGCATTCGCCTACCAAAACGTCGAAACATAGCTCTAATAGAACCACACAAAAAGTGCGTATAGAGCTGAATACTAATACTTTCACACAAATGGTACATAATCAAAATATTACTTATGCGCATTGTAAAGTGTCAAAAAAAAGCATTTACAGAGCTATTGTAAAACTACCACTGATTTTGTAGGGTGTAACAAACTTATATAAATTTAACAAAATTAATTCAACAAAAAACAAAAAAAAATAATCATGAGTCGAAAATAAATAAAGTCGTGTTTTTTGAGAGAGTGACTAGCAACTCAGTAAAAGTTTTTTTTTCACGGAAAACACAAACAAAATTCTCTATAAAAAATATGAAGATGAAAAGAAAAATGGTTCGAATAACCATTTTTTTTTCAATTTTTAAAAAGAAAAGGTCTCCTCTTTCGAATTAAAAACACAACACATTTTGTAATTTTTAAACAAAATGTTTTATAAATAATTGACAATAGTTCTTAGGATTTTTTTTGTTTTGTTCAGATTAAAATTTTTCAAAAACTCAGCGCAATATTTATAATTCCGGAGGCGCGTTGTAATTTCGCGAAGTACCTTCAATACATTTGTGATAAAACGAAACGCGCACTTAAAATTCACAATTATTTTACCGAAAAATATAATAATTCCCTTATTCTGTTCGTATATAAAAAATAACTTATCTTGTTGACATTACGCACTTAATGAAGTTTTACAATACTTATAAATACTTCAAATAAAATAATCCATCACACAAACATAAAATATGTTGTGCAACTATTATATTACAATTCTTCGATTGTATCATGTACACTTATACCAACAAAAAGTTGTCAAAGGTGCTCCTTAGTAAATACAAAATGCATAATTAAAGAGCTTGCAATCTACTAAGTCCCTGACAACGAGCTGATTACGAACACAAATTTGCTCTAAATGTCAAAGAATTCCCTGTATGAAAGCTCTAAAATTACTCTAAATGCGCAACTGGAGCTAATTCTCGAAGTGAAGAGCTTTAAGACTTGCTCTGGAAGTGCTGTTAGAGCATTTGAACAGCTAAATTTGTTTCTTGGGACGTGAGTTACATGCAAAAGTAGAATTAACCGTTAACAACAAGACAGCGACATAACGACACTAGGTGCAAAATGTGGTTTTTGGTTTGTGACTGATACTCTTTCGAATACCGAAGTCAAACTTCGTCTCGGACTTTTTCCCAGAGCACCATATAATTAAATCTAAATGCATCGTACTAGTTCCACCATCTAGCTAGCATGGGCTTTCGGGCTTTCGCTAACCATGAACACACATTTTAAGAATTTTCTCACAATTCTTTTATTTTAATTTTAAAATGAATATATCATGGGTCACATATGTATACACAAAACGAAACAACAAATACTTGAGTATCAATGGATAAACTTTCAATTGGTATAATACATCGATTAATTGAGTTGATTAGTGGATTTTATTTGTCAATTGGATTTTAGTAGCAATGACTCACAAAGTGTGATTGATCAGAACGAATCTAACTTTTCAGAGTTAATACCTATAGGAACGATACATTTGGAGATCTCCGTTGGGGCCCCCCTGGCCGAGGGCCCCGGGTGCCCCAATGGACGCTACGACCCTGATTGAAGTTGAAGTTCTAATGAAATATTCATTCCATCCCCTAAAATAACTCAACCGTAATACTCGTACTTCAGTGTACCCGTGAGCTTTATTTGGGATGAACTATTAAGTATGGGGATTCTTTTTTAAGCCGCACCACCCGAATGGGTAATGCTTTACCCGGAATTTGTGTCCCTGTCATTTTGATATTCAGAGGTTTTAAACCAATGGGGATCGGTATCTTTCTCTTAAATCCTTCCGTATTTTCCTAAAGCTCGTACTGAGTTCACTGAGTGCGCACTGATCGTACAAACTGGGAATTGCTGGATAATTAAATAGAAAAAAATGCCTTAGCAGTCGTGTACGTACTTAAATGCACCAGTTTTATATAGGCATCTTCATGTTTGGAGTTAGTGTATGTTAGGTATTTAAATTATATTGAAAAAAAAAAACGAAAACAAATAAATTATGTTATATACAGAAAATTAATCAACAGCTCATATAAGCAGTTCTTAACAAGATTATTCTAAAATAGCTCACATGACCCCTTGGCTCCTATTTCTAAAATACAAAATAAAAAAGCAATTTCCATTCCCATTCGCACTGTGATGGTGTGATGGCTGCCAACTTTATTCAACGCCCATTTGGTGTTCCCAAATAATCACCTCAATCAGATGTCATGTCCACATGCAAAAGAGTTCAACTCCTAAACAACACCCAGCTAAATATAATACAGCTAACCAAATCACTGTTTAATAGGGCTGTCAAAGTCTTATGTATAGTTCTCCGCCCCACACAACCCTTTTCCCTATCCGATTTTATGTTGTGACGTGAAGTAATACGTATATGCATACATTTATAAGCTTGGACCATATGAGCCGGGTTTTTCATTAATTTAAAAATTTGAATTGAAAGCATTCGTGATCACGCGATAATTCAAATTAAATTTAATACCCCTTTGGGTGAAATGATATCTACCTACATTATAGTATACCTTGGAAACCCACCAACAAACGGGTATACTGACCTCTTCCAGAATAAAATAAATTCCATTTCTCACGTCTCCTCTGGATTTAGCGGAGTCGTGGTGGTACAATGCCAAGAAGATCCATGTCGTGTTAGCTTTATGGCTAACCTTTGGTGCCATTGGTGCTAGGCTAATTCTATAGTTGAATGCAACTTCAAGAACTTCAAGCAGCAGGACGGGACGGACGTCCTTTCCCGCTCTCTCGAGGGTTCATATGGATGGCACAAAATTACGTGCTAACAAGTCGTGAAATTGCTGCCGACTGCACAATTTATCAATTCTTCCTGCTGCTAGCTTCCGCACCGAGTCGCTGCCCACCACCACCACCGGTTCGTGCAACTGTTTATGACTACACAAAACTTACTTCTGAGCTTGAGATGTGCACAGTTTATTTTGGGGAATGAGGTGTCGTTATGGTGTCAAATTTTATTTGAAGCTATTACGTTCTTAGAAGTCCCAATAAAGGTATAGTAATTTCCTTGAAGCTATCTATAGCCTGATTTGAGTGACGTCATATTTTATATATGAGCTAAGTTTTTTTTTTTTTATTATTCATTTACGTGGGCTTTACTTTAGAGTCTTGCCCTTTCTCAAGTCATTATGGGTATAAAACATATCAAGCTTCAATAACAAGACCATCACAACGTGTTTTGAATAGGTTATGTTGTATAATATGACTTTCCACTTTGGCAAAAATGGGTAATAATGGGTATCCCTACTTCAGATTTAGACCAGGGATTATAATTGTAAAATTTATGATGGTGATTTGGTGAGAACGATGTTTCGAACTTAAATTGCTTAATTGCTGCCATTAACAATTTTGATCCGAGAACGAACGAGATGTTGTACACAACACACTCTGACTTTACACACAGCCGTCTGCAAATTAATTGGTGGTGAATGACCTTCTCTTATATTAAGCCAGATGAAGACGTGTTGTATTGTGCGTGTTTGTGCTGCCGCCACCACTGTTGTTGTATAGCATCAATATTATTGTCTGGATTTTGGCTTTACTTATTTTATATATATATGGACTTAAATTAAACTATGTGATGTCCCAGTCCCAGTTATAAAAGCTGACAAATTAAGGGCTTATTTAACAAGGATTGTTGAATGAGCCTTGGATTAAAATACATCAAGGATTTCTTGAAAGCAGCTTTTTTGGAGTGCTGATAGTAAAGATTATGATGAAAAATAAAAATACAAATATAATTTTTTTTCTTTTTTACTTAACCATCATTATAAAAGGTAATTCGCATCAAATGCGACAAAATTCTACAGAGCGTGTTGATTTGGTCGAGCCAAGAAACAAATATACTGGGAGCGATGTATTTACCCCTGATTGTAATATTTGGTGAAATTATGTACCTCTATCATATTTATTTATTTAATAGTAGCTTATATAAGTCTAGGAAAGATAGAAAATTTAATATGGCCAAGTAGGAACAACTTAATTCATGAAATTTTATTGCTGGTATCGACGCAGAATTTTATCCTCAACGACACATCCAAAGTCCCCCAAAATCCCCGCATTATTTTTTTGTATAGACGCATTTAAAGAGATGGAGAGGGGGAGAAGTCGGGAGTTTATCAAGCTGAAAAAATTTATTATAATACAATCTAATCATATGACACAGGTTTTTAGGGTGCTCTTCAATGCTGATTCTAAAGAGACCAAAACTGAAAAGATACATGTATCCTGTAGAAACTTAAAGGCCTTTTTATGGAATGATGACTTTTTTTAAGTACAACAAGTAAAATATTACCCAAAACCATTTTAAAATAATGGGATATTAATGAAATTTAGTTTAAATATTTCATTCGGCATGTTTTTTTTTTATATATTCCACGCGCGCAAAAGGGGTTATGGCTACCCTTAAAATGTTTTTAACACAGCACGAGCGATTAGGTAAGTAGGAGAGGATTTAGAAGGAGATACCGATGCACAATGGTTTTGAACGTTTGCACATCGAAATGGGAGGGGAAAGTCGAGTCAGGTAAAGTATTCCACATTCGTGTGGTGCGACTGAAGAAAGAATCTCTGTACATTACAGTGCGTCCGAAGTTGGGCTCGAGGGTGAACTGATGGGCATTCCTAGAAGCGCGAGTATTACGGTTGAATTGTTTAAGGGGGGAATGCAACTGGCTATTTCACTAGAACACTGATTATAATAATAGCGATAAAATAGAGAAAGACACGAAACATTACGGCGGTGTTCGAGAGATGTAATTGTTTCTGTTATATGTAGATCTTTCGCCTATCATTTTTAAAGCTCTCTTTTGAATTCTGTCGAAAAACTCAAGTGAGTTTTTGGAGCTCCTGCCCAAACATGAGAATTGTAATCAAGTCTTGGACGAATAAAGGCTTTGTAGATCACAGCCAGATCAGAAGGGGAAAAAACTTCTTGCATCTACGTAGAAAACCTAAACACTTAGCAGTGTTTTTGGCGACATCAAATATGTGGTCATTCCACAAAAGGTGGTCTGTGACACACATACCGAGAACTGAGAGCTGTTCGGTTTCCTCGATGCAAGTGCCGCCCATGGATAGCGGCATTGGGGGTGGGTTTCGCTTTAACGACAGGAGACAACATTGAGTTTTAGAAGCATTAAATTCTACGCGGTTTTTGATTCCCCATTGGACAATGCTGTCGAGATTAGAATTTAGTGAGCTTATCATACGCTGCCGTTCAAGTTCCACATCCGAAGGACATGGATGAGAATCTGTAAACGAATATGAGAAGCTGAGGGTACTATCGTCAGCAAAACAGTTTAATGGATTAGAAGTTTCAGACAAATGATCATTTATAAAAATAAGGAAGAGAGTCGGAGACAAAACGGAGCCCTGGGGCACACCAGCATTTATTTTGTGGATTTCAGACTTGAAACCGTCCAATACGACTTGTATTGAACGGTCCGAAAGGTAATTTCTAATCCAACGAAGAAGAGGTTCATCGAAACCAAATGCGCTAAGAGAGTTTTGTGCCAAACTCTATCAAACGCTTTTGAAATATCAAGTGCAATAATCTTACCAAGAATTAAAAGAGTCCCCAAAAGTATCTGACATTGAAGGTTGTTTTTTTTTGACGGAGAGATGCAAGTGAGTAATTAGTACCATAACATCCATGAACGAATTCTGACACTTATGAAATTTGCTAAAAATATTAAATTTATATTGGCACCCAAGGATCAAAAGAGTCCATACAAATATCTAAGGTCCAAGTGTGTTTTTTGGGCTGTAATGTTAGAATGGCTTAACGGAAAAAACAGCCATTTTTGCTTCAAAATTGATCTAATTTTTTTTAGGGTGCTTGTATCATATTGTTTTTTTTTTTTATTAGAATCGGCGTTAAAAAATACCTTTAAAACATATATCATAATGCCATATGTACTATCTCGATTACACAAAAAAAACTCTCTAAAAAACTCTTTGGATCAAGTTATTTTAAAGGACTCTTTTGATACTTGAAAACCATGACATTTAATAATTTTAGCAAATTTCAACAGTGTCAAAACTTATTTATAGATGTTATGGTAATAACCACGCTTTAACATCTCGCCCTCAAAAAAAAACACCCTTTCACCACAGATATTTTTGGTGACTCTTTTGAATCTTGGTAAACATGACTAACGGAACATTTGTACTAAATTTCAATAATATCCCATTATCTTTAAATGGTTTTGGGTAATATTTTACTTGTTGTACTGAAAATAAGTAATCATTCCATAAAAAAGACCTTAACTTTCTACAGGATACATGTATCTTTTCAGTTTCAGCGTTTTAAAGCACCCTAAAAACATGTGTCATATGATTAGACTGTATTATAACAACATTTGTAGCTTGGTAAACTCCCACCTCCCATCCCTCTCCACACCACCTCTTAAAATTCGTATATACAAAAAGCCAATGCAGGGATTTGGGGGACTTCGGATATGTTGTTGAGGATACAATTCTGCGTCGGTACCAGCAATAAAATTTCATGAATTAATTTGTTGCCGGTCAGATCATATCTTTCTTAGACTATATTTTATGTTTTGTAAATATTGTATATAAATGTCTATTTCATTATAAATAAATTCACTTATCATTCTGCCTCCACAAGAGAAACGGTGTTCCTTCTTATAGTTTATGGGCCCAGGAGGAAACTGAAAAATTATTTTTGAGGAAAGAAATTCTTGTTGGAACTATGTATGTGTTTCAGAGGTCATATCACTAAAAATACACACTTTAAAAATTTAATTTCTTGGAACAATTTTTAAAACACCTTTTTAACTTGAAAGTTGAAACAAAAAAACTAAAAATAGGAATATCGAAAAAGAGGGGGCTATAATTTTTTCGAATTTTGCCCATAACTTTTGAAATTTTGAACATATAGGTCCAAAATCTTAGAAAAGTGTTTAAAACAACTAAGAAAATCCGAAAAAAAATTAACGGTATAAAAACGTTTTATTTTTGCTCTAAAACCCTCATATATAAATATTTGTAAAAACAATTTTGGAATAATCCGGAACAAACCGTTAACAAGTTTCAAAAATTACAAATTAAAAAAAGGAGGCTTACTTCAAACACTCAAGGTCTGGGCTTGCACACTTAATCTATATCAATATATTAATATACGCTTAGGAAAACCTAACGGTATACTTTTCTCTTTAAATATTCAACGGAACTACATAAATTATTTAACGTTAAAAAGGTTTTGCCCCACAGATGTGCAGAAACAAAAAATTATGTCTGTATGTTAAAGCATTTAATGGACTTTTGATTTTTATCATTTTAAGGGTTCGGCTTAGAAGTCTGAAATATCGGGAGATGATAACCATTATTGAAAAAAAAATTGGAAAATTTGGAATCCATATCGTACCGTGAAGCACAGAAAGTAACATTTTTATATTTTTTTGACCGAAATTAACTTCTATAAGAAATACATAACATACGTCAAACCGGGGACTGATTTAAGTGGTAGTTGTTATGTTTTCTGGTAGTTGCTATTTGAAATTGGTAGCTCTAAATCACGTTTTTGGTAGTTGTGATTAAACACTCCGCCCTTTCTACGAACAGTTCAATAGAAGGTACTTGTACGAATGTCAATTTTCAATAACAGTGTAAGTTTAATTTCGAATGATTTGTTCGGATTATCTAAGTAGGTTAGGTACAGAAAACATATTCAACTTCTATCTGATCTCAAAATTTTAAACGGATATAACCTACTACCCGCTCAGAATAAGCGCACTTGGTTGCATTGCCTCAACGACTTCACATGTAATTTCAATTAAAAGTCAAACAGTATACTAAATTTTTAAGCGTCGTATTTATGATTTTATAACATTATTTTTTTTCAATTACTCAACTGCGACAAAAAATTGATAAGCATGCAAATCAAACAAATTTCAGAATCAGCCTTTTGAAACTAAAAGTGAGGAATTTGTAGAAAAAGTTCAAAGGAGAATGGGCAAATTTGTATCGAAATTGGGTGCGAGCTGCCAAGAATGGTTTTATTATTTTTGGATGTGGTTTGGTCCTAAAAGTATGGTGTAGAAGTTTTTTCGTTGTGGTAAACTTCAAACTGGGATAAAATGCATTTTTGTGTTTAACAGTTTAATAGAGTTTTAGTTATTGTTGCTAATGTGCATGGAAAAATAGAAAATCTCGAAGATATTTCTTATAGACAAAGCACATACATACATCATTCATTAAATATTAGTACAATTACCATACTTTGTATACCAAATAATATAGGTATATTAAAAACATGTTTTTTTAAGTATAGTGCCTACTCATACTCTATAATCGGACTCAATTCCGCTGCTGGTAATCAAATATCATCGGTTTGGTTTCTTGAGCAGCCTAAATACCAAACCACGCACATAATATGCGCGCAACATCTTTGCGCCTTTCACTCAGACAGGAACAGCAATAGTGTGCAATAGCTGCTCTCACATTCCTTTTGTCGGCCAATCCAAATGTACGAATAATAATTCCTAGAAAATAGAGCTTAACATGTTACGCAGCGACCAAATGTCTTGCTCTTGGATATACTGCGTAAGACCTCTTACTCGTTGTTCTAACATGTGACTTAAAGCTCTATTCAAATAGTCTTGCGGAATTTTCTTAGGTTCCCAAACCATTGAGACCGTTTTGACCTACGTCATCAACCAAAAAAAGCATTTTTGAGCCTTACATTCATGTAAAGAGGGCAATCTTAGATATGTCATTTGATAATCCATTCTTAGAAATCCCTGAACTAGGACCTAGGTATACTTAGACCAAAATGCAATAGGAAAATTGCATTTTCTCACCGAAACAGCCTAATAAGCTTGTCCTACCTCCGCCACCAGTTTTCTTAACGATTTGACTAAAAGTATCGGTTAGCTTCCTTTTTTTCAAAAACCTGCGATGAAATAAGTAATCTCGCACTATTGACTGCTGAACTCGTATAAGGGTAAGGGGCCTAGTAAAATAACCGCGGGCTATATTGACCTGGTACGTATTGTGTCACTAGACATTTTGAAATAAGGATAACGCATCAGATAGTTTTTGAAAATGCCATCTCCCCCAAATATGAATTTGAAAAATGCATTTGCAAATGCCTTCATATCTCATTTCCTTAATGCACTGCAACGAAATGCCCATACTGAAAGTTACTCCCTTGTAGCAGACCTTTCATTTGACACTAATTTCATTTGTGGCCGCTCGCACCCAAAAATGTTCATTCTCCTTTGTATTACAAAAATATTATTTGGCATCACTTTTATCTACAATATAATGATTGCTGTGAGAATAAACTCATATTAAATCCCTTTTCCAAAAATTAACTATTTTTCAATTCATATTTAGCGCATTTTATTCGAAAGTATTTCAGATAGCGCGGCGTGGTAAAATTGCTCGCGGTAAGCACAAATTTAGAAAGTGTCAATAAAATAGCCATCAACCGATAAACGGGCTATGTCAAAGCAAAAACTATTTAAATCGAAACGAACATCTGTATAATTTTGTGCAATAATAATTTTTGTTGGTAGTTCTGATTTTTTCTTAAAACAGTCCCTGGTCAAACGTCAGTCTTATCCCGTGACCACGAAGAATGCAATTTCTTCGAAAAGTCGCGTCGCGTCGGGAAGTAGAGGTAAATAAATTTATTTCTTATTAAATACGCGGTAATTTCCGAAAAAACATAAAAAAGATACATTAAAAAAAAAAAAAATATTTTGTATGTACGACGTACATACAAACAAACATACATAATGTTTGACAGTATTTGAAAAAAAGTGAGTGTGTGTGAAATTAAAGTTAATTTATATCGTATTTCTCAATATAAATCAGTTTTAAAGGTGTTTTCTCGTGATAACACTTGCAGTTAGGCAGCATAGCTTTCGCTCCGTCATATTTAACATTGAAGGTTTTGAATGAACAACAACCACTTGTGTTGGCTACCACCAAGTATTACATTTGGCTGGAATTATTGCAATTTCATGGCTGCCACACCAATCATCAGATTCCTTTTATTAGTGCTCAGTTTTGTTGCAAGATTACCTTCGGCTTCATAAAAGTAAACATTCAGAATCAATGTTAAGACAATCGCGAACTAATTTAACTATTAATTTACATTTATGCTAATCTTTGATACTATTTCTGAAAGAAAACATCAACACTTCTAAAAGAGTAACATTTAAAAATAGGGCTTGAGTGTGGCAGTGATTCAGGATGTCTATTTTCACGAACTCGGGGTACGTTATTTTATAAACATTATTTGAAACTCGGTCAAGACCTGCAAACAATGTTATTAGGCGTGTTTTTTTGTGCCCTCTATGTTAGCTTAAGAAATAATGGCCAAAAAAACCATAATCGTTGTTTCATAAAAGAATTTGGCAGCACTGATATAACAATATGACATTGGCCGCGATCAAAAACCTATGCAGAGCTATCCGGATAGTTTCATGTTGTTGCAATCCCGTGTGACAGCTATCCATGCTATCCGAAAATGTCAAAAACCGCGTACTTCAAAAAATGCAAAATTGAGATTTGTTTTGCCGTAGTCGAGTTGTATTTTTGATTTTTTCAGAAAAGTGATTAAAATAATATAATAATAAAATATGGATACAAAACAATCTTATCGCATCAATTATTGATCTTGTTTTTCTACAACAAAAATTTAAACAAAATATCGTTACAATTTTGATAAATTAAAGGAAACGTCTCATTCCTGGAACAGGTCTTTCTTTTATTTATTGGAATGGAAAGTAACATTTATTTCAAACTAATAAATTATATTTTAACAAATAAAAAATGTTTGGCCTTTAACTTTTTGTCTGTCATCTTTTTTACAATCAGTCGACCTGTGCTACAAGATCCATCTGTCAAATTAATGAATTTTTGGATGAATTTTTGACATTTGTTGAGAATTCATGGGATAAATGTAGAAAACAGTGTATGGAAGCACTGTTTTCATTTTAGCTTAATTCTTAAGCGGGATGTTTATCGCCGCGAACTAAGCATATTTGTTTTTGTATTTTGCATGGAAATTTTTTTTAAGCTAACAAAGAGGGCACTAAAAAACACGCCTATTGTAAAACTCCAAAATAAGTACACTCTAGAATTCACCGGTAAAGCTTACAGTTTTTCCAGGAACATTGATAAAAGTCTGAAATGTTATGTTTTCATAATTAATTTTGAACGTTTTAAATTTTGTTGGGGCATCAGTAGGTACCTTAGGTGGCCCGCTTCACGGGTTCTGAGGATTTTAACTCCTTTTATGTTTCCTCTGTCTCGCTCACGCAACTCTTTTTAAGCATTAAAAAGACCAATGGTTGTTTGAATTTTTGGTATGTGGGTACTCGTCAAAAAAATTCATATTAAGGATTAAGATTGATTTAACTTAAATTAAGGGTAATGTTAGCTTGAGTACTTTTAAAAGGCAAACAATTAGGTGAATTATATACGTCTATTTTGAACTTACTAAGCGGGACCATATTTTCATATTTTTTTTTTTGTAAAGCTATACAGTTGGGCACTTATTTAGTTTACAAATTTAAAAAAAGTACGTATACACCAAGGTGTACGTAATTTCAATTTTCAGTGTAGAAATTTATATTTTCATAACAAAGGCAGAACAAAAATTGTTTTAACTAAGAAAATAAAGTAGTGTATTATGTGCTTTATAGATAAATTAAGGTTTACTATTGAATAATAAGTAACAACATTATTTATTTTTTTTTGTTTCCAAGTTTAAGACAAAATTTGAACGAATGCTAAAAGAATGAACGTATCCTATTTTTTTTTTTTAATTATTTTTTAACTTCCATGGATCTTATATAATATACACTCAGAGAAAAAATATAAACTGCCTTAAACGCCTTAGGTAAAATATTTTGTATGGAAGTTATTTGCCGAGCATAAATCTGCCCAGAACTAAAGCAATTTATGCACGTCATTTTTAACGTAAAATAGCCTAACTTGACTTAAAAAACGAAGGTAACATTTTTTGTATGGAAGTTATAAGACAAGCATAACTCTCCCCAGCACTAGGCAATTTAAGTGCATCCTAGGTAACACAAAATGGCATAAATACGTTTAAAAAACTGAATTGCCTTAGGTTTTGGGTCATTTAACCATGTAATAGGGAAATGCTGACGCCTTAAATGTCTATAGTTGAAACTTTAACCAAGGCCTAAGCGAATTTTACCTAGGTTCTTATATGTTATTTACCTATTCCTTATAATTAACTAAGGTCTAATGTGGATTCACCTTAGTTCGAGGTAAAGACACAAACAACAAACTAATTGAAGTTTAAAGAATTTTCTAGTTATTTTTCTGATTAAAAATAATGATAATATGATATCCTCACTATTTCATAATTTTATTAAGTATATCTTATTTAAAATGTTAAATAATACGTGTATATAGTTAGTTTTCAACATCCAAATTTCGTATTAGGAGTTGGCCTAGTGGAAGCGTACTGTGCTGGTAACCGGAGCGTCACATGTTCAAATCTCATCGGGGTAAGAAAAGTTTTTTTCAAATAAAATGTAATTGTATAACATTTCAGAATTATAACACAGCGGCTCTGCGCAAGCCAACACGCCCATAGGTAAAATATAGGTAAAATACTAGGTAAACCCAAGCACTTTTCTCAACGTGACGAAATGGCTCTAGGACAAATTTCGGCTACTTCTGCATTATACCTTCCGTCGATTCCCTATGATCACAAGATAGTGGACTAGGGTTCTGGTGGGGGTTTGTGGTGCACAGCGGCCGGATGATCATCCAATCAGATCAGTGGACGCTCCAGTGCCAGCCAACGAACTGCCTAGTGGGCTAACTGTGGATGGTGCGGGTGCGGGTGCGGGTGCTGGTCCACTTTCTGATGATTGTGCTAAAAGCTACAACAAAATCCTATTCTAAACTAAATAAAAAGGGACGATATCCTGAGGATATGCCCATATTTTCTCTCTTCAATTCCATCCACAGGTTCAAATGAGTTATGGTATCAAAACGGCGCACTTAGGCGCTTATTGGGTTATGGGCTAGACTGCCCGTGGCCGCCATTTCTAACTACCTACCCTAAACCCAAGCACTAGGTTGATGGGCATAAGTATGTAGGAAAAATTGCCTCAGGGAAAACAAACTAATTCTCTTTTTACCTTAGAAGTTAGGGGGTGACACTAAAATGTTAGGCTGAATTCAACCAAGATTAAGGATAAAATTATACTTAATTACAGGATAAACTCGCTTATGTTTACCAAAAATAAGGCAAATATTATTTATACATAAGGAATCTAAGGAAAGTTACCCAAGAACTTACCAGGTTCAAAACAGCACTAGGACTAACTTAATTTTTACCACGATTTAGGTTTATTTTACACAGTTTTTCCTTTGGGTGTAGTAGAACGATGATCTATGAACTATGAGCACTGGCGATACTAGTATATATAAATAGACTTACAAAAATTTGTGGTACCATTTGCTCAAATAAAATATCTAACCGATGTTGATAAATTGTATATGGATGGAAAGCCATAGGTACAGTGATATGCAGTATATTACTGAGGCACACATTTACACACTGTGGTCATTTTTGTTTTTCTTCTGCCGATCACTACATATGTATATTAAAAATAAAATATAAGTTTTAAAAACCAAACAAATTGTTTGTGATTTAATTTTCAAACAAATTGATTGATTATAGAGTCTGCGAGTGTGAGTTTTTGGTGGTCGAATTTCGGCCAGTGAGCGATAGCTACTATTTTAAATCAAATGAAAATTAAAACCAATTGCGAAAAAAAAAGAATATTCTTTTAGAAATTCCCATAAAGAAACCTCTCCACCAAATTTTGGCTTTGTCGAAATTTGATCGGAGTGGAAGTAAGATTTTCCTAGCCTAGTTCTTATTGGTTATCAAATCATAAAATGTTTAACATATGTTTAAATATACACACACTACAGTGTCCGATATTTCCCAAACACGTTTTTTTGGATAGCACACCCTATCAAAGGAAAGTTTATGCCAAAAGAAAAATTTATTGACCAATAAAATTTTTTTCCGAGGTCATTAACCCGTGCCTCTAAGGTCATATTTTTCCCATACAAATTTGTATGGGAATTTTGCACATTTCAAATTTTATTTTTTTTTCTCTGGAACTATAACAGTTATTCTAAATGTGTTCTGAGAATTCTTATTGATTTATTGGTCCTTTAAAAAGATGCATTTAAAAATGTATTAAAAAAGTTTAAATTATAATTTATTTCGATTTCATAATTTAATAAATACATTAATTTTATATATTTTTCTCTCTCGATTTTCAGCAGATTTTGTTATTTTTTTTTAAATTATTATCATAAAATAATAAGTTTTTTTAAAAAATTGCATTTAAAAAAGTAATGAAAATAAATTATAAATAATTTTTTTCGATTTTTCAAAATATTAAATATTTTTATTTTTGTATGTATTTCATTTTTTTTTCTTACAAAATAATTTTTTTTTAAATGATTTGTTTTAACCAATATCTTGTTTAAAAACCACATTCAAAAATTTATAAAAAAAGACTTTATTTGGTAAGAAAAAAAATTAAATACATAAAAAAATTGAAATATTTAATATTTTGAAAAATCGAAATAAATTATTTATAATTTGTTTTCATTACTTTTTTAAATGCAATTTTTTAAAAAACTTATCATTTTATGATAAACTTTCAAAAAACCAACAAAAACTGCTGAAGATAGAGAGAGAAAAATAATAGAAAAATATATAAAATTAATGTATTTATTAAATTAAGAAATAGAAATAAATTATAATTTAAAATTTTTTAAATGCAGTTTTTTAAAGGACCGATAAATCAATCAGAATTCTCAAAAAAAAAATGGAATAACTGTTATAGTTCCAGAGAAAATAAAATAAAATGTGAAATGTGCAAAATTCCCTTAAAATTTGTATGGGGAAAGTATGACCTTAGAGACACGGGTTAATGACCACGGAAAGAATTGTTTTGGTCAATAAATTTTTCTTTCGGCATAAACTTTCGTTTGACGGGGTGTGCTATTCAATAAAATGAGTTTGGGAAATAACGGACACCCTAATATACATACATACTCATTGGTATGAGGTGCACCAGAAAGCTGAAACGAGTAGCTTGGGTTAAGTCAAGAAAAAAATCGTATGGGAGGGGGTCTATTTCCCTCTGTTTAGGCGGGAGGGAACATTTTCTAAAAAAAAAAATAACTTAAAACAGAAAAAAATTATTTAAAAACAACTTTAAAACTTTCAATTCCATACCATACCTTTTTGGAATGACAGAAATGTCTTCTTAAATTTTTATTTTAAGATAAATTGCGCTTGTGAATAGTTTTCAAACTCGAAATTAAAAAAAATTGCAAACTATCTTTTTTCAAAATTTTATGTAATTAAGTATAATTTTTGTTTTTAAAATTCAATGCTCTAATTAACTTTTAGTCAAAACAGAAAACCGTATAAGCTCTAGAGCTTTTACTTTTAAAGATATCAAAAAATAAATGAACCATTTTTCTCATAAAACGAACAAGAATACGGCTAAATGATCATTTCAACTACCAGTTGATTACTATCAACCTCGTTTTATCTCGTTTTTACTAAGATATTTTTTTCTTTATTTTTTTGTATCTTGAAAAGTGAATGTTCTAAAACCATCAGATTTTCCGTGTTTGACTAAAAATTAATAAGAGTATTGAGTTTTGAAGACCAAAATAGTACTTAATAACGTGAAATTTTGAAAAAAAAATAGTTTGAAATTTCGAGTTTGAAAATTAAGTTTTTAAAATCTATTCATAAGCGCAACTTAATTTAAAATGAACATTAAAAAGAGATTTCTGGCTGTTCAAAAAAGTATAGCAAGGCATTGAATGTTTTACCGTTGTATTTAAATAATTTGTTTTCTGTTTTAAGTCAATTTTTTAGAAAATTGCGCCTCCTGACTAAACGGAGGGAAATAGACTCCCCTCCCATACGGTTTTTTTCTTGTCTTAACCCAACCTACTCATTACAGCTTTTTGGTGCAACTTATACTTATCACCCTGTAGATATTAAATTCTAATTTTTTCTTATAAGCAATCACAAAAAAACCACAAGTGTAGCAAAAAACAAAGTCCCAAATAGCATTGCAATACATAAGTATCAAAAAAAAGCTGATCGCGTGTGTTCAAAAATTAAATGAAAACCTCGCTGACACCTACACGTGTTTAAAGAGCGTTCCTTATGCACCCATCATGTGACATTTGCTAAGCTTCATGCCTTCTGGTTATATTTTCGGTCTCAACTTCGTAACCTCACAACGAACGGAAGGGATTTCAAGATGCAATTTACATTCACCTGATATTTAGATGGCGTCAAATGTTAGTTTGGAGCTACGAATATATATATGTATTTATACCAACAGCTATAATTTACCCTACCTATACATAACATATGTACATGATGTGGATATATAGCTGTTGTGAGTGGTGAATGTGAAGCAGCTGCTAAGCCTATATAGACCTACGTATGCTGCACAAAACATATAGGTATATGCAACACAGGGCTGATGCTGAAAGTTAAACGAAACCAGTCCCCGACATAAAAGGTTACAATCTTACAATTCCATTGCACGAAATGGAAGCGTGAAATATATTACGTTTTCCTCTTTGGTCTTCTGCAGAAGGTTTGCTCTTATATCTACAGTTTCATGACTTCTTCTTGCTGGAGCTGGAACCGCAATCTTACTTATCATTTGGTGAAAATCTCAGAAAATCTCAGCGCCATGTGCGATTGGCGTATAAATTAAATCCTCTGAAAAAACGAGCAGCAACAAAAAAAGGGTGCAACTTACTACAGCAACAACAACTACTGTCTCTGGATCTGGACTATGACACGAAGAGCATGAGCAACGAGGCCAATGAAAATGGAACTGCTCCTATTTTTTTTTATGGTGAGACTTGGGAACTTGGGATGTTGGTTGTTGAATCAACGAACATAAGGGCGAATTATGAAAAAAAAGAAAAAAAATAACGGCGATATGACTCGGTTTTGCAATAATGGTTTATTTTACCTAACTAAACTACATACCTTATTGGATACCTATAAATCGGAAATAAACTTATTTTATTCATCCGCACTCACAAATTACATTACATGACAGGAAAGTATTGTAGGTAAAATAAAAAAAAAAAATGGTCCTGCAAAAACAAAATTTGTGACTTAAAAGGGTATGACAGACTGACTGAAGAGCCCACTGTCATATCTGAGCGAAACACATTTTTTATTTCTGGAGTTGAGGTCACTCTTGTACCTTTTAATTGAATTATATTCATTCACTCCACTTAAAACAGAAGTAATTTTTTTATTTAAATTTTTTCATCTTCATTATATAAAATCGGGTGGCACAACGGCTCATGAAGAACCAGGGCCTAGTGACTAACAACTCGCAACCATTCCTGTGTGCGCCTTTCGGCAGGAATGGAAGGGACCTACAATTTTATGCCAAATCCGAACGGCTAGACGAGAAGCACTTATTCGTGACAAGTGATACTCTTAGAGGATTTGTCAATTCCTCGCAAGAGGCAGTAGCCCTGAAAAAAACTCTTTAGTTTTTTTTTTAGGTGGACGAGGCTGGGAAGCGATCCCAGACCTCCAGCGTGACAGTCGAACGCACTAACCATTACGCTACGGGTTACTTAAATTTAAGTGTTTAAATTTTGGTAATATAATTTTTCGATAAAACTCTCCGTTTAAAAGATGTATGCAAAAAACCTGTTATTTCGACATAACACATCATTGAAGTAGCAATATCTTGTGACTTATGACTTGTATGGAAACAAAATCATCATAATCTTTTTGTAGAGAAAACTGGTTGAAAAATTAAGTGTAAGTTCATCACAACTTCAACTTCATCAATTAAGAGTAAAAAAAAACGAAATTTTGAATTTTTTGTCAAAAATTTTAAGATATGTAATTAAATTTTTAAAACGGTTGTTTTTAAGAAAAAAACTAATAATTTTTTCCTGTAGGTGGTCACATAATGTACACACTTTGAGTTTTAATGTTTTCGAAAATATAAACCGTTTAGGAGTTATACGTGAAAAACGAGCTTTTCCAACATTTTAATAATAATAATAAAAATAACAAAAATTTCATAACTTTTTTTCTTGTGGATGTCAAGATCTACAAGGTTTCCATGCGAAAAACTTAAAATTATTGACGCGCACACGATCTGATAATGGACTTTCGGGACAATATTTCTTATGTGTATAAAGTTAGCAGGGCAACTCTGAAAATTCATAAAAGAAATATAGGTATAGCCCTGATATGCTAATTTATTTCTGATTTATTGCGGAAAAAAATTGATTGCGCTGTTGGATTTCGAGAAACGGGGTTACCTGCTAACTTGACGACAAGTTAGCAGGTCAACTTTCTCAAAAATGTAGATAAACAACCCAGGAGTGGATGATTGTGTAAAAATAATTTATTGCTTATTTATTGCGGATAAAAAATATTACTTTTTTGTATCGTTTGCGAGATACAGGGTTACCTCCTGTATCACGCAAATGATACAGGGTAACCTCTTGTATCTCGCAAACGAAACAAAAAAGTAATATTTTTTCATAGATATGTAGGAGGAAATATTTTTTTTAGATAATTTTACGGCGCAGAGACAAAAGTCCACAAGCCAAAATTCCATAATGGACTTTTGTGGGTCAAAAGTCCATAAATCAATTGTGAACTTTTGACCCACTCCGATGGGCACAAAGTCAGTACAAAAATCTTGTGGACTTCTAGCCTATTGATTGTGGATTTCTGACCCACTTCAGTGGATCAATTTATAGATAGTTTTCTTTAGCAATACTGCTTTGGGTGGCCCGCTTTGCGGGTTTAAGGATTTTAACTCCCCTTTCGGGTCCTCTGTCCCGCTCACGCGATTCCGTCACTCCGCTTAGGGTATGCTCAGTTGTCTGGCAGGCGCCTATGTTGTCAGTCGATCTGTTATTATAGTTTTTGTATAGTAAACAGTGCTTTGGGTGGCCCGCTTCGCGGGTTTAAGGATCTTAACTCCCTTTTCGGGTCCTCTGTCCCGCTCACGCGACTCCGTCGCTCCGCTTAGGGTTTGCTCAGTCGCCAGGCAGGCGCCTATGTTGTCAGTTGGTGTGCTTTAAGTTTACGAGTAGTGAAGAGTATACAAATTAATTCTTAACAAAATAAATAAATAATTCTTAATTGTTCTACTTTTTTTCAATATTATAATATGAAATTATTGTGGACTTATGACCCACATTCTTTCTAAAATTAAGGAATATTGACCATTATTTTTGTGGACTCTCCACAATACAATTGTGGACTTCTGACCCACCCAAGTGGGACAAAAGTCCATTATGGACTTTTGTCCCACTAATGTGGGTAAGAAGTCCATAAATCAATTGTGGACTTTTGACCTACCCCGATGGGCCAAAAGTCCACACAAAAATCTTGTGGACTTCTGGCCCATTGATTGTAGATTTCTGACCCACTTTAGTTGACCATTTTATAGATAGTATTCCTTAACAAGGGTGCTTTGGGTGGCCCGCATCGCGGGTTCAAAGGGTTTTAACGCCCTTTATGGTATGCTCATGGTAAGCCGTCTGGCAGGCGCCTATTACCTCTATGTTGTCAGTCGATCTGTTATCAAAGTTTTCTGTACTAAACAGTACCTTGGGTCCTCTGTCCCACTCATGCGACTCCAGCGCTCCGCTTAGGGTATGCTCAGTCGCCAGGCAGGTTCCTGTGTTGTCAGTTGGTGTGCTTTAATTCTTAATTGTTCTGCTTTTTTCACTATTTGAATATTGACTTATGACTCACTTTATTTCTAAAATTAGGGAATATTGACCCACTTTTTTGTGGACTTTTAACCCACTTGGTGGGTCAAATCTGCACAACATTTTTGTGGACTTCTGACCCATCAAGGTAGGTAGGTAGGTAGAGATGGCGGTCACAAGCATCCTTGCTCGATGACCCAATTAACGCTGTAATGCGCCGTTTTGATACCATAACTCGTTTGACCTGTGGGTTAAAAGAACATTTTTAAAGATAAAGAGGGTATTTGGTGATAGATCTCCCAACGGATCATCGCCTACGACCGAGTTCAGCTGCAGTATGCTACGCTAAGCAATTTGCTGATTTGCCCGGGACGCATACGATCTGATCCCTTAGGGTGATCGTCTAGTCGCACACTCGGATATGGTAATCTCTATACACCTCCGTCTGTTTGCACAACATGACTTGAGGTTACCAGAGAAAGTACCACCCGCCTGTATGACCAGACGCTTTTATTGGATTTAGACATGAGATGAAACTTATTAAGGATTTGGACATAGGAAAAACACCCGATAGGACCAAAGTTCGCAACTAAAAACCATCTACACTGTGCCAACTAGGCAGCTTGTTGACTGGTATTGAAGCGAAGGTTGGCACAACCGTGTGATCCTCCGGTCCTCGTGCACCATGAGCCACCTACAAAAACCAGTAGTCTGCTAGCTCACAGTCATAGGAGTTTGGGAAGAAAATGGTGCAAAAGGAAACCGAAGTTAATTCTAGATCCATTGAAACATTCTTGAACTTGAAAATAGGAAAACACTCACAAGGGTCGAAGTCCGCAACTAAGACCCATCTACACTGTGCCACCTAGGCACTTGTTGGCTGGTATTGAAGCGGAGATCGGCCCAATTGTGTGATCGTCCGGTCCTCGTGCACCATGCGCCACGTGCACCATGAGCCAACCGTTAGTCTGCTAGCTCGCACTCATAGGAGTTTGGGGAAGAAGACGGTGCAAGAGGAACCGAAGTAAATCCTAGGTCCATTTCCGCGCGTTGATGAAAGAAGTCAAATCTTTGATCTTCGTTCCGGAGAGTTCGTGAAGGTCGTCAAAAAAGGGCTTCCCAAAAGATTTTTGCCTCATTCTGGCCAAAGCGGGACATTTACAGAGGAAATAAAAGACTGTTTCCTTTTCCTGCTGGTCCCCACAACTGTGGGACCATCAAAGTGGGTCAAAAGTCCATTATGGACTTTTGACCTGTCGACTTTTGACCCTGCGCCACAATTGTATGTGTATTATCATTAAGCTTTTTTTTATAACACCTTGGGGTAGGGTTTCTATATATTTGCGCCACAATTATGGAACGCGGCCAACAGCGTAGTTGAAAATTTGCACTGCGAATGCAACGTTATCAGTCCGTGGCACTGACCATATTAATAAGGAATTTTTCAACAAAGCTTTTTCTCTCATTCTCTCCAAATCATTTTTTTTTTTGATGGCTGCAGTGCAAGGCGTATTGTCAAGACCTTTACTTCCTCCCTCCACCCCCACTCAAAAGCAATTTTTGTTTTCTTATTTTTCTAATGAAAACACGTACGAAAACACACCAGGGACACATGCGACGCACGCAAACAAACCGTAAAACGTCAACTCTATCGTCATTTTATTTTTATGCATCGCATCAGTCTCATCATCTTCATCGCCATCATCATCATCGTGACGCGTTTTCGTTGAGGATTATGCGAAACGTGATAACCAGCTGGAAAGTTGTCCCCTGATGAACTGATGCTTCTGTTGTGTGGTTCACAAAAAAAAAAAAATCAAATCGAGAAATCGGCTACTCCTGATTCTTATGTGCATCACCTTAAGAGAGATTAAGCCGTTGATGATGGTGTTTTTGTTATGGTGGATGGTGGACCAACGGATGAACGAAGCGTCCAGTCTAGCTAGCAGCAACCGACAAGTTGGCGTCATCATTGTCATGTCATTAATTTTTCACTTTTTTTTACCTACACGTTTGTATCATTTTATCATTTTATCAGAAAACCTTTTTGTGTATTAAAAGTTAATTTTGTTGGTGTATATTAAGCTGACATTATTGTTTAATGTTAATGGATGTTGTTATAGTTAAGTTCGACTAATGATGTTCATTTAAGAGCAAAGTATTAAATTTTTTTTTAAGGGAACGGAAACTATTAAGCTAAGCTACATTTTAAGATTATTATGAGCTCATCAAGTTGAGTTGTTGATATACACGTGTCGTGAGAGACTCTAAAATATAAATTATTACTTTCGATAAGAATTATAAAAAGGGAATGAATACTGTTAAAAATTAAAAAAATGTGTGAGTCGTAAGAGGTTTACAAAAATAAAATTAAAGTTTTTTGTTCCTGAAAGGCTTGAAACGAGTAGGTACATAACACAAAATCAAATTTAGAAAATAAGTACAGCGAAAGATTATTAAAACTTCCCAGAGGCAAAGGGGCGTATTCATAGTAATTTTAGTGTCTAAGTTAGACATAGGTTTAGTCGAATAGTCGGACGTTGATTCTGTTTAATTATATTACTAGCTGTCCCGGCAAACGTTGTTCTGCCCTTTTGCAGTAAGTATAGTGCGATGATATGGATAGAAACATTTCAAACACTACCAACATAAACGCGTCGTCCATTCTTTTCACATTCTTACATATAGCCCTAAGAACATTTATAAGACCATTTCCTCCAAGTATAACATTTAAAAACACAAAATTAGAAATGTGAATTCTGGAATTTACCTACTCTTACAAATAAATGTTGAGCCATTGTCGTGCCTTTCTTCGCTTTGTTGCCAAACTGTGGGCCCAAACAATGAAACGAATAAAAAAAAAATATTCACCCATATTCTGAAACTCGAATTTTGGCTCGTTTTCGACTACATTCGTATGTTGGTATTCCAAAAGTCGTATATTTCACTTCTACAAATATTGAGAAACGGACAACAACGCATACGACTGTTCATATTTTATCATTATTCCCAGTCTAGTATAAAGACGAATCAAAGTCGTATTTGTGTTGTTTATTCGTCGTGTGAAATCTTTTAAACGAGTTACATATTTTTTCAGGTAAAAAAGGACAAAAACCTAGTGCATGCAATATGCGTATAATGTAGATGTTTTTGATGTGTAAACATCTTAGCGCTAGGTATTAAGAAAAAAACAAACTCTCGGTATGGGTAAACTTGAAAGAGGAAAGACAAATTTACGGATACGCCACCATCTTGTTTAGGGGCCAGTTATAGCTATCATTGAAAACCATAATTGAAAAAGTTAGTTGTTGATTTTGAGACCATTAGAAAAAGTATAATCATTGAATATTGTAATGCAGAAATATAGCTTACGACTTCAAAATTATTTCTCCTTAAAAAAAAATTAATTTTGACCCATATCTTCCCCATAACGTAACTTTTAATTTTTTCAATGATCATTGGTAAGGTAGTTCATCATTGAAAAATTAAAAGTTACGTTATGGGGAAGATATGGGTCAAAATTAATTTTTTTTGAAGGAGAAATAATTTTGAAGTTGTAAGCTGTATTTCTGCATTAAAATATTCAATGATTAAACTTTGGAAGGGTCTCAAAATCAACAGTTAACTTTTTCAATGATGGTTTTCAATGATAGCTATAACTGGCACCTTAGGGCCCAGTTATAGCTATCATTGGAAACCATCATTGAAAATATTAATTGTCAATTTTGATAGATTTTGAAGAAAAAATGTATGATTATTTTGATGCCAAAGTAAAGCTTGTTGACTTAATATTTATTTTTAGTTAAAAAAAAAATTCAGTTTTTAACAACTTTTCTCATAAAATGACTTTTAATTTTTCAATGATGAACTACCTTACCAATGATCATTGAAAACATTAAAAGTTACTTTATGGGGAAGATAAAGATCAAAATTATTTTTTTTTGGAGGAGAAATAATTTTGAAGTCGGAAGATATATTTCTGCATTTAAATATTCAATGATTAAACCATCGAAGGCCTCCAACATCAACAGCTAACTTTTTCAATGATGGTTTTCAATGATAGCTATAACTGGCACCTTATTTAGATTTTTAACTAATGGATGCGAATGGTTCGTGCATTGAATAGAGTAAATTGAGATAATGTGGTAAATGTCGGTAATGTGGTTGGGTATAGTAATACACCAACGACACCAACCAATCCAACGGTTTGTGCATTAAATAGTGTCGGGAAAATTATCATCATCATATAATTGTGGAAAATGCAGTTTTTTAAGGCATGGTGCAACTGTTATGATTTTAAGGTCTAAATTGGGTATGATTTTAAGAGTTGGCACATTCTCTAAAAGTCCCTTTTTTGAAAGTGGAGGGTGAGGTTAGAAACAAAATTAAATACATATTTGCGCTCAGCCCTGAATCACATGAAATAACATAACATGTTCGACGGGCGCCTTTGGCAACCTCATCAGTTTACTATATACTGTAAGCTATAGTATAAACTGTATACTACACTGATGTTAACACACCATCCCCTTGAGTCCCGGTACTCACACATTTTGTTCAATATTATCAACCTGCGGGGTCACCGCAGCTCCAAGACCATCGAAATGCACTTTTAAAATCCAAACAAAAAATTAAAGATGTAAAAGATCTCTTCTCTGTGGAAACTATATGCAATCAATCTGGCAGTGATAGCGCGACTCTAAGACCAGGTATCGCTGCCAGGCTTATGCCTTAGCATCCACCAAATATGAAGCAGTATAAAACACTTTTAGAAAATCGTTGAACAAATCTCGTACTAAAATAATTTGTTTTATGACATTTTAATGAATTTGACAAATATTATACAGACAACGATATACGTTGTTTTTTTTAACCTTCTCGTATACAACGTATACGACTTTAAGAATAACGATTTTCATACAATACGAGTTAAAGTTCGAATACGAGTACGAGACAAAATACGACTTGCGGAATATGGGTGATTATTTATTGATGTTCAACTGAATTTTTTTCTTTTTTCCAAAGATGTTTTCTAAAACACCAGTTTGTTGGATTGTTTTCCAGGACAATGACTCAAAGAACAAGTCAGGAATTATGCATACCTGGCTCATTAAGAATTGGGCTTACTTGATGGAACCTCCGGGACACTCACCTGGAATAAGAGTGATCGAAAACTGGTGGGCTTTGACGGACAACAATGTTCGAAAACGCAAAAATTACCTGAAAGATTTTCGGAAAAATAGCTGAAAATCATCCCAGAGATAACCAAGAAGCTTATTAATTTCATGCCAAAATGTTTCAAGGCTCTTAAAAAGGCCAAAAACCAACAATATTTGTTTATTTCTAAGACTGATCATGCTGTATCAAATAAACTGTGTCCTAGAATTTAGCAGTGTTTTCATTTTTTTTATTGTTATAATGTTAAGTACCAATTTATTTAAATAAATTGTTGATCTGTGTTGAAGTGCATAAAGTTTATCTTCAAAATAAAATTGAAATTTTGTGGATAACCTTATTGGTTTACAAGTTATTGCTACTTCAATTTTAAACTAGGGACTGTATCAGATAAGCTGTGATCCACTGTATATTTTTTTTTAATTTCGATTAAAGTATTTCATCATGCTATTTTGCCACTATTTCCGTTTACTTTTTTCGGTATTTTAATAGTTATTCTGTTATTCTAGGCGAAGGCGAATCCAACAAAAAAGAAATCATTAAAATCTGTCCAGCAGTTCTTGAGTTATAAGTGTATTAACTAACACGACTTTGTTTTATATATATATATAAGGGTGGCGCTTAATTCGGCAAAGTTGGAATTTCTGAAAATGAAAGTTTATAGTTCGCATGAAGACGCATTTATATATAAAGCTTTTACCTTAACATAATGATGAAATGTTGATAACCTTTCCCTCAAATTTAAATGATCCTAATATATACCGTTAGAATCATTAATTTCCTAAATTGGTAGGATAATAGCAACTTTAGCAAAAAAAAAACAAAAAATTTACTCATTTTCATTTCGATTCTTTAATAGTAAGAAAAATGTTTAAAATTCTGAAAATATTTTCTGTTTTTAGTCCATATAATACTTAAGATAAATGGTAAGTTTTATTAATATTCATCAACTTTTGGACTTTTGCTGATTTTTTTAGTTAAAGGCTAAAAATCTCCATGTATTTTGTATGGGAATTTTCAACTGGTCGGTGGCACGTGTTAACGTCAACCGATTTCAACAAAATTTCGACAGTTTTTTTTATTTTTCTACCTCGATCACTTTTAGGGGGGGGGGCATGAAAGAAATTCCAACTTTGCCGAAAAAAGCGCCACCCTAATATATGTATATATAATAATATAGATACATAAGATATTTTATTTGTTTTCCTTTTGTTTTATTAGCTTTAAACTAAATTATATATCCCTTCCTGTTCCTATATGCATGTTCATATAAATTAAGGTGTCAACAATGCTTAGACAAATGGCAGTTCAGCCCTAAAATAGCCTTAATTTTTTATTGCAGCCAAAATTTAATATTTGAAACTATAATTAGAGTGCTAAGCTAATGCTTTATTGCATTGATATGTTAATTTTCTTTTCTTTGTAAAATTATATCACACTCTTTTTTAGTTAAGTTTTGATACAACAATAAAGTTTTTAATTATATAGGGAACATACAAAGGTACATTAAAGGTGTATGGTATTTAAATAAAAACAAAGAAATAAACCAAACGTTAAACCATAATTAAAAAATAGAAAGACATTTGACTAATAGCTTTTCATGATGTTTCGTAAATTTAAGGTGTTACGTTGCGAACTGACTTAGCTATATACTAGATTCCTGTAAGAAATATAAATAAAGTTAAGTTTGAGTTTGCAATTTATTTAAAGAGGCAGTTCGAATACAACAAAATTATAGTTCTTTAGAAAATTCTACCTAGGGCTACCAATTTAATAGGATTACGGGTGTGGCTGTATTACTTATAAAATAAGAGAGATTTCCTTACTTATCTGTATATATTTAGGTGGATTTTAATAAAATACGGTAACTTGTGCAACATTTGCATTAAGGTAGCCAATTTTGAAAATTATAGCTTGCAGGTTAAAAATCAAAACAAAATAAATATCATGGGAAGCCTTCAAATTTGCCAGCTCGAAGTCAGCTGGCGGGCGGGCGGCACACTTTTGATTTTCGTAAAAGTCGATGCATCTGCATTTTAACTGTACATTTCATTTATCCCAAACAAATTAACTGTAAATCCTTCTGTTTGAAAAAAAATAGCACTTTGTATGTAATTTTCAAACGGGCATATCTCCTCAACCAAATCGAATTTCGAACTGTATAGGGGCTAAAATAATGGACCTTTTGTAACTTAATAATGGACCACTGTACAGGACACCCACCTTTTATCTGAACTCCTTTTAAATTATAACATAGGTATCATTAATTTCTTTCTGTTTACCCAATGTAGAAAAGGAAAATTTCCAGGATATTTTAGTTAAAATTGAGTTTGCTCACATTCCTGGTATACAAAACATAGGTTCTGCTCCCCTGAAGTATACGAGAAAAAGTGAAACAACATTATTCGTAAACACAAAATGTCATGAAATGAAAAAACTGTGTGTGCTATTTGACAACAATTTTTTTTCCACAAAATGTAAAAGAATTATTGCGCGCACAACAAATACTAAAGTGTATTCCATTTTTTTTTTGCGATGTTTTGCAAATTTTAAAACAAATATATTTCGTATGATAATAAAAAAAAAAACAATTGTGCGTGTATTTAAGTAAAAAGTACATCCCTAAATCCAAGCAGTCACATATCGGCGAGGATTTATTAGGAAAATTTCACTAGGAGATCAGATCGGTTCGAATTTTTGTTGCTTGAAGATACACGCCCAATTTACTTTACTTCTGTTGATCATTCACTGAACTATAAATCAATTTAGAACACTTTAATATTTGTTTTCTTTCTTGATCGTCACATAAATAATTTCTGCATGGGAACCAAGCTAACATTACCAAATAAAAAACAAATCCTGTGGACGCAGAATACTCTTTGGCGTTGAATCTGCTTATTCTTATTCTAAAAAGAAACCCAAAATGTATAATCATAATTTTTGGTTCCAATCTCCCGAAAAAGCAATCAAGAAAAAAAAATGGGATATCAAAATATGTAGGTTCACAAGATGTGAGGACTTTCACGACACTTTTAAAATTTAATGAGACGAGAATGAGCCTTTCAATTTAAAGGGTGTTTAAAAGCCTGTTAAATTTAAAAGCAGATGATGCAACAAAAAATCCTCATTTTAAGGCTTAATGACCTTTTAAATCAAATAAAAGTCCTTCATGAAATCGGCCATTAGTGTATTATACGGAGTTAAGAATTTACTATGGTTAAAAAGTAATATTACAAATTAATAATTAAATAGGCGGATAGTCGAACAACTTAAAATGTAATTTTCTCGTTTTCGCTTCTTTTTGACTCATAACGGTCTATATGATTTCTGGCCTCATTTCTTTAAATGGCTTTAACTTTGCCAAAATACAATCGATTCTTCATTTTTTTTATTAATACAAGATCACATACAGTTTTACCCGTCCTACGACTTTTTTCTATGCGGATAACGCGTTTCCGGCAATTTTTCCTTATGAAAGCCCTATTTGTTCTCTTAAAAATATGTACTAATCTTTTTTAACAAAAAAAAAATATATATCTAAAACTATTAAAGAAAAAATTCAAGAAAATTTTAATATTTGAATAAAATCGAATTTTTACGAAAACAAAAACTGACTTCGAGGTTTTTTTTTAAATTTGACGTTAAACCAGTTTAAACCATTAGACGGTCACTCAGAGAAAAACGTTGGCAATTTCAACAATTTTATACTTTGTCTCAAGAAAATATGTGGGTTAAAAATTCCCAACAACTAATATTCCTAATTTAGGAGTGCAAATTGTTCTTAATTTAATAAAAACAGATATTCTTACCTCAACAAAAAAAAATTGCTAACATACCAAGAACTAAAGTTGTTTCTCTAAAAACTTTAGTTGTTGAGTATACATAAATTTTTTCAAGAACATTTTTGTTGACACAAGAATCATTTTATTAGCGAAATGAAGAATGTGAGTTCTACAACTGAGAACCCAAATATTTGAAATACGAAAAGAACGTACATTCTTATACCAAAAAAGACAGTTTTTAATATTTTAAGAATGCTAGTTGTTAAAATAACAATCAATAGGTGTGTTTTTTTGGTAAGGCTATCGGCAGTATAGTACGATTTACCAAAAAAAAAACGTTTCGCACTATCCGCAATTGTGCGTTTTTTTTTAGGTTGGTATTCTTGGTTAGTTGTCAAATACCTAATTGAATAAAAAAAAATAACCAAGAACTTATTTTGCCGGGTCGTGAGGATATCAAAATTTTTAATTCGCTACAAATTTTTTTTTCTATAAATATATGTTGGTTTTATTATTGTTTTTACGATTTTAAATCAATTATTATTTAGCTTGTTTTAGTTTCCATTTGTTTAGCTGCCACTTGTTTGAAATTTATTTTGAGTTTTGCTTACTTTTCTTCTGTTAGGATCAAAACAAAAGTCAAGGGAAGTGTTCGCAGAGTCCCGATCTACATTGCCCGATTTTTCCAGAAATCGAGTGAAATGTACACACAGAACGATTTTCATAAGATTTTTTACTTGTCTTCTTCATGTTTTTATTGCTGTGCTCTTCGTTTTTCATTGATATTCACTCACACCATCAAATGAACGGCACACTGACACCGAACAAACACAAAAAACTGGAAAGAAGGTGAAAGAGAACATAAACAGACTGGAAAAATCGTTCGAGTTTTGTGATACAAACGATTTGATCCCTATCCCTCACGTCCCTTTACCAACGAAGAAAACATCGGCACTGGAAAAATCGTTCAATGTAGACCGGGACAGACTTTGATCACTTTTGAATTTACGTTTACATGCTAAATTGAGTGGTCGGGTTGAAGTCTAGTTCAGACCTGCATGTAAACGGGATAATTAAGCGATTTGTACACGATGAATTAAGACTAACGCGAAATATTCGCTGCGAAAACAAAAAGTGATGCGTTTTTCTTATAAGATCCCTGTCGAGAAAGCCCTTTTTAAGAAGAAAATAACTGATCAAAGAGTGCAAAAAATTCATTCTCACTTTTTAATAGCAAAAGAAAGAAACTTTCAAGAGGAATAGCTTTTATATTTATAAAAATAGGGATTTCTCTGAGATCTTATTAATATAAACTGGCCAACTAAAAAAATAGATCGATTTGTTTGTCCAATGGAAATTAAGAATTATACTACTCCATGATCACATCCATCGAGACTCAATTTAAATACCAATTTCTAAAACAAAACAAACACTATCCAATTCGAGACTCGAATAAAAGTCAAAAGTCTATCCGCAGTAGGATTTTACTTCTACTTTTATCGGCAGTACGGAGTTGTATTTGTAATACGTGTAAAATCCTACTGAAAAAAAAAAACAAACCTAATTTTATCAATTTTTGTATTGGTATGATACTAAACTTACCTCACTGATTTTAGATAGTTCATATTTGATTTGCGTGTACCAGTATTTTGATAGAAATTATCTTGGTTCTCATTCTGAGAAGATCTACCAAAATATTTCTAGACGCAACGCAAATACATATGAACTATCTTAAACCCGTGAGGTAAGTGTAAAATCATATCAATAAATCAATTGATATAATTTAATAATTTAAGAATTTTGGTCATTTGTGGCTTTGTCTTTAAGATTTGGTTGGTGAATTAGCTTTTGTATAATTTGTTAATTTTACCTGAAAATAATCTTAAAAAAAAGTACACTTGTTTTTTCAAAAAACATAAATATCTTCACTTTATTTTACATATTTTGTTCATTATTAAGTTATGATAATAAAAATAATAATAAAATTAATATTAGTGACTATAACAGTTTTAAAAGCGAATAACAGTTTCCATATTGTTTAAAACAATTCATTTTACAGACATTGAACATTTTTCGATTTTTTCCATTCTATGACAGTTCAACTTTTTCAAAATTTTATAAGATTGAAATTTTTCTGAAAACAAACAAAATAAAATAATAAAACAATGATGATAATTTTCAATTTGTATAAACTTGTAAATAATTCCACTCTTAAAGTGAATATTATCATACGATAGCTAAAATTCTTTTTGTTTGCAGATAGGTCCATACTATTCATATGCAAATATGAAAGTCTGGCATGTCGGGGCTGGGGTCTTTGTATGCAATACTGCATTGAAAATGCAGTACATTAAAAATGCATTATAAGAACTTCAAAATCATATATTTAATAAAAGACCTGAGTGCACTAGACATGGCTATGGAGTCCAAAATATTTTCTGAAGAGCCAAATGGCTGCAAGACGCACTCAAAGCTTCAATCTTTGAGTGCGCCTTGCAGACATTTGGACCGACAGTAAAGGTCTTGAACCATATATACATTTAGGGCGCTCCGCTCTTTAATTAAATACAATTTTGAAGATCCTACCCCTGGTACCTGGGCTTTCTTTAAGAAAAAAATGCAAAAATTGCTGTGGGCTCTCGGTCTAATACCTTGTAACTCTCGCGTATGTGGATAAATTTATTATACTCTTTCTAATATGAATTGTTAAATGTAAAACTAAATATAAAATATAAAAACAAAGCAATTTTAGCCGTTTTGAAGTTATTGTTTAAGAGATTTATTAATTAATTCACTATAGCACAACACTTGATCTTATCTTTACATGAAACTAATGGAAATGCCATCCAGAACCAATTTTACAGTTACCTTTTATCAGAACAAGAACTTACATTCTCGTCTTAAGAATAAAATGTTGAACCAACAATTTATTTCTTAAGAGCTTGGGGCTTGAGAACTTATTTGTTGACTGAAGAAATATAGTTCTTAAATATAATATCCTGTTCTTAACATAACAAGAAAATAGTTCTCTTATTGAAAATGTCATTCTTAAAACTTTTTTTCCTTGAGTAAGAATTTTTGGGATTAGTGTTTTGTGCTGAGTGAGCCTTTTTCCCCATACTGTGTGCGTGTTATAGACTTTTGGATAACTTTTCTCTGTTGATTGTTTTCAACAATGAAGTTGTTGGAATGAGAAGGTTTTTCTTATTTCAACAATTTATATCAGTCGGACATTTTTGAGACTAAGAAGTTCTTGAATCAAATTTTAGATGCTTGATTTTAAAATTTTAAACCAAAAGTATTAACAATAAAATTGTTCAAAGAACAAAATATTTTTGTAGGAACAATTTAAGTCTTAATGGTTATTCAAGAATGGATTGTTAATCTGACAACAATGTTTTTTTCTCTGAGTGGGGTTATTAAATAAAAATTACAATTTATTTGTATCATCTGCGTTTTATATTACAATGTAAGAAACAATTAGGTATATGTACCCATTTATGTATTTACATATATGTTTTTTCCAGAAGATCCCAGCTTTTTATTTGTTCACTAGACCAGTTTATACCAATCAACAGAGTTAAGAAATACAAGAAATAGTACGGGAGCTAAGAAATTTGTTTGGTGATGTATAATTTTTTGTGGGCATTTATTAAGCTAAGAAATGACTTAACCATTTTTCTGAAGTCCAATCTTTTAGCATCTATTACCTATAAGTAATGTTCATCCAAAAGGTCTGTTGCAAACATAAGTAAAATTATCGGAAAAGATATTTGCGATTTATCGCAGTTCAGATATTTGTTTGAAGTTGAAGAAGTACTCTATAAAATTTCACCCTTAGGATTCAGCTAAAGTTGGGCGCCATCTGATATTTTAGAATGATTTGGTGATTATTTTAATTGCCCCGTTGGCCCATTTATTATTGGATTTAGGTGAAAACAGTTAAAAATTATAATTAATATAAATTTATTTATTTTTGATTTTCTTAAAAACTGGAAGACATTTAAGCTCCCCAATATTTTCATTAAAACTATAAAATAACATTAAATATTAACAACGGAAATAGTACTTAATAAACCAGGGTGTGCCACCTATCAATCGATGTATGGCACAATACGAAAATCAAATTTCTCAAAAGCGACAAATTTTTCTCTTTGAATGGTAATTCCGGCTAAACTAAGTGGCCAAGCGACTTAAAAACTTTTCTTTAAACTTGATTTCTCGAACCGTCCGATTTCCGGTCGTTCACTTTCCTGCCTTCCATTTTCCGGTCGTTCACTTTTCCGCCGTCCACTTTCTAGCCATCCACTTTCTGGCCGGCCACTTTCCACCGACCACATTTTGGCCGTTCACTTTCCGGCCGTCTTAATTTCCGGCTGTCTCTCACTGTAGTGTGCATCAGATTAGGGGCAACGAGTAGCCACATCTTCCCCATTGATGGTGACAGGAAAAACGGTAAAAAGCCTTTACGTCGTGCTGCCGCCCGGTTTCGAAAAAATACCAGTCTCAAAAATATCGACCCGTTTGATCTTTCATCATTCATATTGGTCCCACGAATGGCGAAGAAAGGGTGGTCCACCTATACAGAGATTTGAAAATACATGATAGGGCTAGTTACTCCGGAGGTCGCCAAGTATCCGGATACTCCATTAACGACTGAACTAGTATTGGATTTGGGCCCTCAGCCAGGCTGATCCTCTGCACGAGTCGTATCAAACCTCCTTCAGGGCCAGGAAAATGCTGTGGGGAGGATTTCCAGACAGCATCATCGCCATACTGAACAGGAAGAACTAGTTGAATTACGCCGGACAGCTTTTTCGCCGTATTGTCGAGAGAGGGATGTCATCAGGGGGGGGGGGGGGCGTCAGACAACGTATTCGCCATACCGTCGAACAAGCTTCAGGAGTGGGAGGGGTTGCTGAGAATTTAGAAAAGAAGAAGAAGGGAACGGGGAAGTTTAAGCGCCCTATGGTTTAAGGACTTTTCTGGAGAGTTAACCTCGAGACTCATTTACCTTACTTAGCTTCTACAACTCGACAAGTTTGACGTTTGGGTTAAAGAAGTGAGGTTCGACATCTGACAAAATTACATAGCTTATTTCTTGAGCCTCGAAATGAATTTTATTGGTAGGGAATCTAACAAAGTTGGAAGTAAGAAATGTCTTTGTTGTTATTTTTTTTTTTCATTTTCTACACGAGGATAAACTTGTTAAGTCATTCTCTTTTGTTATAATTGAATTTAATTAGTACCTAATGTGTCATTAAGTTTATAAATAAAGTTCTTGAATAGCAGCCAGGATTTCTTATAATTTTTGCAGACGAACATTATCAGATAAAAAGTCTCGTGAGTCGCTCCTTAAAAAAAAAACAACAAAACATCCATGTACCTATAGAAATTTTCCAAGATTCATGGTGAGGGAAGAAAAGAAGTTTTTCTTCTTGTTGAAAATAAAAAAATTAAATTCAAAACATTTCAACAGCTGGTACTGTGTGAATGGCAATGACCAGGCCACTTGAAAAAGTATACCCCATATCTACAAAACGACCAAAGCGACGCTGCAGGAAGAGAATTCTCCGGTTCTAGAGAATTTATATATTCACGCACTTAAGTGCATATTACGTGGCCGGTAGCGCTTGATGAAAAAATAAAACGAAAAAAAGAACGAACAAAATATTTTCTTTTAATTGGTCGTTGAGGCGATTTTTTCCGGAACGACATACAGCACCAACAACCAGCACTCTTGAGGACTCTACTTGCTTGGACTTGGATGGTTTATAACATATGGTGTTGTGTATATGATGCAAATATTCATAGGAGGAAACAATTTTCACTCATACTACTTATTTGCCGGGCAGATAAATCACGAACTCAAAGATATAAATTCTACTCAAGTATTTCAAGTGAGTGTTACAATTTTATTTTTGGTAATTATGTTAACAGCAAATGAATTAATTGCCCCGGGAGATCATTCAATGTGTGTTGGCGGAGCGGCTGCGGCAAAAAAAAAAGAATTCTGGGCATCTATGGTGGTTTTGTGGAAATCTTATATATCTATATTTTCGAAGCCATTTTGGAATCTGGGTCAGGTTTTTGGTGTTGGTTTTATTTTAATTTAAATTATAGGCTTTTTGAAAAATCGGATAATGACTTAATGTGCAAACGTTTGACAATAAGTAATGACTTGGCGAAACCATTTTGATTTAAAAGCTAAATGAAACTGACATGATTTGTGTAGAAATTAAAAAAAAAAAAATTGGACATTCAGAAGCGAACCAACAAAATTTAACTATGTCCAAAGTTTATTCATATCGAAATTTTAACAAAGTAAGACTGTTAATGCCTCGAATCAATGAAATAGCCTACCATCTCTAGTTTTGGACTTTAAGATCCAGAGATTGTTGTTTAGTTTAATGTCATGGAAGTTTATTTTGTTAGGAAAGCACTCGGCGAAAAAAATTACTCGGTAGGTACATATACTTCTTCATAAAGAATATATGGTTCGTTCCTTTACTTTAAATTTCTGTGATTTTCTGTGCATTTGTGTGATTTTCAGTCCAAAGCCGTTCCCGTACTCAATAATTTGACAGTTTTTTACAAAAAACAACGCTCACGAGAGAGTAAATAATTTCCCCTACCTGTGATTTTCAGTCCGAGAAATTTCTTCGGACTGAAAATCACAGCACAGCAAAATGTCAATTTGAGAGCAAAAGAATGAAAGCCAAACATCGTGCCTTACTTGTCCAGCATCCGGAATTTGGTTGAATTTGCGTTCCCGTACTTTGGCACAGTTATGATATTTTTGAGAATATATCAACGTTGCTCTCCAAGATCTGACAGTTTGTGATTTTCTGTGCACAAAGTAAAGGATCGGACCTTTAATTTCAGTTCACGTCAAAAAAATTATTTATGACAATTTAAAGTTTTGTTTATAGTTCATTCGTAACTCCAGGGTACTACACGCACACAAAAGTTGTATCTAAAGCTTAAAACCCACATTTTCCCGGTGCACATGCATCTATAGACACACAAAGCATTTTAACTTTGGATAGTGATATGAAATAATAATTATGCGAATATACAAACGCATATATTGAAAACACATACATACATACTCATACAAATAGGTACATAGACATCCATACTCAGTCAAGTCACGCAATATTACTCAGGAGTCAGGACACTCTGCGGCCTGCGCCTGCATCGCAGATTTTAAAAGGAAATTACATTGAAGTTATTTATGTGCGGTGACCGTCCTATGTTCAACGCATTAATTATTTATTCCTCCACGCTGCCAATTAAAGTTTACTTTTATCATGCCAATGTATGGCTAATAGGTATAATTAGCCACCTAGTTCAAAGCATTTGATTTATGATGACTTGAGTTTTGGAAAATAAAAAAAAAAAATAAATATTCAGTCCATGGATTTTGAAAATTTGTTTTGTAAGCCTTTAGGAAATTATAAATCAATAAAAATATCAACTTAATTTTTAACTAAACGCATTTCCCTAACGACTTAGCTATTTGATAAGCAAACCGGTGGTGTTGGTACATACAGTCCTTTTTTTAGAGACTAAGGTAAGTACAGTAAAAATCGTGTAAAGTAATAATAACCTGTAAGACATGTCCAATTTAAAAGCGATATACAGGGTGTCCCAACGTCATCCATGGAATCCTGAGGTGAAAAACTTAAGAGGTTATTTTCTCTTTAATCATTTTCTCCTTAATAAAAAAGGAAAAAATGATACTTGATGACGTGTTTTTGTAAAAAAAATTACACCAAAGTAGAACAAACGACAAATTAAATA